>CM067313.1:28522192-29722192 GCA_034231615.1 Meghimatium bilineatum | reverse complement strand
ATTTCGTAAATGTATCTACCGGTAGATTATCACTAGAAATATATCTTTTCATTTTTTTTCCAAACTTTTCAACTCATTTCATAAATGTATCTAGTTTATCATTTGAAATATATTTTTTGATTTTCTTTTTCAAACTTTTCAACACATTTCATAATGTATCTACCAGTAGTTTATTATTAGAAATATATTTTTTGATTTTCTTTTTCTTACCTTTCAACACAAATCATAAATATATCTACCTGTAGATTATCACTAGAAATATATCTTTTCATTTTCTTTTTCAAACTTTTCAACACATTTCATAAATGTATATAGTTTATCAATAGAAATTTATTTTTTGATTTTCTTTTTGAAATTTTTCAACACATGTCATAAATGTATCTACCGGTAGTTTATCATTAGAAATATATTTTTTTATTTTATTTTTCAATTTTTTCAATATATTTCATAAATGTATATAGTTTATCATTAGAAATATATTTTTTTTATTTTCTTGTTCAAAGTTTTCAACATATTTCATAAATGTATCTAGTTTATCACTAGAAATATATTTTTTTATTTTCTTTTCCAAACTTTTCAACACATCTCATAAATGTATCTACCAGTAGAGTATCACTAGAAATATATTTTTTAATTTCTTTTTCAAACGTTTCAACACATCTCATAAATTGATTGTCAAATTATTAGAAATATATTTTTTTATTTTCTTTTTCAAACTTTTCAACACATCTCATAAATGTATCTACCGGTAGTTTATCATTAGAAATATATTTTTTTATTTTCTATTTCAATCTTTTCAACACATTTAATAAATGTATATAGTTTATCATTAGAAATATATTTTTTTTATTTTCTTGTTCAAAGTTTTCAACATATTTCATAAATGTATCTAGTTTATCACTAGAAATATATTTTTTGATTTTCTTTTCCAAACTTTTCAACACATCTCATAAATGTATCTACCGGTAGATTATCACTGGAAATATATCTTTTCATTTTATTTTTCAAATTTTTCAACACATTTCATAAATGTATCTAGTTTTTATCATTAGAAATATATTTTTTTGATTTTGAAACTTTTCAACACATCTCATAAATGTATCTACCGGTAGTTTATCATTAGAAATATATTTTTTGATTTTCTTTTTCAATCTTTTCAACACATCTCATAAATGTATCTACCGGTAGATTATGACTAGAAATATATCTTTTCATTTTCTTTTTCAAACTTTTCAACACATCTCATAAATGTATCTAGTTTATCAATAGAAATATATATTTTTTATTTTCTTGTTCAAAGTTTTCAACATATTTCGTAAATGTATCTAGTTTAACATTAGAAATATATTTTTTATTTTCTTGTTCAAATTTTTCAACACATTTCATAAATGTATCTAGTTTAACATTAGAAATATATTTTTTTATTTTCTTTTTCAAACCTTTCAACATATTTCTTAAATGTATCTAGTTTATCAATAGAAATATATATTTTTTATTTTCTTGTTCATAGTTTTCAACATATTTCGTAAATGTATCTACCGGTAGATTATCACTCGAAATATATCTTTTCATTTTTTTTCCAAACTTTTCAACTCATTTCATAAATGTATCTAGTTTATCATTTGAAATATATTTTTTATTTTCTTTTTCAAACTTTTCAACACATCTCATAAATGTATCTAGTTTATCAAATAGAAATATATATTTTTTATTTTCTTGTTCATAGTTTTCAACATATTTCGTAAATGTATCTAGTTTATCACTAGAAATATATTTTTTGATTTTCTTTTTCAAACTTTTCAACACATTTCATAATGTATCTACCAGTAGTTTATTATTAGAAATATATTTTTTGATTTTCTTTTTCTTACCTTTCAACACAAATCATAAATATATCTACCTGTAGATTATCACTAGAAATATATCTTTTCATTTTCTTTTTCAAACTTTTCAACACATTTCATAAATGTATATAGTTTATCAATAGAAATTTATTTTTTGATTTTCTTTTTGAAATTTTTCAACACATGTCATAAATGTATCTACCGGTAGTTTATCATTAGAAATATATTTTTTTATTTTATTTTTCAATTTTTTCAATATATTTCATAAATGTATATAGTTTATCATTAGAAATATATTTTTTTTATTTTCTTGTTCAAAGTTTTCAACATATTTCATAAATGTATCTAGTTTATCACTAGAAATATATTTTTTTATTTTCTTTTCCAAACTTTTCAACACATCTCATAAATGTATCTACCAGTAGAGTATCACTAGAAATATATTTTTTAATTTCTTTTTCAAACGTTTCAACACATCTCATAAATTGATTGTCAAATTATTAGAAATATATTTTTTTATTTTCTTTTTCAAACTTTTCAACACATCTCATAAATGTATCTACCGGTAGTTTATCATTAGAAATATATTTTTTTATTTTCTATTTCAATCTTTTCAACACATTTCATAAATGTATATAGTTTATCATTAGAAATATATTTTTTTTATTTTCTTGTTCAAAGTTTTCAACATATTTCATAAATGTATCTAGTTTATCACTAGAAATATATTTTTTGATTTTCTTTTCCAAACTTTTCAACACATCTCATAAATGTATCTACCGGTAGATTATCACTGGAAATATATCTTTTCATTTTATTTTTCAAATTTTTCAACACATTTCATAAATGTATCTAGTTTTTATCATTAGAAATATATTTTTTTGATTTTGAAACTTTTCAACACATCTCATAAATGTATCTACCGGTAGTTTATCATTAGAAATATATTTTTTGATTTTCTTTTTCAATCTTTTCAACACATCTCATAAATGTATCTACCGGTAGATTATGACTAGAAATATATCTTTTCATTTTCTTTTTCAAACTTTTCAACACATCTCATAAATGTATCTAGTTTATCAATAGAAATATATATTTTTTATTTTCTTGTTCAAAGTTTTCAACATATTTCGTAAATGTATCTAGTTTATCATTAGAAATATATTTTTTTGATTTTGAAACTTTTCAACACATTTTATAAATGTATCTAGTTTATCATTAGAAATATATTTTTTTGATTTTCAAACTATTCAACACATCTCACAAATGTATCTACCGGTAGTTTATCATTAGAAATATATTTTTTTATTTTCTTTTTCAATCTTTTCAACACATTTCATAAATGTATCTAATTTATCATTAGAAAAATATTTTTTTATTTTCTTTTTCATACTTTTCACCATATCTCATAAATGTATCTACCAGTAGAGTATCACTAGAAATATATTTTTTAATTTCTTTTTTAAACGTTTCAACACATCTCATAAATTGATTGTCAAATTATTAGAAATATATTTTTTTATTTTCTTTTTCAAACTTTTCAACACATCTCATAAATGTATCTACCGGTAGTTTATCATTAGAAATATATTTTTTTATTTTCTTTTTCAATCTTTTCAACATATTTCATAAATGTATATAGTTTATCATTAGAAATATATTTTTTTTATTTTCTTGTTCAAAGTTTTCAACATATTTCATAAATGTATCTAGTTTATCACTAGAAATATATTTTTTGATTTTCTTTTCCAAGCTTTTCAACACATCTCATAAATGTATCTACCGGTAGATTATCACTGGAAATATATCTTTTCATTTTATTTTTCAAACTTTTCAACACATTTCATAAATGTATCTAGTTTATCATTAGAAATATATTTTTTTATTTTCTTTTTCATACTTTTCAACATATCTCATAAATGTATCTACCAGTAGAGTATCACTAGAAATATATTTTTTAATTTCTTTTTCAAACGTTTCAACACATCTCATAAATTGATTGTCAAATTATTAGAAATATATTTTTTTATTTTCTTTTTCAAACTTTTCAACACATCTCATAAATGTATCTACCGGTAGTTTATCATTAGAAATATATTTTTTTATTTTCTATTTCAATCTTTTCAACACATTTCATAAATGTATATAGTTTATCATTAGAAATATATTTTTTTATTTTCTTGTTCAAAGTTTTCAACATATTTCATAAATGTATCTAGTTTATCACTAGAAATATATTTTTTGATTTTCTTTTCCAAACTTTTCAACACATCTCATAAATGTATCTACCGGTAGATTATCACTGGAAATATATCTTTTCATTTTATTTTTCAAATTTTTCAACACATTTCATAAATGTATCTAGTTTTTATCATTAGAAATATATTTTTTTGATTTTGAAACTTTTCAACACATCTCATAAATGTATCTACCGGTAGTTTATCATTAGAAATATATTTTTTGATTTTCTTTTTCAATCTTTTCAACACATCTCATAAATGTATCTACCGGTAGATTATGACTAGAAATATATCTTTTCATTTTCTTTTTCAAACTTTTCAACACATCTCATAAATGTATCTAGTTTATCAATAGAAATATATATTTTTTATTTTCTTGTTCAAAGTTTTCAACATATTTCGTAAATGTATCTAGTTTATCATTAGAAATATATTTTTTTGATTTTGAAACTTTTCAACACATTTTATAAATGTATCTAGTTTATCATTAGAAATATATTTTTTTGATTTTCAAACTATTCAACACATCTCACAAATGTATCTACCGGTAGTTTATCATTAGAAATATATTTTTTTATTTTCTTTTTCAATCTTTTCAACACATTTCATAAATGTATCTAATTTATCATTAGAAAAATATTTTTTTATTTTCTTTTTCATACTTTTCACCATATCTCATAAATGTATCTACCAGTAGAGTATCACTAGAAATATATTTTTAAATTTCTTTTTTAAACGTTTCAACACATCTCATAAATTGATTGTCAAATTATTAGAAATATATTTTTTTATTTTCTTTTTCAAACTTTTCAACACATCTCATAAATGTATCTACCGGTAGTTTATCATTAGAAATATATTTTTTTATTTTCTTTTTCAATCTTTTCAACATATTTCATAAATGTATATAGTTTATCATTAGAAATATATTTTTTTTATTTTCTTGTTCAAAGTTTTCAACATATTTCATAAATGTATCTAGTTTATCACTAGAAATATATTTTTTGATTTTCTTTTTCAAACTTTTCAACACATCTCATAAATGTATCTACCGGTAGATTATCACTGGAAATATATCTTTTCATTTTATTTTTCAAACTTTTCAACACATTTCATAAATGTATCTAGTTTATCATTAGAAATATATTTTTTTATTTTCTTTTTCAAACTTTTCAACACATTTCATAAATGTATCTAGTTTTTATCATTAGAAATATATTTTTTTGATTTTGAAACTTTTCAACACATTTTATAAATGTATCTAGTTTATCATTAGAAATATATTTTTTTGATTTTCAAAATATTCAACACATCTCACAAATGTATCTACCGGTAGTTTATAATTAGAAATATATTTTTAAATTTTCTTTTTCAATCTTTTCAACACATCTCATAAATGTATCTACAAGTAGATTATCACTAGAAATATATCTTTTCATTTTATTTTTCAAACTTTTCAACACATTTCATAAATGTATATAGTTTATCATTATAAATATTATTTTTTTATTTTCTTGTTCAAACTTTTCAACACATTTAATAAATGTATCTAATTTATCACTAGAAATTTATTTTTTGATTTTCTTTTCCAAACTTTTCAACACATTTCATAAATGTATCTAGTTTAACATTAGAAATATATTTTTTGATTTTCTTTTTCAAACCTTTCAACATATTTCTTAAATGTATCTACCGGTAGATTATCACTAGAAATATATCTTTTCATTTTTTTTCCAAACTTTTCAACTCATTTCATAAATGTATCTAGTTTATCATTTGAAATATATTTTTTATTTTCTTTTTCAAACTTTTCAACACATCTCATAAATGTATCTAGTTTATCAATAGAAATATATATTTTTTATTTTCTTGTTCATAGTTTTCAACATATGTCGCAAATGTATCTAGTTTATCACTAGAAATATATTTTTTGATTTTCTTTTTCAAACTTTTCAACACATTTCATAATGTATCTACCAGTAGTTTATTATTAGAAATATATTTTTTGATTTTCTTTTTCTTACCTTTCAACACAAATCATAAATATATCTACCTGTAGATTATCACTAGAAATATATCTTTTCATTTTCTTTTTCAAACTTTTCAACACATTTCATAAATGTATATAGTTTATCAATAGAAATATATTTTTTGATTTTCTTTTTGAAATTTTTCAACACATGTCATAAATGTATCTACCGGTAGTTTATCATTAGAAATATATTTTTTTTATTTTCTTGTTCAAAGTTTTCAACATATTTCATAAATGTATCTAGTTTATCACTAGAAATATATTTTTTTATTTTCTTTTCAACACATCTCATAAATGTATCTACCGGTAGATTATCACTGGAAATATATCTTTTCATTTTATTTTTCAAACTTTTCAACACATTTCATAAATGTATCTAATTTATCATTAGAAAAATATTTCTTTGATTTTGAAACTTTTCAACACATTTCAGCAATGTATCTAGTTTATCATTAGAAATATATTTTTTTATTTTCTTTTTCAAACTTTTCAACACATTTCATAAATGTATCTAGTTTTTATCATTAGAAATATATTTTTTTGATTTTGAAACTTTTCAACACATTTTATAAATGTATCTAGTTTATCATTAGAAATATATTTTTTTGATTTTCAAACTATTCAACACATCTCACAAATGTATCTACCGGTAGTTTATCATTAGAAATATATTTTTAAATTTTCTTTTTCAATCTTTTCAACACATTTCATAAATGTATCTAATTTATCATTAGAAAAATATTTTTTTATTTTCTTTTCATACTTTTTAACATATCTCATAAATGTATCTACCAGTAGAGTATCACTAGAAATATATTTTTTAATTTCTTTTTTAAACGTTTCAACACATCTCATAAATTGATTGTCAAATTATTAGAAATACATTTTTTTATTTTCTTTTTCAAACTTTTCAACACATCTCATAAATGTATCTACCGGTAGTTTATCATTAGAAATATATTTTTTTATTTTCTTTTTCAATCTTTTCAACATATTTCATAAATGTATATAGTTTATCATTAGAAATATATTTTTTTTATTTTCTTGTTCAAAGTTTTCAACATATTTCATAAATGTATCTAGTTTATCACTAGAAATATATTTTTTGATTTTCTTTTCCAAACTTTTCAACACATCTCATAAATGTATCTACCGGTAGATTATCACTGGAAATATATCTTTTAATTTTATTTTTCAAACTTTTCAACATATTTCATAAATGTATATAGTTTATTATTAGAAATATTTTTTTTTTATTTTCAATCTTTTCAACACATTTCATAAATGTATCTAATTTATCATTAGAAAAATATTTATTTGATTTTGAAACTATTCAACACATTTCAGCAATGTATCTAGTTTATCATTAGAAATATATTTTTTTATTTTCTTTTTCAAACTTTTCAACACATTTCATAAATGTATCTAGTTTTTATCATTAGAAATATATTTTTTTTGATTTTGAAACTTTTCAACACATTTTATAAATGTATCTAGTTTATCATTAGAAATATATTTTTTAAATTTTCAAACTATTCAACACATCTCACAAATGTATCTACCGGTAGTTTATCATTAGAAATATATTTTTTAATTTTCTTTTTCAATCTTTTCAACACATCTCATAAATGTATCTACAAGTAGATTATCACTAGAAATATATCTTTTCATTTTATTTTTCAAACTTTTAAACACATTTCATAAATATATATAGTTTATCATTATAAATATTATTTTTTTATTTTCTTGTTCAAACTTTTCAACACATTTAATAAATGTATCTAATTTATCACTAGAAATTTATTTTTTGATTTTCTTTTCCAAATTTTTCAACACATTTCATAAATGTATCTAGTTTAACATTAGAAATATATTTTTTTATTTTCTTTTTCAAACCTTTCAACATATTTCTTAAATGTATCTAGTTTATCAATAGAAATATATATTTTTTATTTTCTTGTTCATAGTTTTCAACATATTTCGTAAATGTATCTAGTTTATCACTAGAAATATATTTTTTGATTTTCTTTTCCAAACTTTTCAACACATCTCATAAATGTATCTACCGGTAGATTATCACTGGAAATATATCTTTTCATTTTATTTTTCAAACTTTTCAACACATTTCATAAATGTATCTAGTTTATCATTAGAAATATATTTTTTTATTTTCTTTTTCAAACTTTTCAACACATTTCATAAATGTATCTAGTTTTTATCATTAGAAATATATTTTTTTGATTTTGAAACTTTTCAACACATTTTATAAATGTATCTAGTTTATCATTAGAAATATATTTTTTTGATTTTCAAACTATTCAACACATCTCACAAATGTATCTACCGGTAGTTTATAATTAGAAATATATTTTTTAATTTTCTTTTTCAATCTTTTCAACACATCTCATAAATGTATCTACCGGTAGATTATCACTGGAAATATATCTTTTCATTTTATTTTTCAAACTTTTCAACACATTTCATAAATGTATCTAATTTATCATTAGAAAAATATTTCTTTGATTTTGAAACTTTTCAACACATTTCAGCAATGTATCTAGTTTATCATTAGAAATATATTTTTTTATTTTCTTTTTCAAACTTTTCAACACATTTCATAAATGTATCTAGTTTTTATCATTAGAAATATATTTTTTTGATTTTGAAACTTTTCAACACATTTTATAAATGTATCTAGTTTATCATTAGAAATATATTTTTTTGATTTTCAAACTGTTCAACACATCTCACAAATGTATCTACCGGTAGTTTATCATTAGAAATATATTTTTAAATTTTCTTTTTCAATCTTTTCAACACATTTCATAAATGTATCTAATTTATCATTAGAAAAATATTTTTTTATTTTCTTTTCATACTTTTTAACATATCTCATAAATGTATCTACCAGTAGAGTATCACTAGAAATATATTTTTTAATTTCTTTTTTAAACGTTTCAACACATCTCATAAATTGATTGTCAAATTATTAGAAATACATTTTTTTATTTTCTTTTTCAAACTTTTCAACACATCTCATAAATGTATCTACCGGTAGTTTATCATTAGAAATATATTTTTTTATTTTCTTTTTCAATCTTTTCAACACATCTCATAAATGTATCTACAAGTAAATTATCACTTGAAATATATCTTTTCATTTTATTTTTCAAACTTTTCAACACATTTCATAAATGTATATAGTTTATCATTATAAATATTATTTTTTTATTTTCTTGTTCAAACTTTTCAACACATTTAATAAATGTATCTAATTTATCACTAGAAATTTATTTTTTGATTTTCTTTTCCAAACTTTTCAACACATTTCATAAATGTATCTACCAGTAGTTTATTATTAGAAATATATTTTTTGATTTTCTTTTTCTTACCTTTCAACACAAATCATAAATGTATCTACCTGTAGATTATCACTAGAAATATATCTTTTCATTTTCTTTTTCAAACTTTTCAACACATTTCATAAATGTATATAGTTTATCAATAGAAATTTATTTTTTTATTTTATTTTTCAATTTTTTCAACACATTTCATAAATGTATCTAATTTATCATTAGAAAAATATTTCTTTGATTTTGAAACTTTTCAACACATTTCAGCAATGTATCTAGTTTATCATTAGAAATATATTTTTTTATTTTCTTTTTCAAACTTTTCAACACATTTCATAAATGTATCTAGTTTTTATCATTAGAAATATATTTTTTTGATTTTGAAACTTTTCAACACATTTTATAAATGTATCTAGTTTATCATTAGAAATATATTTTTTTGATTTTCAAACTATTCAACACATCTCACAAATGTATCTACCGGTAGTTTATCATTAGAAATATATTTTTAAATTTTCTTTTTCAATCTTTTCAACACATTTCATAAATGTATTTAATTTATCATTAGAAAAATATTTTTTTATTTTCTTTTCATACTTTTTAACATATCTCATAAATGTATCTACCAGTAGAGTATCACTAGAAATATATTTTTTAATTTCTTTTTTAAACGTTTCAACACATCTCATAAATTGATTGTCAAATTATTAGAAATACATTTTTTTATTTTCTTTTTCAAACTTTTCAACACATCTCATAAATGTATCTACCGGTAGTTTATCATTAGAAATATATTTTTTTATTTTCTTTTTCAATCTTTTCAACATATTTCATAAATGTATATAGTTTATCATTAGAAATATATTTTTTTTATTTTCTTGTTCAAAGTTTTCAACATATTTCATAAATGTATCTAGTTTATCACTAGAAATATATTTTTTGATTTTCTTTTCCAAACTTTTCAACACATCTCATAAATGTATCTACCGGTAGATTATCACTGGAAATATATCTTTTCATTTTATTTTTCAAACTTTTCAACATATTTCATAAATGTATATAGTTTATTATTAGAAATATTTTTTTTTTATTTTCAATCTTTTCAACACATTTCATAAATGTATCTAATTTATCATTTGAAAAATATTTATTTGATTTTGAAACTATTCAACACATTTCAGCAATGTATCTAGTTTATCATTAGAAATATATTTTTTTATTTTCTTTTTCAAACTTTTCAACACATTTCATAAATGTATCTAGTTTTTATCATTAGAAATATATTTTTTTTGATTTTGAAACTTTTCAACACATTTTATAAATGTATCTAGTTTATCATTAGAAATATATTTTTTAAATTTTCAAACTATTCAACACATCTCACAAATGTATCTACCGGTAGTTTATAATTAGAAATATATTTTTTAATTTTCTTTTTCAATCTTTTCAACACATCTCATAAATGTATCTACAAGTAGATTATCACTAGAAATATATCTTTTCATTTTATTTTTCAAACTTTTCAACACATTTCATAAATGTATATAGTTTATCATTATAAATATTATTTTTTTATTTTCTTGTTCAAACTTTTCAACACATTTAATAAATGTATCTAATTTATCACTAGAAATTTATTTTTTGATTTTCTTTTCCAAACTTTTCAACACATTTCATAAATGTATCTAGTTTAACATTAGAAATATATTTTTTGATTTTCTTTTTCAAACTTTTCAACACATCTCATAAATGTATCTAGTTTATCAATATAAATATATATTTTTTATTTTTTTGTTCATAGTTTTCAACATATTTCGTAAATGTATCTAGTTTATCACTAGAAATATATTTTTTGATTTTCTTTTTCAAACTTTTCAACACATTTCATAAATGTATCTACCAGTAGTTTATTATTAGAAATATATTTTTTGATTTTCTTTTTCTTACCTTTCAACACAAATCATAAATGTATCTACCTGTAGATTATCACTAGAAATATATCTTTTCATTTTCTTTTTCAAACTTTTCAACACATTTCATAAATGTATATAGTTTATCAATAGAAATATATTTTTTGACTTTCTTTTTGAAATTTTTCAACACATGTCATAAATGTATCTACCGGTAGTTTATCATTAGAAATATATTTTTTTATTTTATTTTTCAATTTTTTCAATATATTTCATAAATGTATATAGTTTATCATTAGAAATATATTTTTTTTATTTTCTTGTTCAAAGTTTTCAACATATTTCATAAATGTATCTAGTTTATCACTAGAAATATATTTTTTTATTTTCTTTTCCAAACTTTTCAACACATCTCATAAATGTATCTACCGGTAGATTATCACTGGAAATATATCTTTTCATTTTATTTTTCAAACTTTTCAACACATTTCATAAATGTATCTAATTTATCATTAGAAAAATATTTCTTTGATTTTGAAACTTTTCAACACATTTCAGCAATGTATCTAGTTTATCATTAGAAATATATTTTTTTATTTTCTTTTTCAAACTTTTCAACACATTTCATAAATGTATCTAGTTTTTATCATTAGAAATATATTTTTTTGATTTTGAAACTTTTCAACACATTTTATAAATGTATCTAGTTTATCATTAGAAATATATTTTTTTGATTTTCAAACTGTTCAACACATCTCACAAATGTATCTACCGGTAGTTTATCATTAGAAATATATTTTTAAATTTTCTTTTTCAATCTTTTCAACACATTTCATAAATGTATCTAATTTATCATTAGAAAAATATTTTTTTATTTTCTTTTCATACTTTTTAACATATCTCATAAATGTATCTACCAGTAGAGTATCACTAGAAATATATTTTTTAATTTCTTTTTTAAACGTTTCAACACATCTCATAAATTGATTGTCAAATTATTAGAAATACATTTTTTTATTTTCTTTTTCAAACTTTTCAACACATCTCATAAATGTATCTACCGGTAGTTTATCATTAGAAATATATTTTTTTATTTTCTTTTTCAATCTTTTCAACACATCTCATAAATGTATCTACAAGTAAATTATCACTTGAAATATATCTTTTCATTTTATTTTTCAAACTTTTCAACACATTTCATAAATGTATATAGTTTATCATTATAAATATTATTTTTTTATTTTCTTGTTCAAACTTTTCAACACATTTAATAAATGTATCTAATTTATCACTAGAAATTTATTTTTTGATTTTCTTTTCCAAACTTTTCAACACATTTCATAAATGTATCTACCAGTAGTTTATTATTAGAAATATATTTTTTGATTTTCTTTTTCTTACCTTTCAACACAAATCATAAATGTATCTACCTGTAGATTATCACTAGAAATATATCTTTTCATTTTCTTTTTCAAACTTTTCAACACATTTCATAAATGTATATAGTTTATCAATAGAAATTTATTTTTTTATTTTATTTTTCAATTTTTTCAACACATTAAATAAATGTATCTAATTTATCATTAGAAAAATATTTCTTTGATTTTGAAACTTTTCAACACATTTCAGCAATGTATCTAGTTTATCATTAGAAATATATTTTTTTATTTTCTTTTTCAAACTTTTCAACACATTTCATAAATGTATCTAGTTTTTATCATTAGAAATATATTTTTTTGATTTTGAAACTTTTCAACACATTTTATAAATGTATCTAGTTTATCATTAGAAATATATTTTTTTGATTTTCAAACTATTCAACACATCTCACAAATGTATCTACCGGTAGTTTATCATTAGAAATATATTTTTAAATTTTCTTTTTCAATCTTTTCAACACATTTCATAAATGTATCTAATTTATCATTAGAAAAATATTTTTTTATTTTCTTTTTCATACTTTTTAACATATCTCATAAATGTATCTACCAGTAGAGTATCACTAGAAATATATTTTTAATTTCTTTTTTAAACGTTTCAACACATCTCATAAATTGATTGTCAAATTATTAGAAATATATTTTTTTATTTTCTTTTTCAAACTTTTCAACAAATCTCATAAATGTATCTACCGGTAGTTTATCATTAGAAATATATTTTTTTATTTTCTTTTTCAATCTTTTCAACATATTTCATAAATGTATATAGTTTATCATTAGAAATATATTTTTTTTATTTTCTTGTTCAAAGTTTTCAACATATTTCATAAATGTATCTAGTTTATCACTAGAAATATATTTTTTGATTTTCTTTTCCAAACTTTTCAACACATCTCATAAATGTATCTACCGGTAGATTATCACTGGAAATATATCTTTTCATTTTATTTTTCAAACTTTTCAACACATTTCATAAATGTATATAGTTTATTATTAGAAATATTTTTTTTTTATTTTCAATCTTTTCAACACATTTCATAAATGTATCTAATTTATCATTAGAAAAATATTTATTTGATTTTGAAACTATTCAACACATTTCAGCAATGTATCTAGTTTATCATTAGAAATATATTTTTTTATTTTCTTTTTCAAACTTTTCAACACATTTCATAAATGTATCTAGTTTTTATCATTAGAAATATATTTTTTTGATTTTGAAACTTTTCAACACATTTTATAAATGTATCTAGTTTATCATTAGAAATATATTTTTTAAATTTTCAAACTATTCAACACATCTCACAAATGTATCTACCGGTAGTTTATCATTAGAAATATATTTTTTAATTTTCTTTTTCAATCTTTTCAACACATCTCATAAATGTATCTACAAGTAGATTATCACTAGAAATATATCTTTTCATTTTATTTTTCAAACTTTTCAACACATTTCATAAATATATATAGTTTATCATTATAAATATTATTTTTTTATTTTCTTGTTCAAACTTTTCAACACATTTAATAAATGTATCTAATTTATCACTAGAAATTTATTTTTTGATTTTCTTTTCCAAATTTTTCAACACATTTCATAAATGTATCTAGTTTAACATTAGAAATATATTTTTTTATTTTCTTTTTCAAACCTTTCAACATATTTCTTAAATGTATCTAGTTTATCAATAGAAATATATATTTTTTATTTTCTTGTTCATAGTTTTCAACATATTTCGTAAATGTATCTAGTTTATCACTAGAAATATATTTTTTGATTTTCTTTTCCAAACTTTTCAACACATCTCATAAATGTATCTACCGGTAGATTATCACTGGAAATATATCTTTTCATTTTATTTTTCAAACTTTTCAACACATTTCATAAATGTATCTAGTTTATCATTAGAAATATATTTTTTTATTTTCTTTTTCAAACTTTTCAACACATTTCATAAATGTATCTAGTTTTTATCATTAGAAATATATTTTTTTGATTTTGAAACTTTTCAACACATTTTATAAATGTATCTAGTTTATCATTAGAAATATATTTTTTTGATTTTCAAACTATTCAACACATCTCACAAATGTATCTACCGGTAGTTTATAATTAGAAATATATTTTTTAATTTTCTTTTTCAATCTTTTCAACACATCTCATAAATGTATCTACAAGTAAATTATCACTTGAAATATATCTTTTCATTTTATTTTTCAAACTTTTCAACACATTTCATAAATGTATATAGTTTATCATTATAAATATTATTTTTTTATTTTCTTGTTCAAACTTTTCAACACATTTAATAAATGTATCTAATTTATCACTAGAAATTTATTTTTTGATTTTCTTTTCCAAACTTTTCAACACATTTCATAAATGTATCTAGTTTAACATTAGAAATTTATTTTTTGATTTTCTTTTTCAAACCTTTCAACATATTTCTTAAATGTATCTAGTTTATCAATAGAAATATATATTTTTTATTTTCTTGTTCATAGTTTTCAACATATTTCGTAAATGTATCTAGTTTATCACTAGAAATATATTTTTTGATTTTCTTTTCCAAACTTTTCAACACATCTCATAAATGTATCTACCGGTAGATTATCACTGGAAATATATCTTTTCATTTTATTTTTCAAACTTTTCAACACATTTCATAAATGTATCTAGTTTATCATTAGAAATATATTTTTTTATTTTCTTTTTCAAACTTTTCAACACATTTCATAAATGTATCTAGTTTTTATCATTAGAAATATATTTTTTTGATTTTGAAACTTTTCAACACATTTTATAAATGTATCTAGTTTATCATTAGAAATATATTTTTTTGATTTTCAAACTATTCAACACATCTCACAAATGTATCTACCGGTAGTTTATAATTAGAAATATATTTTTTAATTTTCTTTTTCAATCTTTTCAACACATCTCATAAATGTATCTACAAGTAAATTATCACTTGAAATATATCTTTTCATTTTATTTTTTAAACGTTTCAACACATCTCATAAATTGATTGTCAAATTATTAGAAATATATTTTTTTATTTTCTTTTTCAAACTTTTCAACACATCTCATAAATGTATCTACCGGTAGTTTATCATTAGAAATATATTTTTTTATTTTCTTTTTCAATCTTTTCAACATATTTCATAAATGTATATAGTTTATCATTAGAAATATATTTTTTTTATTTTCTTGTTCATAGTTTTCAACATATTTCGTAAATGTATCTAGTTTATCACTAGAAATATATTTTTTGATTTTCTTTTCCAAACTTTTCAACACATCTCATAAATGTATCTACCGGTAGATTATCACTGGAAATATATCTTTTCATTTTATTTTTCAAACTTTTCAACACATTTCATAAATGTATCTAGTTTATCATTAGAAATATATTTTTTTATTTTCTTTTTCAAACTTTTCAACACATTTCATAAATGTATCTAGTTTTTATCATTAGAAATATATTTTTTTGATTTTGAAACTTTTCAACACATTTTATAAATGTATCTAGTTTATCATTAGAAATATATTTTTTTGATTTTCAAACTATTCAACACATCTCACAAATGTATCTACCGGTAGTTTATAATTAGAAATATATTTTTTAATTTTCTTTTTCAATCTTTTCAACACATCTCATAAATGTATCTACAAGTAGATTATCACTAGAAATATATCTTTTCATTTTATTTTTCAAACTTTTCAACACATTTCATAAATGTATCTAGTTTATCATTATAAATATTATTTTTTTATTTTCTTGTTCAAACTTTTCAACACATTTAATAAATGTATCTAATTTATCACTAGAAATTTATTTTTTGATTTTCTTTTCCAAACTTTTCAACACATTTCATAAATGTATCTAGTTTAACATTAGAAATATATTTTTTGATTTTCTTTTTCAAACCTTTCAACATATTTCTTATATGTATCTACCGGTAGATTATCACTAGAAATATATCTTTTCATTTTTTTTCCAAACTTTTCAACTCATTTCATAAATGTATCTAGTTTATCATTTGAAATGTATTTTTTATTTTCTTTTTCAAACTTTTCAACACATCTCATAAATGTATCTAGTTTATCAATATAAATATATATTTTTTATTTTTTTGTTCATAGTTTTCAACATATTTCGTAAATGTATCTAGTTTATCACTAGAAATATATTTTTTGATTTTCTTTTTCAAACTTTTCAACACATTTCATAAATGTATCTACCAGTAGTTTATTATTAGAAATATATTTTTTGATTTTCTTTTTCTTACCTTTCAACACAAATCATAAATGTATCTACCTGTAGATTATCACTAGAAATATATCTTTTCATTTTCTTTTTCAAACTTTTCAACACATTTCATAAATGTATATAGTTTATCAATAGAAATATATTTTTTGATTTTCTTTTTGAAATTTTTCAACACATGTCATAAATGTATCTACCGGTAGTTTATCATTAGAAATATATTTTTTTATTTTATTTTTCAATTTTTTCAATATATTTCATAAATGTATATAGTTTATCATTAGAAATATATTTTTTTTATTTTCTTGTTCAAAGTTTTCAACATATTTCATAAATGTATCTAGTTTATCACTAGAAATATATTTTTTTATTTTCTTTTCCAAACTTTTCAACACATCTCATAAATGTATCTACCGGTAGATTATCACTGGAAATATATCTTTTCATTTTATTTTTCAAACTTTTCAACACATTTCATAAATGTATCTAATTTATCATTAGAAAAATATTTCTTTGATTTTGAAACTTTTCAACACATTTCAGCAATGTATCTAGTTTATCATTAGAAATATATTTTTTTATTTTCTTTTTCAAACTTTTCAACACATTTCATAAATGTATCTAGTTTTTATCATTAGAAATATATTTTTTTGATTTTGAAACTTTTCAACACATTTTATAAATGTATCTAGTTTATCATTAGAAATATATTTTTTTGATTTTCAAACTATTCAACACATCTCACAAATGTATCTACCGGTAGTTTATCATTAGAAATATATTTTTAAATTTTCTTTTTCAATCTTTTCAACACATTTCATAAATGTATCTAATTTATCATTAGAAAAATATTTTTTTATTTTCTTTTCATACTTTTTAACATATCTCATAAATGTATCTACCAGTAGAGTATCACTAGAAATATATTTTTTAATTTCTTTTTTAAACGTTTCAACACATCTCATAAATTGATTGTCAAATTATTAGAAATACATTTTTTTATTTTCTTTTTCAAACTTTTCAACACATCTCATAAATGTATCTACCGGTAGTTTATCATTAGAAATATATTTTTTTATTTTCTTTTTCAATCTTTTCAACACATCTCATAAATGTATCTACAAGTAAATTATCACTTGAAATATATCTTTTCATTTTATTTTTCAAACTTTTCAACACATTTCATAAATGTATATAGTTTATCATTATAAATATTATTTTTTTATTTTCTTGTTCAAACTTTTCAACACATTTAATAAATGTATCTAATTTATCACTAGAAATTTATTTTTTGATTTTCTTTTCCAAACTTTTCAACACATTTCATAAATGTATCTACCAGTAGTTTATTATTAGAAATATATTTTTTGATTTTCTTTTTCTTACCTTTCAACACAAGTCATAAATGTATCTACCTGTAGATTATCACTAGAAATATATCTTTTCATTTTCTTTTTCAAACTTTTCAACACATTTCATAAATGTATATAGTTTATCAATAGAAATTTATTTTTTTATTTTATTTTTCAATTTTTTCAACACATTAAATAAATGTATCTAATTTATCATTAGAAAAATATTTCTTTGATTTTGAAACTTTTCAACACATTTCAGCAATGTATCTAGTTTATCATTAGAAATATATTTTTTTATTTTCTTTTTCAAACTTTTCAACACATTTCATAAATGTATCTAGTTTTTATCATTAGAAATATATTTTTTTGATTTTGAAACTTTTCAACACATTTTATAAATGTATCTAGTTTATCATTAGAAATATATTTTTTTGATTTTCAAACTATTCAACACATCTCACAAATGTATCTACCGGTAGTTTATCATTAGAAATATATTTTTAAATTTTCTTTTTCAATCTTTTCAACACATTTCATAAATGTATCTAATTTATCATTAGAAAAATATTTTTTTATTTTCTTTTTCATACTTTTTAACATATCTCATAAATGTATCTACCAGTAGAGTATCACTAGAAATATATTTTTAATTTCTTTTTTAAACGTTTCAACACATCTCATAAATTGATTGTCAAATTATTAGAAATATATTTTTTTATTTTCTTTTTCAAACTTTTCAACAAATCTCATAAATGTATCTACCGGTAGTTTATCATTAGAAATATATTTTTTTATTTTCTTTTTCAATCTTTTCAACATATTTCATAAATGTATATAGTTTATCATTAGAAATATATTTTTTTTATTTTCTTGTTCAAAGTTTTCAACATATTTCATAAATGTATCTAGTTTATCACTAGAAATATATTTTTTGATTTTCTTTTCCAAACTTTTCAACACATCTCATAAATGTATCTACCGGTAGATTATCACTGGAAATATATCTTTTCATTTTATTTTTCAAACTTCTCA
Organism: Meghimatium bilineatum; assembly: GCA_034231615.1. Classification (NCBI taxonomy): domain Eukaryota; kingdom Metazoa; phylum Mollusca; class Gastropoda; order Stylommatophora; family Philomycidae; genus Meghimatium; species Meghimatium bilineatum. The sequence goes on along the minus strand of CM067313.1, from coordinate 29,702,716 downwards.
ACACATTTCATAAATGTATATAGTTTATTATTAGAAATATTTTTTTTTTATTTTCAATCTTTTCAACACATTTCATAAATGTATCTAATTTATCATTAGAAAAATATTTATTTGATTTTGAAACTATTCAACACATTTCAGCAATGTATCTAGTTTATCATTAGAAATATATTTTTTTATTTTCTTTTTCAAACTTTTCAACACATTTCATAAATGTATCTAGTTTTTATCATTAGAAATATATTTTTTTGATTTTGAAACTTTTCAACACATTTTATAAATGTATCTAGTTTATCATTAGAAATATATTTTTTAAATTTTCAAACTATTCAACACATCTCACAAATGTATCTACCGGTAGTTTATCATTAGAAATATATTTTTTAATTTTCTTTTTCAATCTTTTCAACACATCTCATAAATGTATCTACAAGTAGATTATCACTAGAAATATATCTTTTCATTTTATTTTTCAAACTTTTAAACACATTTCATAAATATATATAGTTTATCATTATAAATATTATTTTTTTATTTTCTTGTTCAAACTTTTCAACACATTTAATAAATGTATCTAATTTATCACTAGAAATTTATTTTTTGATTTTCTTTTCCAAATTTTTCAACACATTTCATAAATGTATCTAGTTTAACATTAGAAATATATTTTTTGATTTTCTTTTTCAAACCTTTCAACATATTTCTTAAATGTATCTAGTTTATCAATAGAAATATATATTTTTTATTTTCTTGTTCATAGTTTTCAACATATTTCGTAAATGTATCTAGTTTATCACTAGAAATATATTTTTTGATTTTCTTTTCCAAACTTTTCAACACATCTCATAAATGTATCTACCGGTAGATTATCACTGGAAATATATCTTTTCATTTTATTTTTCAAACTTTTCAACACATTTCATAAATGTATCTAGTTTATCATTAGAAATATATTTTTTTATTTTCTTTTTCAAACTTTTCAACACATTTCATAAATGTATCTAGTTTTTATCATTAGAAATATATTTTTTTGATTTTGAAACTTTTCAACACATTTTATAAATGTATCTAGTTTATCATTAGAAATATATTTTTTTGATTTTCAAACTATTCAACACATCTCACAAATGTATCTACCGGTAGTTTATAATTAGAAATATATTTTTTAATTTTCTTTTTCAATCTTTTCAACACATCTCATAAATGTATCTACAAGTAAATTATCACTTGAAATATATCTTTTCATTTTATTTTTCAAACTTTTCAACACATTTCATAAATGTATATAGTTTATCATTATAAATATTATTTTTTTATTTTCTTGTTCAAACTTTTCAACACATTTAATAAATGTATCTAATTTATCACTAGAAATTTATTTTTTGATTTTCTTTTCCAAACTTTTCAACACATTTCATAAATGTATCTAGTTTAACATTAGAAATATATTTTTTGATTTTCTTTTTCAAACCTTTCAACATATTTCTTAAATGTATCTAGTTTATCAATAGAAATATATATTTTTTATTTTCTTGTTCATAGTTTTCAACATATTTCGTAAATGTATCTAGTTTATCACTAGAAATATATTTTTTGATTTTTTTTTCCAAACTTTTCAACACATCTCATAAATGTATCTACCGGTAGATTATCACTGGAAATATATCTTTTCATTTTATTTTTCAAACTTTTCAACACATTTCATAAATGTATCTAGTTTATCATTAGAAATATATTTTTTTATTTTCTTTTTCAAACTTTTCAACACATTTCATAAATGTATCTAGTTTTTATCATTAGAAATATATTTTTTTGATTTTGAAACTTTTCAACACATTTTATAAATGTATCTAGTTTATCATTAGAAATATATTTTTTTGATTTTCAAACTATTCAACACATCTCACAAATGTATCTACCGGTAGTTTATAATTAGAAATATATTTTTTAATTTTCTTTTTCAATCTTTTCAACACATCTCATAAATGTATCTACAAGTAAATTATCACTTGAAATATATCTTTTCATTTTATTTTTCAAACTTTTCAACACATTTCATAAATGTATATAGTTTATCATTATAAATATTATTTTTTTATTTTCTTGTTCAAACTTTTCAACACATTTAATAAATGTATCTAATTTATCACTAGAAATTTATTTTTTGATTTTCTTTTCCAAACTTTTCAACACATTTCATAAATGTATCTAGTTTAACATTAGAAATATATTTTTTGATTTTCTTTTTCAAACCTTTCAACATATTTCTTAAATGTATCTACCGGTAGATTATCACTAGAAATATATCTTTTCATTTTTTTTCCAAACTTTTCAACTCATTTCATAAATGTATCTAGTTTATCATTTGAAATATATTTTTTATTTTCTTTTTCAAACTTTTCAACACATCTCATAAATGTATCTAGTTTATCAATAGAAATATATATTTTTTATTTTCTTGTTCATAGTTTTCAACATATTTCGTAAATGTATCTAGTTTATCACTAGAAATATATTTTTTGATTTTCTTTTTCAAACTTTTCAACACATTTCATAAATGTATCTACCAGTAGTTTATTATTATAAATATATTTTTTTATTCTCTTTTTCTTACCTTTCAACACAAATCATAAATGTATCTACCTGTAGATTATCACTAGAAATATATCTTTTCATTTTCTTTTTCAAACTTTTCAACACATTTCATAAATGTATCTAGCGGTAGATTATCACTAGAAATATATCTTTTCATTTTTTTTCCAAACTTTTCAACTCATTTCATAAATGTATCTAGTTTATCATTTGAAATATATTTTTTATTTTCTTTTTCAAACTTTTCAACACATCTCATAAATGTATCTAGTTTATCAATAGAAATATATATTTTTTATTTTCTTGTTCATAGTTTTCAACATATTTCGTAAATGTATCTAGTTTATCACTAGAAATATATTTTTTTGATTTTCTTTTCCAAACTTTTCAACACATCTCATAAATGTATCTACCGGTAGATTATCACTGGAAATATATCTTTTCATTTTATTTTTCAAACTTTTCAACACATTTCATAAATGTATCTAGTTTATCATTAGAAATATATTTTTTTATTTTTTTTTCAAACTTTTCAACACATTTCATAAATGTATCTAGTTTTTATCATTAGAAATATATTTTTTTGATTTTGAAACTTTTCAACACATTTTATAAATGTATCTAGTTTATCATTAGAAATATATTTTTTTGATTTTCAAACTATTCAACACATCTCACAAATGTATCTACCGGTAGTTTATAATTAGAAATATATTTTTTAATTTTCTTTTCCAATCTTTTCAACACATCTCATAAATGTATCTACAAGTAAATTATCACTTGAAATATATCTTTTCATTTTATTTTTCAAACTTTTCAACACATTTCATAAATGTATATAGTTTATCATTATAAATATTATTTTTTTATTTTCTTGTTCAAACTTTTCAACACATTTAATAAATGTATCTAATTTATCACTAGAAATTTATTTTTTGATTTTCTTTTCCAAACTTTTCAACACATTTCATAAATGTATCTACCAGTAGTTTATTATTAGAAATATATTTTTTGATTTTCTTTTTCTTACCTTTCAACACAAATCATAAATGTATCTACCTGTAGATTATCACTAGAAATATATCTTTTCATTTTCTTTTTCAAACTTTTCAACACATTTCATAAATGTATATAGTTTATCAATAGAAATTTATTTTTTGATTTTCTTTTTGAAATTTTTCAACACATGTCATAAATGTATCTACCGGTAGTTTATCATTAGAAATATATTTTTTTATTTTATTTTTCAATTTTTTAAATATATTTCATAAATAGTTTATCATTAGAAATATATTTTTTTTATTTTCTTGTTCAAAGTTTTCAACATATTTCATAAATGTATCTAGTTTATCACTAGAAATATATTTTTTGATTTTCTTTTCCAAACTTTTCAACACATCTCATAAATGTATCTACCGGTAGATTATCACTGGAAATATATCTTTTCATTTTATTTTTCAAACTTTTCAACACATTTCATAAATGTATCTAATTTATCATTAGAAAAATATTTCTTTGATTTTGAAACTTTTCAACACATTTCAGCAATGTATCTAGTTTATCATTAGAAATATATTTTTTTATTTTCTTTTTCAAACTTTTCAACACATTTCATAAATGTATCTAGTTTTTATCATTAGAAATATATTTTTTTGATTTTGAAACTTTTCAACACATTTTATAAATGTATCTAGTTTATCATTACAAATATATTTTTTTGATTTTCAAACTATTCAACACATCTCACAAATGTATCTACCGGTAGTTTATCATTAGAAATATATTTTTAAATTTTCTTTTTCAATCTTTTCAACACATTTCATAAATGTATCTAATTTATCATTAGAAAAATATTTTTTTATTTTCTTTTTCATACTTTTTAACATATCTCATAAATGTATCTACCAGTAGAGTATCACTAGAAATATATTTTTTAATTTCTTTTTTAAACGTTTCAACACATCTCATAAATTGATTGTCAAATTATTAGAAATATATTTTTTTATTTTCTTTTTCAAACTTTTCAACACATCTCATAAATGTATCTACCGGTAGTTTATCATTAGAAATATATTTTTTTATTTTCTTTTTCAATCTTTTCAACATATTTCATAAATGTATATAGTTTATCATTAGAAATATATTTTTTTTATTTTCTTGTTCAAAGTTTTCAACATATTTCATAAATGTATCTAGTTTATCACTAGAAATATATTTTTTGATTTTCTTTTCCAAACTTTTCAACACATCTCATAAATGTATGTACCGGTAGATTATCACTGGAAATATATCTTTTCATTTTATTTTTCAAACTTTTCAACACATTTCATAAATGTATATAGTTTATTATTAGAAATATTTTTTTTTTATTTTCAATCTTTTCAACACATTTCATAAATGTATCTAATTTATCATTAGAAAAATATTTATTTGATTTTGAAACTATTCAACACATTTCAGCAATGTATCTAGTTTATCATTAGAAATATATTTTTTTATTTTCTTTTTCAAACTTTTCAACACATTTTATAAATGTATCTAGTTTATCATTAGAAATATATTTTTTAAATTTTCAAACTATTCAACACATCTCACAAATGTATCTACCGGTAGTTTATCATTAGAAATATATTTTTTAATTTTCTTTTTCAATCTTTTCAACACATCTCATAAATGTATCTACAAGTAGATTATCACTAGAAATATATCTTTTCATTTTATTTTTCAAACTTTTAAACACATTTCATAAATATATATAGTTTATCATTATAAATATTATTTTTTTATTTTCTTGTTCAAACTTTTCAACACATTTAATAAATGTATCTAATTTATCACTAGAAATTTATTTTTTGATTTTCTTTTCCAAATTTTTCAACACATTTCATAAATGTATCTAGTTTAACATTAGAAATATATTTTTTAATTTTCTTTTTCAAACCTTTCAACATATTTCTTAAATGTATCTAGTTTATCAATAGAAATATATATTTTTTATTTTCTTGTTCATAGTTTTCAACATATTTCGTAAATGTATCTAGTTTATCACTAGAAATATATTTTTTGATTTTCTTTTCCAAACTTTTCAACACATCTCATAAATGTATCTACCGGTAGATTATCACTGGAAATATATCTTTTCATTTTATTTTTCAAACTTTTCAACACATTTCATAAATGTATCTAGTTTATCATTAGAAATATATTTTTTTATTTTCTTTTTCAAACTTTTCAACACATTTCATAAATGTATCTAGTTTTTATCATTAGAAATATATTTTTTTGATTTTGAAACTTTTCAACACATTTTATAAATGTATCTAGTTTATCATTAGAAATATATTTTTTTGATTTTCAAACTATTCAACACATCTCACAAATGTATCTACCGGTAGTTTATCATTAGAAATATATTTTTTTTATTTTCTTGTTCAAAGTTTTCAACATATTTCATAAATGTATCTAGTTTATCACTAGAAATATATTTTTTGATTTTCTTTTCCAAACTTTTCAACACATCTCATAAATGTATGAACCGGTAGATTATCACTGGAAATATATCTTTTCATTTTATTTTTCAAACTTTTCAACACATTTCATAAATGTATATAGTTTATTATTAGAAATATTTTTTTTTTATTTTCAATCTTTTCAACACATTTCATAAATGTATCTAATTTATCATTAGAAAAATATTTATTTGATTTTGAAACTATTCAACACATTTCAGCAATGTATCTAGTTTATCATTAGAAATATATTTTTTTATTTTCTTTTTCAAACTTTTCAACACATTTTATAAATGTATCTAGTTTATCATAAGAAATATATTTTTTAAATTTTCAAACTATTCAACACATCTCACAAATGTATCTACCGGTAGTTTATCATTAGAAATATATTTTTTAATTTTCTTTTTCAATCTTTTCAACACATCTCATAAATGTATCTACAAGTAGATTATCACTAGAAATATATCTTTTCATTTTATTTTTCAAACTTTTAAACACATTTCATAAATATATATAGTTTATCATTATAAATATTATTTTTTTATTTTCTTGTTCAAACTTTTCAACACATTTAATAAATGTATCTAATTTATCACTAGAAATTTATTTTTTGATTTTCTTTTCCAAATTTTTCAACACATTTCATAAATGTATCTAGTTTAACATTAGAAATATATTTTTTAATTTTCTTTTTCAAACCTTTCAACATATTTCTTAAATGTATCTAGTTTATCAATAGAAATATATATTTTTTATTTTCTTGTTCATAGTTTTCAACATATTTCGTAAATGTATCTAGTTTATCACTAGAAATATATTTTTTGATTTTCTTTTCCAAACTTTTCAACACATCTCATAAATGTATCTACCGGTAGATTATCACTGGAAATATATCTTTTCATTTTATTTTTCAAACTTTTCAACACATTTCATAAATGTATCTAGTTTATCATTAGAAATATATTTTTTTATTTTCTTTTTCAAACTTTTCAACACATTTCATAAATGTATCTAGTTTTTATCATTAGAAATATATTTTTTTGATTTTGAAACTTTTCAACACATTTTATAAATGTATCTAGTTTATCATTAGAAATATATTTTTTTGATTTTCAAACTATTCAACACATCTCACAAATGTATCTACCGGTAGTTTATAATTAGAAATATATTTTTTAATTTTCTTTTTCAATCTTTTCAACACATCTCATAAATGTATCTACAAGTAAATTATCACTTGAAATATATCTTTTCATTTTATTTTTCAAACTTTTCAACACATTTCATAAATGTATATAGTTTATCATTATAAATATTATTTTTTTATTTTCTTGTTCAAACTTTTCAACACATTTAATAAATGTATCTAATTTATCACTAGAAATTTATTTTTTGATTTTCTTTTCCAAACTTTTCAACACATTTCATAAATGTATCTAGTTTAACATTAGAAATATATTTTTTGATTTTCTTTTTCAAACCTTTCAACATATTTCTTAAATGTATCTACCGGTAGATTATCACTAGAAATATATCTTTTCATTTTTTTTCCAAACTTTTCAACTCATTTCATAAATGTATCTAGTTTATCATTTGAAATATATTTTTTATTTTCTTTTTCAAACTTTTCAACACATCTCATAAATGTATCTAGTTTATCAATAGAAATATATATTTTTTATTTTCTTGTTCATAGTTTTCAACATATTTCGTAAATGTATCTAGTTTATCACTAGAAATATATTTTTTGATTTTCTTTTTCAAACTTTTCAACACATTTCATAAATGTATCTACCAGTAGTTTATTATTAGAAATATATTTTTTGATTTTCTTTTTCTTACCTTTCAACACAAATCATAAATGTATCTACCTGTAGATTATCACTAGAAATATATCTTTTCATTTTCTTTTTCAAACTTTTCAACACATTTCATAAATGTATATAGTTTATCAATAGAAATTTATTTTTTGATTTTCTTTTTGAAATTTTTCAACACATGTCATAAATGTATCTACCGGTAGTTTATCATTAGAAATATATTTTTTTATTTTATTTTTCAATTTTTTCAATATATTTCATAAATGTATATAGTTTATCATTAGAAATATATTTCTTTGATTTTGAAACTTTTCAACACATTTCAGCAATGTATCTAGTTTATCATTAGAAATATTTTTTTTTAATTTTCAAACTTTTCAACACATTTCATAAATGTATCTAATTTATCATTAGAAAAATATTTCTTTGATTTTGAAACTTTTCAACACATTTCAGCAATGTATCTAGTTTATCATTAGAAATATATTTTTTTATTTTCTTTTTCAAACTTTTCAACACATTTCATAAATGTATCTAGTTTTTATCATTAGAAATATATTTTTTTGATTTTGAAACTTTTCAACACATTTTATAAATGTATCTAGTTTATCATTAGAAATATATTTTTTTGATTTTCAAACTATTCAACACATCTCACAAATGTATCTACCGGTAGTTTATCACTAGAAATATATTTTTTGATTTTCTTTTCCAAACTTTTCAACACATCTCATAAATGTATCTACCGGTAGATTATCACTGGAAATATATCTTTTCATTTTAGTTTTCAAACTTTTCAACACATTTCATAAATGTATATAGTTTATTATTAGAAATATTTTTTTTTTATTTTCAATCTTTTCAACACATTTCATAAATGTATCTAATTTATCATTAGAAAATTATTTATTTGATTTTGAAACTATTCAACACATTTCAGCAATGTATCTAGTTTATCATTAGAAATATATTTTTTTATTTTCTTTTTCAAACTTTTCAACACATTTCATAAATGTATCTAGTTTTTATCATTAGAAATATATTTTTTTGATTTTGAAACTTTTCAACACATTTTATAAATGTATCTAGTTTATCATTAGAAATATATTTTTTAAATTTTCAAACTATTCAACACATCTCACAAATGTATCTACCGGTAGTTTATCATTAGAAATATATTTTTTAATTTTCTTTTTCAATCTTTTCAACACATCTCATAAATGTATCTACAAGTAGATTATCACTAGAAATATATCTTTTCATTTTATTTTTCAAACTTTTAAACACATTTCATAAATATATATAGTTTATCATTATAAATATTATTTTTTTATTTTCTTGTTCAAACTTTTCAACACATTTAATAAATGTATCTAATTTATCACTAGAAATTTATTTTTTGATTTTCTTTTCCAAATTTTTCAACACATTTCATAAATGTATCTAGTTTAACATTAGAAATATATTTTTTTATTTTCTTTTTCAAACCTTTCAACATATTTCTTAAATGTATCTAGTTTATCAATAGAAATATATATTTTTTATTTTCTTGTTCATAGTTTTCAACATATTTCGTAAATGTATCTAGTTTATCACTAGAAATATATTTTTTGATTTTCTTTTCCAAACTTTTCAACACATCTCATAAATGTATCTACCGGTAGATTATCACTGGAAATATATCTTTTCATTTTATTTTTCAAACTTTTCAACACATTTCATAAATGTATCTAGTTTATCATTAGAAATATATTTTTTTATTTTCTTTTTCAAACTTTTCAACACATTTCATAAATGTATCTAGTTTTTATCATTAGAAATATATTTTTTTGATTTTGAAACTTTTCAACACATTTTATAAATGTATCTAGTTTATCATTAGAAATATATTTTTTTGATTTTCAAACTATTCAACACATCTCACAAATGTATCTACCGGTAGTTTATCATTAGAAATATATTTTTTAATTTTCTTTTTCAATCTTTTCAACACATCTCATAAATGTATCTACAAGTAGATTATCACTAGAAATATATCTTTTCATTTTATTTTTCAAACTTTTAAACACATTTCATAAATATATATAGTTTATCATTATAAATATTATTTTTTTATTTTCTTGTTCAAACTTTTCAACACATTTAATAAATGTATCTAATTTATCACTAGAAATTTATTTTTTGATTTTCTTTTCCAAATTTTTCAACACATTTCATAAATGTATCTAGTTTAACATTAGAAATATATTTTTTTATTTTCTTGTTCAAACTTTTCAACATATTTCATAAATGTATATAGTTTATCACTAGAAATATTTTTTTTATTTTAAAAGTTTTGAACACATTTCATAAGTATATATAGTTTATCTATAGAAATTTATTTTTTGATTTTCTTTTTGAAATTTTTCAACATATTTCATAAATGTTTCTAGTTTTTATCATTAGAAATATATTTTTTTTTGATTTAAAACAACTTTTCAACACATCTCATAAATCTATCTAGTTTATCATTAGAAATATATTCTTTTAATTTTCAAACTGTTCAACACATCTTATAAATGTATCTACCGGTAGAGTATCATTAGAAATATATTTTTTTTATTTTCAAACAACTTTTCAACACATCTCATAAATGTATCTAGTTTATCATTAGAAATATATTTTTTTTATTTTCAAACTTTTCAACACATCTCATAAATGTATCTAGTTTATCATTAGAAATATATTTTTTTTATTTTCAAACTGTTCAACACATCTTATAAATGTATCTACCGGTAGAGTATCACTAGAAATATATTTTTTGATTTTCTTTTTCAAACTTTTCAACACATCTCATAAATGTATCTACCGGTAGATTATCACTAGAAATATATCTTTTCATTTTTTATTGTTCAAACTTTTCATAAATGAATATAGTTTATCATTAGAAATATATTTTTTAAATTTTCTTGTTCAAACTTTTCAACATATTTCATAAATGTATATAGTTGATCACTAGAAATATATTTGTTGATTTTCTTTTCCAAATTTTCAACACATTTCATAAATGTATCTAGTTTATCATTAGAAATATATTTTTTGATTTTCAAACTTTTCAACACATTTCATAAGTGTATATAGTGTATCAATAGAAATTTATTTTTTTATTTTCTTTTTCAAACTTTTCAACATATTTCATAAATATATATAGTTTGTCATTAGAAATATATTTTTTTATTTTCCTTTTCAAACATTTCAACACATTTCATAAATGTATCTAGTTTATCATTAGAAATATTTATTTTTTTATTTTCTTGTTCAATCTTTTCAACACATCTCATAAATGTATCTACCGGTAGTTTATCATTAGAAATATATATTTTTATTTTCTTTTACAATCTTTTCAACACATTTCATAAATGTATCTACCGGTAAATTATCACTAGAAATATATCTTTTCATTTTCTTTTTCAAACTTTTCAATACATTTCATAAATGTATAAATAACCAAATGGTCAGAGGGTGTCCGACAAATGTGCTATGGAGACGGGGCGGGGGGGGGGGGGGGGGGCTTGATGAAATCTAGTCATCTATTTTGTTTTTATTTTGTTGTTTTCTGTTGTTTGTCTCTTGAAAAAGGTTCAATTTGAGCCTATACATGGAGAATTGTCCTGTTTAGTTTTATTGTATGTTTTTTTATAAATACTTTTTTAAAATATATCTTTATTAATAGGCAAGGTAAGTGTTTTAGTAACCTGTTTAATTCATTTTGCTTGACTATTCATAAATGTATATAGTTTATCATAAGAAATAAAAAAAAATTTATTTTCTTGTTCAAACTTTTCAATATGTTTCATAAAGTATCTAGTTTATCACTAGAAATATACTTTTTGGTTGTCTTTTCCAAATTTTCAACACATTTCATAAATGTATATAGTTTATCATTAGAAATATATTTTTTTATTTTCTTTTTCAAACTTTACAACACATCTCATAAATGTATCTACCAGTAGAGTATCAGTAGAAATATATTTTTTTATTTTCTTTTTCAAACGTTTCAACACATAAATTGACTGTCAAATTATTAGAAATATATTTTTTGATTTTCTTTTTCAAACTTTTCAACACATCTCATAAATGTATCTACCGGTAGATTATCACTAGAAATATATCTTTTCATTTTCTTTTTCAAACTTTTCAACACATTTCATAAATGTATCTAGTTTTTATCATTAGAAATATATTTTTTTGATTTTCAAACAACTTTTCAACACATCTCATAAATGTATCTAGTTTATCATTAGAAATATATTTTTTTTATTTTCAAACTGTTCAACACACCTTATAAATGTATCTACCGGTAGAGTATCACTAGAAATATATTTTTTGATTTTCTTTTTCAAACTTTTCAACACATCTCATAAATGTATCTACCGGTAGATTATCACTAGAAATATATCTTTTCATTTTCTTTTTCAAACTTTTCATAAATGTATATAGTTTATCATTAGAAATATTTTTTTCTTATTTTCTTGTTCAAACTTTTCAACATATTTCATAAATGAATATAGTTTATCATTAGAAATATATTTTTTTTAATTTTCTTGTTCAAACTTTTCAACATATTTCATAAATGTATATAGTTTATCACTAGAAATATTTTTTTTATTTTAAAAGTTTTGAACACATTTCATAAGTATATATAGTTTATCTATAGAAATTTATTTTTTGATTTTCTTTTTGAAATTTTTCAACATATTTCATAAATGTTTCTAGTTTTTATCATTAGAAATATTTTTTTTTTGATTTTCAAACAACTTTTCAACACATCTCATAAATCTATCTAGTTTATCATTAGAAATATATTTTTTTTAATTTTCAAACTGTTCAACACATCTTATAAATGTATCTACCGGTAGAGTATCATTAGAAATATATTTTTTTGATTTTCAAACAACTTTTCAACACATCTCATAAATGTATCTAGTTTATCATTAGAAATATATTTTTTTAATTTTCAAACTGTTCAACACATCTTATAAATGTATCTACCGGTAGAGTATCACTAGAAATATATTTTTTGATTGTCTTTTTAAAACTTTTCAACACATCTCATAAATGTATCTACCGGTAGATTATCACTAGAAATATATCTTTTCATTTTCTTTTTCAAACTTTTCATAAATGTATATAGTTTATCATTAGAAATATTTTTTTCTTATTTTCTTGTTCAAACTTTTCAACACATTTCATAAATGAATATAGTTTATCATTAGAAATATATTTTTTTAAATTTTCTTGTTCAAACTTTTCAACATATTTCATAAATGTATATAGTTTATCACTAGAAATATTTTTTTTATTTTAAAAGTTCTGAACACATTTCATAAGTATATATAGTTTATCTATAGAAATTTATTTTTTGATTTTCTTTTTGAAATTTTTCAACATATTTCATAAATGTTTCTAGTTTTTATCATTAGAAATATATTTTTTTTTGATTTTCAAACAACTTTTCAACACATCTAATAAATCTATCTAGTTTATCATTAGAAATATATTTTTTTAATTTTCAAACTGTTCAACACATCTTATAAATGTATCTACCGGTAGAGTATCATTAGAAATATATTTTTTTTATTTTCAAACAACTTTTCAACACATCTCATAAATGTATCTACCGGTAAATTATCACTAGAAATATATCTTTTCATTTTCTTTTTCAAACTTTTCAATACATTTCATAAATGTATAAATAACCAAATGGTCAGAGGGTGTCCGACAAATGTGCTATGGAGACGGGGGGGGGGGGGGGGGGGGGGGGGGGGGTGGTGCTTGATGAAATCTAGTCATCTATTTTGTTTTTATTTTGTTGTTTTCTGTTGTTTGTCTCTTGAAAAAGGTTCAATTTGAGCCTATACGTGGAGAATTGTCCTGTTTAGTTTTATTGTATGTTTTTTTATAAATACTTTTTAAAAATATATCTTTATTAATAGGCAAGGTAAGTGTTTTAGTAACCTGTTTAATTCATTTTGCTTGACTATTCATAAATGTATATAGTTTATCATAAGAAATAAAAAAAAAATTATTTTCTTGTTCAAACTTTTCAACATGTTTCATAAAGTATCTAGTTTATCACTAGAAATATACTTTTTGGTTGTCTTTTCCAAATTTTCAACACATTTCATAAATGTATATAGTTTATCATTAGAAATATATTTTTTTATTTTCTTTTTCAAACTTTACAACACATCTCATAAATGTATCTACCAGTAGAGTATCAGTAGAAATATATTTTTTTATTTTCTTTTTCAAACGTTTCAACACAATTGACTGTCAAATTATTAGAAATATATTTTTTGATTTTCTTTTTCAAACTTTTCAACACATCTCATAAATGTATCTACCGGTAGATTATCACTAGAAATATATCTTTTCATTTTCTTTTTCAAACTTTTCAACACATTTCATAAATGTATATAGTTTATTATTAGAAATATTTTTTTTTTATTTTCAATCTTTTCAACACATTTCATAAATGTATCTAGTTTTTATCATTAGAAATATATTTTTTTGATTTTGAAACTTTTCAACACATTTTATAAATGTATCTAGTTTATCATTAGAAATATATTTTTTAAATTTTCAAACTATTCAACACATCTCACAAATGTATCTACCGGTAGTTTATCATTAGAAATATATTTTTTAATTTTCTTTTTCAATCTTTTCAACACATCTCATAAATGTATCTACAAGTAGATTATCACTAGAAATATATCTTTTCATTTTATTTTTCAAACTTTTAAACACATTTCATAAATATATATAGTTTATCATTATAAATATTATTTTTTTATTTTCTTGTTCAAACTTTTCAACACATTTAATAAATGTATCTAATTTATCACTAGAAATTTATTTTTTGATTTTCTTTTCCAAATTTTTCAACACATTTCATAAATGTATCTAGTTTAACATTAGAAATATATTTTTTTATTTTCTTGTTCAAACTTTTCAACATATTTCATAAATGTATATAGTTTATCACTAGAAATATTTTTTTTATTTTAAAAGTTTTGAACACATTTCATAAGTATATATAGTTTATCTATAGAAATTTATTTTTTGATTTTCTTTTTGAAATTTTTCAACATATTTCATAAATGTTTCTAGTTTTTATCATTAGAAATATATTTTTTTTTGATTTAAAACAACTTTTCAACACATCTCATAAATCTATCTAGTTTATCATTAGAAATATATTCTTTTAATTTTCAAACTGTTCAACACATCTTATAAATGTATCTACCGGTAGAGTATCATTAGAAATATATTTTTTTTATTTTCAAACAACTTTTCAACACATCTCATAAATGTATCTAGTTTATCATTAGAAATATATTTTTTTTATTTTCAAACTTTTCAACACATCTCATAAATGTATCTAGTTTATCATTAGAAATATATTTTTTTTATTTTCAAACTGTTCAACACATCTTATAAATGTATCTACCGGTAGAGTATCACTAGAAATATATTTTTTGATTTTCTTTTTCAAACTTTTCAACACATCTCATAAATGTATCTACCGGTAGATTATCACTAGAAATATATCTTTTCATTTTTTATTGTTCAAACTTTTCATAAATGAATATAGTTTATCATTAGAAATATATTTTTTAAATTTTCTTGTTCAAACTTTTCAACATATTTCATAAATGTATATAGTTGATCACTAGAAATATATTTGTTGATTTTCTTTTCCAAATTTTCAACACATTTCATAAATGTATCTAGTTTATCATTAGAAATATATTTTTTGATTTTCAAACTTTTCAACACATTTCATAAGTGTATATAGTGTATCAATAGAAATTTATTTTTTTATTTTCTTTTTCAAACTTTTCAACATATTTCATAAATATATATAGTTTGTCATTAGAAATATATTTTTTTATTTTCCTTTTCAAACATTTCAACACATTTCATAAATGTATCTAGTTTATCATTAGAAATATTTTTTTTTTATTTTCTTGTTCAATCTTTTCAACACATCTCATAAATGTATCTACCGGTAGTTTATCATTAGAAATATATATTTTTATTTTCTTTTACAATCTTTTCAACACATTTCATAAATGTATCTACCGGTAAATTATCACTAGAAATATATCTTTTCATTTTCTTTTTCAAACTTTTCAATACATTTCATAAATGTATAAATAACCAAATGGTCAGAGGGTGTCCGACAAATGTGCTATGGAGACGGGGCGGGGGGGGGGGGGGGGGGGGGCTTGATGAAATCTAGTCATCTATTTTGTTTTTATTTTGTTGTTTTCTGTTGTTTGTCTCTTGAAAAAGGTTCAATTTGAGCCTATACATGGAGAATTGTCCTGTTTAGTTTTATTGTATGTTTTTTTATAAATACTTTTTTAAAATATATCTTTATTAATAGGCAAGGTAAGTGTTTTAGTAACCTGTTTAATTCATTTTGCTTGACTATTCATAAATGTATATAGTTTATCATAAGAAATAAAAATAAAATTTATTTTCTTTATCAAACTTTTCAACATGTTTCATAAAGTATCTAGTTTATCACTAGAAATATACTTTTTGGTTGTCTTTTCCAAATTTTCAACACATTTCATAAATGTATATAGTTTATCATTAGAAATATATTTTTTTATTTTCTTTTTCAAACTTTACAACACATCTCATAAATGTATCTACCAGTAGAGTATCAGTAGAAATATATTTTTTTATTTTCTTTTTCAAACGTTTCAACACATAAATTGACTGTCAAATTATTAGAAATATATTTTTTGATTTTCTTTTTCAAACTTTTCAACACATCTCATAAATGTATCTACCGGTAGATTATCACTAGAAATATATCTTTTCATTTTCTTTTTCAAACTTTTCAACACATTTCATAAATGTATCTAGTTTTTATCATTAGAAATATATTTTTTTGATTTTCAAACAACTTTTCAACACATCTCATAAATGTATCTAGTTTATCATTAGAAATATATTTTTTTTATTTTCAAACTGTTCAACACACCTTATAAATGTATCTACCGGTAGAGTATCACTAGAAATATATTTTTTGATTTTCTTTTTCAAACTTTTCAACACATCTCATAAATGTATCTACCGGTAGATTATCACTAGAAATATATCTTTTCATTTTCTTTTTCAAACTTTTCATAAATGTATATAGTTTATCATTAGAAATATTTTTTTCTTATTTTCTTGTTCAAACTTTTCAACACATTTCATAAATGAATATAGTTTATCATTAGAAATATATTTTTTTTAATTTTCTTGTTCAAACTTTTCAACATATTTCATAAATGTATATAGTTTATCACTAGAAATATTTTTTTTATTTTAAAAGTTTTGAACACATTTCATAAGTATATATAGTTTATCTATAGAAATTTATTTTTTGATTTTCTTTTTGAAATTTTTCAACATATTTCATAAATGTTTCTAGTTTTTATCATTAGAAATATTTTTTTTTTGATTTTCAAACAACTTTTCAACACATCTCATAAATCTATCTAGTTTATCATTAGAAATATATTTTTTTTAATTTTCAAACTGTTCAACACATCTTATAAATGTATCTACCGGTAGAGTATCATTAGAAATATATTTTTTTGATTTTCAAACAACTTTTCAACACATCTCATAAATGTATCTAGTTTATCATTAGAAATATATTTTTTTAATTTTCAAACTGTTCAACACATCTTATAAATGTATCTACCGGTAGAGTATCACTAGAAATATATTTTTTGATTGTCTTTTTAAAACTTTTCAACACATCTCATAAATGTATCTACCGGTAGATTATCACTAGAAATATATCTTTTCATTTTCTTTTTCAAACTTTTCATAAATGTATATAGTTTATCATTAGAAATATTTTTTTCTTATTTTCTTGTTCAAACTTTTCAACACATTTCATAAATGAATATAGTTTATCATTAGAAATATATTTTTTTAAATTTTCTTGTTCAAACTTTTCAACATATTTCATAAATGTATATAGTTTATCACTAGAAATATTTTTTTTATTTTAAAAGTTCTGAACACATTTCATAAGTATATATAGTTTATCTATAGAAATTTATTTTTTGATTTTCTTTTTGAAATTTTTCAACATATTTCATAAATGTTTCTAGTTTTTATCATTAGAAATATATTTTTTTTTGATTTTCAAACAACTTTTCAACACATCTAATAAATCTATCTAGTTTATCATTAGAAATATATTTTTTTAATTTTCAAACTGTTCAACACATCTTATAAATGTATCTACCGGTAGAGTATCATTAGAAATATATTTTTTTTATTTTCAAACAACTTTTCAACACATCTCATAAATGTATCTACCGGTAAATTATCACTAGAAATATATCTTTTCATTTTCTTTTTCAAACTTTTCAATACATTTCATAAATGTATAAATAACCAAATGGTCAGAGGGTGTCCGACAAATGTGCTATGGAGACGGGGGGGGGGGGGGGGGTGCTTGATGAAATCTAGTCATCTATTTTGTTTTTATTTTGTTGTTTTCTGTTGTTTGTCTCTTGAAAAAGGTTCAATTTGAGCCTATACGTGGAGAATTGTCCTGTTTAGTTTTATTGTATGTTTTTTTATAAATACTTTTTAAAAATATATCTTTATTAATAGGCAAGGTAAGTGTTTTAGTAACCTGTTTAATTCATTTTGCTTGACTATTCATAAATGTATATAGTTTATCATAAGAAATAAAAAAAAAATTATTTTCTTGTTCAAACTTTTCAACATGTTTCATAAAGTATCTAGTTTATCACTAGAAATATACTTTTTGGTTGTCTTTTCCAAATTTTCAACACATTTCATAAATGTATATAGTTTATCATTAGAAATATATTTTTTTATTTTCTTTTTCAAACTTTACAACACATCTCATAAATGTATCTACCAGTAGAGTATCAGTAGAAATATATTTTTTTATTTTCTTTTTCAAACGTTTCAACACAATTGACTGTCAAATTATTAGAAATATATTTTTTGATTTTCTTTTTCAAACTTTTCAACACATCTCATAAATGTATCTACCGGTAGATTATCACTAGAAATATATCTTTTCATTTTCTTTTTCAAACTTTTCAACACATTTCATAAATGTATCTAGTTTTTATCATTAGAAATATATTTTTTTGATTTTCAAACAACTTTTCAACACATCTCATAAATGTATCTAGTTTATCATTAGAAATATATTTTTTTAATTTTCAAACTGTTCAACACATCTTATAAATGTATCTACCGGTAGAGTATCACTAGAAATATATTTTTTGATTTTCTTTTTCAAACTTTTCAACACATCTCATAAATGTATCTACCGGTAGATTATCACTAGAAATATATCTTTTCATTTTCTTTTTCAAACTTTTCATAAATGTATATAGTTTATCATTAGAAATATTTTTTTCTTATTTTCTTGTTCAAACTTTTCAACACATTTCATAAATGAATATAGTTTATCATTAGAAATATATTTTTTAAAATTTTCTTGTTCAAACTTTTCAACATATTTCATAAATGTATATAGTTTATCACTAGAAATATATTTGTTGATTTTCTTTTCCAAATTTTCAACACATTTCATAAATGTATCTAGTTTATCATTAGAAATATATTTTTTGATTTTCAAACTTTTCAACACATTTCATAAGTGTATATAGTGTATCAATAGAAATTTATTTTTTTATTTTCTTTTTCAAACTTTTCAACATATTTCATAAATATATATAGTTTGTCATTAGAAATATATTTTTTTTATTTTCCTTTTCAAACATTTCAACACATTTCATAAATGTATCTAGTTTATCATTAGAAATATTTTTTTTTTATTTTCTTGTTCAATCTTTTCAACACATCTCATAAATGTATCTACCGGTAGTTTATCATTAGAAATATATATTTTTATTTTCTTTTACAATCTTTTCAACACATTTCATAAATGTATCTACCGGTAAATTATCACTAGAAATATATCTTTTCATTTTCTTTTTCAAACTTTTCAATACATTTCATAAATGTATAAATAACCAAATGGTCAGAGGGTGTCCGACAAATGTGCTATGGAGACGGGGGGGGGGGGGGGGGGGGGGGGGGTGCTTGATGAAATCTAGTCATCTATTTTGTTTTTATTTTGTTGTTTTCTGTTGTTTGTCTCTTGAAAAAGGTTCAATTTGAGCCTATACGTGGAGAATTGTCCTGTTTAGTTTTATTGTATGTTTTTTTATAAATACTTTTTAAAAATATATCTTTATTAATAGGCAAGGTAAGTGTTTTAGTAACCTGTTTAATTCATTTTGCTTGACTATTCATAAATGTATATAGTTTATCATAAGAAATAAAAAAAAAATTATTTTCTTGTTCAAACTTTTCAACATGTTTCATAAAGTATCTAGTTTATCACTAGAAATATACTTTTTGGTTGTCTTTTCCAAATTTTCAACACATTTCATAAATGTATATAGTTTATCATTAGAAATATATTTTTTTATTTTCTTTTTCAAACTTTACAACACATCTCATAAATGTATCTACCAGTAGAGTATCAGTAGAAATATATTTTTTTATTTTCTTTTTCAAACGTTTCAACACAATTGACTGTCAAATTATTAGAAATATATTTTTTGATTTTCTTTTTCAAACTTTTCAACACATCTCATAAATGTATCTACCGGTAGATTATCACTAGAAATATATCTTTTCATTTTCTTTTTCAAACTTTTCAACACATTTCATAAATGTATCTAGTTTTTATCATTAGAAATATATTTTTTTGATTTTCAAACAACTTTTCAACACATCTCATAAATGTATCTAGTTTATCATTAGAAATATATTTTTTTAATTTTCAAACTGTTCAACACATCTTATAAATGTATCTACCGGTAGAGTATCACTAGAAATATATTTTTTGATTTTCTTTTTCAAACTTTTCAACACATCTCATAAATGTATCTACCGGTAGATTATCACTAGAAATATATCTTTTCATTTTCTTTTTCAAACTTTTCATAAATGTATATAGTTTATCATTAGAAATATTTTTTTCTTATTTTCTTGTTCAAACTTTTCAACACATTTCATAAATGAATATAGTTTATCATTAGAAATATATTTTTTAAAATTTTCTTGTTCAAACTTTTCAACATATTTCATAAATGTATATAGTTTATCACTAGAAATATATTTGTTGATTTTCTTTTCCAAATTTTCAACACATTTCATAAATGTATCTAGTTTATCATTAGAAATATATTTTTTGATTTTCAAACTTTTCAACACATTTCATAAGTGTATATAGTGTATCAATAGAAATTTATTTTTTTATTTTCTTTTTCAAACTTTTCAACATATTTCATAAATATATATAGTTTGTCATTAGAAATATATTTTTTTTATTTTCCTTTTCAAACATTTCAACACATTTCATAAATGTATCTAGTTTATCATTAGAAATATTTTTTTTTTATTTTCTTGTTCAATCTTTTCAACACATCTCATAAATGTATCTACCGGTAGTTTATCATTAGAAATATATATTTTTATTTTCTTTTACAATCTTTTCAACACATTTCATAAATGTATCTACCGGTAAATTATCACTAGAAATATATCTTTTCATTTTCTTTTTCAAACTTTTCAATACATTTCATAAATGTATAAATAACCAAATGGTCAGAGGGTGTCCGACAAATGTGCTATGGAGACGGGGGGGGGGGGGGGGCTTGATGAAATCTAGTCATCTATTTTGTTTTTATTTTGTTGTTTTCTGTTGTTTGTCTCTTGAAAAAGGTTCAATTTGAGCCTATACGTGGAGAATTGTCCTGTTTAGTTTTATTGTATGTTTTTTTATAAATACTTTTTTAAAATATATCTTTATTAATAGGCAAGGTAAGTGTTTTAGTAACCTGTTTAATTCATTTTGCTTGACTATTCATAAATGTATATAGTTTATCATAAGAAATAAAAAAAAATTTATTTTCTTGTTCAAACTTTTCAACATGTTTCATAAAGTATCTAGTTTATCACTAGAAATATACTTTTTAGTTGTCATTTCCAAATTTTCAACACATTTCATAAATGTATATAGTTTATCATTAGAAATATATTTTTTTATTTTCTTTTTCAAACTTTACAACACATCTCATAAATGTATCTACCAGTAGAGTATCAGTAGAAATATATTTTTTTATTTTCTTTTTCAAACGTTTCAACACATAAATTGACTGTCAAATTATTAGAAATATATTTTTTGATTTTCTTTTTCAAACTTTTCAACACATCTCATAAATGTATCTACCGGTAGATTATCACTAGAAATATATCTTTTCATTTTCTTTTTCAAACTTTTCAACACATTTCATAAATGTATCTAGTTTTTATCATTAGAAATATATTTTTTTGATTTTCAAACAACTTTTCAACACATCTCATAAATGTATCTAGTTTATCATTAGAAATATATTTTTTTAATTTTCAAACTGTTCAACACATCTTATAAATGTATCTACCGGTAGAGTATCACTAGAAATATATTTTTTGATTTTCTTTTTCAAACTTTTCAACACATCTCATAAATGTATCTACCGGTAGATTATCACTAGAAATATATCTTTTCATTTTCTTTTTCAAACTTTTCATAAATGTATATAGTTTATCATTAGAAATATTTTTTTCTTATTTTCTTGTTCAAACTTTTCAACACATTTCATAAATGAATATAGTTTATCATTAGAAATATATTTTTTAAAATTTTCTTGTTCAAACTTTTCAACATATTTCATAAATGTATATAGTTTATCACTAGAAATATATTTGTTGATTTTCTTTTCCAAATTTTCAACACATTTCATAAATGTATCTAGTTTATCATTAGAAATATATTTTTTGATTTTCAAACTTTTCAACACATTTCATAAGTGTATATAGTGTATCAATAGAAATTTATTTTTTTATTTTCTTTTTCAAACTTTTCAACATATTTCATAAATATATATAGTTTGTCATTAGAAATATATATTTTTTATTTTCCTTTTCAAACATTTCAACACATTTCATAAATGTATCTAGTTTATCATTAGAAATATTTTTTTTTTATTTTCTTGTTCAATCTTTTCAACACATCTCATAAATGTATCTACCGGTAGTTTATCATTAGAAATATATATTTTTATTTTCTTTTACAATCTTTTCAACACATTTCATAAATGTATCTACCGGTAAATTATCACTAGAAATATATCTTTTCATTTTCTTTTTCAAACTTTTCAATACATTTCATAAATGTATAAATAACCAAATGGTCAGAGGGTGTCCGACAAATGTGCTATGGAGACGGGGGGGGGGGGGGGCTTGATGAAATCTAGTCATCTATTTTGTTTTTATTTTGTTGTTTTCTGTTGTTTGTCTCTTGAAAAAGGTTCAATTTGAGCCTATACGTGGAGAATTGTCCTGTTTAGTTTTATTGTATGTTTTTTTATAAATACTTTTTTAAAATATATCTTTATTAATAGGCAAGGTAAGTGTTTTAGTAACCTGTTTAATTCATTTTGCTTGACTATTCATAAATGTATATAGTTTATCATAAGAAATAAAAAAAAATTTATTTTCTTGTTCAAACTTTTCAACATGTTTCATAAAGTATCTAGTTTATCACTAGAAATATACTTTTTAGTTGTCATTTCCAAATTTTCAACACATTTCATAAATGTATATAGTTTATCATTAGAAATATATTTTTTTATTTTCTTTTTCAAACTTTACAACACATCTCATAAATGTATCTACCAGTAGAGTATCAGTAGAAATATATTTTTTTATTTTCTTTTTCAAACGTTTCAACACATAAATTGACTGTCAAATTATTAGAAATATATTTTTTGATTTTCTTTTTCAAACTTTTCAACACATCTCATAAATGTATCTACCGGTAGATTATCACTAGAAATATATCTTTTCATTTTCTTTTTCAAACTTTTCAACACATTTCATAAATGTATCTAGTTTTTATCATTAGAAATATATTTTTT
Organism: Meghimatium bilineatum; assembly: GCA_034231615.1. Classification (NCBI taxonomy): domain Eukaryota; kingdom Metazoa; phylum Mollusca; class Gastropoda; order Stylommatophora; family Philomycidae; genus Meghimatium; species Meghimatium bilineatum. The sequence goes on along the minus strand of CM067313.1, from coordinate 29,678,701 downwards.
TGATTTTCAAACAACTTTTCAACACATCTCATAAATGTATCTAGTTTATCATTAGAAATATATTTTTTTTATTTTCAAACTGTTCAACACATCTTATAAATGTATCTACCGGTAGAGTATCACTAGAAATATATTTTTTGATTTTCTTTTTCAAACTTTTCAACACATCTCATAAATGTATCTACCGGTAGATTATCACTAGAAATATATCTTTTCATTTTCTTTTTCAAACTTTTCATAAATGTATATAGTTTATCATTAGAAATATTTTTTTCTTATTTTCTTGTTCAAACTTTTCAACACATTTCATAAATGAATATAGTTTATCATTAGAAATATATTTTTTTAAATTTTCTTGTTCAAACTTTTCAACATATTTCATAAATGTATATAGTTTATCACTAGAAATATTTTTTTTATTTTAAAAGTTTTGAACACATTTCATAAGTATATATAGTTTATCTATAGAAATTTATTTTTTGATTTTCTTTTTGAAATTTTTCAACATATTTCATAAATGTTTCTAGTTTTTATCATTAGAAATATATTTTTTTTTGATTTTCAAACAACTTTTCAACACATCTCATAAATCTATCTAGTTTATCATTAGAAATATATTTTTTTAATTTTCAAACTGTTCAACACATCTTATAAATGTATCTACCGGAAGAGTATCATTAGAAATATATTTTTTTGATTTTCAAACAACTTTTCAACACATCTCATAAATGTATCTAGTTTATCATTAGAAATATATTTTTTTAATTTTCAAACTGTTCAACACATCTTATAAATCTATCTACCGGTAGAGTATCACTAGAAATATATTTTTTGATTTTCTTTTTCAAACTTTTCAACACATCTCATAAATGTATCTACCGGTAGATTATCACTAGAAATATATCTTTTCATTTTCTTTTTCAAACTTTTCATAAATGTATATAGTTTATCATTAGAAATATTTTTTTCTTATTTTCTTGTTCAAACTTTTCAACACATTTCATAAATGAATATAGTTTATCATTAGAAATATATTTTTTAAAATTTTCTTGTTCAAACTTTTCAACATATTTCATAAATGTATATAGTTTATCACTAGAAATATATTTGTTGATTTTCTTTTCCAAATTTTCAACACATTTCATAAATGTATCTAGTTTATCATTAGAAATATATTTTTTGATTTTCAAACTTTTCAACACATTTCATAAGTGTATATAGTGTATCAATAGAAATTTATTTTTTTATTTTCTTTTTCAAACTTTTCAACATATTTCATAAATATATATAGTTTGTCATTAGAAATATATTTTTTTTATTTTCCTTTTCAAACATTTCAACACATTTCATAAATGTATCTAGTTTATCATTAGAAATATTTTTTTTTTATTTTCTTGTTCAATCTTTTCAACACATCTCATAAATGTATCTACCGGTAGTTTATCATTAGAAATATATATTTTTATTTTCTTTTACAATCTTTTCAACACATTTCATAAATGTATCTACCGGTAAATTATCACTAGAAATATATCTTTTCATTTTCTTTTTCAAACTTTTCAATACATTTCATAAATGTATAAATAACCAAATGGTCAGAGGGTGTCCGACAAATGTGCTATGGAGACGGGGGGGGGGGCTTGATGAAATCTAGTCATCTATTTTGTTTTTATTTTGTTGTTTTCTGTTGTTTGTCTCTTGAAAAAGGTTCAATTTGAGCCTATACGTGGAGAATTGTCCTGTTTAGTTTTATTGTATGTTTTTTTATAAATACTTTTTTAAAATATATCTTTATTAATAGGCAAGGTAAGTGTTTTAGTAACCTGTTTAATTCATTTTGCTTGACTATTCATAAATGTATATAGTTTATCATAAGAAATAAAAAAAAATTTATTTTCTTGTTCAAACTTTTCAACATGTTTCATAAAGTATCTAGTTTATCACTAGAAATATACTTTTTAGTTGTCATTTCCAAATTTTCAACACATTTCATAAATGTATATAGTTTATCATTAGAAATATATTTTTTTATTTTCTTTTTCAAACTTTACAACACATCTCATAAATGTATCTACCAGTAGAGTATCAGTAGAAATATATTTTTTTATTTTCTTTTTCAAACGTTTCATCACATAAATTGACTGTCAAATTATTAGAAATATATTTTTTGATTTTCTTTTTCAAACTTTTCAACACATCTCATAAATGTATCTACCGGTAGATTATCACTAGAAATATATCTTTTCATTTTCTTTTTCAAACTTTTCAACACATTTCATAAATGTATCTAGTTTTTATCATTAGAAATATATTTTTTTGATTTTCAAACAACTTTTCAACACATCTCATAAATGTATCTAGTTTATCATTAGAAATATATTTTTTTTATTTTCAAACTGTTCAACACATCTTATAAATGTATCTACCGGTAGAGTATCACTAGAAATATATTTTTTGATTTTCTTTTTCAAACTTTTCAACACATCTCATAAATGTATCTACCGGTAGATTATCACTAGAAATATATCTTTTCATTTTCTTTTTCAAACTTTTCATAAATGTATATAGTTTATCATTAGAAATATTTTTTTCTTATTTTCTTGTTCAAACTTTTCAACACATTTCATAAATGAATATAGTTTATCATTAGAAATATATTTTTTTAAATTTTCTTGTTCAAACTTTTCAACATATTTCATAAATGTATATAGTTTATCACTAGAAATATTTTTTTTATTTTAAAAGTTTTGAACACATTTCATAAGTATATATAGTTTATCTATAGAAATTTATTTTTTGATTTTCTTTTTGAAATTTTTCAACATATTTCATAAATGTTTCTAGTTTTTATCATTAGAAATATATTTTTTTTTGATTTTCAAACAACTTTTCAACACATCTCATAAATCTATCTAGTTTATCATTAGAAATATATTTTTTTAATTTTCAAACTGTTCAACACATCTTATAAATGTATCTACCGGTAGAGTATCATTAGAAATATATTTTTTTGATTTTCAAACAACTTTTCAACACATCTCATAAATGTATCTAGTTTATCATTAGAAATATATTTTTTTAATTTTCAAACTGTTCAACACATCTTATAAATGTATCTACCGGTAGAGTATCACTAGAAATATATTTTTTGATTTTCTTTTTCAAACTTTTCAACACATCTCATAAATGTATCTACCGGTAGATTATCACTAGAAATATATCTTTTCATTTTCTTTTTCAAACTTTTCATAAATGTATATAGTTTATCATTAGAAATATTTTTTTCTTATTTTCTTGTTCAAACTTTTCAACACATTTCATAAATGAATATAGTTTATCATTAGAAATATATTTTTTAAAATTTTCTTGTTCAAACTTTTCAACATATTTCATAAATGTATATAGTTTATCACTAGAAATATTTTTTTTATTTTAAAAGTTTTGAACACATTTCATAAGTATATATAGTTTATCTATAGAAATTTATTTTTTGATTTTCTTTTTGAAATTTTTCAACATATTTCATAAATGTATCTACCAGTAGAGTATCAGTAGAAATATATTTTTTAATTTTCTTTTTCAAACGTTTCAACACATAAATTGACTGTCAAATTATTAGAAATATATTTTTTTATTTTCTTTTTGAAATTTTTCAACACATTTCATAAATGTATCTAGTTTTTATCATTAGAAATATATTTTTTTGATTTTCAAACAACTATTCAACACATCTCATAAATGTATCTACCGGTAGTTCATCATTAGAAATATATTTTTTGATTTTCTTTTTCAAACTTTTCAACACATCTCATAAATGTATCTACCGGTAGATTATCACTAGAATTATATCTTTTCATTTTCTTTTTCAAACTTTTCATAAATGTATATAGTTTATCATTAGAAATATTTTTTTCTTATTTTCTTGTTCAAACTTTTCAACACATTTCATAAATGAATATAGTTTATCATTAGAAATATATTTTTTAAATTTTCTTGTTCAAACCTTTCAACATTATTCATAAATGTATATAGTTTATCACTAGAAATATATTTTTTTAATTTTCAAACTGTTCAACACATCTTATAAATGTATCTACCGGTAGAGTATCACTAGAAATATATTTTTTGATTTTCTTTTTCAAACTTTTCAACACATCTCATAAATGTATCTACCGGTAGATTATCACTAGAAATATATCTTTTCATTTTCTTTTTCAAACTTTTCATAAATGTATATAGTTTATCATTAGAAATATTTTTTTCTTATTTTCTTGTTCAAACTTTTCAACACATTTCATAAATGAATATAGTTTATCATTAGAAATATATTTTTTAAATTTTCTTGTTCAAACCTTTCAACATATTTCATAAATGTATATAGTTTATCACTAGAAATATTTTTTTTATTTTAAAAGTTTTGAACACATTTCATAAGTATATATAGTTTATCTATAGAAATTTATTTTTTGATTTTCTTTTTGAAATTTTTCAACATATTTCATAAATGTATCTACCAGTAGAGTATCAGTAGAAATATATTTTTTAATTTTCTTTTTCAAACGTTTCAACACATAAATTGACTGTCAAATTATTAGAAATATATTTTTTTATTTTCTTTTTGAAATTTTTCAACACATTTCATAAATGTATCTAGTTTTTATCATTAGAAATATATTTTTTTGATTTTCAAACAACTATTCAACACATCTCATAAATGTATCTACCGGTAGTTCATCATTAGAAATATATTTTTTGATTTTCTTTTTCAAACTTTTCAACACATCTCATAAATGTATCTACCGGTAGATTATCACTAGAATTATATCTTTTCATTTTCTTTTTCAAACTTTTCATAAATGTATATAGTTTATCATTAGAAATATTTTTTTCTTATTTTCTTGTTCAAACTTTTCAACACATTTCATAAATGAATATAGTTTATCATTAGAAATATATTTTTTAAATTTTCTTGTTCAAACCTTTCAACATTATTCATAAATGTATATAGTTTATCACTAGAAATATATTTTTTCATTTTCTTTATCAAATTTTCAACACATCTCAAAAATGTATCTAGTTTATCATTAGAAATATATTTTTTTTTAAATTTCAAACTTTTCAACACATCTCATAAATGTATCTACCGGTAGATTATCACTAGAAATATATCTTTTCATTTTCTTTTTCAAACTTTTCATAAATGTATATAGTTTATCATTAGAAATATTTTTTTCTTATTTTCTTGTTCAAACTTTTCAACACATTTCATAAATGAATATAGTTTATCATTAGAAATATATTTTTTAAATTTTCTTGTTCAAACCTTTCAACCTTATTCATAAATGTATATAGTTTATCACTAGAAATATATTTTTTGATTTTCTTTATCAAATTTTCAACACATCTCATAAATGTATCTAGTTTATCATTAGAAATATATTTTTTTTAAAATTTCAAACTTTTCAACACATCTCATAAATGTATCTACCGGTAGATTATCACTAGAAATATATCTTTTCATTTTCTTTTTCAAACTTTTCAACACATTTCATAAATGTATAAATAACCAAATGGTCAGAGGGTGTCCGACAAATGTGTTATGGAGACGGGGCTTGATGAAATCTAGTCATCTATTTTGTTTTTATTTTGTTGTTTTCTTTTGTTTGTCTCTTGAAAAAGGTTCAATTTGAGCCGATAAGTGCAGAATTGTCCTGTTTAGTAATATTGTATGTTTTTTTATATATATACTTTTTTAAAATATATCTTTATTAATAGGCAAGGTAAGTGTTTTAGTAACCTGTTTAATTCATTTTTCTTGACTATTCATAAATGTATATAGTTTATCATAAGAAATACATTTTTTTTTATTTTCTTGTTCAAACTTTTCAACATGTTTCATAAATGTATCTAGTTTATCACTAGAAATATATTTTTTTAATTTTCTTGTTCAAACTTTTCAACATATTTCATAAATTTATATAGTTTATCATTAGAAATATATTTTTTGATTTTCTTTTCCAAATTTTCAACACATTTCATAAATGTATATAGTTTATCTTTATAAATATTTTTTTTATTTTCATAGTTTTGAACACATTTCATAAGTGTATATAGTTTATCTATAGAAATTTATTTTTTGATTTCCTTTTTGAAATTTTTAAACACATTTCATAAATGTATCTAGTTTTTATAATTAGAAATATATTTTTTTGATTTTGAAACTTTTCAACACATCTCATAAATGTATCTACCGGTAGTTTATCATTAGAAATATATTTTTTGATTTTCTTTTTCAATCTTTTCAACACATCCCATAAATGTATCTACCGGTAGATTATGACTAGAAATATATCTTTTCATTTTCTTTTTCAAACTTTTCAACACATCTCATAAATGTATCTAGTTTATCAATAGAAATATATATTTTTTATTTTCTTGTTCAAAGTTTTCAACATATTTCGTAAATGTATCTAGTTTATCACTAGAAATATATTTTTTGATTTTCTTTTTCAAACTTTTCAACACATCTCATAAATGTATCTACCAGTAGATTATCACTAGAAATATATCTTTTCATTTTCTTTTTCAAACTTTTCAACACATTTCATAAATGTATATAGTTTATCATTATAAATATTTTTTGTATTTTCAAAGTTTTGAACACATTTCATAAGTGTATATAGTTTATCTATAGAAATTTATTTTTTTATTTTCTTTTTGAAATTTTTCAACACATTTCATAAATGTATCTAGTTTTTATCATTAGAAATATATTTTTTTGATTTTCAAACAACTTTTCAACACATCTCATAAATGTATCTACCGGTAGTTCATCATTAGAAATATATTTTTTGATTTTCTTTTTCAATCTTTTCAACACATCTCATAAATGTATCTACCGGTAGTTTATCATTAGAAATATATATTTTTATTTTCTTTTACAATCTTTTCAACACATTTCATAAATGTATCTACCGGTAGATTATCACTAGAAATATATCTTTTCATTTTCTTTTTCAAACTTTTCAACACATTTCATAAATGTATAAATAACCAAATGGTCAGAGGGTGTCCGACAAATGTGCTATGGAGACGGGGCTTCATCTATTTTGTTTTTATTTTGTTGTTTTCTGTTGTTTGTCTCTTGAAAAAGGTTCAATTTGAGCCGATACGTGGAGAATTGTCCTGTTTAGTTTTATTGTATGTTTTTTTTATATATACTTTTAAAAAATATATCTTTATTAATAAGCAAGGTAAGTGTTTTAGTAACCTGTTTAATTCATTTTGCTTGACTATTCATAAATGTATATAGTTTATCATAAGAAATAAAATTTTTTTTATTTTCTTGTTCAAACTTTTCAACATGTTTCATAAATGTATCTAGTTTATCACTAGAAATATATTTTTTGATTATCTTTTCCAAATTTTCAACACATTTCATAAATGTATATAGTTTATCATTAGAAATATATTTTTTTATTTTCTTTTTCAAACGTTTCAACACATCTCATAAATGTATCTACCGGTAGATTATCACTAGAAATATATCTTTTCATTTTCTTTTTCAAACTTTTCAACACATTTCATAAATGTATATAGTTTATCATTATAAATATTTTTTTTTTCAAAGTTTTGAACACATTTCATAAGTGTATATAGTTTATCTATAGAAATTTATTTTTTGATTTTCTTTAGGAAATTTTTCAACACATCTCATAAATGTATCTAGTTTATCATTAGAAATAAATTTTTTAAATTTTCAAACTGTTCAACACATCTTATAAATGTATCTACCGGTAGAGTATCATTAGAAATATATTTTTTTAATTTTCAAACTGTTCAACAAATCTCAAAAATGTATATACCGGTAGAGTATCACTAGAAATATATTTTTTGATTTTCTTTTTCAAACTTTTCAACACATCTCATAAATGTATCTACCGGTAGATTATCACTAGAAATATATCTTTTCATTTTCTTTTTCAAACTTTTCAACACATTTCATAAATGTATATAGTTTATCATTATAAATATTTTTTGTATTTTCAAAGTTTTGAACACATTTCATAAGTGTATATAGTTTATCAATAGAAATTTATTTTTTTATTTTCTTTTTGAAATTTTTCAACACATTTCATAAATGTATCTAGTTTTTATCATTAGAAATATATTTTTTTGATTTTCAAACAACTTTTCAACACATCTCATAAATGTATCTACCGGTAGTTCATCATTAGAAATATATTTTTTGATTTTCTTTTTCAAACTTTTCAACACATTTCATAAATGTATCTACCGGTAGATTATCACTAGAAATATATCTTTTCATTTTCTTTTTCAAACTTTTCAACACATTTCATAAATGTATAAATAACCAAATGGTCAGAGGGTGTCCGACAAATGTGCTATGGAGACGGGGCTTGATGAAATCTAGTCATCTATTTTGTTTTTATTTTGTTGTTTTCTGTTGTTTGTCTCTTGAAAAAGGTTCAATTTGAGCCGATACGTGGAGAATTGTCCTGTTTAGTTTTATTGTATGTTTTTTTTATATATACTTTTTAAAAATATATCTTTATTAATAAGCAAGGTAAGTGTTTTAGTAACCTGTTTAATTCATTTTGCTTGACTATTCATAAATGTATATAGTTTATCATAAGAAATAAAAAAAATTTTATTTTCTTGTTCAAACTTTTCAACATGTTTCATAAATGTATCTACCAGTAGAGTATCACTAGAAATATATTTTTTTATTTTCTTTTTCAAACTTTTCATCACATTTCATAAATGTATATAGTTTATCATTATAAATATTATTTTTATTTTCAAAGTTTTGAACACATTTCATAAGTGTATATAGTTTATCTATAGAAAATTTATTTTTTTATTTTCTTTTTGAAATTATTCAACACATTTCATAAATGTATCTAGTTTTTATCATTAGAAATATATTTTTTTGATTTTCAAACAACTTTTCAACACATCTCATAAATGTATCTACCGGTAGTTCATCATTAGAAATATATTTTTTGATTTTCTTTTTCAAACTTTTCAACACATCTCATAAATGTATCAACCGGTAGATTATCACTAGAATTATATCTTTTCATTTTCTTTTTCAAACTTTTCAACACACTTCATAAATGTATATAGTTTATCATTAGAAATTTTTTTTTTTATATTCTTGTTCAATCTTTTCAACACATCTCATAAATGTATCTACCGGTAGTTTATCATTAGAAATATATCTTTTCATTTTCTTTTTCAAACTTTTCAACACATTTCATAAATGTATAAATAACCAAATGGTCAGAGGGTGTCCGATAAATGTGTTATGGAGACGGGGCTTGATGAAATCTAGTCATCTATTTTGTTTTTATTTTGTTGTTTTCTTTTGTTTGTCTCTTGAAAAAGGTTCAATTTGAGCCGATAAGTGGAGAATTGTCCTGTTTAGTAATATTGTATGTTTTTTTATATATACTTTTTTAAAATATATCTTTATTAATAGGCAATGTAAGTGTTTTAGTAACCTGTTTAATTCATTTTTCTTGACTATTCATAAATGTATATAGTTTATCATAAGAAATACATTTTTTTTTATTTTCTTGTTCAAACTTTTCAACATGTTTCATAAATGTATCTAGTTTATCACTAGAAATATATTTTTTTAATTTTCTTGTTCAAACTTTTCAACATATTTCATAAATGTATATAGTTTATCATTAGAAATATATTTTTTGATTTTCTTTTCCAAATTTTCAACACATTTCATAAATGTATATAGTTCATCATTAGAAATATTTTTTTTAAATTTTCTTGTTCAATCTTTTTAACACATCTCGTAAATGTATCTACCGGTAGTTTATCATTAGAAATATATATTTTTATTTTCTTTTACAATCTTTTCAACACATTTCATAAATGTATCTACCGGTAGATTATCACTAGAAATATATCTTTTCATTTTCTTTTTCAAACTTTTCAACACATTTCATAAATGTATAAATAACCAAATGGTCAGAGGGTGTCCGACAAATGTGCTATGGAGACGGGGCTTGATGAAATCTAGTCATCTATTTTGTTTTTATTTTGATGTTTTCTGTTGTTTGTCTCTTGAAAAAGGTTCAATTTGAGCCGATACGTGCAGAATTGTCCTGTTTAGTTTTATTGTATGTTTTTTTTATATATACTTTTAAAAAATATATCTTTATTAATAAGCAAGGTAAGTGTTTTAGTAACCTGTTTAATTCATTTTGCTTGACTATTCATAAATGTATATAGTTTATCATAAGAAATAAATTTTTTTTGATTTTCTTGTTCAAACTTTTCAACATGTTTCATAAATGTATCTAGTTTATCACTAGAAATATATTTTTTGATTATCTTTTCCAAACGTTTCAACACATCTCATAAATGTATCTACCGGTAGATTATCACTAGAAATATATCTTTTCATTTTCTTTTTCAAACTTTTCAACACATTTCATAAATGTATATAGTTTATCATTATAAATATTTTTTTTTTCAAAGTTTTAAACACATTTCATAAGTGTATATAGTTTATTTATAGAAATTTATTTTTTGATTTTTTTTAGGAAATTTTTCAACACATCTCATAAATGTATCTAGTTTATCATTAGAAATAAATTTTTTAAATTTTCAAACTGTTCAACACATCTTATAAATGTATCTACCGGTAGAGTATCATTAGAAATATATTTTTTTAATTTTCAAACTGTTCAACACATCTCATAAATGTATCTACCGGTAGAGTATCACTAGAAATATATTTTTTGATTTTCTTTTTCAAACTTTTCAACACATCTCATAAATGTATCTACCGGTAGATTATCACTAGAAATATATCTTTTCATTTTCTTTTTCAAACTTTTCAACACATTTCATAAATGTATATAGTTTATCATTATAAATATTTTTTTTATTTTTAAAGTTTTGAACACATTTCATAAGTGTATATAGTTTATCTATAGAAATTTATTTTTTTATTTTCTTTTTGAAATTTTTCAACACATTTCATAAATGTATCTAGTTTTTATCATTAGAAATATATTTCTTTGATTTTCAAACAACTTTTCAACACATCTCATAAATGTATCTACCGGTAGTTCATCATTAGAAATATATTTTTTGATTTTCTTTTTCAAACTTTTCAACACATCTCATAAATGTAACTACCGATAGATTATCACTAGAAATATATCTTTTCATTTTCTTTTTCAAACTTTTCAACACACTTCATAAATGTATATAGTTTATCATTAGAAATATTTTTTTTTAATTTTCTTGTTCAATCTTTTCAACACATCTCATAAATGTATCTACCGGTAGTTTATCATTAGAAATATATATTTTTATTTTCTTTTACAATCTTTTCAACACATTTCATAAATGTATCTACCGGTAGATTATCACTAGAAATATATCTTTTCATTTTCTTTTTCAAACTTTTCAACACATTTCATAAATGTATAAATAACCAAATGGTCAGAGGGTGTCCGACAAATGTGCTATGGAGACGGGGCTTGATGAAATCTAGTCATCTATTTTGTTTTTATTTTGTTGTTTTCTGTTGTTTGTCTCTTGAAAAAGGTTCAATTTGAGCCGATACGTGGAGAATTGTCCTGTTTAGTTTTATTGTATGTTTTTTTTATATATACTTTTAAAAAATATATCTTTATTAATAAGCAAGGTAAGTGTTTTAGTAACCTGTTTAATTCATTTTGCTTGACTATTCATAAATGTATATAGTTTATCATAAGAAATAAATTTTTTTTTATTTTCTTGTTCAAACTTTTCAACATGTTTCATAAATGTATCTAGTTTATCACTAGAAATATATTTTTTGATTATCTTTTCCAAATTTTCAACACATTTCATAAATGTATATAGTTTATCATTAGAAATATATTTTTTTATTTTCTTTTTCAAACGTTTCAACACATCTCATAAATGTATCTACCGGTAGATTATCACTAGAAATATATCTTTTCATTTTCTTTTTCAAACTTTTCAACACATTTCATAAATGTATATAGTTTATCATTATAAATATTTTTTTTTTCAAAGTTTTGAACACATTTCATAAGTGTATATAGTTTATCTATAGAAATTTATTTTTTGATTTTCTTTAGGAAATTTTTCAACACATCTCATAAATGTATCTAGTTTATCATTAGAAATAAATTTTTTAAATTTTCAAACTGTTCAACACATCTTATAAATGTATCTACCGGTAGAGTATCATTAGAAATATATTTTTTAAATTTTCAAACTGTTCAACACATCTCAAAAATGTATATATCGGTAGAGTATCACTAGAAATATATTTTTTGATTTTCTTTTTCAAACTTTTCAACACATCTCATAAATGTATCTACCGGTAGATTATCACTAGAAATATATCTTTTCATTTTCTTTTTCAAACTTTTCAACACATTTCATAAATGTATATAGTTTATCATTATAAATATTTTTTGTATTTTCAAAGTTTTGAACACATTTCATAAGTGTATATAGTTTATCAATAGAAATTTATTTTTTATTTTCTTTTTGAAATTTTTCAACACATTTCATAAATGTATCTAGTTTTTATCATTAGAAATATATTTTTATGATTTTCAAACAACTTTTCAACACATCTCATAAATGTATCTACCGGTAGTTCATCATTAGAAATATATTTTTTGATTTTCTTTTTCAAACTTTTCAACACATTTCATAAATGTATCTACCGGTAGATTATCACTAGAAATATATCTTTTCATTTTCTTTTTCAAACTTTTCAACACATTTCATAAATGTATAAATAACCAAATGGTCAGAGGGTGTCCGACAAATGTGCTATGGAGACGGGGCTTGATGAAATCTAGTCATCTATTTTGTTTTTATTTTGTTGTTTTCTGTTGTTTGTCTCTTGAAAAAGGTTCAATTTGAGCCGATACGTGGAGAATTGTCCTGTTTAGTTTTATTGTATGTTTTTTTTATATATACTTTTTAAAAATATATCTTTATTAATAAGCAAGGTAAGTGTTTTAGTAACCTGTTTAATTCATTTTGCTTGACTATTCATAAATGTATATAGTTTATCATAAGAAATAAATTTTTTTTTATTTTCTTGTTCAAACTTTTCAACATGTTTCATAAATGTATCTAGTTTATCACTAGAAATATATTTTTTGATTATCTTTTCCAAATTTTCAACACATTTCATAAATGTATATAGTTTATCATTAGAAATATATTTTTTTATTTTATTTTTCAAACGTTTCAACACATCTCATAAATGTATCTACCGGTAGATTATCACTAGAAATATATCTTTTCATTTTCTTTTTCAAACTTTTCAACACATTTCATAAATGTATATAGTTTATCATTATAAATATTTTTTTTTTCAAAGTTTTGAACACATTTCATAAGTGTATATAGTTTATCTATAGAAATTTATTTTTTGATTTTCTTTAGGAAATTTTTCAACACATCTCATAAATGTATCTAGTTTATCATTAGAAATAAATTTTTTAAATTTTTAAACTGTTCAACACATCTCAAAAATGTATATATCGGTAGAGTATCACTAGAAATATATTTTTTGATTTTCTTTTTCAAACTTTTCAACACATCTCATAAATGTATCTACCGGTAGATTATCACTGGAAATATATCTTTTCATTTTCTTTTTCAAACTTTTCAACACATTTCATAAATGTATATAGTTTATCATTATAAATATTTTTTGTATTTTCAAAGTTTTGAACACATTTCATAAGTGTATATAGTTTATCAATAGAAATTTATTTTTTTATTTTCTTTTTGAAATTTTTCAACACATTTCATAAATGTATCTAGTTTTTATCATTAGAAATATATTTTTTTGATTTTCAAACAACTTTTCAACACATCTCATAAATGTATCTACCGGTAGTTCATCATTAGAAATATATTTTTTGATTTTCTTTTTCAAACTTTTCAACACATTTCATAAATGTATCTACCGGTAGATTATCACTAGAAATATATCTTTTCATTTTCTTTTTCAAACTTTTCAACACATTTCATAAATGTATAAATAACCAAATGGTCAGAGGGTGTCCGACAAATGTGCTATGGAGACGGGGCTTGATGAAATCTAGTCATCTATTTTGTTTTTATTTTGTTGTTTTCTGTTGTTTGTCTCTTGAAAAAGGTTCAATTTGAGCCGATACGTGGAGAATTGTCCTGTTTAGTTTTATTGTATGTTTTTTTTATATATACTTTTTAAAAATATATCTTTATTAATAAGCAAGGTAAGTGTTTTAGTAACCTGTTTAATTCATTTTGCTTGACTATTCATAAATGTATATAGTTTATCATAAGAAATAAAAAAATTTTTATTTTCTTGTTCAAACTTTTCAACATGTTTCATAAATGTATCTACCAGTAGAGTATCACTAGAAATATATTTTTTTATTTTCTTTTTCAAACTTTTCATCACATTTCATAAATGTATATAGTTTATCATTATAAATATTATTTTTATTTTCAAAGTTTTGAACACATTTCATAAGTGTATATAGTTTATCTATAGAAATTTATTTTTTGATTTCCTTTTTGAAATTTTTCAACACATTTCATAAATGTATCTAGTTTTTATCATTAGAAATAAATTTTTTTGATTTTCAAACAACTTTTCAACACATCTCATAAATGTATCTAGTTTATCATTAGAAATATATTTTTAAATTTTCTTTTTCAAACTTTTCAACACATCTCATAAATGTATCTACCAGTAGAGTATCACTAGAAATATTTTTTTTTATTTTCTTTTTCAAACTTTTCAACACATTTCATAAATGTATATAGTTTATCATTATAAATATTTTTTTTATTTTCAAAGTTTTGAACAAATTTCATAAGTGTATATAGTTTATCTATAGAAATTTATTTTTTTATTTTCTTTTTGAAATTTTTCAACACATTTCATAAATGTATCTAGTTTTTATCATTAGAAATATATTTTTTTTGATTTTCAAACAACTTTTCAACACATCTCATAAATGTATCTAGTTTATCATTAGAAATATATTTTTTTAATTTTCAAACTGTTCAACACATCTCATAAATGTATCTACCGGTAGAGTATCACTAGAAATTTTTTTTTTGATTTTCTTTTTCAAACTTTTCAACACAACTCATAAATGTATCTACCGGTAGATTATCACTAGAATTATATCTTTTCATTTTCTTTTTCAAACTTTTCAACACACTTCATAAATGTCTATAGTTTATCATTAGAAATATTTTTTTTTAATTTTCTTGTTCAATCTTTTTAACACATCTCGTAAATGTATCTACCGGTAGTTTATCATTAGAAATATATATTTTTATTTTCTTTTACAATCTTTTCAACACATTTCATAAATGTATCTACCGGTAGATTATCACTAGAAATATATCTTTTCATTTTCTTTTTCAAACTTTTCAACACATTTCATAAATGTATAAATAACCAAATGGTCAGAGGGTGTCCGACAAATGTGCTATGGAGACGGGGCTTGATGAAATCTAGTCATCTATTTTGTTTTTATTTTGTTGTTTTCTGTTGTTTGTCTCTTGAAAAAGGTTCAATTTGAGCCGATACGTGGAGAATTGTCCTGTTTAGTTTTATTGTATGTTTTTTTTATATATACTTTTTAAAAATATATCTTTATTAATAAGCAAGGTAAGTGTTTTAGTAACCTGTTTAATTCATTTTGCTTGACTATTCATAAATGTATATAGTTTATCATAAGAAATAAATTTTTTTTTATTTTCTTGTTCAAACTTTTCAACATGTTTCATAAATGTATCTAGTTTATCACTAGAAATATATTTTTTGATTATCTTTTCCACATTTTCAACACATTTCATAAATGTATATAGTTTATCATTAGAAATATATTTTTTTATTTTCTTTTTCAAACGTTTCAACACATCTCATAAATGTATCTACCGGTAGATTATCACTAGAAATATATCTTTTCATTTTCTTTTTCAAACTTTTCAACACATTTCATAAATGTATATAGTTTATCATTATAAATATTTTTTTTTTCAAAGTTTTGAACACATTTCATAAGTGTATATAGTTTATCTATAGAAATTTATTTTTTGATTTTCTTTAGGAAATTTTTCAACACATCTCATAAATGTATCTAGTTTATCATTAGAAATAAATTTTTTAAATTTTCAAACTGTTCAACACATCTTATAAATGTATCTACCGGTAGAGTATCATTAGAAATATATTTTTTTAATTTTCAAACTATTCAACACATCTCAAAAATGTATATATCGGTAGAGTATCACTAGAAATATATTTTTTGATTTTCTTTTTCAAACTTTTCAACACATCTCATAAATGTATCTACCGGTAGATTATCACTAGAAATATATCTTTTCATTTTCTTTTTCAAACTTTTCAACACATTTCATAAATGTATATAGTTTATCATTATAAATATTTTTTGTATTTTCAAAGTTTTGAACAAATTTCATAAGTGTATATAGTTTATCTATAGAAATTTATTTTTTTATTTTCTTTTTGAAATTTTTCAACACATTTCATAAATGTATCTAGTTTTTATCATTAGAAATATATTTTTTTTGATTTTCAAACAACTTTTCAACACATCTCATAAATGTATCTAGTTTATCATTAGAAATATATTTTTTTAATTTTCAAACTGTTCAACACATCTCATAAATGTATCTACCGGTAGAGTATCACTAGAAATTTTTTTTTTGATTTTCTTTTTCAAACTTTTCAACACAACTCATAAATGTATCTACCGGTAGATTATCACTAGAATTATATCTTTTCATTTTCTTTTTCAAACTTTTCAACACACTTCATAAATGTCTATAGTTTATCATTAGAAATATTTTTTTTTAATTTTCTTGTTCAATCTTTTTAACACATCTCGTAAATGTATCTACCGGTAGTTTATCATTAGAAATATATATTTTTATTTTCTTTTACAATCTTTTCAACACATTTCATAAATGTATCTACCGGTAGATTATCACTAGAAATATATCTTTTCATTTTCTTTTTCAAACTTTTCAACACATTTCATAAATGTATAAATAACCAAATGGTCAGAGGGTGTCCGACAAATGTGCTATGGAGACGGGGCTTGATGAAATCTAGTCATCTATTTTGTTTTTATTTTGTTGTTTTCTGTTGTTTGTCTCTTGAAAAAGGTTCAATTTGAGCCGATACGTGGAGAATTGTCCTGTTTAGTTTTATTGTATGTTTTTTTTATATATACTTTTTAAAAATATATCTTTATTAATAAGCAAGGTAAGTGTTTTAGTAACCTGTTTAATTCATTTTGCTTGACTATTCATAAATGTATATAGTTTATCATAAGAAATAAATTTTTTTTTATTTTCTTGTTCAAACTTTTCAACATGTTTCATAAATGTATCTAGTTTATCACTAGAAATATATTTTTTGATTATCTTTTCCACATTTTCAACACATTTCATAAATGTATATAGTTTATCATTAGAAATATATTTTTTTATTTTCTTTTTCAAACGTTTCAACACATCTCATAAATGTATCTACCGGTAGATTATCACTAGAAATATATCTTTTCATTTTCTTTTTCAAACTTTTCAACACATTTCATAAATGTATATAGTTTATCATTATAAATATTTTTTTTTTCAAAGTTTTGAACACATTTCATAAGTGTATATAGTTTATCTATAGAAATTTATTTTTTGATTTTCTTTAGGAAATTTTTCAACACATCTCATAAATGTATCTAGTTTATCATTAGAAATAAATTTTTTAAATTTTCAAACTGTTCAACACATCTTATAAATGTATCTACCGGTAGAGTATCATTAGAAATATATTTTTTTAATTTTCAAACTATTCAACACATCTCAAAAATGTATATATCGGTAGAGTATCACTAGAAATATATTTTTTGATTTTCTTTTTCAAACTTTTCAACACATCTCATAAATGTATCTACCGGTAGATTATCACTAGAAATATATCTTTTCATTTTCTTTTTCAAACTTTTCAACACATTTCATAAATGTATATAGTTTATCATTATAAATATTTTTTGTATTTTCAAAGTTTTGAACACATTTCATAAGTGTATATAGTTTATCAATAGAAATTTATTTTTTTATTTTCTTTTTGAAATTTTTCAACACATTTCATAAATGTATCTAGTTTTTATCATTAGAAATATATTTTTTTGATTTTCAAACAACTTTTCAACACATCTCATAAATGTATCTACCGGTAGTTCATCATTAGAAATATATTTTTTGATTTTCTTTTTCAAACTTTTCAACACATTTCATAAATGTATCTACCGGTAGATTATCACTAGAAATATATCTTTTCATTTTCTTTTTCAAACTTTTCAACACATTTCATAAATGTATAAATAACCAAATGGTCAGAGGGTGTCCGACAAATGTGCTATGGAGACGGTGCTTGATGAAATCTAGTCATCTATTTTGTTTTTATTTTGTTGTTTTCTGTTGTTTGTCTCTTGAAAAAGGTTCAATTTGAGCCGATACGTGGAGAATTGTCCTGTTTAGTTTTATTGTATGTTTTTTTTATATATACTTTTTAAAAATATATCTTTATTAATAAGCAAGGTAAGTGTTTTAGTAACCTGTTTAATTCATTTTGCTTGACTATTCATAAATGTATATAGTTTATCATAAGAAATAAATTTTTTTTTATTTTCTTGTTCAAACTTTTCAACATGTTTCATAAATGTATCTAGTTTATCACTAGAAATATATTTTTTGATTATCTTTTCCACATTTTCAACACATTTCATAAATGTATATAGTTTATCATTAGAAATATTTTTTTTTATTTTCTTTTTCAAACTTTTCAACACATCTCATAAATGTATCTACCAGTAGAGTATCACTTGAAATATATTTTTTTATTTTCTTTTTCAAACTTTTCATCACATTTCATAAATGTATATAGTTTATCATTATAAATATTATTTTTATTTTCAAAGTTTTGAACACATTTCATAAGTGTATATAGTTTATCTATAGAAATTTATTTTTTTATTTTCTTTTTGAAATTATTCAACACATTTCATAAATGTATCTAGTTTTTATCATTAGAAATATATTTTTTTGATTTTCAAACAACTTTTCAACGCATCTCATAAATGTATCTACCGGTAGTTCATCATTAGAAATATATTTTTTTGATTTTCAAACAACTTTTCAACACATCTCATAAATGTATCTACCGGTAGTTCATCATTAGAAATATATTTTTTGATTTTCTTTTTCAAACTTTTCAACACATTTCATAAATGTATCTACCGGTAGATTATCACTAGAAATATATCTTTTCATTTTCTTTTTCAAACTTTTCAACACATTTCATAAATGTATAAATAACCAAATGGTCAGAGGGTGTCCGACAAATGTGCTATGGAGACGGGGCTTGATGAAATCTAGTCATCTATTTTGTTTTTATTTTGTTGTTTTCTGTTGTTTGTCTCTTGAAAAAGGTTCAATTTGAGCCGATACGTGGAGAATTGTCCTGTTTAGTTTTATTGTATGTTTTTTTATAAATACTTTTTTAAAATATATCTTTATTAATAGGCAAGGTAAGTGTTTTAGTAACCTGTTTAATTCATTTTGCTTGACTATTCATAAATGTATATAGTTTATCATAAGAAATAAAAAAATTTTTATTTTCTTGTTCAAACTTTTCAACATGTTTCATAAATGTATCTACCAGTAGAGTATCACTAGAAATATATTTTTTTATTTTCTTTTTCAAACATTTCATCACATTTCATAAATGTATATAGTTTATCATTATAAATATTATTTTTATTTTCAAAGTTTTGAACACATTTCATAAGTGTATATAGTTTATCTATAGAAAATTTATTTTTTTATTTTCTTTTTGAAATTATTCAACACATTTCATAAATGTATCTAGTTTTTATCATTAGAAATATATTTTTTTGATTTTCAAACAACTTTTCAACACATCTCATAAATGTATCTACCGGTAGTTCATCATTAGAAATATATTTTTTGATTTTCTTTTTCAAACTTTTCAACACATCTCATAAATGTATCAACCGGTAGATTATCACTAGAATTATATCTTTTCATTTTCTTTTTCAAACTTTTCAACACACTTCATAAATGTATATAGTTTATCATTAGAAATTTTTTTTTTTATATTCTTGTTCAATCTTTTCAACACATCTCATAAATGTATCTACCGGTAGTTTATCATTAGAAATATATCTTTTCATTTTCTTTTTCAAACTTTTCAACACATTTCATAAATGTATAAATAACCAAATGGTCAGAGGGTGTCCGACAAATGTGTTATGGAGACGGGGGCTTGATGAAATCTAGTCATCTATTTTGTTTTTATTTTGTTGTTTTCTTTTGTTTGTCTCTTGAAAAAGGTTCAATTTGATCCGATAAGTGGAGAATTGTCCTGTTTAGTAATATTGTATGTTTTTTATATATACTTTTTTAAAATATATCTTTATTAATAGGCAAGGTAAGTGTTTTAGTAACCTGTTTAATTCATTTTTCTTGACTATTCATAAATGTATATAGTTTATCATAAGAAATACATTTTTTTTTATTTTCTTGTTCAAACTTTTCAACATGTTTCATAAATGTATCTAGTTTATCACTAGAAATATATTTTTTAAATTTTCTTGTTCAAACTTTTCAACATATTTCATAAATGTATATAGTTTATCATTAGAAATATATTTTTTGATTTTCTTTTCCAAATTTTCAACACATTTCATAAATGTATATAGTTTATCATTATAAATATTTTTTTTATTTTCAAAGTTTTGAACACATTTCATAAGTGTATATAGTTTATCTATAGAAATTTATTTTTTGATTTCCTTTTTGAAATTTTTCAACACATTTCATAAATGTATCTAGTTTTTATCATTAGAAATATATTTTTTTGATTTTCAAACAACTTTTCAACACATCTCATAAATGTATCTAGTTTATCATTAGAAATATATTTTTAAATTTTCTTTTTCAAACTTTTCAACACATCTCATAAATGTATCTACCAGTAGAGTATCACTAGAAATATTTTTTTTTATTTTTTTTTTCAAACTTTTCAACACATTTCATAAATGTATATAGTTTATCATTATAAATATTTTTTTTATTTTCAAAGTTTTGAACAAATTTCATAAGTGTATATAGTTTATCTATAGAAATTTATTTTTTTATTTTCTTTTTGAAATTTTTCAACACATTTCATAAATGTATCTAGTTTTTATCATTAGAAATATATTTTTTTTGATTTTCAAACAACTTTTCAACACATCTCATAAATGTATCTAGTTTATCATTAGAAATATATTTTTTTAATTTTCAAACTGTTCAACACATCTCATAAATGTATCTACCGGTAGAGTATCACTAGAAATATATTTTTTGATTTTCTTTTTCAAACTTTTCAACACATCTCATAAATGTATCTACCGGTAGATTATCACTAGAATTATATCTTTTCATTTTCTTTTTCAAACTTTTCAACACACTTCATAAATGTCTATAGTTTATCATTAGAAATATTTTTTTTAAATTTTCTTGTTCAATCTTTTTAACACATCTCGTAAATGTATCTACCGGTAGTTTATCATTAGAAATATATATTTTTATTTTCTTTTACAATCTTTTCAACACATTTCATAAATGTATCTACCGGTAGATTATCACTAGAAATATATCTTTTCATTTTCTTTTTCAAACTTTTCAACACATTTCATAAATGTATAAATAACCAAATGGTCAGAGGGTGTCCGACAAATGTGCTATGGAGACGGTGCTTGATGAAATCTAGTCATCTATTTTGTTTTTATTTTGTTGTTTTCTGTTGTTTGTCTCTTGAAAAAGGTTCAATTTGAGCCGATACGTGGAGAATTGTCCTGTTTAGTTTTATTGTATGTTTTTTTTATATATACTTTTTAAAAATATATCTTTATTAATAAGCAAGGTAAGTGTTTTAGTAACCTGTTTAATTCATTTTGCTTGACTATTCATAAATGTATATAGTTTATCATAAGAAATAATTTTTTTTTTATTTTCTTGTTCAAACTTTTCAACATGTTTCATAAATGTATCTAGTTTATCACTAGAAATATATTTTTTGATTATCTTTTCCACATTTTCAACACATTTCATAAATGTATATAGTTTATCATTAGAAATATTATTTTTATTTTCAAAGTTTTGAACACATTTAATAAGTGTATATAGTTTATCTATAGAAATTTATTTTTTTATTTTCTTTTTGAAATTATTCAACACATTTCATAAATGTATCTAGTTTTTATCATTAGAAATATATTTTTTTGATTTTCAAACAACTTTTCAACGCATCTCATAAATGTATCTACCGGTAGTTCATCATTAGAAATATATCTTTTCATTTTCTTTTTCAAACTTTTCAACACACTTCATAAATGTATATAGTTTATCATTAGAAATTTATTTTTTTATATTCTTGTTCAATCTTTTCAACACATCTCATAAATGTATCTACCGGTAGTTTATCATTAGAAATATATCTTTTCATTTTCTTTTTCAAACTTTTCAACACATTTCATAAATGTATAAATAACCAAATGGTCAGAGGGTGTCCGACAAATGTGTTATGGAGACGTGGCTTGATGAAATCTAGTCATCTATTTTGTTTTTATTTTGTTGTTTTCTGTTGTTTGTCTCTTGAAAAAGGTTCAATTTGAGCCGATACGTGGAGAATTGTCCTGTTTAGTTTTATTGTATGTTTTTTTTATATATACTTTTAAAAAATATATCTTTATTAATAAGCAAGGTAAGTGTTTTAGTAACCTGTTTAATTCATTTTGCTTGACTATTCATAAATGTATATAGTTTATCATTAGAAATATTTTTTTTTATTTTCTTTTTCAAACTTTTCAACACATCTCATAAATGTATCTACCAGTAGAGTATCACTAGAAATATATTTTTTTATTTTCTTTTTCAAACGTTTCAACACATCTCATAAATGTATCTACCGGTAGATTATCACTAGAAATATATCTTTTCATTTTCTTTTTCAAACTTTTCAACACATTTCGTAAATGTATATAGTTTATCATTAGAAATATATTTTTTGATTTTCTTTTCCAAATTTTCAACACATTTCATAAATGTATATAGTTTATCATTATAAATATTTTTTTTATTTTCAAAGTTGTGAACACATTTCATAAGTGTATATAGTTTATCTATAGAAATTTATTTTTTGATTTCCTTTTTGAAATTTTTCAACACATTTCATAAATGTATCTAGTTTTTATCATTAGAAATATATTTTTTTGATTTTCAAACAACTTTTCAACACATCTCATAAATGTATCTAGTTTATCATTAGAAATATATTTTTTTGATTTTCAAACTGTTCAACACATCTCATAAATGTATCTACCGGTAGAGTATCACTAGAAATATTTTTTTGATTTTCTTTTTCAAACTTTTCAACACATTTCATAAATGTATCTACCGGTAGATTATCACTAGAATTATATCTTTTCATTTTCTTTTTCAAACTTTTCAACACAATTCATAAATGTCTATAGTTTATCATTAGAAATATTTTTTTTTTATTTTCTTGTTCAAACTTTTCAACACATCTCATAAATGTATCTACCGGTAGATTATCACTAGAATTATATCTTTTCATTTTCTTTTTCAAACTTTTCAACACACTTCATAAATGTATATAGTTTATCATTAGAAATTTTTTTTTTTATATTCTTGTTCAATCTTTTCAACACATCTCATAAATGTATCTACCGGTAGTTTATCATTAGAAATATATCTTTTCATTTTCTTTTTCAAACTTTTCAACACATTTCATAAATGTATAAATAACCAAATGGTCAGAGGGTGTCCGACAAATGTGTTATGGAGACGGGGCTTGATGAAATCTAGTCATCTATTTTGTTTTTATTTTGTTGTTTTCTTTTGTTTGTCTCTTGAAAAAGGTTCAATTTGAGCCGATAAGTGGAGAATTGTCCTGTTTAGTAATATTGTATGTTTTTTTATATATACTTTTTAAAAATATATCTTTATTAATAGGCAAGGTAAGTGTTTTAGTAACCTGTTTAATTCATTTTTCTTGACTATTCATAAATGTATATAGTTTATCATAAGAAATACATTTTTTTTTATTTTCTTGTTCAAACTTTTCAACATGTTTCATAAATGTATCTAGTTTATCACTAGAAATATATTTTTTTAATTTTCTTGTTCAAACTTTTCAACATATTTCATAAATGTATATAGTTTATCATTAGAAATATATTTTTTGATTTTCTTTTCCAAATTTTCAACACATTTCATAAATGTATATAGTTTATCATTATAAATATTTTTTTTATTTTCAAAGTTTTGAACAAATTTCATAAGTGTATATAGTTTATCTATAGAAATTTATTTTTTTATTTTCTTTTTGAAATTTTTCAACACATTTCATAAATGTATCTAGTTTTTATCATTAGAAATATATTTTTTTTGATTTTCAAACAACTTTTCAACACATCTCATAAATGTATCTAGTTTATCATTAGAAATATATTTTTTTAATTTTCAAACTGTTCAACACATCTCATAAATGTATCTACCGGTAGAGTATCACTAGAAATATATTTTTTGATTTTCTTTTTCAAACTTTTCAACACATCTCATAAATGTATCTACCGGTAGATTATCACTAGAATTATATCTTTTCATTTTCTTTTTCAAACTTTTCAACACACTTCATAAATGTCTATAGTTTATCATTAGAAATATTTTTTTTAAATTTTCTTGTTCAATCTTTTTAACACATCTCGTAAATGTATCTACCGGTAGTTTATCATTAGAAATATATATTTTTATTTTCTTTTACAATCTTTTCAACACATTTCATAAATGTATCTACCGGTAGATTATCACTAGAAATATATCTTTTCATTTTCTTTTTCAAACTTTTCAACACATTTCATAAATGTATAAATAACCAAATGGTCAGAGGGTGTCCGACAAATGTGCTATGGAGACGGTGCTTGATGAAATCTAGTCATCTATTTTGTTTTTATTTTGTTGTTTTCTGTTGTTTGTCTCTTGAAAAAGGTTCAATTTGAGCCGATACGTGGAGAATTGTCCTGTTTAGTTTTATTGTATGTTTTTTTTATATATACTTTTTAAAAATATATCTTTATTAATAAGCAAGGTAAGTGTTTTAGTAACCTGTTTAATTCATTTTGCTTGACTATTCATAAATGTATATAGTTTATCATAAGAAATAATTTTTTTTTTATTTTCTTGTTCAAACTTTTCAACATGTTTCATAAATGTATCTAGTTTATCACTAGAAATATATTTTTTGATTATCTTTTCCACATTTTCAACACATTTCATAAATGTATATAGTTTATCATTAGAAATATTATTTTTATTTTCAAAGTTTTGAACACATTTAATAAGTGTATATAGTTT
Source organism: Meghimatium bilineatum (assembly GCA_034231615.1). Classification (NCBI taxonomy): domain Eukaryota; kingdom Metazoa; phylum Mollusca; class Gastropoda; order Stylommatophora; family Philomycidae; genus Meghimatium; species Meghimatium bilineatum. The sequence continues at coordinate 29,653,123 of CM067313.1, read as the reverse complement.
ATCTATAGAAATTTATTTTTTTATTTTCTTTTTGAAATTATTCAACACATTTCATAAATGTATCTAGTTTTTATCATTAGAAATATATTTTTTTGATTTTCAAACAACTTTTCAACGCATCTCATAAATGTATCTACCGGTAGTTCATCATTAGAAATATATCTTTTCATTTTCTTTTTCAAACTTTTCAACACACTTCATAAATGTATATAGTTTATCATTAGAAATTTATTTTTTTATATTCTTGTTCAATCTTTTCAACACATCTCATAAATGTATCTACCGGTAGTTTATCATTAGAAATATATCTTTTCATTTTCTTTTTCAAACTTTTCAACACATTTCATAAATGTATAAATAACCAAATGGTCAGAGGGTGTCCGACAAATGTGTTATGGAGACGTGGCTTGATGAAATCTAGTCATCTATTTTGTTTTTATTTTGTTGTTTTCTGTTGTTTGTCTCTTGAAAAAGGTTCAATTTGAGCCGATACGTGGAGAATTGTCCTGTTTAGTTTTATTGTATGTTTTTTTTATATATACTTTTAAAAAATATATCTTTATTAATAAGCAAGGTAAGTGTTTTAGTAACCTGTTTAATTCATTTTGCTTGACTATTCATAAATGTATATAGTTTATCATTAGAAATATTTTTTTTTATTTTCTTTTTCAAACTTTTCAACACATCTCATAAATGTATCTACCAGTAGAGTATCACTAGAAATATATTTTTTTATTTTCTTTTTCAAACGTTTCAACACATCTCATAAATGTATCTACCGGTAGATTATCACTAGAAATATATCTTTTCATTTTCTTTTTCAAACTTTTCAACACATTTCGTAAATGTATATAGTTTATCATTAGAAATATATTTTTTGATTTTCTTTTCCAAATTTTCAACACATTTCATAAATGTATATAGTTTATCATTATAAATATTTTTTTTATTTTCAAAGTTGTGAACACATTTCATAAGTGTATATAGTTTATCTATAGAAATTTATTTTTTGATTTCCTTTTTGAAATTTTTCAACACATTTCATAAATGTATCTAGTTTTTATCATTAGAAATATATTTTTTTGATTTTCAAACAACTTTTCAACACATCTCATAAATGTATCTAGTTTATCATTAGAAATATATTTTTTTGATTTTCAAACTGTTCAACACATCTCATAAATGTATCTACCGGTAGAGTATCACTAGAAATATTTTTTTGATTTTCTTTTTCAAACTTTTCAACACATTTCATAAATGTATCTACCGGTAGATTATCACTAGAATTATATCTTTTCATTTTCTTTTTCAAACTTTTCAACACAATTCATAAATGTCTATAGTTTATCATTAGAAATATTTTTTTTTTATTTTCTTGTTCAAACTTTTCAACACATCTCATAAATGTATCTACCGGTAGATTATCACTAGAATTATATCTTTTCATTTTCTTTTTCAAACTTTTCAACACACTTCATAAATGTATATAGTTTATCATTAGAAATTTTTTTTTTTATATTCTTGTTCAATCTTTTCAACACATCTCATAAATGTATCTACCGGTAGTTTATCATTAGAAATATATCTTTTCATTTTCTTTTTCAAACTTTTCAACACATTTCATAAATGTATAAATAACCAAATGGTCAGAGGGTGTCCGACAAATGTGTTATGGAGACGGGGCTTGATGAAATCTAGTCATCTATTTTGTTTTTATTTTGTTGTTTTCTTTTGTTTGTCTCTTGAAAAAGGTTCAATTTGAGCCGATAAGTGGAGAATTGTCCTGTTTAGTAATATTGTATGTTTTTTTATATATACTTTTTAAAAATATATCTTTATTAATAGGCAAGGTAAGTGTTTTAGTAACCTGTTTAATTCATTTTTCTTGACTATTCATAAATGTATATAGTTTATCATAAGAAATACATTTTTTTTTATTTTCTTGTTCAAACTTTTCAACATGTTTCATAAATGTATCTAGTTTATCACTAGAAATATATTTTTTTAATTTTCTTGTTCAAACTTTTCAACATATTTCATAAATGTATATAGTTTATCATTAGAAATATATTTTTTGATTTTCTTTTCCAAATTTTCAACACATTTCATAAATGTATATAGTTTATCATTATAAATATTTTTTTTATTTTCAAAGTTTTGAACACATTTCATAAGTGTATATAGTTTATCTATAGAAATTTATTTTTTGATTTCCTTTTTGAAATTTTTCAACACATTTCATAAATGTATCTAGTTTTTATCATTAGAAATATATTTTTTTGATTTTCAAACAACTTTTCAACACATCTCATAAATGTATCTAGTTTATCATTAGAAATATATTTTTAAATTTTCTTTTTCAAACTTTTCAACACATCTCATAAATGTATCTACCAGTAGAGTATCACTAGAAATATTTTTTTTTATTTTCTTTTTCAAACTTTTCAACACATTTCATAAATGTATATAGTTTATCATTATAAATATTTTTTTTATTTTCACAGTTTTGAACAAATTTCATAAGTGTATATAGTTTATCTATAGAAATTTATTTTTTTATTTTCTTTTTGAAATTTTTCAACACATTTCATAAATGTATCTAGTTTTTATCATTAGAAATATATTTTTTTTGATTTTCAAACAACTTTTCAACACATCTCATAAATGTATCTAGTTTATCATTAGAAATATATTTTTTTAATTTTGAAACTGTTCAACACATCTCATAAATGTATCTACCGGTAGAGTATCACTAGAAATATATTTTTTGATTTTCTTTTTCAAACTTTTCAACACATCTCATAAATGTATCTACCGGTAGATTATCACTAGAATTATATCTTTTCATTTTCTTTTTCAAACTTTTCAACACACTTCATAAATGTCTATAGTTTATCATTAGAAATATTTTTTTTTAATTTTCTTGTTCAATCTTTTTAACACATCTCGTAAATGTATCTACCGGTAGTTTATCATTAGAAATATATATTTTTATTTTCTTTTACAATCTTTTCAACACATTTCATAAATGTATCTACCGGTAGATTATCACTAGAAATATATCTTTTCATTTTCTTTTTCAAACTTTTCAACACATTTCATAAATGTATAAATAACCAAATGGTCAGAGGGTGTCCGACAAATGTGCTATGGAGACGGGGCTTGATGAAATCTAGTCATCTATTTTGTTTTTATTTTGTTGTTTTCTGTTGTTTGTCTCTTGAAAAAGGTTCAATTTGAGCCGATACGTGGAGAATTGTCCTGTTTAGTTTTATTGTATATTTTTTTTATATATACTTTTTAAAAATATATCTTTATTAATAAGCAAGGTAAGTGTTTTAGTAACCTGTTTAATTCATTTTGCTTGACTATTCATAAATGTATATAGTTTATCATAAGAAATAAATTTTTTTTTATTTTCTTGTTCAAACTTTTCAACATGTTTCATAAATGTATCTAGTTTATCACTAGAAATATATTTTTTGATTATCTTTTCCACATTTTCAACACTTTTCATAAATGTATATAGTTTATCATTAGAAATATTTTTTTTTATTTTCTTTTTCAAACTTTTCAACACATCTCATAAATGTATCTACCAGTAGAGTATCACTAGAAATATATTTTTTTATTTTCTTTTTCAAACTTTTCATCACATTTCATAAATGTATATAGTTTATCATTATAAATATTATTTTTATTTTCAAAGTTTTGAACACATTTCATAAGTGTATATAGTTTATCTATAGAAATTTATTTTTTTATTTTCTTTTTGAAATTATTCAACACATTTCATAAATGTATCTAGTTTTTATCATTAGAAATATATTTTTTTGATTTTCAAACAACTTTTCAACACATCTCATAAATGTATCTACCGGTAGTTCATCATTAGAAATATATTTTTTGATTTTCTTTTTCAAACTTTTCAACACATCTCATAAATGTATCTACCGGTAGATTATCACTAGAATTATATCTTTTCATTTTCTTTTTCAAACTTTTCAACACACTTCATAAATGTATATAGTTTATCATTAGAAATTTTTTTTTTTATATTCTTGTTCAATCTTTTCAACACATCTCATAAATGTATCTACCGGTAGTTTATCATTAGAAATATATCTTTTCATTTTCTTTTTCAAACTTTTCAACACATTTCATAAATGTATAAATAACCAAATGGTCAGAGGGTGTCCGACAAATGTGTTATGGAGACGGGGCTTGATGAAATCTAGTCATCTATTTTGTTTTTATTTTGTTGTTTTCTGTTGTTTGTCTCTTGAAAAAGGTTCAATTTGAGCCGATACGTGGAGAATTGTCCTGTTTAGTTTTATTGTATGTTTTTTTTATATATACTTTTAAAAAATATATCTTTATTAATAAGCAAGGTAAGTGTTTTAGTAACCTGTTTAATTCATTTTGCTTGACTATTCATAAATGTATATAGTTTATCATTAGAAATATTTTTTTTTATTTTCTTTTTCAAACTTTTCAACACATCTCATAAATGTATCTACCAGTAGAGTATCACTAGAAATATATTTTTTTATTTTCTTTTTCAAACGTTTCAACACATCTCATAAATGTATCTACCGGTAGATTATCACTAGAAATATATCTTTTCATTTTCTTTTTCAAACTTTTCAACACATTTCGTAAATGTATATAGTTTATCATTAGAAATATATTTTTTGATTTTCTTTTCCAAATTTTCAACACATTTCATAAATGTATATAGTTTATCATTATAAATATTTTTTTTATTTTCAAAGTTGTGAACACATTTCATAAGTGTATATAGTTTATCTATAGAAATTTATTTTTTGATTTCCTTTTTGAAATTTTTCAACACATTTCATAAATGTATCTAGTTTTTATCATTAGAAATATATTTTTTTGATTTTCAAACAACTTTTCAACACATCTCATAAATGTATCTAGTTTATCATTAGAAATATATTTTTTTGATTTTCAAACTGTTCAACACATCTCATAAATGTATCTACCGGTAGAGTATCACTAGAAATATTTTTTTGATTTTCTTTTTCAAACTTTTCAACACATTTCATAAATGTATCTACCGGTAGATTATCACTAGAATTATATCTTTTCATTTTCTTTTTCAAACTTTTCAACACACTTCATAAATGTCTATAGTTTATCATTAGAAATATTTTTTTTTTATTTTCTTGTTCAATCTTTTCAACACATCTCGTAAATGTATCTACCGGTAGTTTATCATTAGAAATATATATTTTTATTTTCTTTTACAATCTTTTCAACACATTTCATAAATGTATCTACCGGTAGATTATCACTAGAAATATATCTTTTCATTTTCTTTTTCAAACTTTTCAACACATTTCATAAATGTATAAATAACCAAATGGTCAGAGGGTGTCCGACAAATGTGCTATGGAGACGGGGCTTGATGAAATCTAGTCATCTATTTTGTTTTTATTTTGTTGTTTTCTGTTGTTTGTCTCTTGAAAAAGGTTCAATTTGAGCCGATACGTGGAGAATTGTCCTGTTTAGTTTTATTGTATGTTTTTTTTATATATACTTTTAAAAAATATATCTTTATTAATAAGCAAGGTAAGTGTTTTAGTAACCTGTTTAATTCATTTTGCTTGACTATTCATAAATGTATATAGTTTATCATAAGAAATAAATTTTTTTTTATTTTCTTGTTCAAACTTTTCAACATGTTTCATAAATGTATCTAGTTTATCACTAGAAATATATTTTTTGATTATCTTTTCCAAATTTTCAACACATTTCATAAATGTATATAGTTTATCATTAGAAATATTTTTTTTTAATTTTCAAACTGTTCAACACATCTCATAAATGTATCTACCGGTAGAGTATCACTAGAAATATATTTTTTGATTTTCTTTTTCAAACTTTTCAACACATCTCATAAATGTATCTACAGGTAGATTATCACTAGAATTATATCTTTTCATTTTCTTTTTCAAACTTTTCAACACATTTCATAAATGTATCTACCGGTAGATTATCACTAGAAATATATCTTTTCATTTTCTTTTTCAAACTTTTCAACACATTTCATAAATGTATAAATAACCAAATGGTCAGAGGGTGTCCGACAAATGTGCTATGGAGACGGGGCTTGATGAAATCTAGTCATCTATTTTGTTTTTATTTTGTTGTTTTCTCTTGTTTGTCTCTTGAAAAAGGTTCAATTTGAGCCGATACGTGGAGAATTGTCCTGTTTAGTTTTATTGTATGTTTTTTTTATATATACTTTTAAAAAATATATCTGTATTAATAAGCAAGGTAAGTGTTTTAGTAACCTGTTTAATTCACTTTTGCTTGACTATTCATAAATGTATATAGTTTATCATTAGAAATATTTTTTTTTATTTTCTTTTTCAAACTTTTCAACACATCTCATAAATGTATCTACCAGTAGAGTATCACTAGAAATATATTTTTTTATTTTCTTTTTCAAACTTTTCATCACATTTCATAAATGTATATAGTTTATCATTATAAATATTATTTTTATTTTCAAAGTTGTGAACACATTTCATAAGTGTATATAGTTTATCTATAGAAATTTATTTTTTGATTTCCTTTTTGAAATTTTTCAACACATTTCATAATTGTATCTAGTTTTTATCATTAGAAATATATTTTTTTGATTTTCAAACAACTTTTCAACACATCTCATAAATGTATCTAGTTTATCATTAGAAATATATTTTTTAATTTTCTTTTTCAAACTTTTCAACACATCTCATAAATGTATCTACCAGTAGAGTATCACTAGAAATATTTTTTTTTATTTTCTTTTTCAAACTTTTCAACATATTTCATAAATGTATATAGTTTATCATTATAAATATTTTTTTTATTTTCAAAGTTTTGAACACATTTCATAAGTGTATATAGTTTATCTATAGAAATTTATTTTTTTATTTTCTTTTTGAAATTTTTCAACACATTTCATAAATGTATCTAGTTTTTATCATTAGAAATATATTTTTTTTGATTTTCAAACAACTTTTCAACACATCTCATAAATGTATCTAGTTTATCATTAGAAATATATTTTTTTAATTTTCAAACTGTTCAACACATCTCATAAATGTATCTACCGGTAGAGTATCACTAGAAATATATTTTTTGATTTTCTTTTTCAAACTTTTCAACACATCTCATAAATGTATCTACCGGTAGATTATCACTAGAATTATATCTTTTCATTTTCTTTTTCAAACTTTTCAACACACTTCATAAATGTATATAGTTTATCATTAGAAATTTTTTTTTTTATATTCTTGTTCAATCTTTTCAACACATCTCATAAATGTATCTACCGGTAGTTTATCATTAGAAATATATTTTTTGATTTTCTTTTCCAAATTTTCAACACATTTCATAAATGTATATAGTTTATCATTATAAATATTTTTTTTATTTTCAAAGTTTTGAACACATTTCATAAGTGTATATAGTTTATCTATAGAAATTTATTTTTTGATTTCCTTTTTGAAATTTTTCAACACATTTCATAATTGTATCTAGTTTTTATCATTAGAAATATATTTTTTTGATTTTCAAACAACTTTTCAACACATCTCATAAATGTATCTAGTTTATCATTAGAAATATATTTTTTAATTTTCTTTTTCAAACTTTTCAACACATCTCATAAATGTATCTACCAGTAGAGTATCACTAGAAATATTTTTTTTATTTTCTTTTTCAAACTTTTCAACATATTTCATAAATGTATATAGTTTATCATTATAAATATTTTTTTTATTTTCAAAGTTTTGAACACATTTCATAAGTGTATATAGTTTATCTATAGAAATTTATTTTTTTATTTTCTTTTTGAAATTTTTCAACACATTTCATAAATGTATCTAGTTTTTATCATTAGAAATATATTTTTTTTGATTTTCAAACAACTTTTCAACACATCTCATAAATGTATCTAGTTTATCATTAGAAATATATTTTTTTAATTTTCAAACTGTTCAACACATCTCATAAATGTATCTACCGGTAGAGTATCACTAGAAATATATTTTTTGATTTTCTTTTTCAAACTTTTCAACACATCTCATAAATGTTTCTACCGGTAGATTATCACTAGAATTATATCTTTTCATTTTCTTTTTCAAACTTTTCAACACACTTCATAAATGTCTATAGTTTATCATTAGAAATATTTTTTTTTTATTTTCTTGTTCAATCTTTTCAACACATCTCGTAAATGTATCTACCGGTAGTTTATCATTAGAAATATATATTTTTATTTTCTTTTACAATCTTTTCAACACATTTCATAAATGTATCTACCGGTAGATTATCACTAGAAATATATCTTTTCATTTTCTTTTTCAAACTTTTCAACACATTTCATAAATGTATAAATAACCAAATGGTCAGAGGGTGTCCGACAAATGTGCTATGGAGACGGGGCTTGATGAAATCTAGTCATCTATTTTGTTTTTATTTTGTTGTTTTCTGTTGTTTGTCTCTTGAAAAAGGTTCAATTTGAGCCGAAACGTGGAGAATTGTCCTGTTTAGTTTTATTGTATGTTTTTTTTATATATACTTTTAAAAAATATATCTTTATTAATAAGCAAGGTAAGTGTTTTAGTAACCTGTTTAATTCATTTTGCTTGACTATTCATAAATGTATATAGTTTATCATAAGAAATACATTTTTTTTTATTTTCTTGTTCAAACTTTTCAACATGTTTCATAAATGTATCTAGTTTATCACTAGAAATATATTTTTTGATTATCTTTTCCAAATTTTCAACACATTTCATAAATGTATATAGTTTATCATTAGAAATATTTTTTTTAAATTTTCAAACTGTTCAACACATCTCATAAATGTATCTACCGGTAGAGTATCACTAGAAATATATTTTTTGATTTTCTTTTTCAAACTTTTCAACACATCTCATAAATGTATCTACCGGTAGATTATCACTAGAATTATATCTTTTCATTTTCTTTTTCAAACTTTTCAACACACTTCATAAATGTCTATAGTTTATCATTAGAAATATTTTTTTTTTATTTTCTTGTTCAATCTTTTCAACACATCTCGTAAATGTATCTACCGGTAGTTTATCATTAGAAATATATATTTTTATTTTCTTTTACAATCTTTTCAACACATTTCATAAATGTATCTACCGGTAGATTATCACTAGAAATATATCTTTTCATTTTCTTTTTCAAACTTTTCAACACATTTCATAAATGTATAAATAACCAAATGGTCAGAGGGTGTCCGACAAATGTGCTATGGAGACGGGGCTTGATGAAATCTAGTCATCTATTTTGTTTTTATTTTGTTGTTTTCTGTTGTTTGTCTCTTGAAAAAGGTTCAATTTGAGCCGATACGTGGAGAATTGTCCTGTTTAGTTTTATTGTATATTTTTTTTATATATACTTTTAAAAAATATATCTTTATTAATAAGCAAGGTAAGTGTTTTAGTAACCTGTTTAATTCATTTTGCTTGACTATTCATAAATGTATATAGTTTATCATTAGAAATATTTTTTTTTATTTTCTTTTTCAAACTTTTCAACACATCTCATAAATGTATCTACCAGTAGAGTATCACTAGAAATATATTTTTTTATTTTCTTTTTCAAACGTTTCAACACATCTCATAAATGTATCTACCGGTAGATTATCACTAGAAATATATCTTTTCATTTTCTTTTTCAAACTTTTCAACACATTTCGTAAATGTATATAGTTTATCATTAGAAATATATTTTTTGATTTTCTTTTCCAAATTTTCAACACATTTCATAAATGTATATAGTTTATCATTATAAATATTTTTTTTTATTTTCTTTTTCAAACTTTTCAACACATCTCATAAATGTATCTACCAGTAGAGTATCACTAGAAATATATTTTTTTATTTTCTTTTTCAAACTTTTCATCACATTTCATAAATGTATATAGTTTATCATTATAAATATTATTTTTATTTTCAAAGTTTTGAACACATTTCATTAGTGTATATAGTTTATCTATAGAAATTTATTTTTTTATTTTCTTTTTGAAATTATTCAACACATTTCATAAATGTATCTAGTTTTTATCATTAGAAATATATTTTTTTGATTTTCAAACAACTTTTCAACACATCTCATAAATGTATCTACCGGTAGTTCATCATTAGAAATATATTTTTTGATTTTCTTTTTCAAACTTTTCAACACATCTCATAAATGTATCTACCGGTAGATTATCACTAGAATTATATCTTTTCATTTTCTTTTTCAAACTTTTCAACACACTTCATAAATGTATCTAGTTTATCATTAGAAATATATTTTTTTAATTTTCAAACTGTTCAACACATCTCATAAATGTATCTACCGGTAGAGTATCAATAGAAATATATTTTTTGATTTTCTTTTTCAAACTTTTCAACACATCTCATAAATGTATCTACCGGTAGATTATCACTAGAATTATATCTTTTCATTTTCTTTTTCAAACTTTTCAACACACTTCATAAATGTCTATAGTTTATCATTAGAAATATTTTTTTTTTATTTTCTTGTTCAAACGTTTCAACACATTTCGTAAATGTATATAGTTTATCATTAGAAATATATTTTTTGATTTTCTTTTCCAAATTTTCAACACATTTCATAAATGTATATAGTTTATCAATATAAATATTTTTTTTATTTTCAAAGTTGTGAACACATTTCATAAGTGTATATAGTTTATCTATAGAAATTTATTTTTTGATTTCCTTTTTGAAATTTTTCAACACATTTCATAAATGTATCTAGTTTTTATCATTAGAAATATATTTTTTTGATTTTCAAACAACTTTTCAACACATCTCATAAATGTATCTAGTTTATCATTAGAAATATATTTTTTAAATTTTCAAACTGTTCAACACATCTCATAAATGTATCTACCGGTAGAGTATCACTAGAAATATTTTTTTGATTTTCTTTTTCAAACTTTTCAACACATTTCATAAATGTATTTACCGGTAGATTATCACTAGAAATATATCTTTTCATTTTCTTTTTCAAACTTTTCATAAATGTATATAGTTTATCATTAGAAATATTTTTTTCTTATTTTCTTGTTCAAACTTTTGAACACATTTCATAAATGTATATAGTTTATCATTAGAAATATATTTTTTAATTTTCTTTTTCAAACTTTTCAACACATCTCATAAATGTATCTAGTTTATCATTAGAAATATATTTTTTAAATTTTCAAACTGTTCAACACATCTCATAAATGTATCTACCAGTAGAGTATCACTAGAAATATTTTTTTGATTTTCTTTTTCAAACTTTTCAACACATCTCATAAATGTATTTACCGGTAGATTATCACTAGAAATATATATTTTCATTTTCTTTTTCAAACTTTTCATAAATGTATATAGTTTATCATTAGAAAAATTTTTTTCTTATTTTCTTGTTCAAACTTTTCAACACATTTCATAAATGTATATAGTTTATCATTAGAAATATATTTTTTAATTTTCTTTTTCAAACTTTTCAACACATCTCATAAATGTATCTACCAGTAGAGTATCACTAGAAATATTTTTTTGATTTTCTTTTTCAAACTTTTCAACACATCTCATAAATGTATTTACCGGTAGATTATCACTAGAAATATATATTTTCATTTTCTTTTTCAAACTTTTCATAAATGTATATAGTTTATCATTAGAAATATTTTTTTCTTATTTTCTTGTTCAAACTTTTCAACACATTTCATAAATGTATAAATAACCAAATGGTCAGAGGGTGTCCGACAAATGTGCTATGGAGACGGGGCTTGATGAAATCTAGTCATCTATTTTTTTTTATTTTGTTGTTTTCTGTTGTTTGTCTCTTGAAAAAGGTTCAATTTGAGCCGATACGTGGAGAATTGTCCTGTTTAGTTTTATTGTATGTTTTTTTTATATATACTTTTTAAAAATATATCTTTATTAATAAGCAAGGTAAGTGTTTTAGTAACCTGTTTAATTCATTTTGCTTGACTATTCATAAATGTATATAGTTTATCAAAAGAAATAAATATTTATTTATTTTCTTGTTCAAACTTTTCAACATGTTTCATAAATGTATCTAGTTTATCACTAGAAATATATTTTTTGATTATCTTTTCCAAATTTTCAACACATTTCATAAATGTATATAGTTTATCATTAGAAATATATTTTTTTTATTTTCAAACTGTTCAACACATCTCATAAATGTATCTACCGGTAGAGTATCACTAGAAATATATTTTTTGATTTTCTTTTTCAAACTTTTCAACACATCTCATAAATGTATCTACCGGTAGATTATCACTAGTATTATATCTTTTCATTTTCTTTTTCAAACTTTTCAACACACTTCATAAATGTCTATAGTTTATCATTAGAAATATTTTTTTTTTATTTTCTTGTTCAATCTTTTCAACACATCTCGTAAATGTATCTACCGGTAGTTTATCATTAGAAATATATATTTTTATTTTCTTTTACAATCTTTTCAACACATTTCATAAATGTATAAATAACCAAATGGTCAGAGGGTGTCCGACAAATGTGCTATGGAGACAGGGCTTGATGAAATCTAGTCATCTATTTTGTTTTTATTTTGTTGTTTTCTGTTGTTTGTCTCTTGAAAAAGTTCAATTTGAGCCGATACGTGGAGAATTGTCCTGTTTAGTTTTATTGTATATTTTTTTTATATATACTTTTAAAAAATATATCTTTATTAATAAGCAAGGTAAGTGTTTTAGTAACCTGTTTAATTCATTTTGCTTGACTATTCATAAATGTATATAGTTTATCATTAGAAATATTTTTTTTTATTTTCTTTTTCAAACTTTTCAACACATCTCATAAATGTATCTACCAGTAGAGTATCACTAGAAATATATTTTTTTATTTTCTTTTTCAAACGTTTCAACACATCTCATAAATGTATCTACCGGTAGATTATCACTAGAAATATATCTTTTCATTTTCTTTTTCAAACTTTTCAACACATTTCGTAAATGTATATAGTTTATCATTAGAAATATGTTTTTTGATTTTCTTTTCCAAATTTTCAACACATTTCATAAATGTATATAGTTTATCATTATAAATTTTTTTTTTTATTTTCTGTTTCAAACTTTTCAACACATCTCATAAATGTATCTACCAGTAGAGTATCACTAGAAATATATTTTTTTATTTTCTTTTTCAAACTTTTCATCACATTTCATAAATGTATATAGTTTATCATTATAAATATTATTTTTATTTTCAAAGTTTTGAACACATTTCATAAGTGTATATAGTTTATCTATAGAAATTTATTTTTTTATTTTCTTTTTGAAATTATTCAACACATTTCATAAATGTATCTAGTTTTTATCATTAGAAATATATTTTTTTGATTTTCAAACAACTTTTCAACACATCTCATAAATGTATCTACCGGTAGTTCATCATTAGAAATATATTTTTTGATTTTCTTTTTCAAACTTTTCAACACATCTCATAAATGTATCTACCGGTAGATTATCACTAGAATTATATCTTTTCATTTTCTTTTTCAAACTTTTCAACACACTTCATAAATGTATATAGTTTATCATTAGAAATTTTTTTTTTTATATTTTTGTTCAATCTTTTCAACACATCTCATAAATGTATCTACCGGTAGTTTATCATTAGAAATATATTTTTTGATTTTCTTTTCCAAATTTTCAACACATTTCATAAATGTATATAGTTTATCATTATAAATATTTTTTTATTTTCAAAGTTTTGAACACATTTCATAAGTGTATATAGTTTATCTATAGAAATTTATTTTTTGATTTCCTTTTTGAAATTTTTCAACACATTTCATAAATGTATCTAGTTTTTATCATTAGAAATATATTTTTTAGATTTTCAAACAACTTTTCAACACATCTCATAAATGTATCTAGTTTATCATTAGAAATATATTTTTTAATTTTCTTTTTCAAACTTTTCAACACATCTCATAAATGTATCTACCAGTAGAGTATCACTAGAAATATTTTTTTTAATTTTCTTTTTCAAACTTTTCAACACATTTCATAAATGTATATAGTTTATCATTATAAATATTTTTTTTATTTTCAAAGTTTTGAACACATTTCATAAGTGTATATAGTTTATCTATAGAAATTTATTTTTTTATTTTCTTTTTGAAATTTTTCAACACATTTCATAAATGTATCTAGTTTTTATCATTAGAAATATATTTTTTTTGATTTTCAAAAAACTTTTCAACACATCTCATAAATGTATCTAGTTTATCATTAGAAATATATTTTATTAATTTTCAAACTGTTCAACACATCTCATAAATGTATCTACCGGTAGAGTATCAATAGAAATATATTTTTTGATTTTCTTTTTCAAACTTTTCAACACATCTCATAAATGTATCTACCGGTAGATTATCACTAGAATTATATCTTTTCATTTTCTTTTTCAAACTTTTCAACACACTTCATAAATGTCTATAGTTTATCATTAGAAATATTTTTTTTTTATTTTCTTGTTCAAACGTTTCAACACATTTCGTAAATGTATATAGTTTATCATTAGAAATATATTTTTTAAATTTTCAAACTGTTCAACACATCTCATAAATGTATCTACCGGTAGAGTATCACTAGAAATATTTTTTTGATTTTCTTTTTCAAACTTTTCAACACATTTCATAAATGTATTTACCGGTAGATTATCACTAGAAATATATCTTTTCATTTTCTTTTTCAAACTTTTCATAAATGTATATAGTTTATCATTAGAAATATTTTTTTCTTATTTTCCTGTTCAAACTTTTGAACACATTTCATAAATGTATATAGTTTATCATTAGAAATATATTTTTTAATTTTCGTTTTCAAACTTTTCAACACATCTTATAAATGTATGTACCGGTAGAGTATCACTAGAAATATATTTTTTTATTTTCTTTTTCAAACGTTTCAACACATCTCATAAATGTATCTACCGGTAGATTATCACTAGAAATATATCTTTTCATTTTCTTTTTCAAACTTTTCAACACATTTCATAAATGTATATAGTTTATCATTATAAATATTTTTTTTTTCAAAGTTTTGAACACATTTCATAAGTGTATATAGTTTATCTATAGAAATTTATTTTTTGATTTTCTTTAGGAAATTTTTCAACACATCTCATAAATGTATCTAGTTTATCATTAGAAATAAATTTTTTAAATTTTCAAACTGTTCAACACATCTTATAAATGTATCTACCGGTAGAGTATCATTAGAAATATATTTTTTAAATTTTCAAACTGTTCAACACATCTCATAAATGTATCTACCGGTAGAGTATCACTAGAAATATATTTTTTGATTTTCTTTTTCAAACTTTTCAACACATCTCATAAATGTATCTACCGGTAGATTATCACTAGAAATATATCTTTTCATTTTCTTTTTCAAACTTTTCAACACATTTCATAAGTGTATATAGTTTATCATTATAAATATTTTTTTTATTTTCAAAGTTTTGAACACATTTCATAAGTGTATATAGTTTATCTATAGAAATTAATTTTTTTATTTTCTTTTTGAAATTTTTCAACACATTTCATAAATGTATCTAGTTTTTATCATTAGAAACATATTTTTTTGATTTTCAAACAACTTTTCAACACATCTCATAAATGTATCTACCGGTAGTTCATCATTAGAAATATATTTTTTGATTTTCTTTTTCAAACTTTTCAACACATCTCATAAGTGTTCAACACATCTCATAAATGTATCTACCGGTAGATTATCACTAGAATTATATCTTTTCATTTTCTTTTTCAAACTTTTCAACACACTTCATAAATGTATATAGTTTATCATTAGAAATTTTTTTTTTAATATTCTTGTTCAATCTTTTCAACACATCTTATAAATGTATCTACCGGTAGTTTATCATTAGAAATATATATTTTTATTTTCTTTTACAATCTTTTCAACACATTTCATAAATGTATCTACCGGTAGATTATCACTAGAAATATATCTTTTCATTTTCTTTTTCAAACTTTTCAACACATTTCATAAATGTATAAATAACCAAATGGTCAGAGGGTGTCCGACAAATGTGCTATGGAGACGGGGCTTGATGAAATCTAGTCATCTATTTTGTTTTTATTTTGTTGTTTTCTGTTGTTTGTCTCTTGAAAAAGGTTCAATTTGAGCCGATACGTGGAGAATTGTCCTGTTTAGTTTTATTGTATGTTTTTTTATATATACTTTTTTAAAATATATCTTTATTAATAAGCAAGGTAAGTGTTTTAGTAACCTGTTTAATTCATTTTGCTTGACTATTCATAAATGTATATAGTTTATCATAAGAAATAAATTTTTTTTATTTTCTTGTTCAAACTTTTCAACATGTTTCATAAATGTATCTACAAGTAGAGTATCACTAGAAATATATCTTTTCATTTTCTTTTTCAAACTTTTCAACACATTTCATAAATGTATATAGTTTATCATTATAAATATTTTTTTTATTTTCAAAGTTTTGAACACATTTCATAAATGTATCTAATTTTTATCATTAGAAATATATTTTTTTTAATTTTCAAACAACTTTTCAACACATCACATAAATGTATCTAGTTTATCACTAGAAATATATTTTTTGATTGTCTTTTCCAAATTTTCAACACATTTCAAAAATGTATATAGTTTATCATTATAAATATATTTTTTTATTTTCTTTTTCAAACTTTTCAACACATCTCATAAATGTATCTACCAGTAGAGTATCACTAGAACTATATTTTTTTATTTTTTATTTTTCAAACGTTTCAACACATAAATTGATTGTCAAATTATTAGAAATATATTTTTTGAGTTTCTTTTTCAAACTTTTCAACACATCTCATAAATGTATCTACCGGTAGATTATCACTAGAAATATATCTTTTCATTTTCTTTTTGAAATTTTTCAACACATTTCATAAATGTATCTAGTTTTTATCATTAGAAATATATTTTTTTGATTTTCAAACAACTTTTCAACACATCTCATAAATGTATCTAGTTTATCATTAGAAATATATTTTTTTTATTTTCAAACTGTTCAACACATCTTATAAATGTATCTACCGGTAGAGTATCACTAGAAATATATTTTTTGATTTTCTTTTTCAAACTTTTCAACACATCTCATAAATGTATCTACCGGTAGATTATCACTAGAAATATATCTTTTCATTTTCTTTTTCAAACTTTTCAACACATTTCATAAATGTATAAATAACCAAATGGTCAGAGGGTGTCCGACAAATGTGCTATGGAGACGGGGCTTGATGAAATCTAGTCATCTATTTTGTTTTTATTTTGTTGTTTTCTGTTGTTTGTCTCTTGAAAAAGGTTCAATTTGAGCCGATAAGTGGAGAATTGTCCTGTTCAGTTTTATTGTATGTTTTTTTATATATACTTTTTTAAAATATATCTTTATTAATAGGCAAGTTAAGTGTTTTAGCAACCTGTGTAATTCATTTTGCTTGACTATTCATAAATGTATATAGTTTATCATAAGAAATACATTTTTTTTTATTTTCTTGTTCAAACTTTTCAACATGTTTCATAAATGTATCTAGTTTATCACTAGAAATATATTTTTTTAATTTTCTTGTTCAAATTTTTCAACATATTTCATAAATGTATATAGTTTATCATTAGAAATATATTTTTGATTTTCTTTTCCAAATTTTCAACACATTTCATAAATGTATATAGTTTATCATTATAAATATTTTTTTTATTTTCAAAGTTTTGAACACATTTCATAAGTGTATATAGTTTCTCTATAGAAATTTATTTTTTGATTTTCTTTTTGAAATTTTTCAACACATTTCATAAATGTATCTAGTTTTTATCACTAGAAATATATTTTTTTGATTTTCAAACAACTTTTCAACACATCTCATAAATGTATCTAGTTTATCATTAGAAATATATATTTTTTATTTTCAAACTGTTCAACACACCTTATAAATGTATCTACCGGTAGAGTATCACTAGAAATATTTTTTTGATTTTCTTTTTCAAACTTTTCAACACATCTCATAAATGTATTTACCGGTAGATTATCACTAGAAATATATCTTTTCATTTTCTTTTTCAAACTTTTCATAAATGTATATAGTTTATCATTAGAAATATTTTTTTCTTATTTTCTTGTTAAAACTTTTCAACACATTTCATAAATGTATATAGTTTATCATTAGAAAAATACTTTTTAATTTTCTTTTTCAAACTTTTCAACACATCTCATAAATGTATCTACCAGTAGAGTATCACTAGAAATATATTTTTTTATTTTCTTTTTCAAACGTTTCATCACATAAAATTGATTGTCAAATTATATAATTATTAGAAATATATTTTTTTATTTTCTTTTTCAAACTTTTCAACACATCTCATAAATGTATCTACCCGTAGATTATCACTAGAAATATATCTCATATATCTCAAATATATCAAATATTCATGCTGTTAATTCAACAAAAGGAAAATGAATGAATGATTAATAATTTTTAATGATAACGACATTTCTTGTCGTCAACCTTGTTATCCGACATATGGCCGCTCCATTTATTTTTATGTTCTCAGATTTTTAAGAAAAGAAACATTTTTTAAATGTTTATACGAATGTGTTAATATGGCGCATATTTACATACAAAGTATATTTTATAAAAATGTTTACTTCTGAATTTTGCACTATTGGAACTAAGCAGAAAAAGAATGTGTTTCTATGTCATATATTTATATACAAGGTAAATTTTATTAAAATATTTACTTCTGATCTGTGCACTATAGGAACTAAGTAGAAAAAGAATGTGTTAATATGTCACATATTTACATACAAAATATATTTTATAAAAATGTTTACTTCTGATTTTTGCACTATAGAAACTAAGTAGAAAAAAAATGTGTTTATATATCGCGTGAAAAGAAAAAAAGTACATTTTTTTTTAATGTTTATTTTTGAAATTTTGTACTATAGGAACTAAGTAGAAAAAAATAATGTGTTAATATGTTGCATATTTACATACAAAGTATATTTTATAAAAATGTTTATTTTTTTAATTTTGCACTATATGATCTAAGTAGAAAAAGAATGTGTTTATGTCGCATAAAAAGAAAGAAGGAAATATTTTTAAATGTTTATTTTTTAATTTTGCACTATAGGAACTAAGTAGAAAAAGAATGTGTTTATATGTCTCTATACTGGAGTCGGCCATGCTTTGACCTATGGGATGGGACAGTCAATACTACCCTGAATTCTCCTTAATTGTCTTTTACAACATGCATGTCAGGTCACAGTGTTGCCATTTTCCTTTTTAGGTCAAAGTGACAAACAAGCAAAGTTGAAGTTTGTTTTGAATCATAAACAAATTAATCACAAACACAAAACATAATCCAAGCCACAATTACTTCTAACTCTTACTTTTGCATATCTATGTTCACCGCTAATTGTTCTGCTTCATTTTCCCTGGCAAGGATAAGATAACCTTGGTGGTTAAATTGTATATCAGGTGGACCTTCATCTGAAAAAATGTGCATACAAAATTTGTATTAAATTAAAATAAATGTGTCCAGAGTTTTCAAGTTATAGAAGATTGTTTTACTCAATGTGTCCAGAGAATTCAAGCTCCAGAAGATTGTTCGACTCAATGTGTCCAGAGTTTTCAAGTTCCAGAAGGTTCCAGAGTTTTCAAGTTCCAGAAGATTGTTCGACTCAATGTTTTCAGAGTTTTTAACTTCAAGAATATTGTTCGACTCAATGTTTTCAGAGAATTCAAGTTCCAGAAGATTGTTTGACTCAATGTGTCCTGAGTTTTCCAGTTCCAGAAGGTTTTCGACTCAATGTGACACTTAGATGCAGTGCCAAATCTTTGTATACTAGCAACCTGCAGTATTCTACTCTGAAGGGGACTCGCATACATAAAAAATAATTTGAAGTAAGTGGTTATAGAAACATAATTAATACTAGCTTACAGGTACAAACATCAATAATCTCATGCCATACAACACTGTATGGGAAGAATGTTAGGAGGACGACAGTATTAGATTACCACTTTCCACATCTGGAGACAGGAGGTCACCACTTCATACCCATCTAGCAGTTATTTTAGAGTTAACTCAGGAATAGATGAGAAGCAAATATATTTTTAGTTCATAACCGAAGTCACAGTAACACTCACGTTTAACAGGTGATATTTGATGTCACATATGAACTCAGAGACTGAAGTCACGGTAAAACTCACGTTTAACAGATATTTGATGTGACGCATGAACTCAGAGGAACACAGAGACTGAAGTCACAGTAAAACTCACGTTTAACACTCAGTTGACATTTGATGTCACGCATGAACTCAGAGGTACACATAGATAACTTGACATTTTCTGGGACAGAGAACTGGTATTGCACACCTTCCCAAGAAAGTAGACTTGAAGCTCTTGTGTACTGGAAGTAAAAAATAACAGTTTTTTATAATCAAATTTTCTGACAAAATAAGAAATAATTTTTCCATCGGCACTTCAGCATTTGCTGTTGTGCTTCAATTTTGATCTGCTGTACCATGTTATATATCCTTCATGCTGTTAATTCAACAAAAGGAAAATGAATGAATGATTAATAATTTTTAATGATAACGACATTTCTTGTCGTCAACCTTGTTATCCGACATATGGCCGCTCCATTTATTTTTATGTTCTCAGATTTTTAAGAAAAGAAACATTTTTTAAATGTTTATACGAATGTGTTAATATGGCGCATATTTACATACAAAGTATATTTTATAAAAATGTTTACTTCTGAATTTTGCACTATTGGAACTAAGCAGAAAAAGAATGTGTTTCTATGTCATATATTTATATACAAGGTAAATTTTATTAAAATATTTACTTCTGATCTGTGCACTATAGGAACTAAGTAGAAAAAGAATGTGTTTATATGTCATATATTTATATACAAGGTAAATTTTATAAAATTATTTACTTCTGCTTTTTGCACTATCGGAACTAAGTAGGAATAGAATATGTTTATATGTCGCATAAAAAGAAAAAAATACATTTTTTTTAAAATATTAATTTTTGAATTTTGCACTATACGAACTAAGTAGAAAAGAATGTGTTTATATGTCGCATAAAACGAAAAGAGTAAATTTTTTTTAATGTTTATTTTTGAATTTTACACTATGGGAACTAAGTAGAAAAGAGAATGTGTTAATATGTCACATATTTACATAAAAAGTATATTTTATAAAAAAAATGTTTACTTCTGATTTTTGCACTATAGAAACTAAGTAGAAAAAAATATGTTTATATATCGCGTGAAAAGAAAAAAAGTACATTTTTTTTAAATGTTTATTTTTGAAATTTTGTACTATAGGAACTAAGTAGAAAAAAATAATGTGTTAATATGTTGCATATTTACATACAAAGTATATTTTATAAAAATGTTTATTTTTTTAATTTTGCACTATATGATCTAAGTAGAAAAAGAATGTGTTTATGTTGCATAAAAAGAAAGAAGGAAATATTTTTAAATGTTTATTTTTTAATTTTGCACTATAGGAACTAAGTAGAAAAAGAATGTGTTTATATGTCTCTATACTGGAGTCGGCCATGCTTTGACCTATGGGATGGGACAGTCAATACTACCCTGAATTCTCCTTAATTGTCTTTTACAACATGCATGTCAGGTCACAGTGTTGCCATTTTCCTTTTTAGGTCAAAGTGACAAACAAGCAAAGTTGAAGTTTGTTTTGAATCATAAACAAATTAATCACAAACACAAAACATAATCCAAGCCACAATTACTTCTAACTCTTACTTTTGCATATCTATGTTCACCGCTAATTGTTCTGCTTCATTTTCCCTGGCAAGGATAAGATAACCTTGGTGGTTAAATTGTATATCAGGTGGACCTTCATCTGAAAAAATGTGCATACAAAATTTGTATTAAATTAAAATAAATGTGTCCAGAGTTTTCAAGTTATAGAAGATTGTTTGACTCAATGTGTCCAGAGAATTCAAGCTCCAGAAGATTGTTCGACTCAATGTGACACTTAGATGCAGGGCCAAATCTTTGTATACTAGCAACCTGCAGTATTCTACTCTGAAGGGGACTCGCATACATAAAAAATAATTTGAAGTAAGTGGTTATAGAAACATAATTAATACTAGCTTACAGGTACAAACATCAATAATCTCATGCCATACAACACTGTATGTGAAGAATGTTAGGAGGACGACAGTATTAGATTATCACTTTCCACATCTGGAGACAGGAGGACACCACTTCATACCCATCTAGCAGTTATTTTAGAGTTAACTCAGGAATAGATGAGAAGCAAATATATTTTTAGTTCATAACCGAAGTCACAGTAAAACTCACGTTTAACAGGTGATATTTGATGTCACGCATGAACTCAGAGGCACACAGATTCTGAAGTCACGGTAAAACTCACGTTTAACAGATATTTGATGTGACGCATGAACTCAGAGGAACACAGAGACTGAAGTCACAGTAAAACTCACGTTTAACACTCAGATGACATTTGATGTCACGCATGAACTCAGAGGTACACATAGATAACTTGACATTTTCTGGGACAGAGAACTGGTATTGCACACCTTCCCAAGAAAGTAGACTTGAAGCTCTTGTGTACTGGAAGTAAAAAATAACAGTTTTTTATAATCAAATTTTCTGACAAAATAAGAAATAATTTTTCCATCGGCACTTCAGCATTTGCTGTTGTGCTTCAATTTTGATCTGCTGTACCATGTTATATATCCTTCATGCTGTTAATTCAACAAAAGGAAAATGAATGAATGATTAATAATTTTTAATGATAACGACATTTCTTGTCGTCAACCTTGTTATCCGACATATGGCCGCTCCATTTATTTTTATGTTCTCAGATTTTTAAGAAAAGAAACATTTTTTAAATGTTTATACGAATGTGTTAATATGGCGCATATTTACATACAAAGTATATTTTATAAAAATGTTTACTTCTGAATTTTGCACTATTGGAACTAAGCAGAAAAAGAATGTGTTTCTATGTCATATATTTATATACAAGGTAAATTTTATTAAAATATTTACTTCTGATCTGTGCACTATAGGAACTAAGTAGAAAAAGAATGTGTTTATATGTCATATATTTATATACAAGGTAAATTTTATAAAATTATTTACTTCTGATTTTTGCACTATCGGAACTAAGTAGGAATAGAATATGTTTATATGTCGCATAAAAAGAAAAAAATACATTTAAAAAAATATATTAATTTTTGAATTTTGCACTATACGAACTAAGTAGAAAAGAATGTGTTTATATGTCGCATAAACGAAAAGAGTACATTTTTTTTAATGTTTATTTTTGAATTTTACACTATAGAAACTAAGTAGAAAAAGAATGTGTTTATATATCGCGTGAAAAGAAAAAAAGTACATTTTTTTTTAATGTTTATTTTTGAAATTTTGTACTATAGGAACTAAGTAGAAAAAAATAATGTGTTAATATGTTGCATATTTACATACAAAGTATATTTTATAAAAATGTTTATTTTTTAATTTTGCACTATATGATCTAAGTAGAAAAAGAATGTGTTTATGTCGCATAAAAAGAAAGAAGGAAATATTTTTAAATGTTTATTTTTTAATTTTGCACTATAGGAACTAAGTAGAAAAAGAATGTGTTTATATGTCTCTATACTGGAGTCGGCCATGCTTTGACCTATGGGATGGGACAGTCAATACTACCCTGAATTCTCCTTAATTGTCTTTTACAACATGCATGTCAGGTCACAGTGTTGCCATTTTCCTTTTTAGGTCAAAGTGACAAACAAGCAAAGTTGAAGTTTGTTTTGAATCATAAACAAATTAATCACAAACACAAAACATAATCCAAGCCACAATTACTTCTAACTCTTACTTTTGCATATCTATGTTCACCGCTAATTGTTCTGCTTCATTTTCCCTGGCAAGGATAAGATAACCTTGGTGGTTAAATTGTATATCAGGTGGACCTTCATCTGAAAAAATGTGCATACAAAATTTGTATTAAATTAAAATAAATGTGTCCAGAGTTTTCAAGTTATAGAAGATTGTTTTACTCAATGTGTCCAGAGAATTCAAGCTCCAGAAGATTGTTCGACTCAATGTGTCCAGAGTTTTCAAGTTCCAGAAGGTTCCAGAGTTTTCAAGTTCCAGAAGATTGTTCGACTCAATGTTTTCAGAGTTTTTAACTTCAAGAATATTGTTCGACTCAATGTTTTCAGAGAATTCAAGTTCCAGAAGATTGTTTGACTCAATGTGTCCTGAGTTTTCCAGTTCCAGAAGGTTTTCGACTCAATGTGACACTTAGATGCAGGGCCAAATCTTTGTATACTAGCAACCTGCAGTATTCTACTCTGAAGGGGACTCGCATACATAAAAAATAATTTGAAGTAAGTGGTTATAGAAACATAATTAATACTAGCTTACAGGTACAAACATCAATAATCTCATGCCATACAACACTGTATGTGAAGAATGTTAGGAGGACGACAGTATTAGATTATCACTTTCCACATCTGGAGACAGGAGGACACCACTTCATACCCATCTAGCAGTTATTTTAGAGTTAACTCAGGAATAGATGAGAAGCAAATATATTTTTAGTTCATAACCGAAGTCACAGTAAAACTCACGTTTAACAGGTGATATTTGATGTCACGCATGAACTCAGATTCTGAAGTCACGGTAAAACTCACGTTTAACAGATATTTGATGTGACGCATGAACTCAGAGGAACACAGAGACTGAAGTCACAGTAAAACTCACGTTTAACACTCAGATGACATTTGATGTCACGCATGAACTCAGAGGTACACATAGATAACTTGACATTTTCTGGAACAGAGAACTGGTATTGCACACCTTCCCAAGAAAGTAGACTTGAAGCTCTTGTGTACTGGAAGTAAAAAATAACAGTTTTTTATAATCAAATTTTCTGACAAAATAAGAAATAATTTTTCCATCGGCACTTCAGCATTTGCTGTTGTGCTTCAATTTTGATCTGCTGTACCATGTTATATATCCTTCATGCTGTTAATTCAACAAAAGGAAAATGAATGAATGATTAATAATTTTTAATGATAACGACATTTCTTGTCGTCAACCTTGTTATCCGACATATGGCCGCTCCATTTATTTTTATGTTCTCAGATTTTTAAGAAAAGAAACATTTTTTAAATGTTTATACGAATGTGTTAATATGGCGCATATTTACATACATAGTATATTTTATAAAAATGTTTACTTCTGAATTTTGCACTATTGGAACTAAGCAGAAAAAGAATGTGTTTCTATGTCATATATTTATATACAAGGTAAATTTTATTAAAATATTTACTTCTGATCTGTGCACTATAGGAACTAAGTAGAAAAAGAATGTGTTTATATGTCATATATTTATATACAAGGTAAATTTTATAAAATTATTTACTTCTGATTTTTGCACTATCGGAACTAAGTAGGAATAGAATATGTTTATATGTCGCATAAAAAGAAAAAAATACATTAAAAAAAATATATTAATTTTTGAATTTTGCACTATACGAACTAAGTAGAAAAGAATGTGTTTATATGTCGCATAAACGAAAAGAGTACATTTTTTTAAATGTTTATTTTTGAATTTTACACTATAGAAACTAAGTAGAAAAAGAATGTGTTTATATATCGCGTGAAAAGAAAAAAAGTACATTTTTTTTTAATGTTTATTTTTGAAATTTTGTACTATAGGAACTAAGTAGAAAAAAATAATGTGTTAATATGTTGCATATTTACATACAAAGTATATTTTATAAAAATGTTTATTTTTTAATTTTGCACTATATGATCTAAGTAGAAAAAGAATGTGTTTATGTCGCATAAAAAGAAAGAAGGAAATATTTTTAAATGTTTATTTTTTAATTTTGCACTATAGGAACTAAGTAGAAAAAGAATGTGTTTATATGTCTCTATACTGGAGTCGGCCATGCTTTGACCTATGGGATGGGACAGTCAATACTACCCTGAATTCTCCTTAATTGTCTTTTACAACATGCATGTCAGGTCACAGTGTTGCCATTTTCCTTTTTAGGTCAAAGTGACAAACAAGCAAAGTTGAAGTTTGTTTTGAATCATAAACAAATTAATCACAAACACAAAACATAATCCAAGCCACAATTACTTCTAACTCTTACTTTTGCATATCTATGTTCACCGCTAATTGTTCTGCTTCATTTTCCCTGGCAAGGATAAGATAACCTTGGTGGTTAAATTGTATATCAGGTGGACCTTCATCTGAAAAAATGTGCATACAAAATTTGTATTAAATTAAAATAAATGTGTCCAGAGTTTTCAAGTTATAGAAGATTGTTTTACTCAATGTGTCCAGAGAATTCAAGCTCCAGAAGATTGTTCGACTCAATGTGTCCAGAGTTTTCAAGTTCCAGAAGATTGTTCGACTCAATGTTTTCAGAGTTTTTAACTTCAAGAATATTGTTCGACTCAATGTTTTCAGAGAATTCAAGTTCCAGAAGATTGTTTGACTCAATGTGTCCTGAGTTTTCCAGTTCCAGAAGGTTTTCGACTCAATGTGACACTTAGATGCAGTGCCAAATCTTTGTATACTAGCAACCTGCAGTATTCTACTCTGAAGGGGACTCGCATACATAAAAAATAATTTGAAGTAAGTGGTTATAGAAACATAATTAATACTAGCTTACAGGTACAAACATCAATAATCTCATGCCATACAACACTGTATGGGAAGAATGTTAGGAGGACGACAGTATTAGATTACCACTTTCCACATCTGGAGACAGGAGGTCACCACTTCATACCCATCTAGCAGTTATTTTAGAGTTAACTCAGGAATAGATGAGAAGCAAATATATTTTTAGTTCATAACCGAAGTCACAGTAACACTCACGTTTAACAGGTGATATTTGATGTCACGCATGAACTCAGATTCTGAAGTCACGGTAAAACTCACGTTTAACAGATATTTGATGTGACGCATGAACTCAGAGGAACACAGAGACTGAAGTCACAGTAAAACTCACGTTTAACACTCAGATGACATTTGATGTCACGCATGAACTCAGAGGTACACATAGATAACTTGACATTTTCTGGGACAGAGAACTGGTATTGCACACCTTCCCAAGAAAGTAGACTTGAAGCTCTTGTGTACTGGAAGTAAAAAATAACAGTTTTTTATAATCAAATTTTCTGACAAAATAAGAAATAATTTTTCCATCGGCACTTCAGCATTTGCTGTTGTGCTTCAATTTTGATCTGCTGTACCATGTTATATATCCTTCATGCTGTTAATTCAACAAAAGGAAAATGAATGAATGATTAATAATTTTTAATGATAACGACATTTCTTGTCGTCAACCTTGTTATCCGACATATGGCCGCTCCATTTATTTTTATGTTCTCAGATTTTTAAGAAAAGAAACATTTTTTAAATGTTTATACGAATGTGTTAATATGGCGCATATTTACATACAAAGTATATTTTATAAAAATGTTTACTTCTGAATTTTGCACTATTGGAACTAAGCAGAAAAAGAATGTGTTTCTATGTCATATATTTATATACAAGGTAAATTTTATTAAAATATTTACTTCTGATCTGTGCACTATAGGAACTAAGTAGAAAAAGAATGTGTTAATATGTCACATATTTACATACAAAGTATATTTTATAAAAAACATGTTTACTTCTGATTTTTGCACTATCGGAACTAAGTAGGAATAGAATATGTTTATATGTCGCATAAAAAGAAAAAAATACATTTTAAAAAATATATTAATTTTTGAATTTTGCACTATACGAACTAAGTAGAAAAGAATGTGTTTATATGTCGCATAAACGAAAAGAGTACATTTTTTTTAATGTTTATTTTTGAATTTTACACTATAGAAACTAAGTAGAAAAAGAATGTGTTTATATATCGCGTGAAAAGAAAAAAAGTACATTTTTTTTTAATGTTTATTTTTGAAATTTTGTACTATAGGAACTAAGTAGAAAAAAATAATGTGTTAATATGTTGCATATTTACATACAAAGTATATTTTATAAAAATGTTTATTTTTTAATTTTGCACTATATGATCTAAGTAGAAAAAGAATGTGTTTATGTCGCATAAAAAGAAAGAAGGAAATATTTTTAAATGTTTATTTTTTAATTTTGCACTATAGGAACTAAGTAGAAAAAGAATGTGTTTATATGTCTCTATACTGGAGTCGGCCATGCTTTGACCTATGGGATGGGACAGTCAATACTACCCTGAATTCTCCTTAATTGTCTTTTACAACATGCATGTCAGGTCACAGTGTTGCCATTTTCCTTTTTAGGTCAAAGTGACAAACAAGCAAAGTTGAAGTTTGTTTTGAATCATAAACAAATTAATCACAAACACAAAACATAATCCAAGCCACAATTACTTCTAACTCTTACTTTTGCATATCTATGTTCACCGCTAATTGTTCTGCTTCATTTTCCCTGGCAAGGATAAGATAACCTTGGTGGTTAAATTGTATATCAGGTGGACCTTCATCTGAAAAAATGTGCATACAAAATTTGTATTAAATTAAAATAAATGTGTCCAGAGTTTTCAAGTTATAGAAGATTGTTTTACTCAATGTGTCCAGAGAATTCAAGCTCCAGAAGATTGTTCGACTCAATGTGTCCAGAGTTTTCAAGTTCCAGAAGGTTCCAGAGTTTTCAAGTTCCAGAAGATTGTTCGACTCAATGTTTTCAGAGTTTTTAACTTCAAGAATATTGTTCGACTCAATGTTTTCAGAGAATTCAAGTTCCAGAAGATTGTTTGACTCAATGTGTCCTGAGTTTTCCAGTTCCAGAAGGTTTTCGACTCAATGTGACACTTAGATGCAGTGCCAAATCTTTGTATACTAGCAACCTGCAGTATTCTACTCTGAAGGGGACTCGCATACATAAAAAATAATTTGAAGTAAGTGGTTATAGAAACATAATTAATACTAGCTTACAGGTACAAACATCAATAATCTCATGCCATACAACACTGTATGGGAAGAATGTTAGGAGGACGACAGTATTAGATTACCACTTTCCACATCTGGAGACAGGAGGTCACCACTTCATACCCATCTAGCAGTTATTTTAGAGTTAACTCAGGAATAGATGAGAAGCAAATATATTTTTAGTTCATAACCGAAGTCACAGTAACACTCACGTTTAACAGGTGATATTTGATGTCACGCATGAACTCAGATTCTGAAGTCACGGTAAAACTCACGTTTAACAGATATTTGATGTGACGCATGAACTCAGAGGAACACAGAGACTGAAGTCACAGTAAAACTCACGTTTAACACTCAGATGACATTTGATGTCACGCATGAACTCAGAGGTACACATAGATAACTTGACATTTTCTGGGACAGAGAACTGGTATTGCACACCTTCCCAAGAAAGTAGACTTGAAGCTCTTGTGTACTGGAAGTAAAAAATAACAGTTTTTTATAATCAAATTTTCTGACAAAATAAGAAATAATTTTTCCATCGGCACTTCAGCATTTGCTGTTGTGCTTCAATTTTGATCTGCTGTACCATGTTATATATCCTTCATGCTGTTAATTCAACAAAAGGAAAATGAATGAATGATTAATAATTTTTAATGATAACGACATTTCTTGTCGTCAACCTTGTTATCCGACATATGGCCGCTCCATTTATTTTTATGTTCTCAGATTTTTAAGAAAAGAAACATTTTTTAAATGTTTATACGAATGTGTTAATATGGCGCATATTTACATACAAAGTATATTTTATAAAAATGTTTACTTCTGAATTTTGCACTATTGGAACTAAGCAGAAAAAGAATGTGTTTCTATGTCATATATTTATATACAAGGTAAATTTTATTAAAATATTTACTTCTGATCTGTGCACTATAGGAACTAAGTAGAAAAAGAATGTGTTAATATGTCACATATTTACATACAAAGTATATTTTATAAAAAACATGTTTACTTCTGATTTTTGCACTATCGGAACTAAGTAGGAATAGAATATGTTTATATGTCGCATAAAAAGAAAAAAATACATTTTAAAAAATATATTAATTTTTGAATTTTGCACTATACGAACTAAGTAGAAAAGAATGTGTTTATATGTCGCATAAACGAAAAGAGTACATTTTTTTTAATGTTTATTTTTGAATTTTACACTATAGAAACTAAGTAGAAAAAGAATGTGTTTATATATCGCGTGAAAAGAAAAAAAGTACATTTTTTTTTAATGTTTATTTTTGAAATTTTGTACTATAGGAACTAAGTAGAAAAAAATAATGTGTTAATATGTTGCATATTTACATACAAAGTATATTTTATAAAAATGTTTATTTTTTAATTTTGCACTATATGATCTAAGTAGAAAAAGAATGTGTTTATGTCGCATAAAAAGAAAGAAGGAAATATTTTTAAATGTTTATTTTTTAATTTTGCACTATAGGAACTAAGTAGAAAAAGAATGTGTTTATATGTCTCTATACTGGAGTCGGCCATGCTTTGACCTATGGGATGGGACAGTCAATACTACCCTGAATTCTCCTTAATTGTCTTTTACAACATGCATGTCAGGTCACAGTGTTGCCATTTTCCTTTTTAGGTCAAAGTGACAAACAAGCAAAGTTGAAGTTTGTTTTGAATCATAAACAAATTAATCACAAACACAAAACATAATCCAAGCCACAATTACTTCTAACTCTTACTTTTGCATATCTATGTTCACCGCTAATTGTTCTGCTTCATTTTCCCTGGCAAGGATAAGATAACCTTGGTGGTTAAATTGTATATCAGGTGGACCTTCATCTGAAAAAATGTGCATACAAAATTTGTATTAAATTAAAATAAATGTGTCCAGAGTTTTCAAGTTATAGAAGATTGTTTTACTCAATGTGTCCAGAGAATTCAAGCTCCAGAAGATTGTTCGACTCAATGTGTCCAGAGTTTTCAAGTTCCAGAAGGTTCCAGAGTTTTCAAGTTCCAGAAGATTGTTCGACTCAATGTTTTCAGAGTTTTTAACTTCAAGAATATTGTTCGACTCAATGTTTTCAGAGAATTCAAGTTCCAGAAGATTGTTTGACTCAATGTGTCCTGAGTTTTCCAGTTCCAGAAGGTTTTCGACTCAATGTGACACTTAGATGCAGTGCCAAATCTTTGTATACTAGCAACCTGCAGTATTCTACTCTGAAGGGGACTCGCATACATAAAAAATAATTTGAAGTAAGTGGTTATAGAAACATAATTAATACTAGCTTACAGGTACAAACATCAATAATCTCATGCCATACAACACTGTATGGGAAGAATGTTAGGAGGACGACAGTATTAGATTACCACTTTCCACATCTGGAGACAGGAGGTCACCACTTCATACCCATCTAGCAGTTATTTTAGAGTTAACTCAGGAATAGATGAGAAGCAAATATATTTTTAGTTCATAACCGAAGTCACAGTAAAACTCACGTTTAACAGGTGATATTTGATGTCACGCATGAACTCAGATTCTGAAGTCACGGTAAAACTCACGTTTAACAGATATTTGATGTGACGCATGAACTCAGAGGAACACAGAGACTGAAGTCACAGTAAAACTCACGTTTAACACTCAGATGACATTTGATGTCACGCATGAACTCAGAGGTACACAGAGATAACTTGACATTTTCTGGGACAGAGAACTGGTATTGCACACCTTCCCAAGAAAGTAGACTTGAAGCTCTTGTGTACTGGAAGTAAAAAATAACAGTTTTTTATAATCAAATTTTCTGACAAAATAAGAAATAATTTTTCCATCGGCACTTCAGCATTTGCTGTTGTGCTTCAATTTTGATCTGCTGTACCATGTTATATATCCTTCATGCTGTTAATTCAACAAAAGGAAAATGAATGAATGATTAATAATTTTTAATGATAACGACATTTCTTGTCGTCAACCTTGTTATCCGACATATGGCCGCTCCATTTATTTTTATGTTCTCAGATTTTTAAGAAAAGAAACATTTTTTAAATGTTTATACGAATGTGTTAATATGGCGCATATTTACATACAAAGTATATTTTATAAAAATGTTTACTTCTGAATTTTGCACTATTGGAACTAAGCAGAAAAAGAATGTGTTTCTATGTCATATATTTATATACAAGGTAAATTTTATTAAAATATTTACTTCTGATCTGTGCACTATAGGAACTAAGTAGAAAAAGAATGTGTTTATATGTCATATATTTATATACAAGGTAAATTTTATAAAATTATTTACTTCTGATTTTTGCACTATCGGAACTAAGTAGGAATAGAATATGTTTATATGTCGCATAAAAAGAAAAAAATACATTTTAAAAAAATATTAATTTTTGAATTTTGCACTATACGAACTAAGTAGAAAAGAATGTGTTTATATGTCGCATAAACGAAAAGAGTACATTTTTTTAAATGTTTATTTTTGAATTTTACACTATGGGAACTAAGTAGAAAAGAGAATGTGTTAATATGTCACATATTTACATACAAAGTATATTTTATAAAAAAAATGTTTACTTCTGATTTTTGCACTATCGGAACTAAGTAGGAATAGAATATGTTTATATGTCGCATAAAAAGAAAAAAATACATTTTAAAAAATATATTAATTTTTGAATTTTGCACTATACGAACTAAGTAGAAAAGAATGTGTTTATATGTCGCATAAACGAAAAGAGTACATTTTTTTAAATGTTTATTTTTGAATTTTACACAATAGAAACTAAGTAGAAAAAGAATGTGTTTATATATCGCGTGAAAAGAAAAAAAGTACATTTTTTTTTAATGTTTATTTTTGAAATTTTGTACTATAGGAACTAAGTAGAAAAAAATAATGTGTTAATATGTTGCATATTTACATACAAAGTATATTTTATAAAAATGTTTATTTTTTAATTTTGCACTATATGATCTAAGTAGAAAAAGAATGTGTTTATGTCGCATAAAAAGAAAGAAGGAAATATTTTTAAATGTTTATTTTTTAATTTTGCACTATAGGAACTAAGTAGAAAAAGAATGTGTTTATATGTCTCTATACTGGAGTCGGCCATGCTTTGACCTATGGGATGGGACAGTCAATACTACCCTGAATTCTCCTTAATTGTCTTTTACAACATGCATGTCAGGTCACAGTGTTGCCATTTTCCTTTTTAGGTCAAAGTGACAAACAAGCAAAGTTGAAGTTTGTTTTGAATCATAAACAAATTAATCACAAACACAAAACATAATCCAAGCCACAATTACTTCTAACTCTTACTTTTGCATATCTATGTTCACCGCTAATTGTTCTGCTTCATTTTCCCTGGCAAGGATAAGATAACCTTGGTGGTTAAATTGTATATCAGGTGGACCTTCATCTGAAAAAATGTGCATACAAAATTTGTATTAAATTAAAATAAATGTGTCCAGAGTTTTCAAGTTATAGAAGATTGTTTTACTCAATGTGTCCAGAGAATTCAAGCTCCAGAAGATTGTTCGACTCAATGTGTCCAGAGTTTTCAAGTTCCAGAAGGTTCCAGAGTTTTCAAGTTCCAGAAGATTGTTCGACTCAATGTTTTCAGAGTTTTTAACTTCAAGAATATTGTTCGACTCAATGTTTTCAGAGAATTCAAGTTCCAGAAGATTGTTTGACTCAATGTGTCCTGAGTTTTCCAGTTCCAGAAGGTTTTCGACTCAATGTGACACTTAGATGCAGTGCCAAATCTTTGTATACTAGCAACCTGCAGTATTCTACTCTGAAGGGGACTCGCATACATAAAAAATAATTTGAAGTAAGTGGTTATAGAAACATAATTAATACTAGCTTACAGGTACAAACATCAATAATCTCATGCCATACAACACTGTATGGGAAGAATGTTAGGAGGACGACAGTATTAGATTACCACTTTCCACATCTGGAGACAGGAGGTCACCACTTCATACCCATCTAGCAGTTATTTTAGAGTTAACTCAGGAATAGATGAGAAGCAAATATATTTTTAGTTCATAACCGAAGTCACAGTAAAACTCACGTTTAACAGGTGATATTTGATGTCACGCATGAACTCAGATTCTGAAGTCACGGTAAAACTCACGTTTAACAGATATTTGATGTGACGCATGAACTCAGAGGAACACAGAGACTGAAGTCACAGTAAAACTCACGTTTAACACTCAGATGACATTTGATGTCACGCATGAACTCAGAGGTACACAGAGATAACTTGACATTTTCTGGGACAGAGAACTGGTATTGCACACCTTCCCAAGAAAGTAGACTTGAAGCTCTTGTGTACTGGAAGTAAAAAATAACAGTTTTTTATAATCAAATTTTCTGACAAAATAAGAAATAATTTTTCCATCGGCACTTCAGCATTTGCTGTTGTGCTTCAATTTTGATCTGCTGTACCATGTTATATATCCTTCATGCTGTTAATTCAACAAAAGGAAAATGAATGAATGATTAATAATTTTTAATGATAACGACATTTCTTGTCGTCAACCTTGTTATCCGACATATGGCCGCTCCATTTATTTTTATGTTCTCAGATTTTTAAGAAAAGAAACATTTTTTAAATGTTTATACGAATGTGTTAATATGGCGCATATTTACATACAAAGTATATTTTATAAAAATGTTTACTTCTGAATTTTGCACTATTGGAACTAAGCAGAAAAAGAATGTGTTTCTATGTCATATATTTATATACAAGGTAAATTTTATTAAAATATTTACTTCTGATCTGTGCACTATAGGAACTAAGTAGAAAAAGAATGTGTTTATATGTCATATATTTATATACAAGGTAAATTTTATAAAATTATTTACTTCTGATTTTTGCACTATCGGAACTAAGTAGGAATAGAATATGTTTATATGTCGCATAAAAAGAAAAAAATACATTTTAAAAAAATATTAATTTTTGAATTTTGCACTATACGAACTAAGTAGAAAAGAATGTGTTTATATGTCGCATAAACGAAAAGAGTACATTTTTTTAAATGTTTATTTTTGAATTTTACACTATGGGAACTAAGTAGAAAAGAGAATGTGTTAATATGTCACATATTTACATACAAAGTATATTTTATAAAAAAAATGTTTACTTCTGATTTTTGCACTATCGGAACTAAGTAGGAATAGAATATGTTTATATGTCGCATAAAAAGAAAAAAATACATTTTAAAAAATATATTAATTTTTGAATTTTGCACTATACGAACTAAGTAGAAAAGAATGTGTTTATATGTCGCATAAACGAAAAGAGTACATTTTTTTAAATGTTTATTTTTGAATTTTACACAATAGAAACTAAGTAGAAAAAGAATGTGTTTATATATCGCGTGAAAAGAAAAAAAGTACATTTTTTTTTAATGTTTATTTTTGAAATTTTGTACTATAGGAACTAAGTAGAAAAAAATAATGTGTTAATATGTTGCATATTTACATACAAAGTATATTTTATAAAAATGTTTATTTTTTAATTTTGCACTATATGATCTAAGTAGAAAAAGAATGTGTTTATGTCGCATAAAAAGAAAGAAGGAAATATTTTTAAATGTTTATTTTTTAATTTTGCACTATAGGAACTAAGTAGAAAAAGAATGTGTTTATATGTCTCTATACTGGAGTCGGCCATGCTTTGACCTATGGGATGGGACAGTCAATACTACCCTGAATTCTCCTTAATTGTCTTTTACAACATGCATGTCAGGTCACAGTGTTGCCATTTTCCTTTTTAGGTCAAAGTGACAAACAAGCAAAGTTGAAGTTTGTTTTGAATCATAAACAAATTAATCACAAACACAAAACATAATCCAAGCCACAATTACTTCTAACTCTTACTTTTGCATATCTATGTTCACCGCTAATTGTTCTGCTTCATTTTCCCTGGCAAGGATAAGATAACCTTGGTGGTTAAATTGTATATCAGGTGGACCTTCATCTGAAAAAATGTGCATACAAAATTTGTATTAAATTAAAATAAATGTGTCCAGAGTTTTCAAGTTATAGAAGATTGTTTTACTCAATGTGTCCAGAGAATTCAAGCTCCAGAAGATTGTTCGACTCAATGTGTCCAGAGTTTTCAAGTTCCAGAAGGTTCCAGAGTTTTCAAGTTCCAGAAGATTGTTCGACTCAATGTTTTCAGAGTTTTTAACTTCAAGAATATTGTTCGACTCAATGTTTTCAGAGAATTCAAGTTCCAGAAGATTGTTTGACTCAATGTGTCCTGAGTTTTCCAGTTCCAGAAGGTTTTCGACTCAATGTGACACTTAGATGCAGTGCCAAATCTTTGTATACTAGCAACCTGCAGTATTCTACTCTGAAGGGGACTCGCATACATAAAAAATAATTTGAAGTAAGTGGTTATAGAAACATAATTAATACTAGCTTACAGGTACAAACATCAATAATCTCATGCCATACAACACTGTATGGGAAGAATGTTAGGAGGACGACAGTATTAGATTACCACTTTCCACATCTGGAGACAGGAGGTCACCACTTCATACCCATCTAGCAGTTATTTTAGAGTTAACTCAGGAATAGATGAGAAGCAAATATATTTTTAGTTCATAACCGAAGTCACAGTAAAACTCACGTTTAACAGGTGATATTTGATGTCACGCATGAACTCAGATTCTGAAGTCACGGTAAAACTCACGTTTAACAGATATTTGATGTGACGCATGAACTCAGAGGAACACAGAGACTGAAGTCACAGTAAAACTCACGTTTAACACTCAGATGACATTTGATGTCACGCATGAACTCAGAGGTACACAGAGATAACTTGACATTTTCTGGGACAGAGAACTGGTATTGCACACCTTCCCAAGAAAGTAGACTTGAAGCTCTTGTGTACTGGAAGTAAAAAATAACAGTTTTTTATAATCAAATTTTCTGACAAAATAAGAAATAATTTTTCCATCGGCACTTCAGCATTTGCTGTTGTGCTTCAATTTTGATCTGCTGTACCATGTTATATATCCTTCATGCTGTTAATTCAACAAAAGGAAAATGAATGAATGATTAATAATTTTTAATGATAACGACATTTCTTGTCGTCAACCTTGTTATCCGACATATGGCCGCTCCATTTATTTTTATGTTCTCAGATTTTTAAGAAAAGAAACATTTTTTAAATGTTTATACGAATGTGTTAATATGGCGCATATTTACATACAAAGTATATTTTATAAAAATGTTTACTTCTGAATTTTGCACTATTGGAACTAAGCAGAAAAAGAATGTGTTTCTATGTCATATATTTATATACAAGGTAAATTTTATTAAAATATTTACTTCTGATCTGTGCACTATAGGAACTAAGTAGAAAAAGAATGTGTTTATATGTCATATATTTATATACAAGGTAAATTTTATAAAATTATTTACTTCTGATTTTTGCACTATCGGAACTAAGTAGGAATAGAATATGTTTATATGTCGCATAAAAAGAAAAAAATACATTTAAAAAAAATATTAATTTTTGAATTTTGCACTATACGAACTAAGTAGAAAAGAATGTGTTTATATGTCGCATAAACGAAAAGAGTACATTTTTTTAAATGTTTATTTTTGAATTTTACACTATAGAAACTAAGTAGAAAAAGAATGTGTTTATGTCGCATAAAAAGAAAGAAGGAAATATTTTTAAATGTTTATTTTTTAATTTTGCACTATAGGAACTAAGTAGAAAAAGAATGTGTTTATATGTCTCTATACTGGAGTCGGCCATGCTTTGACCTATGGGATGGGACAGTCAATACTACCCTGAATTCTCCTTAATTGTCTTTTACAACATGCATGTCAGGTCACAGTGTTGCCATTTTCCTTTTTAGGTCAAAGTGACAAACAAGCAAAGTTGAAGTTTGTTTTGAATCATAAACAAATTAATCACAAACACAAAACATAATCCAAGCCACAATTACTTCTAACTCTTACTTTTGCATATCTATGTTCACCGCTAATTGTTCTGCTTCATTTTCCCTGGCAAGGATAAGATAACCTTGGTGGTTAAATTGTATATCAGGTGGACCTTCATCTGAAAAAATGTGCATACAAAATTTGTATTAAATTAAAATAAATGTGTCCAGAGTTTTCAAGTTATAGAAGATTGTTTTACTCAATGTGTCCAGAGAATTCAAGCTCCAGAAGATTGTTCGACTCAATGTGTCCAGAGTTTTCAAGTTCCAGAAGGTTCCAGAGTTTTCAAGTTCCAGAAGATTGTTCGACTCAATGTTTTCAGAGTTTTTAACTTCAAGAATATTGTTCGACTCAATGTTTTCAGAGAATTCAAGTTCCAGAAGATTGTTTGACTCAATGTGTCCTGAGTTTTCCAGTTCCAGAAGATTGTTCGACTCAATGTGACACTTAGATGC
This sequence comes from Meghimatium bilineatum, assembly GCA_034231615.1. Taxonomy (NCBI): domain Eukaryota; kingdom Metazoa; phylum Mollusca; class Gastropoda; order Stylommatophora; family Philomycidae; genus Meghimatium; species Meghimatium bilineatum. The sequence goes on along the minus strand of CM067313.1, from coordinate 29,614,537 downwards.
AGTGCCAAATCTTTGTATACTAGCAACCTGCAGTATTCTACTCTGAAGGGGACTCGCATACATAAAAAATAATTTGAAGTAAGTGGTTATAGAAACATAACTAATACTAGCTTACAGGTACAAACATCAATAATCTCATGCCATACAACACTGTATGGGAAGAATGTTAGGAGGACGACAGTATTAGATTACCACTTTCCACATCTGGAGACAGGAGGACACCACTTCATACCCATCTAGCAGTTATTTTAGAGTTAACTCAGGAATAGATGAGAAGCAAATATATTTTTAGTTCATAACCAAAGTCACAGTAAAACTCACGTTTAACAGGTGATATTTGATGTCACGCATGAACTCAGAGACTGAAGTCACGGTAAAACTCACGTTTAACAGATATTTGATGTGACGCATGAACTCAGAGGAACACAGAGACTGAAGTCACAGTAAAACTCACGTTTAACACTCAGATGACATTTGATGTCACGCATGAACTCAGAGGTACACAGAGATAACTTGACATTTTCTGGGACAGAGAACTGGTGTCGCACACCTTCCCAAGAAAGTAGACTTGAAGCTCTTGTGTACTGGAAGTAAAAAAATTTTCTGACAAAATAAGAAATAATTTTTCCATCGGCACTTCAGCATTTGCTGTTGTGCTTCAATTTTGATCTGCTGTACCATGTTATATATACTTCATGCTGTTAATTCAACAAAAGGAAAATGAATGAATGATTAATAATTTTTAATGATAACGACATTTCTTGTCGTCAACCTTGTTATCCGACATATGGCTGCTCCATTTATTTTTATGTTCTCAGATTTTTAAGAAAAGAAACATTTTTTAAATGTTTATACGAATGTGTTAATATGGCGCATATTTACATACAAAGTATATTTTATAAAAATGTTTACTTCTGAATTTTGCACTATTGGAACTAAGCAGAAAAAGAATGTGTTTCTATGTCGCATATTTACATACTTCTTCTTCTTCAGCGTTCATTATCAAACTCCTGTTGGATCTCTCCTGTAGCAGTACTACTAGATCTCAAGTAGGATGCAGTCCAGAGAATGGAAATGCGTTGTGTCGCCGTTTTATTTGCGCCAATGGCCCGACACATCCGTCTTCGGCGGAATATTTACATACAAAGTATATTTTATAAAAATGTTTACTTCTGAATTTTGCACTATAGGAACAAAGTAGAAATAGAATGTGTTTATATGTCGCATAAAAAAAGGAAATTTTTTTAAAATGTTTACTTCTGAATTTCGCACTATAGGAACTAAGTAGAAAAAGAATGTGTTTATATGTCTCAAAAAAAGAAAAAAAATATAATTTATTTTTAAATGTTTATTTTTGAATTTTGCACTATAGGAACTAAGTAGAAAAAAATAATGTGTTAATATGTTGCATATTTACATACAAAGTATATTTTATAAAAATGTTTACTTCTGAATTTTGCACTATAGAAACTAAGTAGAAAAAGAATGTGTTTATATGTAGCATAAAAAGAAAAAAGTAAATTTTTTTTAATGTTTATTTTTTTAATTTTGCAATATAGGAACTAAGTAGAAAAAGAATGTGTTTATAAGTCGCATATTTACATACAAAGTAAAATTTATAAAACTGTTTATATAAATTTTCACCCATATGATTCAATAGTTCTTATGTCATTTGTTTCCGCTGAGCTTACGTTTCTTTGTCTATCTATTATCTTTTTTACCAATGGTGTTAGATGTCGCGGGGGAAGTATTCTTTTCTTTCTTTTTCTTCTGCGTTCAGCATCTACGGTCACGTTATATTGTCAGGCCTGTCCTGTCATCAGGGCAAAGTCCACTGTCTACTCCAGGTCAGAGCGATTACCCCATAGCTTTTGCCTCAAATCTGTATCCTATGGCCAGGTCTGGTTTCTCTGCTCTTTGTATGTTGGGCGATCCTGATGGTTGGAGATCTGACAGAAGTTGGTTCTCTTCTGCCTGCTTGTGGTTGATTTAGAAATTTGCGTATGCATTAGATGGTTTGGCATGCGTTTCATTTTTTCCCCCTTTGTACAAGCACTCTTTCCTTTTTTCTGTAATCCAATGGGGTGGATGTTTACATGTTTTTCCATTGCATGCATTAGAGTGGTTTTTATCCCTCATGAGATTATTTGACATCCTGCATTTTTTACTTTCGATAGGTGATCAGTATTTGTTTTCGATTCTGATGCCCAGGATGTTATTCCACATTCTACTACAGGTCTGACTGTACTGATGTAGACTTTTCGGAGAATACTTCCATTTTCTCCCCAACTTGTGCCTACAAGTTTCTTCATCAAGGATAGTTTCCTGGTTGCTTTTTGCTCAGTGGTTATCAGGTGTGGTTTCCAGGTGAGTCGCTTGTCTAGTTTGACCCTGAGATAATCTCCTCATGTGCTAACTCACTTTCATTTATTGGTAGATTTGTTTTTCTTGGTGGTTTGAAAGTGAGAAGATGGTTTTTCAGTTTTGGAGAGGTTGATCTGGACTCCCCAGTCAGATGCCCATTCCCTTAGGGTGTCAAGTGTGGTCTGCATTCTGTTTTTGCAGTGGACAGGTTGCCTGCCACACTCCAGCAAAGTCATCTGCATGAAGGGTCTTTGAAATATGATGTGACAGTTTCTCTCCAATATCACTGATGAATACTAGGAAGAGGGTAGGAGAGATCACTCCTCCTTGAGATACTCCTTGTTGGAGTACAAACACGTTTGCTTAGTTTACCATCTACTTTTACTCTTGCAGTGCGGTAGCAGAGGAAATCTTTTACCCAGTTAAACATTCTTCCTTCAATTTTGTTTTCGAGAAGCTTGAAGAGGACTCCATCTTTTCACACCTTATCAAAGGCCTTACTCAAGTCCATAAAAGTTGCCAGTACTTTTTCCTTCTTTTGAAAAGCATTTTCAATTTCCTGTGCTAGGTATATGAGCTGGTCTTCAGTGCTTCGATTTTTTCTATAGGCCGACTGTGTCTCTTGGTGAGCTTTTGGTTTCCTTCTAGGTATTTTATCAGTCTAGAGTTGACCTCATTCCATTGCTTTTTCCTATGCAACTCAAGAGGCTGACTGGTCGGTAGCTTGACTTGCTGGTTTTTTTTCTGTTGGTTTTTTTACCGAATGGGATGATGACAGCTTCACGCCAAGTCTGGAATTTTGCCAGTTCTCCATGACTAGTTGAAGATGGTAAGGAGCTTGTTTCTGCTCACTGGCCCTAGGTTCCTGATCAAATCATTGGTTATGCCATCCTTTTCTGGGGCCTTTTTGGTTTTTAGTTTTCCTATGGGACCATTTAGTTCTGCGATGGTAAAAGGTGTCTTCATGCATGGCTTGGGATTTGAATTCAGTTTTCTTGAATTTCTGTTTTTACGTCTTTGATACCTTCATGAGAAAGTGTTGTTGTACTTTCTTCCTTATAGAAGTCAGCTAAAATGTTTGCTGCCATTTTACCTGTGTGGAATTTCCCCGCTTCTTTGATGACAGTCTTGTAGTGTGGATTCTTTTTTTCTTCATTTAGACCTCTTGTAAGATTCTGTACATGGAAACTGGTACATGGTCACTTCCTCCCAGTTGACTTTCTACTGTTCTTGTAATGTGTCTAGTCATCTGTTGCCATGGCAAGATCTGGTCAGCTAATTTTTTTCCAGGCTCTGGATTAGAATGTTGGTGTATCATCTGGCTGGTTTATTAGAATTAGTTTGTTTTCCATCATCCAGGCCACAGGGGTGACCAGAAGACACAGAATTAGAAACAATGTCATAAGAGAAAGAGTGGGTGTCATATCAATTCTACAATACATACAAAACCAACAGATACAATGGTTTGGTCATCTGGAAAGAATGCTGTGTGATTCATTAGTTTATAAATCATATATGAAGAGAGGAGAAGCAGAAATAAGAGCGAAAGGTAGACCTAGAGTACGCTGGATGACAACATCAAAGAGAGATTACACGAACACCAAATTACATTTTCTGAAGCTGCCAGAAAAGCGAGAACAAGAACATTGTATCTCCCTCGACACCTGTAAAGGGTAAAAGAGGAAGGAAAAATAGATAGACCCAATTAAGGCTGGGGGACCGGGAGCCGTTGCGATCTGAAAAACATTTCTGTGTCAACTGGAGAGAAAACACAGGATCACTCATATGCAAAGCCAGTGCACTAACCACTTCGCTACTCTGCACATATGCATACATACATATAAAACATGCCCCCGAGAGTGATTCTGTCATCTACATCTTTGTATACTAGCTCTAACTCTTTGATCTAATGCCATGTAATGATAGTCCAGAGAACGGAATGTTCTATCCTAGTTTACAGCTTGGTTTCGATAGATGTGCCTATACATCTGAATTCAGCATGACTTATGGGTCACTATGACCGAAACCACCTGCAGTAAGAACTGTGTGCAAAAAGTAAACATGACCTGAAATGCTAATTATTTATCATTTTCATGAATTTCATTGGTCAGTCTTGTCTCTCTTTGGCATGCAACCCAAAGTATATAACGAGTGACCAACAAATAACATGAAAATAATAAAAAAACATAACGAATGAAGTCTAGTTTACGATCTGGTGATAGATCTATACTGGAGTCGGCCATGCTTTGACCTATAGGATGGGACAGTCAATTCTACCCTGAATTCTCCTTAATTGTCTTTTACAACATGCATGTCAGGTGTCACAGTGTTGCCATTTTCCTTTTTAGGTCAAAGTGACAAACAAGCAAAGTTGAAGTTTGTTTTGAATCATAAACAAATTAATCACAAACACAAAACATAATCCAAGCCACAATTACTTCTAACTCTTACTTTTGCATATCTACGTTCACCGCTAATTGTTCTGCTTCATTTTCCCTGGCAAGGATAAGATAACCTTGGTGGTTAAATTGTATATCAGGTGGACCTTCATCTGAAAAAATGTGCATACAAAATTTGTATTAAATTAAAATAAATGTGTACAGAGTTTTCAAGTTATAGAAGATTGTTTGACTCAATGTGTCCAGAGTTTTCAAGTTCCAGAGTTTTCAAGTTCCAGAAGATTGTTCGAATCAATGTTTTCAGAATTTTTAACTTCAAGAATATTGTTAGACTCAATGTTTTCAGAATATTAAAGTTCCAGAAGATTGTTTGACTCAATGTGTCCTGAGTTATCCAGTTCTAGCTAGAAGATTGTTCGACTCAATGTGACACTTGGATGCAGTGCCAAGTCTTTGTATACTAGCAACCTGCAGTATTCTACTCAGAAGGGGACTCGCATACATAAAAAATAATTAGAAGTAAGTGGTTATAGAAACATAATTAATACTAGCTTACAGGTACAAACATCAATAATCTCATGCCATACAACACTGTATGGGAAGAATGTTAGCAGGAGGACAGTATTAGATTACCACTTTCCACATCTGGAGACAGGAGGACACCACTTCATACCCATCTAGCAGTTATTTTAGAGTTAACTCAGGAATAGATGAGAAGCAAATATATTTTTAGTTCATAACCGAAGTCACAGTAAAACTCACATTTAACAGGTGATATTTGATGTCACGCATGAACTCAGAGGCACACAGAGACTGAAGTCACGGTAAAACTCACGTTTAACAGATGATATTTGATGTCACGCATGAACTCAGAGGAACACAGAGACTGAGGTCACAGTAAAACTCACATTTAACAGATGACATTTGATGTCATGCAAGAACTCAGAGGTACACAGAGATAACTTGACATTTTCTGGGACAGAGAACTGGTGCCGTACACCTTCCCAAGAAAGTAGACTTGAAGCTCTTGTGTACTGGAAGTAAAAAAATAACAGTTTTTTATAATCAAATTTTCTGACAAAATTAGAAATAAATGTTTTCCCTGGGAAGCTAAGAAGAGGAGGATCTCCGCAAAATAGCAGTGGCTTCTCATTGCATCCTTAAGAATACCTCCGCAGCTAAGGGGTTAACAATTCTATATTAAAATCAATTTTAATTATGTAAATTACCCATTATGAATATTAATTAGCTTTGGTTGTATTTATAAATTATGGCTGTGTAATCCACAGATTCGTCTAGTTTTCCAGAACACAAAAATGTATAGTATATAGGATAATTTTTCTCGTAAATAATTGAAATATTTAATAATTACACTAAATTCAATGTTAATTATGCAAATTAGCCGACATTTTGAATATTTATTTCTTCAGAAAATTAGCACAATGTAATAAACAGATGTTTCTTATCTGTGCGCACACAAAAATATAGTTTATGTGGTATTTTATTATATTCAATAGTTATATAATTTATTTCCATTTTAATTATGCTAATAAAGTGCCATTTTGAATATTAATTAGTTATGCTTGCATCTAAAAATTACAGAAATGTGATCAACAGATCCATCTTGTCTTTGCAAACACAAAAATATATATATTATGTGGCATTTAAATATATTTAATTAGTATATAATTCTTTTTTTATTTTAAATATGCTAATTAGCTGCCATTTTTCAATATTAATTAGTTGTGCGTGCTTCTGAAATATACAGAAATAGGATCAACAGTTGTGTCTTGTCTTCGCAAAAAAAAAATTTATAGTTTGTGTGTTGTATTATTGAAAATAACAAAGATAATTTAAAAATTATCAGTTTTGCTACATTTTGTGGTCACAAGTTTTATTTATATTTTTCTATATATGTCATGTAAATTATTTTGATGCTAAATTAATTTTGTAAAAATTCATAACTTTTTACATGGTTGACGTACAGACTTGGTTGAGGTATCGTTGAATTGCAATTTTGGCACATTCGTCATTCAGGGCTACACTGTGACCTTTGATCTAGTTTCGATGTATTCCCTAACATTTCCCAAGTAAGATGAGATATGATCAAAGGTCAAGGTTGGAATAGGGGAAATCAGCATTGGGCAAGCTGGTGTGGTTTTTGTTATGGTTAAAAAAGGGATCTTCTCTTCCCCCCCCCACCCCAATTGCAAATAATAAAATTGGTAAATTGTTCTTTTCTACGGTCACTGCGCTATAAATAGCACACTGTTTTCATGTTTAAGCAGATGACGTCATGGAGTTCCGTGAGAAAACCAATCACTGTGATGCGTGCAGTGATGTCATACCCCGCCAAGTGATTGTGTGCCGTGCAGCTATAAATCATATCAATTCACCCTTACACAAGAATTCTTAGAGAATTAATTATTAATTCTAAACATTTTTCTAACCCTTCTCCCCCTCCTAAAAATATCTATAAACTAATTCCAATCCTTTTAATCCCCCTTTACCAAAAGCTATGGTACAAGATTGTCATTCTGCCGGGATCATCATTCTTATCATGTTAGGAAATACATAAACACTAGGTCAAATTTCACTGTGACCGTAGAAACGAAAGATGTGCCATAAAGTTATTGCAAAAAAAATAAATCTCACTGTCTGCATTGAGAGTTGCAGCAATGTCTTTCATTGTGGCGCATGTGCAATTGCTGGCGGGGAAAACAGTTTTAGGAGTGCGTGGACATGAGCAGTGGAAAGAAAAAATTACCACTTCAAGCCTACCGAAAACACTAATATTCAACCAATCTCAAGTGTCATGCCGAGTGGCATAGGCAATCATGTTTCTCCACAACTCTTTGGTGTTGTTAATAAGTTCAGCTGGTGACTTCTTTTTGTGCCACAGTGACAACCACAACTGTCAACACATCCAGAAATTTGTCTTCCTGTCTCTTCTCCCGTTGACCTTTCCGGTGGTTACAAAAATAGGTGAAAGTACAGAATAGCTCTCTGCTGTGCTATAAATAGCAAGCTGTTTACATTTTTAACTAGGTGACATCACGGATTCCTGTGTAACACACATGAAGTTGAAATAGATGCCGTGATGTCACATGTCCCGACGCAAACGAGTTTTAGTTATCACTATCGCTGCACATAATCGCACTAAAGAAAATGACATTTTGTTACGCAGTGTGCTGTCTCTACCTGCCGAAAATGCACTAACGTTTGTGTTTTAGTGTTTTCTACGTATCGGCATCTATCACTTTCACTGGTGTTACACAGAAATCCATGAGGTCGAATAGTTAAAGATGTAAACGGTGTGCTATTGCGGTTCCTAATACCCAACCCCTAAACCTAATCATATCCCTATTCCCCAAACCTAATCCATATTCCCCAAACCTACTCCCTATTCCCCAAAACTAATCCCTATTCCCCAAACTAATCCCTATTTCCCAAACTTACTCCCTAAACCTACTCCCTATTCCCCAAACTAATCCCATTTCCCTAAACCTAATCCCTATTCCCCAAACCTACTCCCTATTCCCCAAACTAATCCCTATTCCCCAAACATACACCCTATTCCCCAAACCTACTCCCTATTCCCCAAACCCACTCCCTAATCCTAATCCCTACGGCTAGCCCACAGGTGACGATATACCACGACACTAGAGGTACGGTCACAACATAGCATTAAAAGCCACTTGTGTAACAACATGAATAATATGACACTCACCTTATTCGGAATTTTCTGCAGGATACACTTTTTTAACTCCGAAAGGAACTTCATGAATATATCATTCGAACCGACATGCTTCCTTCTTCATATATACTGATAATACTCACATAAATACGATGAAAATTGCCCTGAACATCTTCTACCCTGAATTCTAAATTCTCTTTTAACACTACCCCATAAACCCTCCATAGTATTTGAGTATTTGTATTGTCTGCTCCTGTTCGTTTCTTTCCGTCTGCTACTGTATACCACTGCGCATGTCCCTTATTAATAGCACTCTACAAGGCAATCCCAAAACAAAGGTCAGAAAACACATGGAAACTAAAGCAAATGTCACAGTGGAGAACTATAATAATGTACTTCAGCCCAAAAATATTAAGGTAAATATATAAAAACCACTGGAAAGATCAAGGGGAGAAGAGATAGGGTACGACAAAGAGAAAAGTTGCTAGATGGACTAGTATTATAGCACGGTAGCAGTTCATCAACCGAGCTATTGACAACACAAGAGCCGAGACAGAGTCGTGGTGACAGTAAAAGTAGTGACACACATGTTCAATGACACTCGGCATGACAGTAATGACACTCTATTGAGTATTGATTGATAGTAAATATTGCCTATAAATTACCAGGACAACCAAGTACAATATGAACTCATATATTCTTTTTTGTTATATAACTGCAAACTCACATAGCTCTCTCTCTCTCTCTCTTTCTATCTATATTTCACTTTCAGTTATTGGACTTTTCTTGTTTCTACGTTGACATTGATTTTGAATTACAAACTTCTAGTTCTAGCAGTTGTTATTGTTACCAGTGACTCGTAGAAGATTCAATCATTTTTTAATGTAATGAAGTTAAGTGTGATTTTTACAAATTTAATACGAAATTCATTTTTGAAAATTCATAAAAATAAGTAAAATTGCATAAAATAGTTAGTTTTTACGGATTATGCAAAATAAATTGAGATAAATTATATTCTCAAACAATTTAATAATCACATTAAGCTTCATGGCAAGCTGGCAATTTCTGGTAAAACAATATCGGAGGCGATATGAGATCTGTGTTGTACTTTCGTTATCAACAGCTAACATGTCGGTGGATATTAGACTTGCCAGTTCTCGTGCTACAGGAGCAGATTTGTATCATGGAGGGAATCCAGTAAATATTGTTACACCTGGAGATATTATCACAGCAAACACTGGATTCATGAGGTAATCATTATGCACTGTTACAAGTAGCAAAGTAAAGTAAGAATATCACAATTACCTGTTTTCGATATGTTGCAAAACAGTGATCTTCTTTCACTTTCAGATCAAGACTTATTAAAAGACATATATAGTTTTTCTAAGTTTACACACTTTACTAACAAATTTACACTTTACTAACAAATTTATAACGACAAGAGCAGTAAAGAAATACACAATAGAGGTTAGTAAAGCCAAGCCCTAGGGCGCAAATGGCACCAATCTTCAGAAACAACATTGTAGATTTAAGATTTAAACACCAAAATAACATATAACAGAACACTATTCACATCGATTATTATGTAGGTATTAACACTAAATTTTCAAATTGGGTTTATAACATTATAAACACCACAGTTAGATAGCCCTTGAAATTTGCAATTCAACGATACCTCAACCAAGTCTGTAGGTCGATTCTGTGAAAAGTTATGAATTTTTTGTGTCGAAATTTCAGGAAAAGATAATTACATGGGAACATATAATAAAATATGAACGGACTGATGATGAAAGTTGTGACCAAGAATTGAAGCAGAACTAGCATTTTATGAAATATTTCAGTTATTTATGATAATATATGCATAAAACTATACATTTTTGTGTTCGGGAAGGCAAGACGCATCTGTTGAATATACTGTACCAATTGTCAGGCATAATTGGGGCTAATTAATATTCAAAATGGTGGCTAATTTGCATAATTTACTTGTAATTTAATTGTCTAATTATTAATTATTTCACTTATGTATGATAAAACACCATACAAACTATACATTTTTGTGTTCGGGAAGGCAAGACGCATCTGTTGAATATACTGTACCAATTGTCAGGCATAATTGGGGCTAATTAATATTCAAAATGGTGGCTAATTTGCATAATTTACTTGTAATTTAATTGTCTAATTATTAATTATTTCACTTATTTATGATAAAACACCATACAAACTATACATTTTTGTGTTCGGGAAGGCAAGACGCATCTGTTGAATATACTGTACCAATTGCCAGGCATAATTGGGGCTAATTAATAAGAAAATTCTGGAGGTAAGGTAGGACATAGCGAATGCCAACTGACTAGAGTACAGGAACTGTATGGCGAATAACTAAGTGGGAGGTTTGGAACAGAGGATGAAAAAATGCAGAGGTGGAGAATACAAGAGGAAAAAAGAAAAGAAGAAAAAGAGAAGAAAATATGTGGTGGATAGACGGAAGCCCCGAGACGGAGATACGCCAGCAAGAAAGTAAAGTGTGGGTGGGAGGGATGAGGGAACCCAGATGCCTAAAGCCTTATGCATTAGGTCTCCAGTCATAACATCACTGTCACTATCAGAATTAAATAGAATATCCAATAATGCATCTTAAAAATTATCTTTACGGTAATTCTAATTTATACCTAGACCTACTAATAATGTTTGAATAGAAGCTATCTGAGTTCGATTACAGTGACAGTGAGACACAAACACTTGTCATCGTCATGGTAACATGGGCTGCAAGCATTCTGACGCGCTGACATGTTTTTTTATCTGTACCCTTGAATAATTTAATACAATACTGTTTGAAGACATTTCAATAAACACTAGTACATAGTGTCACATTAAATTAACTAAAGGATGATAAGATGTAGAAATTCATTAAACTGTAACTTAAATTTTTAACATTATACACGAATATCGATAATTAACGGCGCGGCAACATTGAACAGCCGAAAACGAACTCTAAAGTTAGTAGCGTGGTCGGTCGATCACCATAGCATTTTTAAAATTTAATAATAATTAATAGGTACTTCTAGAAATGTTAAAATTTGGTACATAAAGATAGAAATGGTTGCTGAATATGTTAGACATGGTTTCACATATTACTTTTAATCAAAATTTAGAAATATACGTGTGCAAAGACAAAAAACACCTACCTCGTCTTGTTTAATTGTTTGGTGTTAATTGTAGATAAGGTATCTCCAACATTTATAATCTTAATACACTGCAGAAATGGATGATAAAAAGTATACAGTTCACTTTTATATGATCTAAAGCTGCGTGGCGTCACTAAATGACAATTCCATTGGATAGTACACACGTGGTCCATGAAAAAATGAAAATGTCGGCACATGGCATTTTTATCAAGGGACATTACTCTAAATATCTTTTTGCGGAAATATTTCGATTAGTGCTAATGCCTATATTATGCCAACGCTGTGCTACCAATGCCAGACATGGACAACGACAGCACAAGACAAACGTAAACTTATGACAGTTGAAATGGCATACAGTATGTCATACTTACGCAGAATCCTAGAAATATCGTAGGGAGTGAGAAATGTGGACATTATTATCATTAATTAGACAATGAACTGGCACCATCCCAATCTTAGAATAATTATTAAGAGCCAACCGATCAAATGGTTTGCACACATCAGCAGACTACCACCAGACAGCATACCAAAGCAAGCTATGCTACACAGATACAGTAAAGGCAGACCACGATGAAAAGATTAAGGGGAGAAGAGACAGGGGACGACATTGAAAGTTACTAGATGGACTTGTATTATACTAGATGGACCCAATCCATCAATCAATAAACCCATAACCCTTCAGGGTCATAGGGGTACCACATTGGATGCTTCAGCACACAGAGTCCTCCAGCGAATTCTATCCTCAGCGATGCGGATGAGTGTGGAAATATCTAGCCCTGTCCATTCCTTGATGTTGTCTGTCCATGTCTTTATTTGTCCTCCTCTGCTTCTTCCACCCTCGACAGTTCCCTGCAGTATTGTTTTTGACAAGGAATCGTGCCTGCATACATGTCCGAACCATGCTAATTTTCGTCGTTTCACTATTGAAAGCAATGGCTCCTGGACACCTGCACACATCTCTACTTTATTTCTTACGTACACATTGGTCTTATGTTCCCTATAGGAAATTCGTAGAATTCTTCTGTAGCATTTATACTCGAAAGCCTGTAATCTTCTCTCCATGTCCGCAGTGAGTGTCCAACTCTCACAACCATACAACACAACAGAAAGCACCAGCGACCTATACAGTTTGATTTTCACTCCAACACTGATGTTGCTTTTCCAAATCACAGTTAGCCTTGACAATGACGCTAAAGCCATCTCCAGCCTTATTTTTAGTTCTGCTTTGCATTTACCATCACTGCATATACTGGATCCGAGGTATTTGAAGGTATTCACCTCTTCAAGCTTGTGTCCATTCATCATGATATTAGTCTGGTTTTCTGTGTCTCTGCTGTTTACCAAAATTTTGCTCTTATCTGAATTGATTTCCATTCCGTACTTGCTGGTGACTTTTTCTAACTTTGATGTTAATTCTTGCAATGATTGTTCTGACCCAGCTATAAGATCAATATCATCAGCGAAACGCAAGTTGCAAATAGGGCGACCTCCGATCGATATAGACGTGTTGTAGTCATGCAATGTCTCTTGTATGATGTGCTCTAAGTATATGTTAAAAAGTACTGGGGACATTATGCATCCCTGTCGAACTCCCACATTTGTTTTGAAGAACTCTCCAATTGTATTTTGTGACAAGACAGCACTATTTGCATTTTCGTACAGAGCTTCAATAATGTCTATAATTGTGGTGTCAAAATTAAATTTCCTTAGTATGTGCCACAGACCATCATGCCAAACACGATCAAAGGTCAATGAAGTTGTGGTATAAATCACATTGGTGTTGAATATGTTTTTCGATTAGTGTTCGGATGTTAAATATTTGTTCAACTGTGCTTCTGTTTGCTCTGAAGCCAGCTTGTTCTTCTGCAATTATTTCTTCCGACTTGTGTTTTATTCTGTTAAGTAGTATTTTGAGCATCACTTTACTGGGGTGTGTTATAAGGCTAATTGTTCTGTAATTTGTACACACTTTCAAATTTCCTTTCTTGGGAATTGGTATTATTAGTGATTGTGTCCACTCAGTGGGCCATTGTTTTGTGTTCCATATATTTTGGTCATAATATTTACCACACTAATGCCCCCGTATTTCAACAATTCTGCTGGAATGTTGTCTATACCAGGTGACTTCCCTCCTTTCAATGTTCGTATGGCCTCTTTTATTTCATCTACTAGAATTTCTGCATTTCCTATTTCTCTGTTGTTTAGTTCAGAATTCTGTAATATTGTGTAGTCAGGATTACACTTGCAGTTATACAGCTCCTTGCAATACTCTGTCCATCTTTTCACTATATCTGTTGTTTCATTGAGTATCTTTCTGTGTTTGTCTTGTATTGCAGATATCTTTGGTCTATTTGGCTGAAATACAACCCAATACAACCAAGTTACTAGATGGACATAATACGAACATGAATCTTATCAGATTCTTCAGTATACGTCTAGCAGTGCGTAATATTTTCAACGCATGCTCCAACACAACAGCAAACAATCCATACTTGACGAACCACATCCCTTAAAAAGGATGCAATGTTGTCAAGACATTCAAACTGTGTACTCAAGTCACTGAAACGGACCAATCAAAACAAGGACTATTACAATAACATAGAACACGCGTTGAAGTATCATTATTACCACAAAAACAACATCCACATTCGTACTACAAGAGTCAATATGCCTCCTTGTAAACATAAATAGCACAGAGACAGTGCAATGTTGTGTTTTCAGTGACTTGAGCACACAGTTTGAATGTCTTTAAAAATCACATTTTGTGGGGAGGGAGGGATGGAATGAGGTTAGTCAAGTATGGAAGGACCCATTTATTCGAGCTGCAATGCGATTGGTACCGCTAGAACAGACATGGTTCAATTCCTGTTTGTCTCAATAATTAATATCTAGTAGAAGCATTGTTCTGCTTCAAGAGAAATTCAGCGTGAGTTTGAGAACGAACACTAACAAAACAACTATGGATGGGATTCCATATCAGTTATATTAGGAGTAACAGCATCATGAAATTTTGACAGATCGAAGTTGACGTAACCAGACTATTCAGCAATCATTAATTTCAAATAGCAGTCAATTAACGTTGTGGTCATAGTGATGGCACATATCATAGTCCTAATGAGATGCCATAAGTATTTGTAGGAACGTGTTGGTGGAATAGTTTCTTACTATACTGTACTATTGAGAACTAGTTAGTGCACTGGCTTTATAGTCCGGTGTATTGTGGTTTCATTTCAGTTTATCTGGAAATAGTTATACAAATTAACAACGGCTGCTCAGTCTGAGGAAGTGGGTATCATGTGTCCTGGAAAACTAAAGGTGGTTGGTGTTTTGTTCTTGTGACATTACTTTCTCAGGAGGTTGAGCAGGCTTCTTCATCGTCCCTGTGTATGCAGTTTGTCAAATTTTTTTTTCTTCTTCTTTCGTTCACTTGAAACATGTCTATATCTGTAATTCTGTCTCCTTAATAAAACTCACTGTCCTCTGTAGTTCATACAGTGTCCCATAGAGCTTTGATTCCAGTGTTGTTTCCTCTGGCCAATATGTCTGCCTCAGCGTTGCATGCTCAGAACACTCTTGAAGTATATGTTTGGCACTCTGTGCTGCCTGTCCACATGTACACCTGGCCGTGTTGCCAATCTTGAACTTTGTATACATGTGACTGCAGAGTCGGTTGTGTCCTGTTCTGAGACGTAGAATTATAACTTGTTCTGATCTGTTCATAATGTGATAGTCATCTTGTGTTGGTGTTTGTGGCTTTCTTATTGACTTGATCATCTGTTTTTTCTGATGGTAGGTGATTGGTATATCTGGTTGGTCTTCAGCAGCACCTTCATTAGCCAGTTGGTCTGCTTTTTCATTTCCTGGTATTCCACAGTGAGAGGGTATCCACTGCATGGTTACCCTATACTGGTAAGACAATTCGCTAAGTAGTTTTTTCAAGTCTGTTAGTTTTCCAGACTGGAGAGCTTGAAGCACTGACCTTGCATCTGTCAGGAATACCACAGGCTGTAGGCCAGAGTTGGAGTTAGCAGTTTTTTAGCTGCCACACTAATTGCCTGGATTTCTGCATCATAATTATTGCAGAATTTTCCTGTCGGTGTTCTGATTGTATCTCTAGGCTTGTGTGGATATTCTATATATACACCTGCACCTCCATTCCTCACGGCATTCTGTGCTGACCCATCTGTGTACACTCTGACCCATATATCTTGTGGATATTCCTCATCCAGGAAACTGAGGATGACTGTCATTCGCTGCACACTGTTCTGTTCATCCTCGCTTAGTATTCCTTTCACATGGGTCTGAATGTATATTGGCATTCCATGGCTTTCTAGTTTGTCAATGAAAAATACAGATTTAAATACCTTATTCCTCAAAGGCGTGTACAAGAAATACTTGGCTAGAGGAATGCACAAAGACTGCAACTGATAATGTGCCTACTATCTAAATAACCTCAGGTGTGATAGAAAGCTGGAGAGATTTAGTTAGTTATTCCTCTAGGGCCAAAGACGGATGTCATAGATTTCCATGTCTCACGTTTCATTGCAATTTGCTTTAGATCTTCATTGTTTCTACTACCGATGGTGAAACGTTCCCTTGTAATAGTTCTACGTAAAATTTCTTTTGGTCTTCCTCGTTACCTCTTGCCTTTTGGTGACTACATCAAAGCTTGACAGGGGAGTCTTTCAGTATCCATTCGTAGTGCGTGTCCGATGTAATTCCAGTGACGCTTTCTAATATAGGTGGATACATATTCTTGTTTTGATTCTTGTCTGACAACTGTGTTTGATTTGAAGACTGACCAACGTATGTTCAGTAGCCTTCTAAGACATTTATTTTCAAAGGTGTTTAGTCTTTGCTCTAATTTTGATGTTGCTTTCCAACTTTCGCATCCATATGTTAATGTTGGAATTATGCAGTTGAAGATTTTGAGTTTTGTGTTATTTCTTAGTGTTTTTGAATGCCAGTTATTTGATAGTTTATTGAATGAGTTAGCAGCCAATGCAATACAGTGATATATTTACGGAGAGATTGCAGTCAAGGAAATCACAATCACTAATGTTTGAGTTTGCTTAGATTGTATATGTATCAATGTATCAAAACACCTGAAGACTATTGTGTCAAGAAACTGAATATGTTGTCATTCAATTTCAGAATTCAACATCAAAGAATGACATAGATTCCCGAAGCAAAAACCTTTCTATTGAGAAGGAGAAGGTGTCTGTTGCTGTTACAGAGCTGAAAAATATGGAGGAGTATCACCATGGAGACGGCATGAAGTATCAAAAGGCTATTGGAGACCTTTACTGGGACTACAGGAGAACAGAGCTAGGTGACTTTCTGGCGGACTTGGGGTATGCAGGTGAGATCTATTATTAGTACAATATGCACAAGAGCAATCTTCCTTTATGTCAGTACATATCAATAATAAATAAATGTAAGATTATATTTTAAATGGTTCCTATTATGTTTAAGTTATATCAGCTCCAATTAATTGTTTACTAGTGTCATGAGTTATAAGTGTCATTCACTCTTGTCATTAATTTTACTTGTGGAAAAGAAAGGTAATGGTCAGCTGAGCTATGAACCGATGTAACAACACTCTTTTCCCATAAGTGCTCAGCTGCCAAATCCCTCTCAGTATATCAGGTTGACGAAAAATTACCTTACTAGCGTCGCCTAATGCACTTGCTCAAAGACAATTCTCGATTTTCCAAGAGCATGAAATGAACAGCCTTGATTGGGAGAGAGCTAGAAAGATCCAATATTGACATAGAAAATCTGAGTGAAACTCGCCTTGCTGGTGTTGGTCAGTTTTGTGAAAGAGCTGCTGGTTATACATGCTTTTGGGGCAGAAGAGACATTGAAGAAAGACGTAGTGCGTGAGTATGCTTCGCTATTAAAACATCACTTTATGCAAACTAGCAGGCTCACCAAAGGGAATAAATGATCGCCTCATGACGGTAAAAGTCTACCTGCTTTTTGGTAAGAAATATGCAATAATTCTCCGACTCCACCACTGTCGGACACCATTCCCTGCATTCTCTATTGAGTGATATTATTACTTTGAAGGCTGTCGGACAATCTAAGGGCACCCGACTCTATTCCGCACCAGGTAGCAAATCCTCCAATCTGGACACGCTTTGTATAATATCATCTGCGCGTCCCATCCACGACTTTCCTCTCTTAAGTTGACTGCCTTTGAGAATTTCAGGTTGTAGATGGTGCTCTTTATCAGCTGTGATTTGCGTCCCATCCACGACTTTCCTCTCTTAAGTTGACTGCCTTTGAGAATTTCAGGTTGTAGATGGTGCTCTTTATCAGCTGTGATTTGTAGGTATTCCTGCGCTCGGCATATTTGTATTCTCTGCAGTTGGGGAATCAAGTAAGTATCACATAGCCCGTGCAGATGTGTCTCTCGTGTACCCCAAAATGATTCGCATTGCCTCATTCTGGATTCTATCCAATCTTTCTGTTTGAGTCTGAATCATTGTCAGAATCGCCATTGCGTCTCTTCCATCGCCACCACCAATCCCTGATACAGCAGAAATAGCAGCCTCTGCTCACATTGAGCAGCAGCCATAACTTTCATCGCCGCAAGACCTTTATATGCCTTTACAATGATGTCGACATGATCTTTGAAACTCAGACGTCGGTCCAACATAACCAACACGTACTTCATTGTGCTGGTTCTCTCGCGGACATCCCCTTTCAAAGTAACCGATAACGTGGGCGTGTTTACTATGTAATTGAGGTGCAAAGGGAACGCATCGCTCTAGGCGGACCCAGGGTTAGCAGATAACCAAGATTCCAAATGTACCTCCTCGCGGTGCAGCCTGGAAACAGAAATACAGCAGCTCGAGCTGATTCTGGCCAAATCATTTGGGGATCGTGTCCGAGAATGTGGAGGTAGCAGATGGAAAGAGATTTGACTGCTTAAGAGACAGACAATATCTCCGACACCACCAGCATCACCACATATAGTGACACTGTCGACATACTGTGAAGCTAGTTTTGTCCAGTCCGAACATTGGAGGGGCGGACAATGTAAAATGCACGCAAAGGTAGATGCATGGCGAGGGACAAATAGATTTCATACTGAGTACAATGAAAAAATGAAAGGGCACGGCAGAGCGAACTGCAAATATAAAGTGAAAGTACCTAGGAAAGGGGAACTACAAGCTCCGTCAGCTCGAGCCAAGCTTCTAGATACCTGTGCTCCTTACAGACAGAGACCCAGACCCAATCATTGGCGTTCGGAAAAGCAAGAAGACCTAACCCAACTCTAATGTCGAGCCTTCCTAAACCGGAAATATGCTCGCAAAGAGAAAGGGTTCCGTACCCAATGGGCTTAGGCAAGAAAGTGACAACGACTTTCGCCCTGGCCAAACTCTACTGTCAGGTTTTCCTATACCGGAAATACACTTGCAGAGAGAAAGGGTTCAGTACCTGATGGGCTCAGGCGCTATTGGGACACGGTCGCTCAGCTTGAGAATGCCTTGCTCTCAAACGCATGGTGTGAGACTCGAACTTGGACGAGGGGTACACGATTTCGGTGAATAACACCTCGGCTAAGAGGGCGAAAGAGACAGGGTCCGACTCTTCTGTTGAGTTCTTCCCCTTAAGGAACCAGGCTCATGGATAAGAAACGGTTCAGTACCTGATGGGCACAGGCACAATACGCCCAATTACACGAGGCAAGTTCATAGACAGTGGAACACCTCGTGCGAGACAGACAAGAGCAAAAATCGTCTGGGCGAAGAGTCACCACATACGCGCGTGCCTGGAGACAGATATCGAGGCTGTCACAGGCTAGGGTAGCCCACCCGAATTGTCAAGACATGCCGAAATCGGATGTGCTAGGCCTACAAGGCGCATAACGGTGGCACAACGTAATCATGCTCCTGGCGGAAATCACACAGATATCCGTGCTGGTTACAATGGATCGAACGCAAAACAAACAAACTATGTAATTATTTATGAAAACCCATGTTATCGATGCTATTGATGGATTAACAAAAGCTCCAGATTTATTGCCCCCTCCCTCCCAGACGATCAAGCTCCCTCTGCAAATTCCTGGCGCTCGTTTCTCTATCTCTACCTTGACTATACACCAAGATGTCATCAGCATAGGACATAGTTCTCCCTGGTCCTGCAATTTGACAGCTTGTAATTTGAACTGTATACACATTAAATAATAATGGGGACAGAGATGACCCTTGTGACTATTGGCGCCAAAGATCAACTCCCACACTTAAGAACAACCTGTCTCTGAAAAAGTCTCGAGACAATCCACCTGACAATAAAATTACTTACTTGGAGTTGCATCATTATGGTCATCAAGAAGTTCAAGGGAACTCTGTTTTAAGCATCTTCCTGATCTATTACAGTCTCCATTCGTTCGTCAAAACTTTCGAACACTTCTTGCGCGAATACGGCAACGTTGTGCCGAGTCTGCTTACCTGGATGATAGCCTCCCAATGTTGAGGGCAGTCTATTACTCTCTAGATGTAGGGACAATTTCCACTCAACAATCTTTTCTAACAACTTGCCGATCGTATTCTGCATGGTTATGAGCCTGAAACCCTGTATCTTTGAATGACTCTTGTCAGGCTTGGGTAGTAGGATTAAATAACTATACAGCCAGTTTTCTTCTACTGAGCTATTCACAAGGATCTTGTTGAACAACATTGCCAACTCCTTAAGGTCCTCGTCTGACCTGCTTCTAAGATCGTCGTACCTAATGCCTCCAGGTCCTGGCACTGAGTTTCTTGATCTTTTTAGTGCTGCTGTAATATCTTCAAGAGTAATTGCATTATCGCTTTATATAACTTGCTTATTGCACATGTCTGTGACTGTTTTCATTATTTCATTGTAATTTCCTAAGTTCCTCTGACCAATTTGTGCCTTATAATGAGCCAGCGGTTCTGCACCCTTATTCTCAACTGTCTTCTGCCATACTAAGCCTGTGCTTTTGAAAATTGGGGATTGTTATACGCTTCCTTGGGTAGTTCATTGATTTGTGCAGGCACCAAAATTAGTGATTTGTGAATCGCACAATTGAAATCAACATGGAGAACCACCATGTGTTAGCAGTATGTAAGTAAATTTTCTTTTCTGATAGACACTACAGATAAATTTGAAAAGTGGTTATAATAGTTTGTTGTTTGTTCCTTTCGTGCCACAGGCGAGGAGTTGATTCTCCATTTGTTGCAGTCTGCTCTCTGCAATTTTAGTTCTTGTATGCTCTTGCAGACTATTATTTCCCCTTCTGTATGTGAACAGAGTATGTTGTTTTTTAAGATTTGTTTAGGCCTTCCTTGTTGTTGTTTTTTTTTACCCTCAGGTGTCCACAGAAGGGTTTGTTGGTTTATTCTGTTTTCATCTAGTCTTAAAATGGGATCGATGTATTTCATCTGCGTTTTCTTATGACATTTGACACATATTATTGGTGTGTTTTATTTCTTAAATCACCATTTATGATGAAATCGCTCCTTTTTAATGTTCCTTAGTTTCCTGAGACATTTGTTTTCGGAGTTGTTTAATATTTGGTTTGTTGCTTGAGTTGATTTCCAGCTTTCACTTCTATACGTTAATACTGGGACAATACAGGGTTTATATCGTGTTAGCTTGGTTTTCTTCCTAGATATTTGGATTTCCAGATATTAGTTTAGTGAATGTGCTATCTGCAACTGCTATGAGTGTATGTCTTTCTTTCATTTAGTCTCAGTCAACAAACATTTGGCTGACCAAGTAATTGAAGTTGGAGACTTTTTCCAGTATTTGGTTGTTTACTGAGATGTTGTTTGTTGAACTGGTAAGTTCCATAATTTTGTATGTGTATGTGTTATCTTGAGGTCACACTGATCTGCAAGTGTGCACAGTTTGTTGGTTATATCATTCGGAAAATAGTTCCTACCCGAGTCTAGCCATCTGCATTCATTTACTCCGAGTATATCGAGATTGTAATTTTTCATGTCCCTTATATTCTCCCTGGCAAATTCATCTTGAACAGATGAATTTGTCTCACACATTTATACACACATTTATACATGTTATATTTTCTCATTGACATAGAAAATGACATCTATTTCTGTCCAAATATGGTTAATTTTCAAATTATTAAATAATTGAAATAAAACATTGATGAAAACATTGCTTTCGTTACTGCATGTTTTGCTGAGAAGGAGTGCAGTGAGACTTTTTTGTGGGCTGTAGAAATAAAGGCCGCTTTACAATAGCAGACACCGCGACATTTTTTATTGTACCTTCGAAAGAAAAAAATGTTGTACCCAACCATTGATTGAACCCGAGACCACACGAGTCCAGGACCACAAGAGTCATAATGGCATAAAATTGGTATACAATGAATTAAAATGAAAAATTTAAATTTTAAATGATAATCCAATTGCAAAATCATGAAAATAATGAATTTTTAAAGGTATATTAGTAATTTCTACTGCATGTAGCCACCGACCCCCTAGACCGCCTGAGAGCCCGTCCCTCAAGTTGTTTCTGAACCTACTAGCACCCCAAGAAGTCTTCATCACCCACTGGGCGACGGTACCACCCACTATGGGAATCTATGCTCTAGACCAGTGTTTCACAACCGTTTTTTTTACCATGCCCCACGTCTTTCTAAAATTGTTATGGACACCCCCCCCCCCCCCATCTAACGTGCACATATTTTTTATATTGAAAAATTGAATTATTCAATAAATGAAGCCTTAATTACAAGGTATTCAAATTGCCCACGTTGAGAAACACTGCTCTAGACGAATATTTACAATCTGCACTACTAGATGAGCATGGTGTGCATACTTCTTCTTCAACGCTCATCATTAAACTCCCGCTGGATATCTATTGTAGCAGAACAATGGTCCTACTAGATTTCCAGCAGGATGTAGTCCAGAGAATGCAAATGCGCTGTGTCGCAATTTTTATTTGCTCCAGTGGCCCGACACATCCGTCTTCGGCGGGGTGTGGATACAAACTGGACATATTTGAGCAAATAAATTTGCGATACAGTGGTGCAGGAATTGTATGATGGAATTCTACAGTTTAGAATTATAGAGACTTTGCAACTTTTGCTTTCTCAAACGGAGTTAAATAGGGATGTGTATTAACACTTATCCTGTTTAGCATCATGTTCTCTGCTATGTTGGATGATGCTTTCAGAGATCTGGACTTGGGAGTAGACAACAGATATCGCATTGATGGGAAATTGTTCATTTCGGTAGCTTCGAGCAGAAACCAAAGTCACATCAAACATCATCAGTGATCTCCTATTTGCTGATGACTGTGTCCTAAATGCCAACTCTGAGACTGATCTACAAATCACCATTGACAAATTTTAAGTTTAACCCAAGAGATCGCGATTTCGAATCCCACTGACAGTATCTTGCTTATAAAGTGGATTTTTCATGGAGATTCATGAAAATTATCGCTTGAACCTATAAGCAGTGAACAGCACTCTCAGCGGGCGGCATGCCACTTCGTTAAAAAGAACAGAGTTCATATGGGTAACCCGAGTAAAATGAAGTCAATCCTTTAAGCCATTTTGAGTTCTTACAAATATTTCTGTTCAGTAAACCGTGTATTAGACGTGCTATTTGTTGATCTTGTCATCACTAGAGATAACAGTAACCATGCTGAAACAGATGAACAGTTTGGGAATCTTCAAGAATGATGACATTTGGTTCCCAACATATTACACTTACAACACATGCTGGAACTACAGTGATGCTAGTGAGAGCCTGGCCAGGGTGAGTTCATAATCATTGTCAAACACTTATGCCTTACTAGCTGATCTAGAAACTAAACAATTAATATACTGAAAACGAATACTACTTGGCACAAATTTAAAAGGCTGCACAACGTAGGGGCCTATTTCATAGCCCTACTACTCGGCAGAAATCACACGACGTACATTCGTGTTGGTTATTTCAGTGAAAGCGGAAGGAGAGGAAATAACTAGTAACTAGGGGTCAAGATTAGGTTGTGGCTATTGTCACAGTCGTTATTATGTCGATGATCACTCTATGAACCACAGGACTTTAAGAATGGATGACTGCGCCATGCGTGAATGGAGTACATTGGGATTCTACGCCTTCCTTGATATGTTGCCTTGATCATGCTGGATTTCAGTGTATTGAAACAGCTGATAGGTTGGCTTCATGGGCAAAGATATCAGGACATATGACAATCGACATATGGTGCATTTTGATTTCATTTTGTGTGCGTCTTTTGGATGAGAACACATTGACAGACAAGACTTTTAGTAAGAGATTGAGTTAGTTTGCAATAGCTTGGGTGGTGGGGGGATAGCGGATGATGACGATAAGGAGTGGACTGAGTAAGATAATTTCCCAGTTATGGATAGTATCATCATACATACCCTTTTGCCATCTAAATAAAGGAAAAGAACTCTTATTGGGTTGTCTGGAGTGTAACGCCATCGGCTTAGAAATTCACTAATCACTAGAGATTGTCTTCGGTATGCAGATGACACTATCCTTTTAGCAGAAAGTGAAAAGGAACTACAGACTAATAGATCAAGTACAGAATATGGACTAGATGTAGGAAAAAAATATATAACCATGGAATCAGAAGAACATGTGCTAGACATGAACATACATGTAGAGATACTGTAACACGTGGATCATTTCCAATATATTGGACACATAATCACAAATGGTAGATGTTAAAAAGAAGTTAAAAGGAGAATAGAAATGGCTAAAATTACTTTCAATGACATGATAAAAATATTAACATCTAAAAAAATTACAGACATACTAAAATATTGGAATTATAAAATGATATATTTATTCTATATTGATGTATTCCTATGGCTCAGAAATTGGACAATGAACAAACAACTAGGAGGCAGAATTGAAGACAAAAACGAACAAAGAAGTTCTAATAACATGTCGTATGAAGAAAGAATTATTGAAGAAAAAAAATCAAACAAATAAAGTATTTTGGACATCTTAAAAGACATGAGAACATGTTGAAGACCTTACTTGAGGGTAAAGTCGATGGCAGGAGAACAACAGGCTTAAGATTGAGTGGCAGCTTCTGTAGGCATCTTCATGACATTAAAAAAAAGCAAACATACTCCTGTCGCCATACAATTCAGTGGTGATTGTCATCATGGTGCTTTCATATCCAGGTCACTGTCATATGAGACTGATGCTAAATCTAGATACGCCCTTTAAAATCGGTTTACATTTGAGTTTAGTACCCTTAAGCCTTAATTGCGATCACTCATTTGTTTACATTTTGGATTTTATTGCTGTCTATGTTGTTTTCATTAATACTTTTTCCATACCGTTTTAATTTCCCCCCGTTTCCTTTTTTTTTTTAAACCCGCTTCCAGGACAACTTTTTTACTCGTATGTCATTGGCGTCTTGAACGTCGTACTGTTTTAATGTCTGCATTCTGGTACCTCTGTTTTAGTAGGATAACATTATTTTTACTGTTTCTATTGTTTGTTCACTGTTTTGTATATTCTTGAAAAGACCTTATGGTTGAAAATGTCTTTTATATTATCATGTGTATGTTTTCATATGTATACTACGTAGACCGATTGTCTGTTGGTTATCATACAACTACAAACATCTTGTGCTCTACATAAGCACTAAGGTTTGTTTGTTTGTTTTGCGTTCGCTCCATTGTAACCATCACGGATATCCGTGCGAGATAGGAGCGTGATTACGTTGTGCCACCGTTATGCGCCTTGTAGGCCTAGCACATCCGATTTCGGCATGTTGACAATTCGGGTGGGCTACCCTTAGCCTGTGACAGCCTCTATATCTGTCTCCAGGCACGCATAGTGGCGACTCTTCGCCCAGACGATTTTTGCTCTCGTCTGACTCGCACGAGGTGTTCCACTGTCTATGAACTTGCCTCGTGTAATTGAACGTGCTGTGCCTGTGCCCATTGGGTACTGAACCGTTTCTCATCCGTGAGCCTGGTTCCTTAAGGGGAAGAACTCAACAGAGGAGTTGGACCCTGGCCGCACTAAGGTAAAATACAGGGAATGTTGCAAGTGCATTGCAGCCCGCCTACGTTGCGGAGAGGATACTTAATGATGATGAGAGATTATGCAATTGGTATGCTACGTTTGATGTCATAGGCTATTGGCCTATTGTACATATTTAAAAATATATAGTCCTGCCTATTTATTTCAGTGATTACTTTTGGGATCAACTTATTTTGCACAGAAGCTCCTGTAAGTCCGATTGTCATTTCGAGAACAGTGAAACTGTGACAATCATGTAGTAGGCCTACGTGTTCTGGTGTCTGTGCTGCTGCCCCACATATGTAGGCTGCAGAGCTGCTAATACCAATTCTGTGTGAGTGCGAGTTTAGATAGTAGTATCACGTTCTCAGTAGAAATATCCTGTGTTAATTTCTGTTCAATTTGTTAATGTTGCCTTGCTCTGCGGTATAGTTTTATGGGATGCATCCAGGGCCGGTCTTAGGCCATTGCAACCTATGCGGCCGCAGTGGGCCCCGCAATTCATAGGCCCATAAATTCATATTAGAATTTATTTTATTATCCTCTTCCCTACCCAGATTGGGCCCCGCACAATCCATTTCGCATTGGGCCCCACAATTGTTAGGGCCGGCCCTGCATGCATCATATAGAATAGGTGGGGGCAAAAACTGCACACTTTACACTTTAGTGTATTCTGACACCTAGATCTAACTACGGGACACCAAACTCTATTCAGTGTTTAGCTTATCTATCAATCTTACATTACTGAGGATATTGAAAACATAAGTCTTACGTGTAGACAATACAATGATAGTTTATCATCAAGTGCCGTCTCCGCAACGAAGATTGGCTGCAACGGATCTCCAACATCCCCTGTCTCTTTTCTTGGTGGTGCACTCTACTATACTGTAACCTGTCCATCTTGTGATGCTACTCTCCCACTTGTGTCTCTGCCTACCTCTTGCTCGCTTCCCTTTGACTTTTCCCTCAAGTAAGATCTTCTATAAGGTGTCATGTCTTTTAATGTGTCCAAAATATTTTATTTGCTTGATCTTTATTTCTCTGAGTAGTTCTTTCTTCATATTAAGTGTTTTTAGCACCTCTCTTTGTGTTTTATTCTCTTTCCATGATGTTCTCCCTATTCGTCTATATACCCACATCTCAAAGGCATCATTTCTGTCGTCTAATGTTTTGTGGCCAGAATGTAGTGTCTTAAATATCAACGCATTGTCCATTTAAGTGTGACATGACAGTTTATGCACTTGGGTAAATGCTTTATTTTGTCTCGTTTTATGGAGCAAAGAGCCGCATGAAAAAAAAGTGATGGTGCCTACAGACTATTATAAAATTGAGTGGGATCACCACTTCAACGGGTCCAGCTTACCGCCAGTGTGTAGATGTGTGTTAAGAATAGATGTGTATAGTTTCTATCTTTAATCTGCAAAAAAAAAAGAATAAAAATGGTAAATTCCGTTTTAAAGCTAATATTTATAAAGTTGAATGATCATTTTTTTACCAATCACCATTTTTACCATTCGTAGATCATGACCTGCATGAAAATACATTTATATAAATGTGAGAACTAGACACTATATGGAGACACAGAAAGAACAATTCTAGCTTATGAGCGTCTTATTAACTTATGAATACAGTCAAATCCCATTATAACAATTGAGTCTGAATCCAAAAATTATAACAGAAATGTTTTCTATATACAATATAAAGAAATACAGAATATGCCTACATTTGAAAAGTTTTGTTAAATGGAGTAATATATTATATAAAGTGATGCACTATAAAGGGATTCCACTGTATAAATATTACTGACACCTGTTACAAATCATCCATAAGATAAATATATTTGTTCACAGCCAAATAGACAAACAACCACTTTAGTGGTAGCGAAGTGGCATAAGCTTATTTCATTTGAATGTATGATGAGGCATTGTTTCCTTTCTAAAACTATTGTGCAAAAAAACAGTTGATATTGGAAGAAGAAGAGCTGCAAAAGTCTTGTATTGGCAACATCAAGAAATGGACAGGGCATGATTTTTCCACACTTATCCAAATGACTGAGTACACATGTTTGGATGACTTGTCTGTTGATGTCTCCAATGTGGCACTCCTACAACATTGATGAGTTATAGATATTATTATGACTTTCATTCTGTTCTCTGGATTACATCCAGCTAAACAGCAGGAGAGTTTGAGAATGAACTCAGAAGAAATAATTGAAGCACTAGTGTCACTTTTGTATTTCACTACCCTCACTCCAGAGTTGTCTGTTCTACCGTATGTTCATTCAAACAATTCAAGCTCTGACTTTCCAGGTGATGTGTAGAATATCATTCACCTTCTATACAATTGTGGGGGCTAGCAAGTCTTATTGTGGTGGCTAGCAAGTCTTATTTGAACATTCATATATATATATTTTTCTTAGTACAATGTGACAGATTATTAGTTGATGTTAGGATTAATATTTCCCAATCCTAGTGCTACAGAAGTTGATGTAGAAGGATTTTGACAATACCATAGATAGTGAAGAAAGTTGAATCAAAAGGTGATAAGAAAATATCAAAGATGGTTGGCTTCTAATTAACATTATAACAAGAAAGCTGAGGTATTTTGGCCACGTGAAGAGACACAACTGCATATACAGATTAATAATGGATGCTATAGATGCTGGTCCATCCAAGATTATGATGAATAAGAGACATCTCAGATTGTTTCAGCGTGCCTTTAGCTTCAACAGCTCAACTCACCCAGGGTCATGAGGAGTTCAAGACTATGTTCTATAAAGAATCTTACCTCATGAATGTTCACAGTGCTTGGGCCTTCACAGCTCAGTGCGCAGGTAAAACATTCAGGGAGGTGAGTGGGGCCTTAGCTGTTACTAAGAGTAGCATGACCATGGAGATTATGGTGGTGACCAAAGCATTTGAGTGGGTAGGCACACAGAAGGTAACACAGGTATGCATCTTGAGTGATTCTATGATTCATGATTAGAAACTGGCCTCACAGCACATGGGGCATTCCCGTAAGTGCTCTGCCCTGTCTCTGTTCCAGCAGCCATTCGACTCGATGGTATTTCGAGTCTAATGCTGCAGAAACAGACGTTGACATCAGGGCACAACTCTGGCCGTTGCGACAGGTTTCTTTGTTGTTCCGCCCACCCACACCGTGCCTGTAACTAGTTCAAGCACAATGTCGGCCTGTCGGAACAACATGGTAACTATTATCGAAGGTTACGACTACAGGATTGTATAGATGGCGTGCCATGAAGCTTCTATAAGAAGATAACCTCAATATAAAGGCATGTCATCTACTAAGGTTTTCTGTTGCATGGTCGTGCATGCGGTTGCGTCTGTGGGTCTCACCAATGGTTAACTAGACAAACCAACCAAGAAACAGAAAACCTTAGTAGATGACAAGTGGATCTTGTTCACGAACAGTGGATTGAGGCCTTGAGGAGGATGAGGCTGAAAGTTGTTACATTTATTTTATTGCTGGAACATGTGGGTGTTCGAGGCAACGAAAGAGCAGATCAACTGGAGTCATGCGCGGTTGTGGCTTAGGGCGATGGGGCAATGGATTATCGAACTTACATTTTGAACTCCTTAAAAGATATAGCACGCGAGAGTGAGACAAGTGTGGATGGTGATTATTTTTTCAATGTCCAGGATTAAAGATCAGGGTTTGAAATGCAGTGTTGCTAAAAGTGAATATTTTAGAGGGTGCAGAAGAATGATAGTCAACCAGCAGAAGATCGGTACTGTCAGCAGAAGTGTAATGGCAGATACACTCAGAAAGAGATTGGAGCAACTATGGATGTATCCAGTTTGCAGTCATGATGATCCAACGACTAACTAACTATACAGTGTTTTACAAGAAGTTAGTGTTGATGCAAGTCTGAGACTGTTTAGTGACTGTTTTTTCTGTGATGTGTGATCTGCAGGTAGTGATGCCCTTAATAAACTCTAATGATGAGTTGCTCAAATCTATTGCTATGTTGACACTTGCATACATAGTAGAGGAGGATGAGAATGCTAAACTTATTGATGAAACAAGTGAGTACTTCAGAAATGATCTTGTGAGTATAGCTGCTTCTACAAGAGTATAGCTTAAAATATGATTAGGATATTTATAAACAAAGAGCAGATCAAATAGAAATAAATGTTGAAGAAAAATGTAGAAATACACAATATTAAGATTCTCATATCTAGTTGTATATATTATTTTTCTCCCTTATATCTATGTATATTTTCTTAGTTACAAAGCTTGTTTCATCTATATAGATTTATGACCTATTCTTCTTCTTCTGCATTCTTTCTCACACTGTTGCTTGTTTATAGCATGTAACCCAGATAATAAAATGTATTATACCATAGTTTACAGCTCGACTGTGATATCTGCATCCTTTGAACTGACACATTCGACTTTACTCACCTAAATATTTGGTATTGGCAGTTAATTCCATCCCCAAAACATCCTTAGTATTGCTATATATAGGGAATACATTAAAGGGGAACAATTCTTTTTTCCCCTTTCAGACCTAAGCAACATTTGGGTGATTTATCTGTTGTTATCCTCTGAGGCTCAAATAATGGCAATGATGGTTACTGATATTGAGGTCCCCCATCGGAGAGTAGGTATGATCCAATTCTAATTTCTATTTGTTTTAATCCATAAAGGATTTATATCTTTTTATTAGTGTCAAGGTATTGGTGTTTGACCTCTTGGAGATCTTCCTCCTGGTGATTCTTTGTCGTGTGGAAGATTTCTTTTGGAGGTCTTTCTGTGATTCTTTGTCATGGAAAAATTTCTCGTGGAGATCTTTCTCATAATGATTCTTTGTCATGAGAAAGATTTCTCTTAGAGGTCTTTCTCCTGGTGATTCATATCTTCTTCTTCTTCTCCTTTGTCATGTCTTCTTTAGCATTCATCCTCAATCTCCCGCTGGATCTATCTTGTAGCAGGGAAATGGTCCTAATAGATTTCCAGCAGAATCTAGTCCAAAAAATAGAAATGCACTGTGTTGAAATTTTATTTGCACACACCTGTCTTCGGTGGATCTTTGTCATGTGAAAGTTTTCTCTTGGAGATATTTCCTATGGTGATTGTATTTCATGGGAAAGTTTTTCACTTTGAGGTCTTTTTCCTGGTGATTCTTTGTCATGGGAGTTTTTTCTTGGATATCTCCTGGTAATTCTTTGTCATAGGAAAGTTTTCTCTTGGGGGTATCTTTCTCCTGGTGATTCATTATCATGGGAAAGTTTTCTCTTTGAGATCTTTTTCCTGCTGATTCTTTGTCATAGGAAAGTTTTCTCTTGGGGGTATCTTTCTCCTGGTGATTCATTAAAATGGGAAAGTTTTCTCTTTGAGATATTTTTCCTGCTGATTCTTTGTCATGGGAAAGTTTTTTCTTGGATATCTTTCTCCCCGTGATTCTTTGACATGGACAGGTTTTTAAGATCTTTGTAAAAATCCAAAGGTTTATTATTTAATATGACTGAGACTTTTCCGTGACTCTCTACCTCAAAGGCACTCAGAGATGTTGGTTTTTTTTCCCAGTACTTAGACTTGAGACTCCATGGAGATCATATTGATCCATGCTTGACTATCTAAATAAGCCTATAGTCAATGAATGATACAAGAATTTGAAGTATGATATTGATATGTGTGTTTCTGACTGTGACACACAAGTATCTACCAAATATTTGTGTATCTAATGCTTAATAAATGCATAGACTTGTCTGGTGAATAACTTCTGTTGTGTGGACTATTTTTTTCAGATACGATTAAAAACATTGTACACTGGATACACAAAGCCCTAGAGAACAAACAAAAGAGAAGGTTCCGTGGTTTCACACCCTCTGAACTTACCCAGGGGATTGCCAAGCTGGCAGTCAATGATTCCAACAAAGCAAAGGTCATATATGCATTGACGTTGATAATCAATTCTTTAAAAACAATATATCACTTTGGAAATGTATTAAATACTATAGTATATCTGTTAACCTGGTGAAATGAAAACTCATACAACATGCCCAAATAAGTCAGTTAAAAAATCCTCTTACAGAGGATTATTTATAAAGTACAATATTTCAATACAGGAATCACAAATCAGTGATAAAATAATGTATGTTAAATTCTTATAGTAATTGTTTGTCTTATTTGTTCTATAACATCATATTGAAACCACTTCTTTACTATCTTTATTACAAACTTGACCAAAATGTATGTAAATCCTGCCTTCTAATAGACTTACAGAATATATGCCAGAATACATTGTCATGAATGATTTGTCTTGATATTTCTTTTTAATGTAATCAGTAATGTACGGGTTACATCGCCAAATATGGCAGACAAGGGGAAAACCTTACAGGTATGGGCAAGTATGCTATAGGGTTGATTAGTTTTAAGATCAAATAAATGTAATTATGTAGCGAATTATTTTTACACAAATAAAACCTTAATAAGTACAATATGCCTAACAGTGTGCACACTTGCAGCTCTTACAGTTCTCATAATACAGATGGGTCAGTTGAGAGACACATCAGGAGTGCCTGGGCCTTCACGGCTCAAAGGTGAGGGAAGACCACCAGAGAGGAATGTGGTGAATTCGCTCAGACAAGCAGCACGACAATGGAAATTTTGGCAGTAACCAAAGCTTTTAAACGGGTGTGCTCGTAGACTGTGACACATGCTTGTATACTCAGTGATTTGATGAGCATAATTGGCAAAGTACATTCAGGAACAGTGGCTGGATGAAGTGAAGAATTCTTGTGTGCGTAAAGTGACTTTTATTTTGGTGCTGGGACATGTAGGAGTCCGGGGTAATGAGAGAGCAGATAATTTGGCTGCGCATGTGGCTAATACGGCTGTTGGCGGAGTGATGGATCAGGCAGACATTTTGAACACCTTACGGGAAAAACCACAAACAAATGACTGTATAAGTGATGATGACTCTGGTTCCATGACTAGAATAAGCGAGTTTGATTTGAAATGTGGTGTCACTAGAAAGGAGTGGTTTCATGGGCAAGAAAGAATCAATCATACAACCACATATCATTATGTCCATAACCCCAATAACATTTTGATTTGGGTTATGACAAGTCAACTGAGTGTCCCACCTACAGAAAATGTATGTTGATGTAAATTCCCATCAAGGTGCACATGCTACTGTCAGCTCAAATAGTAGGTTTCTTGCATATGGTCTCTACTGCATACAAATGTCCATAGTAACACTATCTTGAGGTACCAACTTTTCACTCTGTCTGCTGTTATCTATTAATATCACAATTTTGTAAATGTTTAAACTGAAATATATATTGTGTTGTTAAGTTCTTAAAAACATTATCTTGTCTGGCTACTTTGTTTTTTCATCGGGATTTATGATAGTTTCTAACAATGTGAATTGGGAAAAAGGTTCACAAGTTATTTGGGGCAAGGGTCGCATTCAAAAATGTATGAAAAAAAATGCAGATGCTATGAGGAAGCTGCTATGAGACCGATATATATGATTGTAACAATCATCTAACCATCCAAAGATATCATCAGGTGCCATGCCGGCTGGCGTAAGTGATCATGGCTCTCCACAGCTCTCTGTCCACAGTATTATGTATCAAGCTCACTGTTGTTTCTCTGACATGCCAGATTGTCAAACTGTCTAATATTTTCTCACGTTGTCGCCTTCTGTCTCTGTTGCCTTCAATCTTGCCTGTTGTGACTATGTTCTCCAAACCTCCCTGTCTCATGAAGTGACCAAAAAATGAAGATTGTCTTTCTTATATTATTGATTAAGATCCGTTTCGCATTTGACTCTTTCAACACCTCTACATTAGTTTTTCCGGCAGTCCATGATATTCTCAACATTCTTGAGTCGCCATGACTTTCTTCTTGGGAGAGTAGTCTGGTAGTTTCCCATTGCTTTCCACATCCATATGGGGGATATCAATTTATATCCACTGCCTTGGCAATATTTTATGTCAGGACAAATGGGTGCCCCGCCCTGTCTAGTTTCAGAGCTACCACACCAAAGATATAGTCAGCTTTAAAATGAAACTTATCAACTTTTTATTCTGTTTTTATTTTCAAATTAAAGTTGCAAAACTCTACATATCTATTCTTAGCACACATTTACACACTGCCGATTTGCTAGACCTGTTGCAGTGGCGATCTCCCTCAATTTTATAATGGTTTGTATCACCTTTTTTGCTATAAAATGGGACAAAGATCTACACTTACTTAAGTTCATAACCTTTCATTTTATTGTCTACACGTGGGTGCAAAGGGTCTCACATTGCTCTCATGCAGACCCAGTGTTAGCAGATAACCAAGATCCTAAAACTACCTCCTTGTAGTGCACCATGGAAACAGAAATACAGCAATTCTTGCTGTATTTTTGGCTAACACTTTTAGACTCATGTCCAAGGATGTGGATGCTGTAGATGAAATGAGAACAGTCTGCAGAAAAACAGGAAATATCTCTGAAAACTCTACACCATTACATCCAACATCACTGTTGGCACACTGTAATGAAAGGCATTTGTGCATTCCATCTCAGCAGGCTTAAACAAAAGCAGAAACATTGGAGGTGCGACCAATGTCAATGTCCCTAACATACAGTGATCTTACGAGTACACACAGAATCAGGAAAAGGTAATACATGCTAGAGAGCAGTGTAGTGTGTGAATCAATTCAGTGGCATTGAAGCTACAATAGTACAGCATGAGACCGACTGGCAGAAGTGCTGTTCATGCTCAAGAACACACAGAAGCACACATGTCCCATCCCAATTGATCCTATTTCAAAGAAGGAGTCGTGCCTCAAGTATTGGATACACCAGCTTGAACATGCACTCCTGGGTATAAAAAAAAGCTTTGAATACAGCTCCCCATTGCACTCAGGACAAGTATGGAACAAATGTCGGAGAGTGCATTGTTCAATCGTCTGACTAAATCAGTGTTGAGACTCAAACTCTGGACACTTTTGGCAACCTAGAGGTGGGCGCAAGTCTCTAACGACGCTACAAACTAAGCCCAACTCGACTGTCAACTAAGCCCAACTCGACTGTCGGCTGTTGCCCAACACTACTCATACAGAGAGAATTGGGTTCAGTACCCAAGGGCCCACTGTGAAGCTCCTTGTCCGAGATTCTTATTTTACCTATATCTTGAGATAATATACACAATGGTGAAGAATCAAAATTACCCAGACTGTGCCTGGTGATGGATTCGAAGGCCATCTCAAGCGAGCGAGGTGAGTGCGTGAGAAATGCACATGTCAAATCCCAGACCCCCGACGTGTTTGATTGACAAAGCAGCACCTTGTCTACGAAGGTGTATCAACCCTGATTTGACCATCGCCGTTAGTTAGCCAACATGGCGCATGCGGAAGTAATTAGGTCTGGGACCTAGGGACACAAATGGTGGTAATGAAATGGTCTTCCTATATGAGGAACAGCTCGCTGGCTGTGAAGTGCCTCGTCGAAGAAAAGACAAGCAATGGGTGACCCAGGCAAACTATCAGCTCGTCTCATGACATATACCCCCCTCCGAGTAGAAGGTTATTTAAATAGGCATTGCACTAAGCTGAAAACTGAAGCCTCCTGGGTATGCAAAGAAAGCTCAGAGAAACCTCCCCACTGCACATAGGAAGTAAGAGTTAATTGCTCGCAATTCCTGGGGTTCGAGAAGAATAACATATGCGTACGATGTATGTTTTCAATACCCCCACTAATTTAAGATGGAATAGATAAGCTATATACTGATGATCATAGTTTGTTGTACTGTAGTTAGGTCTAGGTGTCAAAATACACTAAAGTATAAAAGGTGTGGATTTCCCCCCACTTAGTCTAAGGTCTTATGTTACTACCCTTCCACATGTCTGCCACACCTAATTGCTGCAACAATGTCCATTCTCATATGGCTTTCTTGAACTTGACAGATTGTTGAAGAGGGTGCACTTGCAGATTTCCTTCTTATGCTTCAACACACGGATGTCAAAGAGCAAGCAAACAGTGCAGAATGTCTATGGACTCTTTCCTTTGACAAGAATGTCAGGCAATTGATCATTGATTTTCCTGAACTATTAGCTACACTAGAGAACTTGAAAGACAGTGAGAACCTTCTGGTGCAGAAGAATGTTCGGGGAGCACTCTGGTTATTGAAGGGAGAAAATGACCCATCAGCAAGCACCACACATAAGTAATTGTCATGTTTATTTTATTGTATACAAATTACATTAGTTGACATACTCTCCTTACCAAGGGAGAAGCCTATGAGATGAATCATGTGCAGTAAATTAAGAATGTTATCAGAAATATATTTGTTCATATTTTAAACAATAAAAGTTGGCCTCCATTCTGTTTTTATTATTTTGTAAGCAGTATTACAACTAGTAACATGTTGAACCATAAGAATTATGTCAGATTTTTCCAGTAAACCTGTACAAGAAGTATGACTACCATTTTTTTATGTATTCTGAGATATATATATATATATATGTATATATCTCCATATATGTACACAATTAAACACACACACCCACACACACATATATATGTACATACACACAAATGCAGATACATACATATATACACACGCACACACATACCCTAATATACATATATTTGCTTAACCATTTCAACATTTTATAAAATTGGCTACCAGCTCAGTTCTAAATACAAAGTGGCTACTACACGTTTGATAGAGATGTAGTAAGTCTGTTACAGTTGTGAAGACTGCTGCCGGATGAAAAGATGTATGCACCACCCACTGAGAGTCCCCACCATGTGCACACCAACCACTGACAGCCTGACCCATGTGCACATAACTCATATCTTATAGCTGGGTCAGAATAAGAATTGCAAGAGTTAACAGCAAAGTTGAAAAAAAGTTACCAGAAAGTATAGAATGGAAATCAACACAGAAAAGAGCACGGTCTTGGTTAACAGCACAGAAGAACAGGCCAACATCATGATAAATGGATATAAACTGAATTCATTAAAATACCTTGAATCTAGCATATGCTGTAATGGAAAATGCAAAGCAGAATTAAAGATAAGGCTGGAGATGACATTAGCTTCTATGTCAAGGCTTAACTTAATTCGGAAAAGCAACATCAGTGTTAGAGTGAAAATCAAGTTTATAACTAACTAGTGCTTTCTATTGTGCTGTGTGGTTGTGAGAGTTTGACACTCTTGCGAACACAGAGAGACGTCTACAGGCCTTTGAAAACAAATATAGGAATTTCCAATTGAGAGCACAAGACTAATGTGTACATAAGAAATCAATAGAAATGTATAAAGGTCCACAAGAACCATTATTTTCAAAAGTGAAATGATGAAAACTTGCATGATTTCAAAAGCAATACCTAAGGGAACCATCAAAGGTGTAAGGAGCAGAGGAGGATAAATAAAAACATGGACAGACAACATCAAGGATTGGACAAGACACAATTTTTCCTCGCTCATATGCATCGTTGAAGATAGAAATCGCTGGAGGACTGTGTGCCAAAGCATCCAATGCGGTACCCTACAACCCTGACTATTTACGGACTTTTAGACAGATAGCAGTGATTTTATTTGATAGACATTTACTACATAAGTTCCCATGTGTTCTGTGTGATAAATTTTAGCTTCATAAGTTCGCAAGTGTTCTGTGTGATAAATTTTAGCTTCATAAGTTCGCAAGTGTTCTGTGTGATAAATTTTAGCTTCATAAGTTTGCACGTGTTCTGTGTGATAAATTTTAGCTTCATAAGTTCGCAAGTGTTCTGTGTGATAAATTTTAGCTTCATAAGTTCGCAAGTGTTCTGTGTGATAAATTTTAGCTTCATAAGTTTGAATGTGTTCTGTGTGATAAATCTTAGCTTCATAAGTTCACAAGTGTTCTGTATGATCAATTTTAGCTTCATAAGTTTGCAAGTATTCTGTGCAATAAATTTTAGCTTCATAAGTTTGCAAGTGTTCTGTGTGATAAATTTTAGCTTCATAAGTTCACAAGTGTTCTGTGATAAATTTTAGCTTCATAAGTTTGCAAGTGTTCTGTGTGATAAATTTTAGCTTCATAAGTTCGCAAGTGTTCTGTGTGATAAATTTTAGCTTCATAAGTTTGCATGTATTCTGTGTGATAAATTTTAGCTTCATAAGTTCACAAGTGTTCTGTGATAAATTTTAGCTTCATCAGTTTGCAAGTGTTCTGTGTGATAAATTTTAGCTCCATAAGTTTGCAAGTGTTCTGTGTGATAAATTTTAGCTTCATAAGTTTGCGTGTATTCTGTGTGATAAATTTTAGCTTCATAAGTTCGCAAGTGTTCTGTGTGATAAATTTTAGCTTCATAAGTTCGCAAGTATTCTGTGTGATAAATTTTAGCTCCATAATTTGCAAGTGTTCTGTGTGATAAATTTTAGCTTCATAAGTTCGCAAGTATTCTGTGTGATAAATTTTAGCTCCATAATTATCAAGTGTTCTGTGTGATAAATTTTAGCTTCATTAATTTGTATATGTTTTCTGTTTTGTGATAGACATCTACTCAATCACACAATGGTGATTGCATATGCCTTTGCAGGTCAACACAACGCACAAACTTCAAAGAATCATATTTTCATCAGCTATTCTTGGACGGAAAAAGAGCTTGTAAAGAAATTATATAACAGTCTAGCAGTAAGTATGATCTGCTATTGTTACATTGGTACTGACTTGATGTGCACATCTCATTCTATCATTTAGTCGTTAACATCATTTATGACTTGCAAAGTATCATCAAGTGCAGGCTGTGTACATTCGGGAACAGTGGCTGGATACGGTGAGGAATTCCTGTGTGCAGAAAGTGGCTTTTATTTTTGTGCCAGGACATGCGAAGTCCTGGGTAATGCGAGAGCAGATAGTTTGGCCATACATGCAGCTACGACGGCTGTTGGCAGAGCGATGTATTGGGCAGAAATTTTGAACGTCCTACGGGAAAATGCACAAATATATGACTTTATAAGTAATGATGACTCTTGTTCTGTGACTAGAATAAGGGAGCTTGGTTTGAAATGCGGTGTCATTAGAAAAGGCGAGGAAGAATCGTGGTTAATCAATGGCGTTCTAGGAATGTCAGTCAACATGTAATGGCGGATACACTCAAGGAGAGATCTGGGCACCTATGGACGTGTACAGAGTGCAGTGATGATGATCCAATGGGTAACTAAAGTATCATCACGAATCTCTGGTCACTATTAAAACTTGTATTCGACAACTTTTATCATACCAGCATGCATTTTAACAAATATTGCCACAATTATAAAACACATTTATACACAACTCTGTGGGCGATGTCTTTATTCATATAAGATATGATTAATGGAGTCATCATGTCTTATATGAATAAAGACATGATGGCTCCATGTTTTTAACCAATCCCATCTTGAAGTGAAAACAGACAGCTGAGATTATTCTCAGGCAGCTGATAAAACAGCCCTAATATTCTATACTGCAAGACC
This sequence comes from Meghimatium bilineatum, assembly GCA_034231615.1. Taxonomy (NCBI): domain Eukaryota; kingdom Metazoa; phylum Mollusca; class Gastropoda; order Stylommatophora; family Philomycidae; genus Meghimatium; species Meghimatium bilineatum. Next base: position 29,575,400 of record CM067313.1, on the reverse strand, counting down.
TGATTTACAACTTGGCAAGGGCCTGTGATTTTTTCTCACTATCAATAAACAACAATAAAACTTATCCAAAATACTGATACAGTAGTAAACATCGCACTAAATAACCTACACCTTTAGTCAGTACATAGCTTCAACTATCTGGGCTCAAGAGTAACTACAGATCTCTCTCTTGATGAAGAAATAAGTATTCAAACAGCAAACATTGCCATAAATTTTGGTAAATTCTAAGACAGAATCTGGAATAGTACAAAGTTGACAATGGAAAAAAAGATATCGATCTAATAGGCATATATATATATATACTCAGTGTTCTCCTTTATAGGCCTGCAACATGGACACCATACTCACAACATGAAAAGATATTGAGTATCTTCTATTTTTTTTTTAAATTGAATATCTAGTGGCAGGATAAGACTTCCAACATTTTCCAAACTCATGACTTCTGCATTTTCTTCATACATTTGTATGTGGTCCATTGCCCTAATAACATGTGTTTCTTTGCCCCAAATCACATTGTTTGAAACTATCATAAATTCTGATGAAAAAATTAAGTAGCCTGATAAGAAAATGTGCTTAATTGCTTAACAACGCAACATATATTTTAGTTTAACATTTAAAATATCACAATATTAATGGTAACAGCAAGCAAAGTGTGAGGAATTGAAAAAACAATTAGATGTAACATAGTGAAAAAATATTTTTTTGAATTTTTGAAAATTGATGCGTCATTGACCTATCAAATTTCATTGTGTCAGAGATTGGAATCTTGGCATATGATTTAGTCACTTGTGGTATCGAAAAAGTCTACAGGTTAGAAATAGACCCAGTGCCCCTTTTTTTTTTTGCCCCATGAGGTCTTAGCCCGCTGCCCTATCATTATTATGGTAATACAAGAAAATATGTCCAACAGAATACAACAGGCAAAACCTGGAACAGGATAATGAAGTTTTGCTAATCACTATGAACACACATAATAACACACACAAATCAACGTTTCAACCAAAAAGACTTTATCAAGAACACATTAATAAAAAAAAAACTAAGAGTGAGAGTGGCACTATTTACATGGCATGGCTAAATATAGATAAAATACTAGATAAAATAAGAAATGAAGAAATTAGGAAAAGAGTTGGTATAATATCATGCATCAAACATATTGAGAGACAGCAAGTAAAATGGTTCGGTCACCTTATGAGAATGAAGCCAAACCAAATACCAATAAGAGCATATAATACAAGAATAGCCAGGCATAAAGCCAAAGGTAGACCACGAAAACAGTGGATAGAAAACATTAAGCCTTGAACAAACATGGACTAAATGCAACCACTGCGACACATCTGGCCTTGGAATGACAGCTTAAGCTCCCACCCCTATGCTTAACGGCAATTGTGAATGCAATCAACAATCATTCACATAGACAATAGACAATTATTTTGTACCTATCATTTTTTTAATATCTTAAGTGGTTCACCTGAGAATGTTCATTTCTTAGTCAGATATAAACTCCTTCATTATGACAGAAGAAAGCAGTGCTTTTGTCATGACTGCAAGTAGTATGACTCAGCTGTAAATATGTTCTCCTCAAGGAAGGATGGGGAAATGTTTTACCTTTTCTAAAAAAAAAGGTTAATTGTACATTTTCGTGTGTCAGATCTTCTGTTTGATGTTAAATTTTATTACCCTTTTGCCTTTTTCTGAAAAATCACTAGTAGGAGAGAAGGTTTGACTTTTGACCCTATTTTTGGCCAAGTTTCTAGTACTAAAAGACATGTTCAATAGTTGCAAAGAGAGAGGGAGGTTGAATTCCCCCCCAACCCCCCTTATCTACAGACCTGTATACTCATGTATGCCTTATGCTTTCTTAGTGACTCAATGCGCATGCTAAGAAATATTAAGTGACTCTATGAGCATGCTAAGAAATATTAAGTGACTCTATGAGCATGCTAAGAAATATTAAGTGACTCAATGAGCATGCTAAGAAATATTAAGTGACTCAATGAGCATGCTAAGAAATATTAAGTGACTCAATGAGCATGCTAAGAAATATTAAGTGACTCAATGAGCATGCTAAGAAATATTAAGTGACTCTATGAGCATGCTAAGAAATATTAAGTGACTCAATGAGCATGCTAAGAAATATTAAGTGACTCAATGAGCATGCTAAGAAATATTAAGTGACTCAATGAGCATGCTAAGAAATATTAAGTGACTCTATGAGCATGCTAAGAAATATTGAGTGACTCTATGAGCATGCTAAGAAATATTGAGTGACTCTATGAGCATGCTAAGAAATATTAAGTGACTATGAGCATGCTAAAAAATATTAAGTGACTCAATGAGCATGCTAAGAAATATTAAGTGACTCAATGAGCATGCTAAGAAATATTAGGAAATGACTGGGCACACAGGCAGTGGTTGAAGTTAGTGAAGACTTCCATTAATGATAGGCACTTAGTTAGGGTGTCCTAGTTGTTTATTATTATATTTTTTTATTCAATATTTCTGCTTGTTGTATTTTATTTCTTGATAAAGTTCACATTGGTGGCCGCAACATTCCTGTTATATTTTTTATCTTTTATCATAAGTTTTTAAATGGTATTTTTATTGATGCAGCAATCTAGCTCTACTTAACTTTTAATAGATGTTTTTGTGAAACCATTGAGTCTTGTTATATTTGTAGAATTAGCATACTTTGTGCTTTGCTTTTTTCTGATTTAGTAGGCCTATATATTATATAGATAATAGTATATTATAGTATTATATAATATTATAGTATATAGATTTACTGTAGTCTTCTCTGTTATCAATCCTAGAACCCACTTTTGTTTGTCTCCTACAGATGAAGATTTTGCCTTTCATGATACGACACAAGCAGTAACTACAGTAGCCAACAGTTCATCTGTAATTGGCAGTTCTCCATCAACTCCTTACAACAACAGCAATGCTGCAGCAGTAGCTTCCATGAGTAATGAGAATGTGGAAAGTTGGCTAGTTTCCAAAGGGCTACAAAGGTGAACAGTTTTGACTTTGTGGAAGGTGTAGATAAATATTGTTGATGATAGTCGCAACAGCAGTCATGGAAGTAATAATAGCAATATTTTAACTATGGGTAGATCTCTAAGTTCTAACATGAAAAGCCTTTGTTGACAAACTTTTTCCTTTTTTTTAACAGTTGTACTTGTGACAACTTCAACCATTTTGGTCAGGTAAATTTTAAATGGATAGGTATGAGGGTGATTAAAAAACCGCAAAAGTATTATCAAAATTAAAATGACCATTACATTGTTTTGTAACCTATCAATATTGTTCTAAATGGCATCAGACACGTCAATCATGAATAGCCTGTCACATAACTGACATTTAAACTTCCTACTCCAGTCTCATATAGTTGCTGCGTGGACATGCATGTATCACCATACTAAATTAGCATTGATAAAAGCAAGATATTGTGACTAGTGAAGCCAAGCAAGATCCTACAAATAGCCATTTGGTCACAAATTTCAAGAAACTAAATCAATCAATCAAGTTCCATGCCGAGTGGAGTATGCGATCATGCTTCTCCACAATTCTCTGTCTCTTGTGTTATTAATAAGTTCAGTTGGTTCAGTTAGTTCAATTATGATTAATAATTTCCTAAAGTGGATTTAGCTAATGGTCATCATGACTTGTGATGGACAAACAACAATTGTAAAAGTCCTGATTTGGCAAATCTATTGGAATTTGTACCACTGTGAAACATCTGTGAGAGATATTGATTCCAGAGATTTCATGTCTTTTGCATTCTAACTTAACTATTATTACTCCCCAGGTTAACAACAGTTTTCTCACAAATTGATGGACAGCTTATCTGGCAGCTTAAGATAATGAGAGAAACGGTGAGCAACATTGGATGTCTTCTGCTCTCAAATATACATAAATATAAATTTCTATATAGGTTAGATAAAGATGTTGATGTATGTACAGATGGATCCGTAAGAAATCTAGTCAAAATGAAACAATGCATGCAAGACAACTATTTCTAGTATAAACACAGAAATAAAGGTTGTTGAGTTACTCCAGCAAAACCAACTGAATATTCATAATAATAATAATAATCATAACCCATCAGTGTCACAGTGTAATACATTGTAGATCATCAGATTCCGTGCTGATATGTGTAGGCATTTATAGGTCTCCACAACCCTTGTTTTTTTTGAGTGCCCTATCTGTTATTAGGATCGTCGTTGATTCTTTACCATGCCACGATGTCAGACTATCTAATATTTGTTCTCACTATCATCTTTAATCTCTTTTTCTCTCAAACTTTCCCATTGCAACTGTGTTCTCCAGACCTCCTTGTCTCATATTGTGAAAAAAATATAAATATTATCTGTTTCTAATCTTATTAAGTAACCCCGATCTCTCAGTTGACTCTTTAAGCTCATTAGAACACAAAAAGACATGATTAATATTATACTGATACTCCAATTGTAGCATTTCAATGAGCAAAATTTTACTCAAGAGGTTCCTGTCTCCTCTCCGAAATTCCTTATCGCCAAACAAAAATAACAACTGACATCCCGCACCATTTTACAGAAAGTCATCAACTCTCATTCCATTCTTCAAGGCACACAAAATTCTGTTAATGATTGGTTGATATGTTCTTCCAACTTGTATCGTCTCTCAAATATTATGTCTAAACTTTGCAGATGTTTACAGAGCAAACAGGCTAACAGACAGACATGTATTTTTGTCTGTGTGTGTTGCTGAAGATGGAGATGTATTGTTTGTTTATTGCAATCTTAAGTAATTATGATCAATAGCTCTCTTATATATTTTTATAATATGAAAAGGGGGGGTATACAGGTTCCTCCAGAGCTCTTTTCCATACTCAGAAGACTCTAACTCTCATCATTATGCCTTGAAATCTTTGAGAACTTGAAATATTTGAGAAATCTTTTACTCAAGGGAGGTAAAAATGTAATTGTATATATGTGTGGTAGGAAAGCTTCACTACATATGCATGTCATCTATTAGGTGACTGTGTTGTTGTATGATGGTTGGTCTGGTAAAACCTTCAGACGTTCCACATACCAGGAAATAAGAATATATAGTGGTTTAGTTTTTTGGATGTGGGTGGAAACAGAAATTGATGATACAACTGAAAAAAACATGAATAGAACCAGAGAATATTTTCATACCCCAAAAAAAAACTTCCACTATGGGATTATGTGGTTTTGGGGGGAAAAAAACCACATAATCAGAATGAGTCTGCTGTACTTTGTAAAACTAGCTTGTATCATATTTAAGTCTTTCACCTTTAAAATACCTTGGAGTGCTGTTTGACCGATGTTAGTGTTTTAATGAGCATCCAAGGTACACAATCCTCAAAGCTCAAAAGGAGTTGACAGAAATAGGTGTGGCTACTGTTATTTTTGTGAACAACAAATTCTTGCATTGTTATATTCAGGGCTAGTTCTGTCTGTTATAGAGTATGCTTAGTAATTCTGGCCCTTAGCTCAATGCAGATTGATAGACTTGACAGGATACAGAATGAAGCTATGCATATCATTCTTGGATGCCCCAGAGATACAGAAATAGGGGCAAGTTTTTCCTCTTGCTGGATTTTCCTACCATAGCCCCACTACAGCCCTTGAAGATTAGCATCTGTCATTCTTTTGTGCGATATGTACCCCAGAGAAGCATGGATACAAGTATATACCGACGGATCAGCAATCAGAGCAGTGAAGAATGAAGGTGCTGGCATGTACATAAAATATCAAGAAAAAGAAAATGAATCCACATGTTCACCAACTGGAATATTCTGCTCCAACTACTCTGCAGAAGTACAGGCTTTAAACATGGCTGCAGAAATAATTAAAAACACAATCCAATGCCAGCAGGTAGTATTTCTTACTGATGCTATGTCTGAACTACAAGCCCTTGACAGCGATAAGCTGCCAGACCTGAAGAAAGCAATGCGAGAAGTGAGCATCCAAAGAAGGGTAGTACTACAGTGGATACCATCCCACTGTGGCATACCAGGAAATGAAGATGCAGACAGACTGGCAAAGGATGGAGCAACACAGGAACAAAAAGACCAAGAATACACCTACCAAGAAAAGAAGGCCCTCATCAAGGCCATCAGGAAAGTCGACTACCCAAAAGACAATTACACTATCTCGACAGCAGAGCAGGTTATTATCTTCCACCTCAGAACAGGACACAACAGATTAAACAGCCACTTAAATAGGCTAAGATTGGTCCCATCACCACTGTGCCCTTGTGGGCAGGCAGGACAGACCACTGAACATATCCTGCAAGACTGCAATTCACTAAACCAGTTAAGGGAAGAACACTGGCCCACAGAGATGGATATCCACAGCAAGATGTATGGGAGCACTGAGGAGCTTTCAAATACAGCAGCATTTATTAAGAAAACAGGACTTGCTGTGTAGACATGTCAAACTGTGAACGAGAAGAAGAAGATTCTTTTGTGCAGATATACTGTTATGTGGAGCGCATGGCCGTGTGGTTAAAATGTCGTTCTCAGACCCTTGAGGTCTGGTTTCAATCCACAATTTTTCTTTTGAAGATGCAATAAAAATTCTTCCTGTACATGATGCAATGTCTTCTATGGCAAAGTGGTCTTTATTTCCGCAGCCTATAGAAAGCCTCCCTGCACTCCATCACAGGAAAACATGCAGTAGCAAAAGTATACTGTTATGTTTTGTCATTTTTCTGTTTGTTTCATTTGTCATTATCACTTGATGTTCTGCCAATTTTCTGTTTGGTTTTGTTTAATCTCTGTCTTTCTATTTTTTCATCATATATACTCTTCTGGACATACTGATCTATCTCATCTAGCCATTATTATTTGAACATTGACAGTGCAGTTTCTTACTCATTGTGTGTTACATTTTGTTATTGATAAATGCCTTTTGGTCAAAACATCATGTTTTGTGCTATTGTATATGGCAGTAGTGATTAGCAAAGCTTTATTATCATGTTCCCAAGTTTCGCCTGTTAGATTACAGTTTGGCAGTTATATTTTACTGATCATATTTTGAGTGCAACTTGACTGATATTCTAATGTTTTGTAAATGACACATCAAGCAACATATCAATAATGTAACAGATGATAACTCAGTTGTATTGTAATTTTTATTCCACAGGCTCCAGAATATTTCCACAACAGCTTAGAGAGACAATTTGGGATGACCCTTATTGACATTTTACGATTTAATGCAGCATTAGATAGTTTACAGTAATCACATAAACAATTTTCTTGTCACTCCACCCCACGGATGCACTTTTATACACATCTTTCATCAGGAGACTGGCAGTACAATTCTTTATTGTTTCGATGGAAGGATTTACCGATAGCTCTATGTTTCTTACTCCATCAATTGTTTAGATTATGTGTGTACTAGAAACAATGGTTAGGCCTACATGCTAAAATATTATTTCTATTTGACAGTTACACTTTTAGTAGTTAATATTTGGTAGTTTTTCATTACACATTTTATTAGTTAATATTTGGTAATCATTAAACACATTTTGTTAGTTAATATTTGGTAGTTTTTCATTAGACACATTTTGTTAGCGCCATATTTTGTTAGTTAATATGTGATAATCATTAGACACATTTTGTTAGTTAATATTTTGGTAGTCATTAGATACATTGTTTAATTAATTCACCACAGTCTTTTTAGCATTTGGTCAGAATTTTTTTTTTAGGTTTATTTTTTTGCATATCTCTTACTGGAACAAGATATATTTGTCACAAGTTCGTTTTGAAAATTTCTTCAAAATTATTTGTAATAGGGTAGGTGGGAGCAAAGATCTGCACTTTTTACACTTTAGTGTATTCTGACACCTAAACCCTAAACCTAACTACGAACAACAAACTGTCATCAGTGTATAGCTTATCTATCCATTTTACATTAGTGAGGGTATTGAATAAGTCTTACATGTAGACAAGAAAAAGAGAGTTTATTAACTTAAGTGAACGCAGATTTTTGCTCCATTTTATACACATCAAGCATGTGTCATACATTTTGTGGGGCAAAGATCCGCAGGTGAAAAGATGATACAAAGTATTATAAACTTGAGGGAAATCACCACTGTAACAGGTCTAGAACAAACAAGGTGTAAATGTGTGCTAAGAATAAATATAGTTTTGGAACTGTAATCAGAAAAAAAACATGTTACAGTAAAAAATAGTTTAGGATTTCCATTTTAAAGCTAATAATGTCTTTGTAAGGTTGGATGATTGTTATAATCATATATATCGGCTCTCCTAGCTTTAAATCGGCATCTACAACTTCCTTATGACATCAGCATCTTCTTCATACATTTTTAATGCAGTCCTTTGCCTCAATAACATGTGGTCCTTAACCCCAAATCATATTGTTAGCAATTATCATAAATTCTTATGAATAAAACAAAGTATCCTCACAAGATAATGTGCTTAAGAACTTAACAACACAGCATATATTTCAGTTTAAACATTTAAAACATCACAATATTAATGATAACAGCAGGCAGATTGTGAGAAGCTGAAAACAAAAAAGATCAAACATAGAGAGAAAAAAATATTTTTTCACGTTTTTGAAAATTAACCCGTCCTTTGCCTATAAAACTTCATTGTGTCAAAGATTAGAATATTGGCGTTTGACATAATCACGTGTGGTATCAGGAAACAGGGACATGCCATGCTAAGATACAGAATGGCGACTGCATCAGACAGCTGTAAAGAGGCAGCATAATAAAAAAAATAATTTGAATCATTTAATAATTAATGAAACATTTAAGGAACTATTGAAGACTTGCATCATACTGAGAAAATCTGCTGCAGGCACCTGTCGGGACAACGCATAGATTCGAAATGAACTCGCTTCTGCTGTTTTCTCTCCACGAATCTTTGCCTTCCATCTACTCTATAATTTATAAATAAAAATAATTTTGGATATTAAATGTGAACGTACCAAACTTCCAAATCAATCATTTCTACTCAAACTGTATCAGTGTAGATAATCCAATTCTGAACACAAAAATTGTGTTAGTTATTCACAAAAATCAGACCTGTTTCTCTGAGAATTGAAGGTAGATCTAAGACTTTGATCAACATTTTTGTCAGATTTTTCTTACAAAATGTCATAATTCTGTTTAGGTATGTTACCAGTAATTGCCAGGTTGAATTTTAATAATTAACTCATTCATTATGGAATATTTTTAACGTTTGAGCAGAATTAATTTTTTTAGTTATATTTTATTTGCACACCATTACAGGAACAAGAAGTAGTACTACTAAATATATTTAAATTATAATGTAACATGTAGGCCCTATTTTGAAACATAAATAAACAGAGAATGTGGTTGTTATCACAAGTTTATTTTGAATGAAATTGCTTTTATTATTTAAAATAAAATCTAATTTATAAATTAAAAATAAAAACAATTTTGGACATGAAACATGAGCTTACTAAATTTCTGAATCAATAACTTCCACTCAAATTGTATCAGTTTTGTGGATAATCCAACTTTAAACAGAAAAATGTATAGTAGATAGGCAAAATGCTTCAAATATGTTTGTTATCTGAGTGGTTCTCTGAAATTTGAAGATAGATCTAAGACTGTGATTGACATTTTTTATCAGATTTTTCTTACAAATTGGCATAAATCTGCTTAGGTATGTTGCCAGTTATTGTTTGGTTGGATTTCAAAACTAATGCGACTAAAGTAAATAAAATAATTTTACTTTCACATGACATCAATCGGAACCATCCTTATATTGATATAAATACAAAAAATACTTAAATTAGCAAAAACAAGTAAGGATCTTTAAAGACACCACCTAATCCCAGATGTGGCCTGTGGATCGATTAAAAGACATCATGTATCGAGTTAATATTGATACTCATTTATTAGATACATTTTGTTAGTTAATATTTGGTAGTCATTCATTAGACACATTTTGTTAGAATATTTGGTAGTCATTCATTAGACATTTTGTTAGTTAATATTTGGTAGTCATTCATTAGACAAATTTTGTTAGTTAATATGTGTGTTGTCCTCAGTTTTTTATCCTATTTTACATAGAACTTATTATTCTGGTTTTGTAAAGTGATAACCTGTGAAAATAGCCCATTGGTCTACAGTACCTTATAATAACAAGAAATACTGAAGACAAAGGAAGATGGAGGAAGTCAGAAGAGATAAAAAAATTGTATAACTAGGCAATTTTGAAAATAATTAATTTAAGTGTTGAAAAGAATATTTGTGGATAAATGTAATAGCAGTGAGACGTAATAGTGATGATGCTGTCAAGTAGACATTGCTAGTTGCTACCTATTACATTTTATATCACCCTGAAACAGCAAGTTATCTGGAGATTGCTTACCAATAATGATTGCTCCATTCACTCTCATTTGCTGTTTCACAATTTTATCTATAACCCAGATCACCATTCTTATTTTGTCAGATATCATTCTATATCTTCTGTGTTCATGATGAAGATTATATTCATCTCCAAGATAAGCTGCATTTCTTCTCTAAACCAGCTGACCTGATCTATTATCAAGAGTCATTGTAAGCTGTGAATGGCATACATTCCAACTCTACATGGGCATTTTTGTGTGTAAAAACAGCAACCTGTATCTGTATTAATGTCAGCATAGCTGATTCTCAGATGAAATTGATGCCTGCTGGTTGCTTTGAAGATTATGGAAGATCTGTCAGTGAATATATTTTTTCCAGTGAAAATCATTTTATACATTGATAATCTTTCTATTCCTTCCACTACTGGTTCTTCTGTCAGTTGTCTCCTTTAGTAAGTGTCATCATTTTGACACATTTTGTTAGTTAATATGTGGTAGTCATTAATTAGACACATTCTGTCATTGAATGACAGTCTGTCATTCTTCTTATTTTATTTGTCCAGAAAAGGATAGTTTGTACATTGTACCAGTTTTTGTTATACCCATTTCAGTTGTTCATATTTTGTCTTCCAGTAACGCATGTGCTATTATTCTAGTCATGTTACCTGATATTTAGTGTCATGAATGGCATTGTTGATAAGCTTGATGCCAGAGTTAGTACGTCTTGTACATATGTTCTAGTCATCATTGTTTTATTTGTACTTTTATTTTGTATATACAATTATATGCATGTAAATGGAAAACGTCAGGCTCTGTGTGTGTGTTTGTGACAGCCAGGTTCAAATCTCACCGCAGGCAATTGTGAATCCATTCAGAAAGCAAAGGCAAACTACTTAGGGTATTTATATTGCCTAGAAAATCACTACAGCCAATAAATGCTTCGCTACAACCTGATGCTAGCAATAATTTTTATAAATTTTGAAAACTGGTCACAAATCAATATTGATATACACACCAGCACCCACATTGAGATTGAAACACCTATGGATGTGTCATGTGCGATGATGATATCTTGATTAACTAACTAACCCACATTGATGCTTAGCTCATTTCAGCTAGTTAAAGGTGTCAGTATAATAGCATTTATACAGTTGCCCAGGCAACAAATTCGAACTTCTTCCCGGCTCAGATTTTCAACTGTACAGACTAGAGAATTCATAGTTTAGAGTTCTAAACTGCCGCCTACTAGTATATATTAGTAACTTAGGTAATGATTAAATCACAATGGTAGTGCTCTGTGCAAACTCTCAGATGTCAGACTGTGGTAGCCATGATACAGTAATGAATAGGTCCTACATTTATATTAGTAATTTCTCAAAATCACTATGGATTATGATTCTGATAGTAAGAATTTCTTGAGAATCACATTATTTTTTCAAAGTAACTATAGTAACACATTAGTTTCTTTATGATATGACATAGTGTGGATCTAATGTTTCCACTGGATTACATATAAGACTAAATCTAACTCTAGAGAACAATTTTTTCAACAAGGTAAGTTACCTTTTCATGTTTTATTTATTTCCCCAGAGATATTATGTTAGTTTGGTTATGAAACTACATACATACAATAGACTTATGTGTGTTAAGTGTGTAAATGATGTTTTCAGGGTTGCCACATTGGAAAATAAATAAAGATTAGTAATTTTGTTTTAAAAAGTTTTTGATTTGATTTTGATGTTTTCCCATCTTTGAAACTTTCTCACACCTCTTGTATCACACAAACAAAACTAAAACAAAAATATGCAGTGTTCAATGCTTTATTTATATGTGCAAACATTATTTTAAAATCACTGAGAACAAAAGTTATTGTGTTTTTCAAAACGCACCAAAAATAACCTAAATTTTCAAAAAAGAATCCGGTGGCAGGGGATAGATTGTGTGGTTTTAATGGTTAATTGAAACATCATGTTTTTAAAATAAGGTGGAAGTTGGTAACATATCTTATTCAGGATATAGTGATAAATCCAGCATTTTGTGATTGTATTGATTTTCTAGGCTATATCTTATGTTGAATAGGTTGCCATTGGCTTCTGAAAAGTCAGGATGCACAATTGTCTGCAGCAAGATTTGAACCTGGTAACTTGGTGGCTCTCCACCACAGAGTCCAGACCATCTCGTATAGGACAATGCTATTCAAGTATTGTTGAATTTTTAACCACCTCTAATACAACCAATCCGATGTGCACAACTGGTTTTTGTGCCACAAGCACATTTTTCCTGGTTATATTTTCCCCACCATCCACTCTAGCACAGTGCTTACAGCTGATTGTTAGTATAGTCAAATGTTGTCAGTATCATGTTGAACGTTTTAGTTAGAGAAAGATGAAAGCTACAAGTTCATATTAGATACTTGGTGCTGATAAGAAAGATCTAATAAGATACATAGGCATATGTCTATAGATGGACAAGGTAAAACTTGCAATCAGAGATGAGAATGAAAGATTACATTTGAACACATACAAGTAAGAAAATTATGATCAGGTAGAACATGGATTGCATATTCATGGCAGAGTATGATTGAGTGAAAATAGAAATATGAAAATTGATTTCATGAATTCTCCTAGAAAAAACTAGGATAACTGATTTTGTGAGTACTATTGGCTCTTCTTCTTCTTCTTTGTTCATTCTCAAACTCCTGCAGATTAGCAGGATGTAGTCTGGAGAACGGAATGCGTTGTGACTATTGGCTCAATTTAAAATAACACAAGGATAACTTATTTAGTGATAACTCCTAACTGAATGTACTTCCCAGTGGCCGTGTGGTTAGAACGCTGTTCTCAGACCCTTGAGGTAACGAGTTAAATTCACGGTTGGGACAGGATTCTTTCTTTCGGAGGTGCAATCAAAATCCTTCCTGTACATGTCACGCCATCTGCTATGACAAAGTGGCTTTTATTTCTACAGCCTCCCTGCACTCAGAAAGCTCCCTGCACTCCTTCACAGGAAAACATGCAGTAATGAAAGTTTTCCTGACTGTAAGCAATGTTAAACTAAGATAACATCATTTTGCATTACTTCTGACTAAATGGAATATGACATTAGGATAATAGATTTTCCATATTAAGAAGGAAGTTAGGTTTTTTCCATCATGTGAAGAGAGGATGGAATTGAAAGAGTGATGTTGGAAGTGGTGATAGAAGGCCGTATAGGCAGAGCCGACCAATATGTCATCGGACAAGAGATATTTAGGAATGCATGCACATGTTGCTAGAGGAGACAGGCAACTTGCCAGAGACTGCTGTGACTTCAGGATATTCATAAGGAAGACTACATTCTGGAAAGAATATGTCACATGACATAACAGATTTTTTTATTACTCCTGACTGAATGGCATTAAATTAGGATAACATAATTTTTTATCACGACTGAGTGGAATATTAAATTAGAATAACATACTTTTTTATTACTTCTGACTGAATGGGACATTAAATTAGGATAACAAAATTGTAATTACCTCTGATTGAAGTAAGGTTTGAAGTAATAAGAATTTGTTGGCTAACTGCTAGAGAGTTCTACCAACTCCTGGCTGAATTGTGGGCTAAGATAACTTTCGAATAACAGCAGCCCCTATGTCTAGCAAAGCTTATCTTGTTTTTTTGGGTAATATACTGGGATGTAGACAAAGCCTTGTTGCCTCCATGTTTTTTATTTGAATCATTATCTCAAGGATATTGTGACTGATTTATTTTAACGAGCACAATTTATCATTCATCAGTTCATGTGCTATTTTCAATTGAAGGTTGACTTCACAGACAACTTAATATTGTTGGATATTTTCTACTTCTCCTTAATTAATTCTCAACTTCTGTTGGTTGACAAGATATAATCCAGACTACAGAATGCATTGTATCATGGTTTAGTGCATGTTACTGTAGTGATATCTGCACCTTTTGACCAAGTTAGTTACTTTTGAAGTGACATATCCAACTTTAGCTTGGGTTTTTTGTAAATCGCTTTAACTTTTAGATTCCCAACCTAGTCACTGCTTCATTTTATAGAAGCAATGTTACCTGTAACTCCATCTCATAGAAGCAAAGTGATCCATGACCTGATACATTAAAAAAATATCTTAAAATAGAGTAAAAAGACACCAAAAATATATTTCTCATTAGGCCCTTTATGCCTACAATAATTTCATTTAGTTTAACTAATGACATATTTAATGGAATAATTGAAATTTTAACTCATTAACCTTTACGACTCTGCGGTCACAATAATGCGCCTATGAGCACAGCTCCATTGTGCCTGCAGGCGCAATCCCGCTACATAGGATATCGCCCGATTCCCGAGTACGGAACTTCACAAAGTAATGATCCCGTGACGTATAAAACATGCCAAACGAAGCTAGGAATACGTCGCAGTTTAAAGGTCAAATTCCTTTACTCATTACGACTGCAAGAAGAGAAAAAACCGGCTGGTTTTGTCAACGAATTTCTGGAACGACGTTGGCCATTTTTTAGCCATATTTTACTATCAAATTGAGTACCGCGTGGCATGGCTAAGTGATCGTGAATACATGTTTTAATTGTTGTTTTTTATGTTTAATATGTTGTTATTTGATAAGAATGTTTGTGTAGTTCAAAAACACAAAAATAATATGTATCAGGGGTGCCACGTGTGTGCATAGACAATAATTACGCTGCGTGTCGGGATAGACCTAGTGTTTACCGGACGGACGTTATATGCGATTTCTTCACGTTTTTTTAGTTCATATTATATTAGTTTTGATATAAAACAATATATATACAATAAGTATAGGTATTTATGAGGATTTTATCAATGATTCCATGCATTGCTCAAGTATTAGGGTAGTCAAGAAGTTATATGTGCGATTTGAAAATGGCGTTTTGCGATTTTTCCCCCGAATTTTCAACTTCACAACTTGCTCACAACTGTCATATCATACATACAACAACAACAAAAACATGACTATATTCACTATTCACTCCTTTATTTAGATATGCAAAAATTATTTTGATATCGTTTAAAACAAAAAAGTTATCACGTTTTCAAAACACCCACCATCAATAACGCACATTTTCCAAAAAAGAATTCAGGCCCAAGGGAATGTTTCTTAATTTTTAATTCAGGGCCCTAAAGGTTAACAAGCTTCAAAATTTGCAGTTGAGTTTATTCAAACCACATGGTTATTCTCAACATGAAAATCGTCACTGTTTCTTGTTTTAGTTTTCACATGATAAACTATTGAGAATATATAGAAGTAAAGTGGAATAAAACTCAAATTAAAATTACTTTAAAATCTGTATTTTTTTAGTTTATCCTTTCTGTCAGTTACCCCACAGAAAAACCCCATGTGATGCAGCAACCCATGGGTTGGGAATCCATAATCTATAAGATAAAGTAGCCAACTCCATTTCCAAGTTAGTCATCTTTTATGTCATGCATGCAGGTTGCAGTGTTACTAAGTCTGACAGCACACATGTGCTTTTCATATCCAATATTTCCTGTCTCTTGCCATTCTTGTGCATTCTGACAACTATAATTTTTCGCCATCTCTTTGTGTTTTCCTTCCACTGATATTATTGTGTTCTTTGTGACTACTGCTCTATGACTATTCCTTCTTGCGTGGATTAATTTGACTTGTATGTTATCAGGTCTTGGGTCTTTGTTTGTAGAGCTGTTTGTATTTCATTTTCTATTTCTGATCTCAATATGCTTGGTTCTAATTCTACCATCACGTTGTGTTCTATGTTGTCTGCTCCTTCTTTTAGAGTTAGCAAATCTTTAAAATTTTGATATTTCGTTTTCTCATTTCTTCTATAAGATATTCTTCTTTGTTTAGTAGGCATCAGATATTTATTATGCCAGATTTGGTGGTATGTTTACGTTTGATATTTAGTCATCTTCTGAGAACTCTCCATTGTTTCCTATGAACAGTATTATTTAGTACTAGTTCTTATACTGTCGAGTCACTAAACCAGTCACAGTGTCGATTCAGTGACTCCAAATGGTTAAACCATGTTCTAATCTATCCCATACAGAAAGAAATCACATAGTCCATATACAAAACACTGAAACCCAGAACTTTACTTCCTTTTTAGCAAGCAGATATAGCAAACTGCCATCTCTCACCATTGACCAAAAGTCATATTCCTGATATTGATTGTAGCTGTTATATTCATAAACACAGTTGATACAAATAAAACAAATATAGATAAATCCATAGCATATAAATTAAATCACTGTTTAAGAAATGGTTCAGTACTAGGTTTAAACATTTTAATGTAAGGTGACTCTAGGTTTCCTCAAAAAGCCATGTAGGCTACCCAAATACAACTGGAGGATGCATACATTTGCATAGGGATAGGGGGTGTCCATAAATTATGTCAACAATTAAGAAAGTGGGTTTGAAAAAGTTTGACAGTTGTTGAAGAGGGAGTGGTGTGGTTGACAAACATTGATGTCAACAAAACAGTTTTTTATGCACCAATTAAATTTTACGAATTTGAAACAAAGTAGAATAACTGTGTCCTTTTTTTGTCTACACAGTCTCAAAACATTTTTTAGGGATGGTAGGGGGGTGGAAATAATTAAACAGCAGGGTGGTATTTGGATTCTTGGCACTTTGTTGACAGGTGGGGGTGGGGGGTCAAAAAATTGTTCAAATGGTATTGAAATAATTGATGGACAGCTCCTTAGTATTTCTGATATTTGTACGCTATGAAGCCAAAACTTTGACCACTTGGCTATGCTTACAATGAAATTTACATCAATTAAAGTTCTAACCTATATCAAGAGGGACTACTTGGTAATCATGTCAATATTTTTCATTTGATCATGTCTTTCATACAGTGATGAACTTTTTAAATAAATTGATAAGCTGTAACCTTTCTTACCTAAATTATAAGATAAAAAGATTTTGGTTTAAAGTAGTTGATAAGAATGTGATTGTTTGAAACAAATTTATAAATACCCATTCAAATTGACCTGATGTGTTAGAGAAATTAATGTTGTTATTATAGTTTACAGAATGTACTTGCAAAGTTAAAGGTGACCAAATGTTGCCAACAATATATTGACCATCTACCGTATATTATTTTATCATTAATCATTTATAAACATGGAGTGTAACAAGATTTTGGGCATTACTGTATTAGATAAGCACCTGCTGACAACAGTTTTGGAGTGTTTGTCTACCTTGATAAAACATCTGATCATACCAATATTGAGCAATACCAGAGAATCTGGTTAGGGCTGAACTAGCTTTCGAAACCTAGTGGCCCATGCAGATGTAGATTTAGTCTGACATGCTGGAATATAATATGGTGATCTCTATAATGGTAGTCACCAGCAAGAAATAGTTTATTGTAACAGTTTTCATCCTTATTCTTTCAATTGATAACAAGTGAGACTGCTGTAAAACTCTACATTATAACAAAAGCACTTACATAAAACACAAGGTTGATCAGCTTTACAATGAACTATCAGACTATAGGGTTACAGTATGATAAAATACAGATAACAGTTTACAAGACCATTTTAATATTTTTTCAGTGTTTACAAATGATATGTAAATGTTATGAGATTTACTTGTAAAGACATTGTCGATAGTGAAAGTGGCCTTAGGAAATGACTCGGAGCGAATCTGCACCACATTGGCACATGTGTAGCATCGCCGGCATCTACAACAAACTTTGTTAAAAATGGTCTTAAACAGTAGCTCTGAGGTGACTGTGGAGCAAGATGTCATTAAGACTTATATTAAGATCTATAGGAAACTAGAGAAAGTGTTTGAAAATGGCATGAGTTTGAGGGTCAGACTGGAGAAAGGGATAATGTTTGAACAAGATTCCATGGATAGTAGAGTTATGGGGATGAAAAGTGAGGATAAGTTTAAATCTATCAGAAAGAAAAGTACCATAAGTATTAGTCAAGGTATCATGGCGAGAGAATTTACAACATGCAGCCAAGCCAATAAATAAGTATAAATCATGTAACACCATTTATGTTACCATTTGTAAATGCTGTGACATGAAATACATAGGTGAAGCTGTCAAAAAAAAACTAAGTGACCATTTCTACCAACATCTTCATGTCTTAACCACAGATTGCCTACCACTGTCACTATGCATTTCAGTGGATGTTTGGAGATATCAAGTAATTGTTCCTGTAGGTTCAGACATCAAATAATTGTTTCTGGAGGTTTAGAGACATCAAGTATGTATTCCTGTAGGTTCAGACATCAAGTAAATGTTCCTGGGGGTTTAGAGACACCAAGTAGTTGTTCTTGAAGGCTTAGACATCAGTTATTGTTCCTAGAGGTTCAAAAATTTAAAAATGTTCCTGGAAGTTTAGAGGCATCAAGCAATTGTTCATAGAGGTTTAGAGGCATCAAGCAATTGTTCATAGAGGTTTAGAGACATCAAGTAATTGTTACCGGATACTAAACTTTAAAGACATCAACCAGTTCTTCCTAGAGGTTCAGACATCAAGTAATTGTTCCTAGAGGCTCAGATATCAAGTAGTTATTCCTAGAGGTTAAGCGACATCCAGCAATTGTTCATAGAGGCTCATTCAGACATCAAGTAATTGTTCCTAGAGGTTCATAGACATCAAGTAGTTGTTCCTGGAGTTTCAGGCATCAAGTAATTGTTCCTGGAGGTTCAGAGGCATCAAGTAATTGTTCCTAGAGGTTCAGACATTATGTAATTGTTCATGGAGGTTTAGAGACATCAAGTAATTGTTCATAGAGGTTCAGACATTTAGTTGTTGCATTAGTTAGTTAACAGTTCTGAACAGTAACATAGCTTCTTAATATCTTCCTGTAGATGAATTGTTGCATGCTGATAGTTTTCCTACCTTGTTGATACATTTCATCCATCCTAGCAAGAGTTCCTATAGACTCATATGATGCTAGATTTATGCAGACTGTTGAATTATGACATCCTAGCAAAAGTTCCTATAGACTCATATGATGCTAGATTTATGCAGACTGTTGAATTATGACATCCTAGCAATAGTTCCTATAGACTCATATGATGCTAGATTTATGCAGTGTTGAATTATGACATCCTAGCAATAGTTCCTATAGACTCATATGATGCTAGATTTATGCAGACTGTTGAATTATGACATCCTAGCAATAGTTCCTATAGACTCATATGATGCTAGATTTATGCAGTGTTGAATTATGACATCCTAGCAAAAGTTCTTATAGACTCATATGATGCTAGATTTATGCAGTGTTGAATTATGACATCCTAGCAAAAGTTCTTATAGACTCATATGATGCTAGATTTATGCAGTGTTGAATTATGACATCCTAGCAAAAGTTCCTATAGACTCATATGATGCTAGATTTATGCAGTGTTGAATTATGACATCCTAGCAAAAGTTCTTATAGACTCATATGATGCTAGATTTATGCAGACTGTTGAATTATGACATCCTAGCAATAGTTCCTATAGACTCATATGATGCAAGATTTATGCAGACTGTTGAATTATGACATCCTAGCAATAGTTCCTATAGACTCATATGATGCTAGATTTATGCAGACTGTTGAATTATGACATCCTAGCAAAAGTTCCTATAGACTCATATGATGCAAGATTTATGCAGACTGTTGAATTATGACATCCTAGCAAAAGTTCCTATAGACTCATATGATGCAAGATTTATGCAGACTGTTGAATTATGACATCCTAGCAAAAGTTCTTATAGACTCATATGATGCTAGATTTATGCAGACTGTTGAATTATGACATCCTAGCAAAAGTTCCTATAGACTCATATGATGCTAGATTTATGCAGACTGTTGAATTATGACATCCTAGCAAAAGTTCCTATAGACTCATATGATGCAAGATTTATGCAGACTGTTGAATTATGACATCCTAGCAAAAGTTCTTATAGACTCATATGATGCTAGATTTATGCAGACTGTTGAATTATGACATCCTAGCAATAGTTCCTATAGACTCATATGATGCAAGATTTATGCAGACTGTTGAATTATGACATCCTAGCAATAGTTCCTATAGACTCATATGATGCTAGATTTATGCAGACTGTTGAATTATGACATCCTAACAATAGTTCCTATAGACTCATATGATGCAAGATTTATGCAGACTGTTGAATTATGACATCCTAGCAAAAGTTCTTATAGACTCATATGATGCTAGATTTATGCAGACTGTTGAATTATGACATCCTAGCAATAGTTCCTATAGACTCATATGATGCAAGATTTATGCAGACTGTTGAATTATGACATCCTAGCAAAAGTTCTTATAGACTCATATGATGCTAGATTTATGCAGACTGTTGAATTATGACATCCTAGCAATAGTTCCTATAGACTCATATGATGCAAGATTTATGCAGACTGTTGAATTATGACTTCAAAAACAAATATTAGCAGACTGATGCTTAGAGCAGACACAGAGAAACTTTCGTGGGTGAGAAAGAATGAGGATCAATTAACAGCTTACTGGGACCTTCAGTCAACGTGTAATGGCTGAAACACACAAGGAGAGATCTGAGCACCTATGGACTTGTCCGGAGTGCAGTGACGATGATCCAGTGACTAATTAACTAACTGACAAACAAACAAGACTGCACAAAACAAGATGTAGATAGACACAAGAAAACTACATAATTAATTAGTATGAGTTATTCTGACCTCAAATTTCAGGGAACTAAAAAACCAGCCAGTACCTGTATTATAAAAATAACATTCAGAAAATAGAACAATGTGAAAATTAATGACTAATTTGAGATAGAAACTGAAATGGAAACCACAAGAGTAGACTGAGAACACTTTTTAAAGGCCTTTCTCTGAGAATAATTTCTACATCCATTGAAAAAGCCCATAACTTGTCAGATTACCACATTGGATGCATCAATGCACAGAGACCTACAGTGATTTCTATCTTCAATAACACAGATGAATGAGGAAAAAATCCTGACCTGTCCAATCCTTAATGTTATCTGTACATAATTTTCTTTGTCCTCCTCAGCATTTTCTACCTTTTACTGTTCCCTGTAGTATCATTTTTTACAACGATATTTTTCTAATTTCTACATGCCTACCAACATGTAGAGTAGGTGGAGGCAAAGATCCACAATTTTTACACTTTAGTATATTTTGACATTTAGACCTAACTACGGGACAACAAACTGTAATCAGTGTATAGCTTATCTATCTGTCTTAGTGAGGGTATTGAAAGCATAAGTCTTATATGTGGACAATAGAATTTTTGAACTTGGGTACATGTAGATTTTTGCCCTAATTTATGGGGCAAAGATCCGCAAGTTATGGGGCAAAGATCCACAAGCAAAAAGGTGATTAAAAACTAATATAAAATTGAGGGAGTTCACCACTGCGACAAGTCTAACAAACCAGCAGTGTGTAAATGTGTGCTAAGAATAGATATGTATAGTTTTGTAACATTAATCTGTGGAAAAAAACTGTTAGAATAAAAAATACTTGGTAAGTTCCATTTTAAAGCTAATAATGTCTTTATAATGTTGGATTTTCGTTATAATCATATATATCAGTCTCTCCCAGCTTTAGATCGGCATCTGCAACTTTCTCATGACATCTACATTTTACATTTATAATGTAGTCCTTTAAACTCGCTTAGGCTCTTTACCTTCCACAGATTGCCTCCACCTACCCTTACAGTGTAAATATTCAATAATATTTGGTGATATAATCTTTGAATCAATGCTGTAACACTTTTTTTTTAATTTTCAGATTATAGCTTTTGTAGATTTATATTCTCTGGCATGATCTGTTTATGCAATGTGCAATAAGAATAATAAGGTGAAAGAGATTTTCATATGTTGTTATAGAATATTTCAAAATACAATTGCTTGAAAGAAATGTATCAAATATTTGTAATAATTGATTTGTAATTCATGTATTTATTATATATTATATAATTTTATGTATTAAATAATTAAGTTATAAATAAATATATTCATTATGTAAGCTTTTTTATTCTATCTTGAATACTGTGGGTTATTTATACAGGTTTTCATATCACTAAGTTAACAGGTATGATTTGTACTTTTATTTTTGTGTGCAAAAACTATGCATTAAATTTGTCAAGAAGTGATAAACTGATATCATTTAAGTTCTTCTGCATAGACTTTCATTGTCAACGTGAATATGCTCCAGCAGTGCAGTAATCAGCCAGAGGCTGTTCGCATTTCTGTAGATATTGCCTCTGAATGGTATCAATGGAAAATTTTCTGTCTGCTTATTCTGGATAACTTTAGTAACAGAATCTGTGCCACAATCACAATTAGTTGACATTTTTAACTAGTTGAATCATTAGCTGACACCTTTTTAACTCATTGAATGATTAGTTGACATTTAACTAGTTGAACTCATAATTTCTTAATCTGTTCTGACATCTTAAAGTATTGACTGATTATTTTCTATTGAACAGTGTTGCATTCCTCATTTTTTGATAGTCTGGATGTGATATTTCATACTCCATCAGTTGTTCATATTTATTTTCAATTGTCCAGTTTATTGATATGATTTTCACATGCCATTATGTATTTGATCATGCAGTGTAATAGTTGTTGGTAGTATCATGATTTTTTAACTGAAACATCCATAGTGTACATATGTATTTTTATAATATGAAAAAAAGCAGTCAGCTTGCAATACTCCACCAGATATTCATATCCCAATGTTCTTTATATGTTAGATGTATTTTCTTGCTGTTTTGTTACTGAGATGTTTAAAATGGTGTTCATCTTGAAGCTAGTAAGTATTCCTATATGTTGATTTATGTTTCTTTTGTATTGTTTTAGAATAGTCATTATTTGGGTCATAATATTCTAAAGTAATGTGTCATTGGCTATTGTTTTCATTGCGTTGATTTACTGTTGTTAACTGGTGATTATAGTCTTGATACCTGTGTCAGTAGATTTTCTGGTTGATCTCATCCTAATATGTTCTTTTATATACAGGAGTATGGTAAATATTTACATACAACTAACAGGTGATTACAGCAGGTGATTTTCCCTGTATATTCATTAGAGAGCGAGTACAACAGGTGTGTTACACTTCAATAGAGAGTGAATACAACAGGTGTTTTATCCTTACATATATTAAAGAGTGAGCGCAACAGGTGTGTGTTACACTTACATACAATAGAGAGTGAGTACAGCGGGTGTTTTTCCTTATATACACATTTTCATTTTCTTTATGAGTGATTATTTTCTGGAGACTTTTAGGAACTAGTTGATGCAATTCACCAATGACATGAAGAAGGCTTCCCCAATCAAGGTTTCCCCAATGTTTTACAGCATGATTACTAATAATGTGGTCATGATGGATAGTTTTCAGGTCTATGATGATGATATAATAACAATAAAATGCAGGATATAAATTTGTAAATCTCGAGTGGATATAGTTCTCCATCAAGAAAAAGGACACAACACACCTGACTGTTTACAGACGACTGTGCGCTCACAGCAGGCTCTGTCCAGGAATTGAGATTTGAAATTTTCCACAAATTTGGAGTGACAACTCTTTTGGACTGATTAAAATTCCAGAGCTTTTATTGAAACGTGAGTGAGCTACTCGACTTGGTGTGACAGTATTAACAATATTCAGTAGAATATTGTTACCGGTAATACTGTCACACCACATCTGCAGTAGCAGTCCAGATGTCTTTCTTGTGGTTCTCAGGAATGTGATCAAAATAAAACCGCTTAGGCTTACCTACTATCAGTCAGGTCTTTAACAGACTTCCCAATTATGTGATGACCATGACAAGTCAACCCATCACAATAATTCTGTTTCTTGTATGTTGATGATGTTCCACTTTTGCATATAGCAGTGATAACAGAAGGACTGCATGGTATAGCTTCAGTTAGGTTTCCATGCTCAGACCATGCTAGATCCATATTTGCATTGAAAGGTACCACAAAGTGTAAGTCAGTGTGTTATGATACTTTTGATGCCTTTCAGTTCCAGTGTGTAAACTTATAGCAAATAAATCCTTCTTAGAGCAGAAACGCCATTGTGACATTATTACTTTTAATCCATGCGTAATTGATTCATTCTTCTTCTTCAGCATTCATTCTCAAACTCCCGCTGGATCTCCTTTTCAGCAGGACTATGGTCCTCCTAGATTTCAAGCAGGATGTAGTCCAGAGAATGAAAATGTGTTGTGTCGTCGTTTTATTTTATATCACAGCAACAATTACGTAACTATTATCGGTCCTTTCCCAGTTGTCTGGCATATTTTCACACTTTTAAATAAATCTGTGCCGATCCATATTTTGTAGTAATTTCGACCGCTGTATTCCTAGTTACAGAATGGCTGCCATAATTGGGATATGATTGATAATTCAGCTCCAATCGAAAATATCATTATTACCTTTGCAATGAGTGTTCCTAAGCAAAAAGAGACACTGGAAACATGATTTACTACGGTCATGGTAAGGACACGACTGTTAACCATGACCACTGCGCATTAAAATTGAGTAATTTCCACCTGCCATTGCATTCTATTTTTGTCCTTGCCTTTACTCACATGAATTATGTATTTTATGGAGGGTATTTGGAAAATGCAATAACTTGTTTGTTTTAAAGCTACGTATATACTTTTGTGTGTGAAAATAAAGGAATGGCCACTGAATGTAATGATGTAATTTGTATGTGAGATAAATTGTGAACTAACATTATCAACTAGACTTAGAATTTCTGTGAAAACCTTCGATACACTCAATCCGGGATAGAATGCCGCTTATTAGGCATAGATCACTCTGCTGCTTAATACTGGTGGCTACGCAAAAGAAATATTAATTTAGAAAAAAAATCATCGGAAATGGTTGCAATTTAGAAAAATATTGACGAATTGTATCGGGGTTGTACAGTCATAACTAATCTCTAACGCATTCTATTTAGTTGTGAACACTAGCGGAAACAGGTGCAAAATTTAGTAATTAGGTCTACTTTCATTTCTTCAGTTAATTAACCGAGTCAATAACATAAAATTTGTTTACACTTGCTATATTTTAGCTCGAAGAGGTATGAAAAAGCATTGTGCCTGGTGAGTTAAGGATAAACACTGGGTTATTGTTTAGTTTTCAATGCCAGAGAAATAATCATTTAATAAGATGAACTGTGTTGTCTCCCTTTTTTGGGAACATTTAGTTTGTTTCACGTTTCATTTAAAATGTAGGCCCAAAAACTGGGAAAGGACCCTATTATCTATTTTTATGTGTGTGTGCATGCATGTGTGTATTTGATAGGCTGATATAGATCTGTGAGTTTTTGTCATCCAAGAAAACCCAACTTTTGAAACTTCTTTGATTCTTTAGTTTTGTTGAAATTCTATCATACATGTTGATTTGTATCTGTTCCAAGTGTCTGAGAACATCAGAGTACAGTAGTAGATACATTTTGTGCTTCCTTTTATCTTGTCACAAGTGACCCTTATGCACTGTATCATTGTTATCTTTATTCAGTTCTGCTTCAGCAACAACACGTGAGTCATGTTTGATGTATTTTTTGTTACCAGAGTATTTTCAGAAATTAATTCAAATGTTAATGTCAAGTAGCATAATCACATAATAAAACCAGAGATAGCAGAAGAACAATTCAGATTTGTAGAAGGAAAATGCACAAGAAATGCCCTATGTATAGTAAGAACATTAATGGAGAGGGCCACAGAAGTACAAGACCTATATCTGTGCTTCACAGATTACAGCAAAGCATTTGACAAGGTGAAACATTCAGAGATTGTAAAACTGCTAGAAAATCTTAACGTTGATGGTAGAGATCTAAATATAGTAAGAAATATGTATTGGAAACAAACGGCTGTGATGATAGTTAATAACACCATAGGTAGATTTCAAAAGATAGAAATGGGTGTCAGGCAAGGTTGTGTAATGTCACCGGATCTTTTCTCCCTGTATACAAGAATACATTATGTGAAATATAGAAGATATGCCAGGAATAACAGTGGGAGGATGCAATATAAATAACTTGATATGCTGACGACACAGTACTGATCACAGTAAGCAAACAGGAACTACAAGCCCTGTTAGATAAAGTAGTGAAAGAAAGTATGTGAAAACAAAGGCCTCAGTTCAAACAAGAAGAAAACGGAAATAATGGAATCATACAAATAAGACAGGTTCTGCTACAGTGTATTTGACTACTGCTGAGATCATTTGGAAGAATATGCATCTGAACATACATGTCTACTAGCCGAAGTCTACTTATGTTTGTCCTACTAAACAAATTTGTAATACAATTAAATAAAATATATTTGCACCACAGCAGAATTAATGCAACATGCAAGAAACCAGATGATGATCATGTCTATAAAAAAAACCAGATATTCCAGTTATTAATATTTTTTTTCTTCATGGAATTGTGATTATCAATATGAACACAGTGTGTTCCTCAGTATTTGAAATTATTTCCAATGTTGATTTATTTCATCAGTTTTTTGCAATGTATTTTTTTAATATGATTTCAATAAAGTTTTGTTTTAAACTGAATGATCTTCACTTAAAATATTGTTGACAGACTCATGATTGTAACTGTGGTTACTGAAAATAAGTTTGGTTTCCACATTTATTTTTTGTGCTTGTTCTCAACTTACGCGAGATCTTTCTTGTAGCAGGATTAGATTTCTAGCTGGATGATGTCTGTCCAGAGATTGGAGATTCATTGTCTCAGCCCAACTTTGGTGGTGATATATGTTCAGTGTTTTACCAATTACACTGAATGGTAAATCCATAGCAATATATAGATACAGTGGAATTCCTCTTTTATCATCAATTTCTCTATATAACAACACTTTTCCAAATCCCAAATTATATTTAGTCTATATTGTTTGTGCTGTATATAACCAATATCTGTTATTACATACATATTTTGTTGGTCTGGAACAAGTTGTTATAACGGGATTCCACTTTATTTAGCCAGCATTGCTCCTACTGTACACTAATCCCGCTTTCACTAATCTGAATGCTAGTAATGGTAAACAATGCTTGACCCTTTTGTAGCATTCTGGCTCACTATTGATCTGACCACAGATGTCCACTTCCCCTTAATAGCATCTGATATTGATTTGTTCTGGTTCCTACCAATATCATATCTCATCAATAATGGGTTCCTGTATAATTGGTGACTGATATGAATATAAGTGAGGTCGGCACTTGGTTGGTGACCGAAATATCAATTCACAATACTCACTTTCTACAATTATTTTGCAAAGAACAGTTGAGGGTCGAAAGATAGGAGTACAGAGAAAATCATGGATTGATAACATCAAGGAATCGTCTGGGCATGATTTTCTACACTCCTCCATATAGCTAAGGATAGAATTGTTTGGAGAGCTTTTTTGTGCTGTTGTATCCAGTGTGGCACCCCTATTACCCTGATATAACCAGTGTGGCACCCCTATTACCCTGATGTATCCAGTGTAGTACCCCTACAATCCTGATGTATCCAGTGTGGCACCCCTATTACCCTGATGTATCCAGTGTGGCACCCCTATTACCCTGATGTATCCAGTGTAGTACCCCTATTACCCTGATGTATCCAGTGTGGCACCCCTATTACCCTGATGTATCCAGTGTAGCATCCCTATGACCCTGATGTAACCAGTGTGGCAACCCTATTACCCTGATGTATCCAGTGTGGCACCCCTATTACCCTGATGTATCCATTGTGGCACTCCTACAATCCTGATGTATCCAGTGTGGCACCCCTACAATCCTGATGAGTTATGGGTCTTATTATTAGTATTATTACTCTGACGCCTGTATGTTGCCGGGACCCGAAAGGGGAGCAAAGGATAGCAACACTGTTTACCTTCCACGCATGTCATAAAAGGCGACTAAGGAGGTTATGGGATGGAGTTGGCTGCCCCATCCCATATAGGGTCAGTGACCCAAAGCCATGCTGAAGTCGGATGTGTCAGGCCCAAAGGTGCAGATATAGCAGCAATGCTGTAAACCATGACACAACACATTCCATTCTCCGGACTACATCCTGCTAATCTGCAGGAGTTTGAGAATGCACGCAGAAGAAGAATTACTCCTCTGACATACAAAAAAAGCTGTGAAAGAAAAGTGAATGTTAAGGAAAAGAATGAGTCACATGACAGAACTTGGTTGTCATGAATCAATAAATGCACTATATATACTACAGAAAGAATAAATATAATTTTGGATTTTGAAAAGTGTCATTAAATAGAGAAATTTGTTATAAAAGGATGTTCTATAAAGGGATTCTGCTGTACTAGGTCACCAAGAAGTTGATGTATCATATGTATTAGATATGTTGATTATCCTCTTCACACACCGGACATATCCATAGGTCCTCAGATCTACGCTTCAGTAAATCTCTTGGATCCGGTTCTATGTTGGTCCACTGCTTTTAAAATAAAATCTTTGTCACGTGGTCTCTATGAGCCACGTCCATCCTCATTCCCAATTCATGCATTCTCGATATTGACTCATGCTCATTCATCTCAAAATCATCTGAACGTGCAGACTCATGAAGAGCAATGAGTATGTCTGCTATGTCCATAGATTGACATCTGTTATGGTGGCAATGCTAGCTAATAAGTCTGCCCATTCATCTCCCTCCACACCCACTTGTCCAGGGACAAAGATAAGTGTGGGTTTTCGTAGTGATGCCCACATTTTAACTCTCTCTAATGACTTCACCAATCCCCTACGTACATCACCTGTGTTGACTTTCTGAATCATATTCATTGAGTTACTTAGTATGTACTTATGGTATGATGATGTATTATAACACCAGGTCATCAGGGGATGGATAAATGTGTACGGTCTGGGCCGAATGTCCCGCCTGCAGAACAAGAATGTTGACATGAATTTCCAGCCACTATCATCCAGGTGCACCTGCTCCTTTGTGCTTGTCTCCTGGGTGGCAGGAAAAATCAGATATACCATTGCTGCAGATTGATTTACAGAGCTGACAGTAGAATGATGACCAAGTTATCCCAGATGTATACTCTATGCTCCTGAAAATCCTAACATACTGCTGAATTGGAATGTCTCCCTTTTGGGACCAAACATGCATTCATAAATCAATCACATGCCATGCCGAGTGGAGTAGGCAATAATGCTTCTCCAGAACTCAGTCGCCTATGTTGTTAATAAGTTCAGCTGGTGACTTCTTTTTGGGCACAGTGACAAACCATCCAGAAATTTCTCTCTTTGTCTCTTCTCCCCTTAATCTTTCCGGTGGTTACTAAATGTTCAAGTTTTACTTTACTCATAACATGCCCTAAAAATCTTGATTGTTTCACTATAATTTGTTGTTTTACTTTAGTTTCTCTGAGAACTTCTATATTAGTTTTATTCATTCTTCTTAAAAATCACATCTCAGTTGCCTCCAGCTCATCTTGGGCACTTTTCTTGAAGCATTATTCTAGACACATGACTCCTATAGTTTGCTGTTGCTTTCAGGAGGAAATTCATTTAACGAATAGTACACAAAGAAAACATATTCATTTCCAACACCATTTTTTATCAGAAGTCCATAAATCTCCCAAACCTACCATGCATTTGAGACAACAAACCTTATATGAGCTCAGGTGATGCCTCAGTTACCAAGGTTCACACTGTTCCTCTGCACCTGGAGAGGGCAGTATGCTACAGCTAAACCTCGCAACCCAGACACACTGCACATCCTACAAATAAACATCTCACAAATCAATCAAAAATAAATAACTACAACTTACTAATCTACTCCTGGACCTTAAAAATACAAGTGCAATAATAACAGGGGACAAATGCTACCAAAAGATTCCCTATCCATGTCACATGCATACACTGTATAATGCGTGTAAGTGTAAAAAATGTCCGGAATTAATTACACTAATCTATACACTGTATAATGCGTGCAAAAAATGCCAGGAATTAATTACACTAATCACAAATGTGGTTGCGTCTTTGGGTCTCACCAATGGCCCACTAGACCATGCAACAGAAAACCTTAGTGGATGACATGCCGTTATATTGAGGTTATCTTCTTAGAGAAGCTTTATGGCACGTCATCTATACAATTATGCTTTTATTTTGTTGTTGAAATATGTTTCATGTTTACCTGAATATATATGTATGCACCCTCTGTTGTTGAGAGGGAGCCAGAGATGTACTGTACAGCACTGGGGAGGAGGAAACTGACAGCACTGTTTTTTAATATGGTTGAAACTCATCATAGAGGCACAGTGACTCAGGACGTGACAATCCTTTTGACGTGAACATTTGGTTGCATGCCTGGAGCAATAGAGAAGTTCGGCATAACCAGTAGTCAATTGGTGACGGGGAATGAGCACAGTGAACCCTATCTTTATACAAGTAAATTTTTTAAGTAGGAAGCCAGAGGACAATTTTAAAAATTCTTGAGACTAACGGGAATTGAACCAGTCCGTTCTACGGCACCAAGTCGCAATAAACAATTATTTGAAGCAAAATTGTATTGTCTATATATGTTATCCATGTTTACAAGAAGACCTATCGGCCCTTGTATAACTAATACGGATATTATGTTATGTGTTTGTTGTTACTGAGGATATTTCAATACCTGTACGGGATGTTTGTTGTTGTTGTAATAGTCATTGTCCCGATTGGTCCGTTCGTGTGACTTTGTGTGCACGATTTGAATGGCTTGATGAAATCGCATCTTTTATTGGAGATGCGGTTAGTCAAGTACTGAAAAACGCGTGTGCAATTGTTGCTAGGCGACTTGGTGCCGTAGAACGGACTGGTTCAATTCCCGTTAGTCTCAAGAATCAGTGAATGACAACTTAGCTAAACAGGTGAATAAACCCAGGCCCAATTCTACCGTCAAAGCTTTCCTATACCGGAAGCATTCTCGCAGAGAGAAAAGGTTCAGTACCTATGAAGGGCACAGACACAATGTTTAATGTGTAACACAATGTGTGACAAATTCACTGGCAGCGGAACACCATGCGAGATAGACGTCGTCTACCCAAATCTAAATCCCTGATTATTGCCTCCTCTCAGAGACTACCACTCAGGAAAGTACAAGGTCACAAGTGGGTGATACACATTTGCCGTTTAGTAACAGATAGGAAGGCTGTCACAAGCTAGGAAAGCCCACTCAAATTAAAAGCATGACGAAAACAGATGTGTCAGACCTTCCGAGGTGCAAATATCGCAGCTATGCTGTAAACTAGAAGAATGTGCTTAAAACTCCCTGGTGGAAAGCATACAAACTATCGTGATGATTAACAGGAAGTGAACGCACACAAAGAAAACTGTTCTGGAAAAGAGAGAAAAAAGACATGGCAGAGAGGCGCCCAACCCTAACCAACAAAGCAAATTATAATAGGCTTACAATCAAAGTAAAATTATTTAGTAAACAATAAAAATAGAAACTTGGTCCAAAATAAACTTGACACTTCTTTTCTGGAGTAAAATTAATAAAAATTCCAGGGCCTATTATAGAAAAGGGTGCAAAACTAACAAGGGAAAGCAGAGACATTCAATAACTATTTTGCAAATGTAAACCAGTAACAACCCAGAATGAACGAAGACAACTCAGACACTTTACTAAAACATTGGAGAGACAACCAACCGTCAGCTGTGAGGTATTTGAACGAGACTTCTTACTCTCTGAGCTCAAGTTATCCTAAAAAATGTAAGAAAGGAAAAACTGCAGGCCTCACAAGATTGCAAATGAAATCATCAATGGTCCCTCAGATTATGAACTATCCATAATTTGTTATCTCATTAACAAGACCTGGAGAGAAGGAAAGCTGCCAAGAGATTCAAGAAAAGCAAACATTGTCCCAATCTTAAAATCAATATATAGCCCAAGTAACTAGATACCAACCATTATCATATATGAGAAAGGCCGCTGAAAGAATGATAAAGGAGAGACAGTATTCTTGGCCAGAAAGTACTAAGATCATAAACTCAAACCAATTAGGCTTTAGAAAGAATGGACGGGCTCATTTTTCAAGATAAAAAAATTATTCAGCATAAACAAAAATAAAAAGAGGATAAGTGGGAATAAGTCAAATTTAGTGGTGAGAAACTTGCATTTGAAAGATTCCAAGACACCTCAGAGTTGAGTTTTATCAGAGGCTTACCATGAAGACCCACTTAGAAAAGCTTGTTAAGGAAACATCAACAAGGATCAGACACATAAAGCACCTCTCTTCTTGCAAATGGGGTGAACTGTTTGAGTCTGAGAAGTGACTTTGTCCTCAGGTGTCTGCAAGGTAAGAATCTACATTTGCTGTGGCAATTATATAAGATATGTTTGCTCAGCCATTGACTACTCACTCTCTCTTCAGACTAGCAAGTAAAAGCCTCAGACTGAAGTTTAAATAAAGTCTAAAATAATGCACTGCAGTTTATAAGCTGTGCAATAAAGACCACTCCAACAGATGCATGTGAAATTAACACAAAAGTAGAACCCTTAATCTAAGAAGAGAATGAACAGTAGTAGAAATCTTCAAAAGATACATAAGAATGGATACTACAGAAGAAAACAAATAGAAAACAGAAAAATGGCCCCAAAAACACATAATACTCAAAATATCTTTCATCAAGAGCGCAAAGGAAGCCAGTAAAAAGAATCACCTACCAATGGACAAAAAAGCAAAATGAAAATATTAATATCGAACCACCTTGCAGACAGGCCACTGTTCCTACCATAAGAACTGAACGCTTTGATCAGATTTTTTGGCAGATAAGAACATCTTAACCCCTTTCCTGAAAACTGTCGCCCTAAAAACTATCCATTTATATTAACAAGATATTATCCATGTATATACAGACGGATCCACACTTAAAGTTACCTCCAACACAGGATGTGGAGCTGTAATAGAATATCCCAATACAGACCTAGAAGACTACCCAAGCAAATTTGGTACCTGTGGAGATATGTGCTCCAGCTGTGTAGCAGAGATAATAGCAATGGAAAAAGCCTTCAATCGAATTAACACAGACTAAGAGTGGAATCACCTCATCTGAGGACATAGTCATCTTCTCAGACTCAAAATCGACATTCCAAGCCCCAGAGAACAGAAAGCTACCCATAGACTGCAACATCAATAAATAAATTGATCAATTTTCCATCTCTATGTGTCAAAGTCACTCTCCGATGGATACCTGGCTATGTTGGAGTCGCTGAAATCGAAGCGGCTCACAAACTATCAATGAAAGGAGATGCTACCCACTGATTTCACCAAGCACCACAAAGCTAACATACAAACAGATCTTCACAAATAACTACAAACAATAACAGTGGGACATCTCAAAGATAGGGCACTCACTTTTTATAAACATCAAGAGAAGCCCAATCCAATGGACTCACTAAAGCATCCTAGGAAAATAAACCAGTCTGATATTCTGAGAACATACTCCTGTCAATAAACATTGGATTACAGACAAAATTCACTAAATTAATCAAACTGAAGATACTGCAACCACCACGAAGAAACAGCTGAATATTTGCTGCTCCAGTGTCCACAACTGACTAACATCTGCTTCCATCACTTCCAACCATACACTCTACACATCTACATCACAACTGAGGACATTTTATTTTGTCAGAAAGAGCTACCTGCTCACAGCTAAAGGGACTTCATCATCATCAAGAAGTTTATGTATGCCAGGTCATCAAAAATTTGATGTATCATAATACCAGGTCATCAAAAAGTTAATGTATAACCAGATTTGTAGAAATGAACAAATCAAGATCTTTAAATTGTGCACATACTGAGGTACCATCTGTTGAACAAACTAAAAATAAAATTCTAATGTGTGTGACTGTGAATGGATAAAATTCCAGCAGAAGATGTCCGCAAAGTACCCCATATATGACCAACAGGTAAAAATAGTTGCTAAGATTTCTCCTGCAACATGTGACCCCCAAAAAAACTGTGTGCATCACATTTGTCTACTCAGTCTGAGTTACAAGTTTGCAATGATTTGGTCCTTCATTTGAACTGTTAGTATCTATACTGAAAGCATATTAAATAGTCAATCTATAATGAGACCTTTCCCAAATTTGATGATTGGTATTCAGCATGACGGATAATAGTGGTGGTAGATAACAGAGAGATGAACTCTATCAAGAAAGAACTACAAAGCTCCAAGACCACCAGAATGAGGTATCTAAAGAACATATATCAAGTAAGAATAAATGATAAGTGCAGTCAGAAAACAACTGAACAGAGTAAAAATAGAGACGGGGAATGTTTAATGTCTTGTAGGAAGTTTCACTACCAAGGCTTGGAAAATAATGTCAAGGAATTCATATAAAGGCTCTGTAGAATATAGAGCAGGTAGAGACAACAGGTCTACATGGATTAGATTCTTTACATGGATTCTTTAGATGGATTATTCAGTACATCGGGGAAACCGGCCTGCGATTGAGCGATCGCTTTTGTAACCATCTTCATGCCATCAAGCACAGAACACCCACTCCTGTGGCCACACACTTCAACGGCGATGGTCATCATGGTGTATTGGATATTCAGGTCACCGCCATCAGATCTTGCACCACCGATGATAGATCTAGGTATGCTCTAGAAAATCATCTCATTTTTGAATTGGGTACACTCACGCCTTTTGGACTCAATTCCGACCACTCTTATGTCTAGTACTGGGTTGGTGTGGTCTTTGTCGTTATTCTTTTTGTTCCGTCATTTACTCATCTTTTTGTTCATTTCGTTTCCACATATATTTACGTTTTTATGTACTTTCTGACCTTCCGGCATATCATTTCCATATTTCCGTTAGACGTTGTGATAATTTTTCCATTCGTCGTCTTTTGATGTTTTGTAGAGACCTTTTTGATAAAGACCTTTTGGTAGAAACGTTGAATGTGATTTGTGTATTGTAATTTTTATGATTTCTTGTGTGCTCATCATTGCCCATCATTACCCACTAGTTTTAGATATAGTCTGTGGTGTCCCATTAAAACGGAATATAAACCTGTGTTTTACGTAAATCTAATTAGATTCTTTGTGGATTTTAGGTAGCATATTAAAAAAACAGGTGTATATTTTTAGATATATATAGTTATTTTTGTTCTTTCATCTGTCATATCAGCTTGTAAAACTGTACCATACATCAGAAGGAAAATGAAACAAGCACAAGAAGTGTGGCTAGAGGAAAAATGCGAAACCATCAATGAAGGTATTAAACGCGGAAACAGCAAGGTAGCATACGACACTCTAAGAAAGATAACACAGCCAGATAGACCAAAGATATCTACAATACAAGACAAACACGGAAAGATACTCAATGAAACAACAGATATAGTGAAAAGATGGACAGAGTATTGCAAGGAGCTGTATAACTGCAAGTGTAATCCTGACTACACGATATTACAGAATTCTGAACTAAACAACAGAGAAATAGGAAATGCAGAAATTCTAGTAGATGAAATAAAAGAGGCCATACGAACATTGAAAGGAGGGAAGTCACCTGGTGTAGACAACATTCCAGCAGAATTGTTGAAATACGGGGGCATTAATGTGGTAAATATTATGACCAAAATATGCCAAAATATATGGAACACAAAACAATGGCCCACTGAGTGGACACAATCACTAATAATACCAATTCCCAAGAAAGGAAATTTGAAAGTGTGTACAAATTACAGAACAATTAGCCTTATAACACACCCCAGTAAAGTGATGCTCAAAATACTACTTAACAGAATAAAACACAAGTCAGAAGAAATAATTGCAGAAGAACAAGCTGGCTTCAGAGCAAACAGAAGCACTGTTGAACAAATATTTAACATCCGAACACTAATCGAAAAACATATTCAGCACCAACGTGATCTATACCACAACTTCATTGACTTTACAAAGGCCTTTGATTGTGTTTGGCATGATGGTCTGTGGCACATACTGAGGAAATTTAATTTTGACACCACAATTATAGACATTATTGAAGCTCTGTACGAAAATGCAAATAGTGCTGTCTTGTCACACAATACAATTGGAGAGTTCTTCAAAACAACTGTGGGAGTTCGACAGGGATGCATAATGTCCCCAGTACTTTTTAACATATACTTAGAGCACATCATACAAGAGACATTGCATGACTACAACACGTCTATATCGATCGGAGGTCGCCCTATTTGCAACTTGCGTTTCGCTGATGATATTGATCTTATAGCTGGGTCAGAACAATCATTGCAAGAATTAACATCAAAGTTAGAAAAAGTTACCAGCAAGTATGGAATGGAAATCAATTCAGATAAGAGCAAAATCTTGGTAAACAGCAGAGACACAGAAAACCAGACTAATATCATGATGAATGGACATAAGCTTGAAGAGGTGAATACCTTCAAATACCTCGGATCCAGTATATGCAGCGATGGTAAATGCAAAGCAGAACTAAAAATAAGGCTGGAGATGGCTTTAGCGTCCTTGTCAAGGCTAACTGTGATTTGGAAAAGCAACATCAGTGTTGGAGGAAAATCAAACTGTATAGGTCGCTGGTGCTTTCCGTTGTGTTGTATGGTTGTGAGAGTTGGACACTCACTGCGGACATGGAGAGAAGATTACAGGCTTTCGAGTATAAATGCTACAGAAGAATTCTACAAATTTCCTATAGGGAACATAAGACCAATGTGTACATAAGAAATAAAGTAGAGATGTGTGCAGGTGTCCAGGAGCCATTGCTTTCAATAGTGAAATGACGAAAACTAGCATGGTTCGGACATGTATGCAGGCACGATTCCTTGTCAAAAATAATACTGCAGGGAACTGTTGAGGGTGGAAGAAGCAGAGGAGAACAAATAAAGACATGGACAGACAACATCAAGGAATGGACAGGGCTAGATATTTCCACACTCATCCGCATCGCTGAGGATAGAATTCGCTGGAGGACTCTGTGTGCTGAAGCTTCCAATGTGGTACCCCTACGACCCTGAAGGGTTATGGGTTTTATTGATATTGATATATTCTCAAATCAAGTATATGTAAAAACATTTGTTGGATACAGCAGGAAAAAAAAACCACATAAAAATTAATGGATTAACAAAATGTATTCCAGACAGAATTGTACAATGAATAACAGTAATTAATTAAAAAATGTTTGTAATCAAATAAGATGTTTCACACTTCAAGTACACACTGCAGCAGATAAGCAAGTACATTATTTATTCATATACAAATATCAGCACTGTCATGTCACATTCCTGACCATTCATTCTCAACTCAAAAATAGCCTGTTAATCTTGCTGAATGAATGGATTAGCTATAGCTTCCATTCCATCTGCTGGACAAATCAACACCACAGATGTTCCTCGGCACACTACCAACCCTAGAGATCTGGTATCTTCTGTTAGCTTGTATGGATCATCAGGATCTGAAATGTGTGAACACATAGACACTAACAATGGACAGAACATACTTGGCATACATATAAGCTACCATATTTATTTACAAGTATACCAGATTAAAAAAATTGTCAGTATGAGAAACATTGCCCTATGTCTTTAACTTATCAATTCATATTTGTAGCAGTGCCAACTTTCCTTTGTTAAGTGTAACCTTTGACCAATTTCACTACTGGATATTACATCACACTAACTTTAGCAACTATCATTTTAATCACCTGTCATGAGGGATTTTGTAGCTGTGTGATAAAGGCAGAATGCTCTTGCTGGTTATTTTAGTATTTACAATAACTGTTGTGCACAATTATTTCTCCACTATTACTGTTTATACTTGAAGCTTAACCTTTATGTGATGAGAAAAGTAAAACTTTAATATTTAGCAACCACTGGAGACCTTCCGAGGAGAAGAGACAGAGGAAGACAAAGAGAGAAATTTCTGGATGGTTGTCACTGTGGCACAAAAAGAAAACACCAACTGAACTTATTAACAACACAAGAGACAGAGAGTTGTGGAGAAGCATGATCGCCTATACCATTCTGCATGGCGCTTGATTAATCTTTAGCATCAGACTCAATGCATTTTAGCCACTGTTGGAGCATTGATGTGCCAGTTGTTATGCATCTCTTTCAACAAGGAAATCAAGATTGTAAACTAACTTCTTTTCATCCAGGTAACACAGGAATTAAAACAGGCCAAATTTAGTTTCCTTTCCAGTTTGTGTTTGTAAAACTGAAAGTCCTGGTAGTTTTAATGAATATTGTCTGCAATGCATCAAAATCATTAGAAATTACAGCCATTTTTGAGAATATTTGTTAACCTTTGGTACACTGCTTTAAAATTGTGTTGTTTTTCCCTGCCACTGTATTCTATTTTAACTTTACACGTTATTTATTTAGGATATTTGGAAAACCCAATAACGTTTTTTTTGGGCTTGTGTATAGTTTTGTTTATGGAAATAAAGAAATGGTTACTGAATGTAATGATGTCAGTTTTGTTGGTGTCATATGTGAGAAAATAATGATGAAAAATGCAAACAAAAACCACAAACATATCATAAGTGACTCACCTATTCTTCTACATCTTCAGCATTCATTCTCAAATTCCCGCTGGATCTCTTTTGTAGCAGAACAACGGTCCTACAAGATTTCCAGCAAGATGTAAATGTGGTGTGTCACTGTTTTATTTGTGGCAATGGCCCAATACATCCATCTTCAGCGGAACTCACCTATTTTTGTTTGATATATTTAAAAAATATTCAATGCTGATATAATGAAGCTATATCCTAAGCCTATTATTTCTTTCTGATGTCATTTCATAACCAAACTATCATGTTCATAATGTCATCTGCGACAACAAATTAAACACATTGATCTGACTAACATT
Organism: Meghimatium bilineatum; assembly: GCA_034231615.1. Classification (NCBI taxonomy): domain Eukaryota; kingdom Metazoa; phylum Mollusca; class Gastropoda; order Stylommatophora; family Philomycidae; genus Meghimatium; species Meghimatium bilineatum. The sequence continues at coordinate 29,536,198 of CM067313.1, read as the reverse complement.
ATCAGCTAGGCCTAATGATCCTACAACTTTGATATTTTTAATACAGGATAATATTGTCTATCCCCAGATGAATGATGGTTGATAGTATTCACACTTGCCATTAAGTGTAGTGGTGAAAGCTTCAGTTGTTCCAAGGCCAGATGCGTGTTGCCTTAAATCACTGTTGGTTCACAGTTTTATTGATGTTGTCTATTAAGTTTTCTTGGTCTACCTTTGGCTTTATGACTGGATATTCTTTTGTTATATGCTCTTATTGTAATTTGGTTTAGGATCATTCCCATAAGGTGACAGAACCATTTTACTTGCTGTTTTTCAATATGGTCAACAAATATTATACCTACTCTTTTCCTAATTTCTTCATTAATTCAATTAAATGCAGGATATAATGACACTTAGTGCCTAGGCTTATTCTTTTTCTGATGTTCTGAACTAACCTAACATGTTCACACTACTGTCATTGAAAACAAACAAAACACATCTATCTCACTAACGATATCAGCCTAATGCTCCTACAACTTGAGAAAATGTGCACAGCCAGGGATGATTGTAATCTGATGAGGCACTATCAAAGTACATCCATGATACTTCCTTCATCAGACACTGGTTACAACATGTTCATGTAAATGTAACTAGTAACATTTTCAAGAAAAGATTGAGAAAATAGAGAAGTGTGCAGTCAATCACCTAACCTTGTTAGTTAGTTAGTTAGTAAGTCGTCGGATCATCATCACTGCAAACTGGACACGTCCATAGTTGCTCCGATCTCTCCTTGAGTGTATCCGCCATTACACTTCTGCTGACAGTACCGGTCCTATGCTGGTTGATCATCATTCTTCTGCGCCCTCCAAAATGTTCACTTCTAGCAACACCGCATTTCAATCCCTGATCTTTAATCCTAACCATTGAAAACGAATCATCATGCACATTAGTCTCACTCTCGCGTGTTTTATCTCTTAAGGAGTTCAAAACATCAGCGCGACCCATTGCCCCATCGCCCTGTGCCACAATCGCACGATGCCAGTTGATCCGCTCTTTCATTGCCTCGAACGTCCACATGTCCCAGCACGAAAATAATTGTAACCACTTTCAAGCTCGCCTTTCTCAAGGCCTCAATCCACTGTTCGCGAACGAGACCCACTTGTACCTTCTTAATCATACTCATAGAGTCACTCAAGATGCAGACCTGCGTTACCTTCTGTGTGCATTCCCACTCAAATGCCCTGGTCACCCCCATAGTTTCCATGGTCATACTACTTGTAGTGACCGCAAAGGCACCACTTTCCTCCCTGATCGTATTACCTGCGCACTGAGCTGTGAAGGCTCAAGCACTGTGAACATGCATAATTACAGATCCATCAGTGTATATAATCACATCCCCCTCTTTGGTATTCTCACTGATTAAAGCCTGCACTTCTTTCTCCACAGCTGTGAGACACCATTCTCTGCATTCCCTGCTAAGTGATATTACTCTCAAACAAGTTTCGAAATCTGTAGGTAGACCTATCCATTCCACACCTGCTGCCACATCCTGCAATCTGCACACGCTTTGTATGACATCCTCAGCACGTCCCATCCACGACCTCCCTCTATTGAGTCTGCTGCCTTTAACTTTCTGTATTTCGGAATGCAACGGGTGTTCCTTATCTGTATATATTTGAAGGTATGCCCATGCACAGCAATAATTTAATCTATGCTCAGCTGTTGGGCAGTCAAGTAGGTATCACATAGCTCTTGTCGATGTGTCTCTTGTGCATCCCAGTATGATACGCATTGCCGCATTCTGGATTCTATCCAGTCTTTCGATCTGAGTTTGGCTAAGAGTCAGAATTGCCAGTGCATATTCCATCATAGCCACAACCAAACCCTGGTACAAAAGAAATAATCTCTGCTCACACTGCGCAGCAGCCATAACCTTCATTGCTGCTAAGCCTTTGCCTGCCTTTATGATAACATGGTCAACATGTTCCCTGAAACTCATGCTTCTGTCAAAAAACACACCCACATATCTCATTGTGATAGTTCTATAACTTTTCCCGGACAACGAAACTTGTGGCATGGGTGTCTTTACCATGTGATTATTCAAGGAAAACCACGTCACGAATGCCTTAGAGGGTTTAACCACTGCTCCCGTATCTCGACACCAATTTGTCAGTGTGTCCAGCTCCATCTGTAGCTCCACGACGCACTCTTCTCGATTTCTGCCCTGTCTATACACCAGGATATCACCGGCATATGACATCGTTCTGCCAACACCTGTGATTTGATTGCCAGCGATATGTATTGTGTATACATTAAAATGTACAGGAGATAGAGGCGATCCCTGTGGCTAATAACCCACACTTAAGAACTACTATCCTATGCATCAGGGCGGCACCAATCCACCGCACGTCAAAAGGATTAACTGCAAGATTTAACAGCTGGTAAATCAAGATATCCAAGGACACCCTATTGTACGCATCCTCAAGGTCTTTTGCGACCGCACGTCTCCATGTGCGAATCGAACCCATCAAAAACATCCTCCGCAAATATGGCTGCATTCTGCCATGTCTTCTTTCCTGGGGGATACCCTCCTAACAATGTTGGTAAACACTTATTACTTTCAAGATAACATGATACCTTCCAGGCCACAATTTTTTCCAAAAGCTTGCCAATTGTATTCTGCATTGTTATTATTCTGTAGCCTTGTATCCTGGTGTGGTCCTTCCCAGGTTTGTGTAGTGGAACTAAATAGCTGTGCAGCCAGTCTTCTTTAACTGTGCCCTTTAGAAGGCTATTATTGAACATGTCCGCCAACTCTCCCAACTCCTCATCAGTTCTCCGACTAATGTCATCGTATCTAATGCCATCTGGCCCTGGTGCTGTGTTTTTTGTACGTTTCAGCACTTTCCTGATTTCTTCATCTGTGATTAGCATATGGTTTTCCATGCTCAAGTTCTTACACGTGTCTGTGAGCGTTATCCTGATTTCTTGATATGCCTCCACATTTCTCTGACCAATTTGTGCGGTGCAGTGTGCCAGCAACGCTGCACCTTTCGTCTCGTCCGTCTTCTGCCAGACGGTATCGTCGCTCTGGAAATCGGCAATAGTCATGCATCTTGTCAGACCATTCATGGATTTGTGTAAACGGCAGAACAATTTTAGTGACTTTTCGCGTCTGATCTCCTGGCAAAATTCATTCCATTTTGACGCCATTGCTGACTTTGCAATATCTTCTAATGTTTGGACTAAGATATCTTTCTTCCGTTTCCATTGTGCGACCTCCATGGGCTGAGCCGAAACATGTTTCCTTGCCCATTGCCATAGTGCTACTGCTTTCCGTTTCTCGCTCCATGCCCTTTGCACCTCTTCGTTCCACCAGGGGGGCTTATCCCACACCTGATTTCCCACTACTTGAGCCTTACGTTTGTCTTGTCGAATTCTGCTCACAACATCCACTCCTCTGCGATCATACTTAAAGGATCTTACCTTTGGCCGTATCTGCTTACTTTTGTCATTTTTCAAGAGAACAACACATGGAAGGTAGTTACTGCCATGATGCCCCAGCATGTCCCATTTGCAGATAGCCACAGACGTTGATGACACCAATAACAGGTCGATAGCGCTATCATCATCACCATCCCTGCTTGCCATCCTTGTTATACGGCCATCGTTAAGGCACACCAGGTCCGTATCTGTCAGGGCCTCCTCAAGTTCTCTTCCCTGTTAGTTTGAAGCATTATTGCCCCATGATGTACCTTTTGCATTGAAGTCACCACAGAAGAGGATCTGCTTTTCCTGTTCCATTATCTCCCCTAGGATTTTCCAACCCTGAAGATCAACGCTCGTGTTGCAGGCATACACATTTACAATCATGAATGGGTACTGGACCCTCTGGACTCTCACTGTCTAAAACTGGATATCGTCGCTATCCCACTTGGACATATCAACCTCGCATACACTAAAACCCTCGCGTACTAAGATTGCCTGTCCAAGATGTCGCCTGTTGTAGAAACACTGAAATCAGGATATCCTGATATTACCACTTTCACCTAGCTGTGTTTATGCAATGCAATGATGTCAGCATCATAACACATCTTTTCTATCTCTGGTCTACGCTTGTGTACACTGGCCACATTCCAAAACAGAACACGCACGTTTTTAATTCCTAGCCTAGCTGCTTTCTATCTCGTTCATCTAGCACCCGCCCGGTGACGTTTCCTTTTTGAGCCACCTCGGTTAGGCCGTTTGATATTGACCGCCATTTTTCATAGTGTAACGGCGAATACACTAAAGAAAACTTCAGCTCAGATGCACACACTCCGTTAGCACCGGCGAAGATCTATCATTATGACCTAACCTTGTGTTTTAGTTGAATATATCAAGACGAATTATCTCATTATTTGTTTATCTTTAATGTCTGTAGCTAGGAAGGGGTTAGTGAAGAGAGAAAGACATAGGCTTCCACTATTTTTTACATTCTGCTATTATTACAATTGTTCATTCATTATATGAAGTGCCCATTTCAATTTGTTTGAATGATCCACTTTTGCTACCAAGGTTTCAGTACTGTCACTTTTTCTTGGGTCACCTCCTGCAAGACTATTTCTTTGATGATAATGCAGCAAAATGACAGAGCTTATTCGTGAGGTTCCTTATGGTCTTTTAGGGCAAGGTTTTGCATCAGTTATGAGGGTTACCTGCTGGACATGGTAGGCTGTTCTATCCCCTCAGTAATTCCTAAATAAACAGTTGGATACAATGTATCTTGGGTCATTATTCAATTTAAAACTTCTAGTTTTAAAACTATCACTATAGTTTGGTGGTTCTGAAATTAAGTTTTTATATGTTTTTTAACTAAAACAGCTTGAAGTTAGCTCTACAATGTGCAGGTACAAAAAATCATGACCCAGAATCATCATGTCTAGAATAAAGTACATACGTGAGCTTACCCCTTAAATATTCTGTTGTTTCATCCAATACAAGATTCAAAAGTTGATCAAATCCTTTCAGAATTCCACTAGCTGAAAACATACAAGATGGAGACAATTCAATGGACAAGAGTCCTAGTGTTTCTTAAACAAGATAATTAATGAAAACAGTATCCTACATTACACATAGCATTGTCTAGTAATGTAGTACATTGTGATCATTACTAGAAATCAATACGGGAGTACAATGTGATCATTACCAGACAGCAATATGGGAGTACAATGTGATCATTACCAGACAGCAATATGGGAGTACAATGTGATCATTACCAGACACAGCAATATGGGAGTACAATGTGATCATTACCAGACACATCAATATGGGAGTAGTAAGTAAAGTAACCCACAGCATTTATTAATGCCTTAGGGGTGTGAGATGTTATCGATCTCACATTTCAGAGGCTCTGCAAATGAGGGCGGTAGCCATCTCCTCTCCCTCGCAGTCTTTACTTCCCGGATTAAGGTACCCATTTAAGGCTTGGTCGACTTGGGAGCCGTTGCGATCTGAAAAACATTTCCGCCTCAACTGGGGAATGAACCCAGGATCACTCATATGCAAAGCCAGTGCACTAACCACTGTGCTACGCTGCCTTATATGGGAGTACAATATGATCATTACCAGACACAACAAGATGGAAGTACAATGTGATCATTACCAGACACACAACAAGATGGAAGTACAATGTGATCATTACCAGACATAACAATATGGGAATTACAATGTGATCATTACCAGACATAGCAATATGGGAGTACAATGTGATCAATACCACAGCAATATGGGAGTACAATGTGATCATTATCAGACATACAACTAGATGGGAGTACAATGTGATCATTATCAGACATACAACTAGATGGGAGTACAATGTGATCATTACCAGACACACAACAATATGGGAGTACAATGTGATCATTACTGTAAGAGCGTAGAATTATTTTTGAAATTATTTGCTTTTATGTATTTCATCTGCATAATTTTACTTCTACTTCCACATTGGTTCTCAAACTCCTGCTAGTTAGCAGGATGTGCTCCAGAGAACATAATGTATTGTGTTGTGGTTTACAGCTTGTCTGCAATATCTGCACCTTTTGGCCCTAGACATCCAACTTCAGCATCTATTTTGGGTTTTAATGAGTGCAAAAAGTAGGGCTGATCACATGACAAGCAGAATGATGAGTGTTTAACAGCAAGTCACATGAACAATCAGCATGAATATCCTTTGAAAAGTGCTTGAAAAGACTGAGCACATAGAGTTTGCTGACAGCAATCATGCCAGTTCCTAACTAATGTGAAAACTATATGACTGTGCAAGGAATATTTAGTTCTAATATCATAAAAGAAGAAGCAGTAAATGGAAATAAAAAACCTCATGAAAACATAAAGAGTTAAAATCAAAAGAAATCAAAAATATAATGAAGACATAGGTCGACCCAGCCTAAGGATATAGATACTAGATCATCTGGGAAAGTAAAGACTGTGGGCGTGGTGTTGACCACATTATCCATTGGTCAATGAAATATACAGACTTAACATTGTATTCCCGGATATGTCTCTGGTATGAATAAGTGAAACCACTTGTCTTACAGCCACAAAGAATAGCATACAACAATGGTATCAATTTGTTGAAGGTATGCATAAAGAAGGAATTGAAAGGTAACTACATTGTGTATCAATTACTACAGTATAAATACTACAATAGAAAAGTATATAACCATGAGATTTCTGAAATATTATTTGTTCATCATCATCAGGTGCCATGCCGACTGGCGTAGGTGATATGGCTCTCCACAGCTTTCTATCTCCAGCATTATGTATCAAGATCATTGTTGTTTCCCTGCCATGCCAGGTTATCAAACAGTCTAATATTTACTCACGTTGTAGCTCTGCCTCTGTTGCCTTCAATCTTGCCTATTGTGACTATGTTCTCCAAACCTCCCTGTCTCATAAAGGGGCCAAAAAATGAAAGTTGTATTTTTCTTATATATTATTGATTAAGGTCTGTTTTACATTTGACTCTTTCAACACACGTTTTTCTGGCAGTCCATGGTATTCTCAGCATTCTTCTGTAGAACTACATCTCTATTACCTCTAATTTCCCACTTTCCTCTTTGTTTATCGTCCAAGACTCATACCCATGTTAATATAGGAGTTGTATGTTACTGAAAATTATTTTTCTCAACTCTAATGACATTTATACGAGATATTAAAATAATTTTTGCACATTTAAATAAAGAATTATATACTGCAAATATGTGTGTAATTTGTTTTTCTGTTTGTCATACTACAGGTGTGAGCATGTGATGAACATTGTTTCAAAAAATAAAACACAAACAACCACAATTGGAAGTTTGGAAAACATAGTAACTTTTGTTATTAGAGATATTAAAATAATTTTTGTAACCTAAATAAAGAATTGAATACTGCATATATTGGTCTAAGTTTTGCTTGTGTACATGTGAAGCAAAAAGTGTGAGTTGGTTTTACAAATGGGAGAATGGAAAAACATTAACATCAAATAAATAAAGAATATTCCGAAAATTGCTTATTTTTATTTAATTTTCCATTATGGCAACCCTGAAAATATAATTTACCACACTGTAACCCACGTATGTATATTGTGACTATGTATTTTCGCAACCAATCTAGCATAATATTGCTGGGGATATACATAAAGTATTAAAATTAACTTACTGTGTCAAAAAAAACATGTTATGAAAGTTAAACCTAATGTTGTCTGTAAATTCATCAATATGTTAGTTCTATACTTGTTCAAGTTCATACCATGACGAAGACAGCATGATACCATACCTAATATGAAAACAAAGGTGATTCCAAAGAATTCCCTACTGGGAGAAATCACATTCTATAATGATTGTATGCCAATCATACATATTGACAGCCAATTCAACCCTCCGATCGCCAGGGCCAGAAAGGGGAGCAAAGAATAGCAACACTGTTTACCTTCCATGCATGTCGTAAGAGGCGACTAAGGAGGTTATGAGATGGAGTTAGCTGTCCCATCCCATATAGGGTCAGTGACCCAAAGCCATGCTGAAGTCAGATGTGTCTGGCCGAAAGGCGCCAATATCACAGCAATGCTGTAAACCATGACACAACGCATTCCGTTCTCCGGACTACATCCTGCTAATCTGCAGGAGTGTGAGAACGAATGCAGAAGAAGAAGAAGAACCCTCCAATGAATTTTAATCTCACAATTTACAATTTCTTGTTTTACAAGTCTTTTATCTCCATACACCATTACATGCATGTTAAAGGTTAAATTTCTATGGCATATCATGATTAATCAGAAACCTAGCTTCAGGCCAAAAAATGTCCCAGTCCTTTGTAGTTCTGCTTAAGGCAGGCTTTACTGTAGTTGATTCAAAAATGATACAGAAAATAACATTTCTTGTTATGGAGATTTGTTGACTGACACTGAAAGGATACTGTCATGCTACTAATTTATAAAATCTTTGAAGTGGTTATCCATAAATATTCTAATATTGTTATCCAATGTGTGTTGATACCTTCACTTATAATTCATATTTATGTACATCCGCATTAGAAAAATCACCTTCTCTTCCACCACTAAACTTGACTCTGATTGGTTTGTCCAAATATTTTTTCAGATCAAGAATGCTTTCTTTCTGTTTCTTCTCCCTGTCCTTGTCTGCATCACTTCTTTTATCCCCTGCTTGAGGTAACTAAGGATACAAGAAACAATGATAAATCAATTCTTTTGATTTTGAGTGTGTACCTGTCAGGTTCTGGTGTCTCAGAATCTGTGAACTCAGTTTCTAACTCCGGCTAATTTGCATAATTATAATGAAATAAATTTAATATCTATTAGCCTAAAGTCTAAACATAATAAAATACAACAGAAACTATATATTTTGTATTCACAAAGACAAGATGAATCTGTGATTCTCAGATGTATGTACTACTAATTCATATTCAAAATGGCGGCCAATTTAAATAATTAAAACAAATTATGTTTTTTTTAAATTAACTGCTGTTTTCTGCAATGTCCTGCACTCTTACAGGTTACATATAAAAAGAAAAATGGTTAAAGAACTTAATAAATCTAGTAGAATAATGTTTCATGTTAACACTAAATGTAAACCCTAGTCATTCATTCATTAGGTGCCATGCTGGCTGGCATAGGCTATCATGGCTCTCCACAGTTCTCTATCTCCAGTATTATGTATCAAAATTGTTATTTGTTTCTCTGCTGCGCCAGGTTGTTAATCTAATATTTTCTCATGTTGTTGCCCTCTGTCTCTGTTGCCTTCAATCTTGCCTGTTGTGACTATGTTCTCCAAACCTTCTTGTCTAACATAGTCAAAACTCTTCTCTTTGTTTTCCCACACCACTATTTTTTACATTCTGCTATTATTACAATTGTTCGTTAATTATATGAAGTGCCCATTTCAATTTGTTTGAATGATCAACTTTTGCTACCAAGGTTTCAGTACTGTCACTTTTTCTTGAGTCACCTCCTGCAAGACTATTTCTTTGATGATAATGCAGCAAAATGACGGAGTTTATTCGTGAGGTTCCTTATGGTCTTTTAGGGCAAGGTTTTGCATCAGTTATGAGGGTTACCTGCTGGACATGGTAGGCTGTTCTATCCCCTCAGTAATTCCTAAATAAACAGTTGGATACAATGTATCTTGGGTCATTATTCAATTTAAAACTTCTAGTTTTAAAACTATCACTATAGTTTGGTGGTTCTGAAATGTAAGTTTTTATATGTTTTTTAACTAAAACAGCTTGAAGTTAGCTCTACAATGTGCAGGTACAAAAAATCATGGCCCAGAATCATCATGTCTAGAGTAAGGTACATACGTGAGCTTACCCCTTAAATATTCTGTTGTTCCATCCAATACAAGATTCAAAATTTGATCAAATCCTTTCAGAATTCCACTAGCTGAAAACATACAAGATGGAGACAATTCAATGGATGAGAGTCCTAGTGTTTCTTAAACAAGATAATTAATGAAAACAGTATCCTACATTACACATAGCATTGTCTAGTAATGTAGTACAATGTGATCATTACTAGAAATCAATATGGAAGTACAATGTGATCATTACCAGACAGCAATATGGGAGTACAATGTGATCATTACCAGACAGCAATATGGGAGTACAATGTGATCATTACCAGACACAGCATTATGGGAGTACAATGTGATCATTACCAGACAGCAATATGGGAGTACAATGTGATCATTACCAGACAGCAATATGGGAGTACAATGTGATCATTACCAGACACAGCAATATGGGAGTACAATGTGATCATTACCAGACACAGCAATATGGGAGTAGTAAGTAAAGTAACCCACAGCATTTATTAATGCCATAGGGGTGCGAGATGTTATCGATCTCACATTTCAGAGACTCTGCAAATGAGGGCGGTAGCCATCTCCTCTCCCTTGCAGTCTTTACCTCCCGGATTAAGGTACCCATTTAAGGCTGGGTCGACTCAGGAGCCATTGCGATCTGAAAAACATTTCCGCCTCAACTGGGGAATGAACCCAGGATCACTCATATTCAAAGCCAGTGCGCTAACCACTGTGATACTCTGCCTTATATGGGAGTACAATATGATCATTACCAGACACAACAAGATGGGAGTACAATGTGATCATTACCAGACACACAACAAGATGGGAGTACAATGTGATCATTACCAGACATAGCAATATGGGAGTACAATGTGATCATTACCAGACACACAACAAGATGGGAATACAATGTGATCATTACCAGACACACAACAAGATGGGAATACAATGTGATCATTACCAGACACACAACAAGATGGAAATACAATGTTATCATTACCAGACACATAACAAGATAGAAATACAATGTGATCATTATCAGACATACAACTAGATGGAAATACAATGTGATCATTATCAGACATACAACTAGATGGAAATACAATGTGATCATTACCGTAAGAGCGTAGAATTATTTTTTAAATTATTTCCTTTTATGTATTTCATCTGCGTAATTTTACTTCGACTTCCACATTGGTTCTCAAACTCCTGCTAGTTAGCAGGATGTGCTCCAGAGAACATAATGTATTGTGTTGTGGTTTACAGCTTGTCTGCAATATCTGTACCTTTTGGCCCTAGACATCCAACTTCAGCATCTATTTTGGGTTTTAATGAGTGCAAAAAGTAGGGCTGATCACATGACAAGCAGAATGATGAGTGTTTAACAGCAAGTCACATGAACAATCAGCATGAATATCCTTTGAAAAGTGCTTGAAAAGACTGAGCACACAGTGTTTGCTGACAGCAATCATGCCAGTTCCTAACTAATGTGAAAACTATATGACTGTGCAAGGAATATTTAGTTCTAATATCATAAAAGAAGAAGCAGTAAATGGAAATAATTAGTTTATAAATGGATTCATTAGTTTATAAAGCATATACGAAGAGAGGAGAAGCAGAAAGAAGAGCCAAGGGTAGATCTAGAGTACGCTGGATCGAGAACATCAGACATTACACGAACACCAAATAACATTATCTGAAGCTGCCAGAAAAGCGAGAACAAGAACATTGTATCTCCCTCGACACCCGCAACGGGTAAAAGAGGAAGGAAAGAAGAAGATCGATTAGTCTTTGTAATTTCTTTTCATTTTCTGATAAAAGAAAGTGTTTTCTGCATGTCATGTTGTTTATTATTTTCCCTAATCTTGAGTCCTGACATTCCTTCTATATGTTTAAAGATATTCTCTGTGTATATATTAAATAGGCTTGGTGATAAAATACATCATTGTCTTCTTATTTCTATGTATGTCGTGTATCGTGCGACAAGGATGTGTTCCATCCCCCTTGCTATTAATCACATAGGCCTATATCGATTATGTATGTAAAATTGCCAACACCAGTGAAGCAAATAATCTGCTGAGTGAACTTCTTTCTGCAGACGATCAAGCAATAATATCAACATCAGAAAAACAACTACAACAATATATAAATAGACTGCACACAACATGTAGGGGCTTTAACATGAAGATGAACACAGAAAACAACGAGGTAATGACAATCGCAATAACACAAATAAACATCACTATTTTCATCGAAGACCAACAACTTCAACAGGTGAAATAATTCACGTATCTTGGAAGTATTATATCATCAAATGGACACAAAAACACAAAAGAAATCCAACATAGATGCGACATAGCATACCAGATCTTAGAGCAGATGTCTTCTAGTTTCAAAAACAAATATGTAAACATGAACACCAAATGTGCACTATATAAAACGATCACTATATCATCTTTATGCTATCAATGTCAAACGTGGACATTAACCATAGAAGCCATAAGAAAACTTGTTAAGGGAGAAATGTTTTTTCTATAGAATTCTTGGAGTAACAATAAGAGATAAATTCAGAAACGAAAATATCAGAAGAATAACAAACACAATGCCAATCCTGGATTACATCAGAAGACAACAGATTAAGTCGTTTTTCACATGCTTCCAGATTACGATCAAACAGTACCCATAAAAAGCTTTACTATACAGGCACGATGGTTAAAAATTAAAGGACAGACCTTGCAAGCGATGAATTACAGAAATAAAGAAGTCAACGAAAACAAACATATATGACGCACACAAAAAAGCCATCCCCAGAGAACTCTTCTACACCTGACCAGTGGCGTAGCGTGGGTCAATGGCACCCGGAGCGGAATCATATTTTCCGCCCCTGTAACATTAAAAAATATAAGTCAGTAATTGTAAAAGACTGGACGAATATATTTAAGTGAAAAAATATTAGGTACATAAATAAAAATACATTATCATTTAACTTTTCGAGCCTTAGGGACAGCACAATTGTTTATGACGTCGTCAAAATTAATTTTGTCCGTGATACCTTGTTCTATTGACAAATGAATTTCGTCAGTGATACTTTGTTCTATTGACAAAATGAATTTCGTCCGTGATACTTTGTTCTTTTGACAAAATGGCTACATTACTTAATCTTGTGGAGCTCATGGTAGACCTTAAGTAATTTTTTATTAAATTTAACTTTGAGAAACTTCGTTCACATGCTGCAATGCTGATAGCTATTGTTAAAATTATGCGAAGAATTATCACGATATGCGCCACGCAAATACGATAGTTGCATTGTTGAATAAACTCTAGAATCTCAAAGGATCTCTTCATAACTTTTTTTTTTATCTTTTGCATCAGCTACAGCGATGAAATTGAGTAACCTCTCTCTTTCCATTTCAAACTCTTTCTGCTTGAAATCACACTTGTATTCTGGGTGTACCAAGTTGCTACATGTGAGGAAAGAGTATTTAACATCCAGCTCATCCTGTTGCTGAAACCTGGTCTTAATTTCTTGTATTATTCTGATCACTGATTCGAACATTTCTTTTCTTAATTTAATACCATAATTTAAACCAGCATCTGCAGCTTTCTCACTAGCCATCTTTTATATTTTTCTTATTCGACGAGGAGCTATATCGATGCCTAGATCTTCATTCACAAACAGTTTTTTTTTAAATGGTAGCATATCCTTTACAAGACTTGGATATCAACCCAGCATTTGTTTGCTGTGGTGATTTTCTAGGCAATATAAATACATTTAGTAGTTTGCCATTGCTTTCTGAACGGTCTGGATGCACATTTGCCTGTGGCGAGGATCGAACTCGGAACCTTGGCCGTCGCAGCCGCGCTCTGTACCACATTGCCACAGAGCCTGACAAACATTTTTAGCATAATAAAATGTGTCGTTAACCATAACATCACGGTTGTCGACTAGGAACAATTGTAATGCCTAACAGGGCCGGCCCTAATAATTGAGGGGCCCAATGCGAAACGGATTGCTCGGGGCCCAGTCTGGGTAGGGAAGAGGATAATAAAATAAATTCTAATATTAATTATTGGGCCTATGAAGTGTGGGGCCCAATGCGGCCGCATAGGTTGCAATGGCATAAGACCGGCCCTGATGCCTAAATTTCCACACCACATTGATGCACATTTAGACCTTTCGTATGCAGATACAATTGTGTATCATTTATTCCACATAGAATTCGATTCTATAATCCAAGGAATCCCAAAAATGACAACGACTGGAGAGCAGGAAGTAGGAGCACAGAGTCTGATCTTGTCACTGCATTTTCTTTTATGTTCTGCAAAAGTGGTTCCAGGATTTCAATAATCTCATTACAATAGATCTTCATGATCACCATGGCTTCGTACCTTGCATTCCAGCGTGTTTCAATAAGGCGCTTGACCTGCAATGTCGGTAAACCTTTTCCAGCGGGGAGTGGAAGATGAAAAATAATCCACCGCGGGGTCAAAGTTCAGCCAGTGTCGAGTCAGCTTGCTCGTCACAGTACAGATTGGGATCAAGGCTGGTTCCTCCCCATATGACATGTTAAAAGGGCGAAGTCACCGGGGTGAAGTTTTCGGTCGTACGGAATGTTAACAGCATAAACGTGTTTAGCTGAGTAATGGCAAATTCAGTGTCCGAGTGGCTTTCGATCTGCGGTGCCTGCTATGTCATACCGCCTCGCAAGAGGATTACGGGGGTATAGGAGAGCTGCGTAGAAAGTGCTTCAGTTGACTTTTTTGTCATTTGTTTAAATTACCAAAATTTTAGTATTATTTTGCACCTGTGTTAAATGTCAAATTATGAAACATATAGAGATAAAACTTGTGACCACAAATGTCAAATTATTTCATTTAGTTTAGTGGAAAGAATACATTGTTTGAAAAAAAGAGATAATAATTATTTTGATACATAGTGATAATGTATAGTTTTTAATGACTTAAGTTCTTAATTATCATCACATTAGAATTTCATTTATACAAGAAAACAAATTTTTATTTCTGAGGAAAAAATTGGAATTGCAGTTAAAGTCTTTTAAAAACTTAACGGTTGAGGGAAAATTTACTTTCAACAATAACACAAATTCACAATATAAAATCCTATATTGTGTTGATTGAGTTTTTTTTAAATAAAAATGTAAACTCAAATTATTTTGACTTGAATATTATGACAATATTTTGATGAACATATTTCTCACTAAAATAACGGAAATATGCATTTGTTTATGTGAATAGCAGATACGTATGTTAGTCACGGTCTCACAGGGATTGTATTGGTTTTATATCGTTGCCTGATATCTCACCCGGTTATGACATGTCCCGGTTTTTATCAATTTAGTAATAGGTATATAACAAATGTGTCACGTGTTCGAATCAACACACTTGGTATAGATTCGTGAAAACAAGAAATGTGTGATCATGTTTACGAATTTGGCACACCTTGTGACACGAGTGCATGGTAACACTAAGCGCAGGCAAGTGTAAAGGCTTAAATCTATTTATACATATATCAGTGGTCATATCGTATTTTCTGTAGACGTAGTAAATTAATTCAAAATAGTATGTGATTGTCAGGGGTCTGTCAGGAGATTATGAAATGAATAAATTAGAGTTCCAACACAAGAACCTGTGTTCTTTGATACAATTAAAAAGAATGAGTGTCTTTGATAATTTGTTTCCAGTGAACAATCTAAAAGCAATTGTAGTTCAATAAATTTAATTTTCAATAGAAACTGCCATTGCGTTGCCAGGCCTGGATAGCAGCAATGGATAGATACTGCCTTCTGTTACCAAGCCTGTGTGGGAGCAAAGAAGAAACTGCCCTTGTTTTGTAGGAATTGGAAGGGGTGCAACTGATAGCTACACTTTTATCTGTCAAACATTTCGTAAGCAGAAAATAAGAGGATTTGAGGTGGAGTTCGTTGTTCCCTAAAGCCCATAAATAACTATCAGGGCCGTAGAGATGTTTTTGGTGTGGAAGGGGTTTCACCTAAAAAAAACTAATGTAAAAAAGGCCTTCGTCCGTTGTTGTATGAAATCATTCAAATCTTTTTTATGAGAAAGGTGATGACCTATTTTGTAAAACATCGTTAAGGGAAAGGGTTTCACCCACCTTTTGGCTAAATTTTCTAGCAATAAAAAACATATTATGATTATTTAAGCGTGGGAAGGAGTTTAACTCCTTATCAATAGAAGTATAAACCATGTGAGTAGATATATTTGTCGATCTAATATTGATTGACTGATTGATTCAGAACCCCAGGAATTGCGAGCTATTAACTCTTACCTCATATGTACAGTGAGGTGATATTTTTTAGCTTTCTTTCATACCCAGGAGATTTCATCTTTCAGCTCAATGCAATGCCTATTGGATGAGTCTTCTACTCATATGGGGTATATAATTGTATAGATGACATGCTACAAGCTTCCATAAGAGAGCCTCAATATAATGTCGTCATCTATTAAGGTTTTCTGTTGCATTGGTGGTTTGCCTAGTGGAACATTTGTGCAACTAATATTTGCTCCATTTTCTTGTTCCCGCACCACATGGACTGACCAATGATCTATAATATAGCACACGCCAAATCACACGGGCTGACCATTAATCTACCATACATAGTTCAGTACACATCAGACGGGCTGATCACTAATCTATCATACACATCTCAGTACACATTACTCGGGCTGACCACTGATCTAAAACACATATCACAGCCAACACAATGCATTGTTTTTGTTTTGCCCTTTCTTATAAGTAATAATGTTGACATCTTAGTAATGCAAAATTAGATAAACAGGTTACTGGGAATATCTAACTATGAACAAATTTAGATGAAAAAGTATATAAAAAACATGAAATAAAACAAAACAGGACAATTTTCTACGTTGTGGTCCTATTGGAACCTTTCTCAAAAGCGCAGAAAAAAAACTACAAAAGACACCAAACCGTAAATATATGAACCGCTAGAATGACTTTGGTTACTATTTCACCATCCAATTTGTGTGACATTTGGTTATTTATATGTTGACATCTTAGCAGCAATCTTACTTTTGTTAACCGTACACGTGAGATAGAAATATGGCTCTGTTTACAAGAAGAAAACTTGACTATTGTATCTCAGATAGTAACTTTGACTTAACATAATGCTTAATTTTGTTTTTCAAAGTAATTTTATCACAGTAAACAGAGAACTTACCATGTTATAAAAGGTAATGTTACGTTTGCAATCAAGGGGAGATAATAGGAACAATTGTCAATAGATTTGTTTTAACTAATTATTGTCCCCTTATTAATTATCATCCCACTGTGGTATACCAGAAAATGAAGAGCCAGATAGACTGGCAAAGGATGGAGCAACACAGGAACAAAAAGACCAAGAAATCACCTACCAAGAAATGAGGAGACTCATCAAAACCATCAAGAAGTTAATCATCCAAAAGACAATTACCACTATCTCGATAGAGCAGAGCAGGTTATTATCTTCTGCCTCAGATCAGGACATATTAAACAAGACACACCAGATTAAACAACCACTTAAATAGACAAAGACTGGTCCCATCACCTCTGTGCCCTTGTGGGCAGGCAGCACAGACCGCTGAACATATCCTGCAAGACTGCAATACACTAAACCAGTTAAGGGAAGAACACTGGCCCATAAAGATGGATATTCACAGAAAGATGAGGAGCTTTCAAATACAGCAGCATTTATTAAGAAAACAGGACTTGCTGTGTAGACATATCAAACTGCGAACGAGAAGAAGAAGAAGAAGAAAACTAATTATTGTGTCAAAATGAAGTGAAGAAATATACTCCTACTACATTTTCCATTTAAACACGAATTAAACAAATAGATTGTTCTTTTTCTGTTGTATGCATCTATCCAAAATGTAAAAAATATTATTATGAAAAGCTCATACGTCAGTTGACCATGATTCCTGTGTACAAAAATTGGAAATTAGCATGATATCCACTTGTGAACCAAATAAGAACCAAATTGTGCTTATTACAAACAATGACGCAGGCAAATTCGTCATGGAGACGTGGCTTTATGAAATCTAAGTGATCTATTTTGTTTATTATTGTGGTATTTACTGTTGTTTGTCTCTTGAAAAAGGTTCAATTTGAGCCGATACGTGGAGAATCGTCCTGTTTAGTTTTATTGTATGTTTTTTATATATACTTTTGTATATATTTTTATTCATAGGCAAGGTAAGTGTTTTTAGTAACCTGTTTAATTCATTTTGCTTTACTATTTGTTCATTCGGTTACTGCGGCACCCTCCACTTTGTCGGATACCCTCCGACTATTTGGTTATTTATATTTATTAAAAACATGTGTGTTTCCAGTAACGACGAATGCAAAGTAAGCAAAGCATGGGCACTAAATAAAAATTGTTGAAGAGAATAAAATAATTTGAATTAAAGTGCTACAGAAGAGTTATGAGAAAACCATTGACAGTAAGGAAAACAAACCAGGAGGTGCAAAGCACAATCATCGCCCAAGAGGGCTGGCTTCTGAAAACCATATTAAATAAAAACTACTTTTTTCGGTCATGTTAAGAGACATGACGGTATGGAGATAGTGGTATTTGAGGGATGATGGAAGGTAACAGGGGTAAAGGCCGACCAAGATGCTGATGGACAGAAGCTATACAGGAATGTCTGCCCTAAAGGAGGCGGTACACCTTGTTCAATAACAGGAGAATTCAATAGAGCCATAATGAAGACCATGTTCTGGAAAGAATATGTCACGTGTTGATCCCCTTGTGGTGAGGTACGCCTCTTTAAACTACGGGGGGTGAGTTAAATTTAGTTATATCAAATATTTTTTAACATAAAAAATAATGGGGGTACTGGTTCAGATAATCCTGTCACCATGATTCTAATAATAAAATTGGGATGATAAAAACGTGAGGTATTATATGCCCCGGCAGTTTTGGATCAGCAGCACAGTCTTAAATACATACTCTTGAATTTGTGGTGGCTGGATTACCAGAACATGACCTCTATTCTTATTATCTGATGGTTAAAAACTTTGATGATATAACCAAATTGTCGCCCGAGTGTTTCCGGAGTCATAAATTGGAGTAAAGAAAGGCGACATTGCTGCCTATCAATCATGTTGTAAGAAGCGACTAAGCAGGTCTTGGGGTCACGTTTCAGCCCAATAAGAGTCAAAGTGACGCAGAAGCTATGCTGAAGTAGGATCTGACAGGCCGAAAAGAACAGATATCACAGCTAAGATGTAAGCTAGAACACAATACACTTCGTTCTCCGAACTACATAATGTTGATCAGGAGTCTGAGAACGAACGCAGAAGACCAAGAGCGAAATTAGATCATGTCCGCGGTGGAAAGAATAGCACCTTACCATAAGGGTACCACCAATGAAACAGAAAACCTTAGTAGATGACATGCCGTTATATTGAGGCTCTCTTATGGAAGCTTTGTAGCATGTCATCTATACAATTATAAACCCCCTCTGAGTAGAAGTTTCCTTCAATAGGCATTGTTCTAAGCCGAAAGCTGAAGTTTCCTGGGTATTTAAGAAAGCTCAGAAAAACCACCCCACTGCATATATGAAGTAAAAGGTTATCGCTCGCAATTCCTTGGGTTCTCAAACAAACACACAAACCATAATGGTACTTTGAACAAATATTATAATAATAAAATAGTGAGGTGCAAACAAGGTAATAATGAAACATGAGGATTACAAAACATAGATTTATTACATATATATGTTTTGGTCAAAATTATTCCTTGATGACCCATACGTATATTTAAACTTACATAAGGGACTGTTTGACCATCATGTAATAATGAACATGCTCACGCGCGCACACACACACACATGCGTATGTATGTATACGGATAGGAAGAACTTGATAAGAGAAAGATAAGAAAACGAACAAAAAGCTTTTAATGCTTTGTATAAAAATAGAGAACTATTAAAGGAAATAAAGATAACTGATATATCAACAGACTAAAAACACCTTATATTGAATATGAAGAAAGAACTACTAGGAGAAATAAAGTTCAGGCAAATACAATATTTTGGATACATTAAAAGACAAGACACCTTATTGAAGACCTTACTTGAGGGCAGTGTGAGGAGTCGCAGAATTGAATGATGATCGGTTTTCAGGCTATTGCAAGTCTGGTCGCTTGATATGAAGTAATACTTTGCCTCGTTAGAATGTTGGTAACTCATTCAATCCAACTGTTTCTTTGTCTTCTGTATCTTGCTGTTTCCATTTTCATGTTATATGCTCTTGCCGCTGGTCAAGGGTTCTTTCTCATTAAGTGGCCGAACCATTTCAATCTCTGTTTTTCAATATATTTTGACCACGAATGTTGTTCCAGATGTTGATGGAACTTTCTCTCTTATTCTTTATTTAGTGTCCATGTCTGACATTGAAAACATAATGTTGGGATGAATATTGACTTTTTTATGTGTCTTTTGGTTTCCTGTTTCAAAATTGGAGAAGTTCATAATCTACTTAGTTGGTTTTTTCATCAGCTGTAAAAATGTTTGTTTGTTAGTTGGAGGATTTGTCTGTCTAGAGTCAGATACGTCCCTTTCAACCGTGGAATGGTTTTCCTTTGGTTATATCGGGGCGTATATCGTGGCCCAATGGCCTGGGTTGTCCTGTTAGGGACTGGTGATGTGACCTGGGGTCTGGTCTGCGTGTCCTTATGAAAAAAATATTGGGGGATTGGGATGTAGTCCTAAGAAGGACTTGTTTGTTGTACTTGGTGCGTTTGGTGTTAGGCTCGTGGGTCTTGGTTCTCCTCCTGGAAATAGATGGTTGTAGATCTTTTGTTGGCATCCTAAGGTTTGGATGGTCTTGTAGACTCTGTGGAGGATTTTATTTTTATTTTCCTTTTTCAAAAATTTTTTTTTTAAATATTCAATAAATGTAAATTAAAAAACGACTTCACTGCTTATATACATATATAGTATTTTTCCATTAAGCAATGGGTTCTTACACACTCAGTCATACATATATACATGCACCCATATACTTTACATATGAAAAAATACACATGCATCCATATACTTTACATATCAAGAAAAACCCCATGTACCCATATACTTTACATATCATACATACCTATTCACATATGATGTTCGTCCGTCGTGATCGACGATGACCAAAAACTCAACCATAATAATAATAACAATAAATAATAAAATAATATAGTTAATAGTGCGTTTTTAAATGACTAGCAAGTCCAAATATTTAATTAGTAAAGATAAGTAAATAAATGGGTTGAGAAATGACTAGCGCTGAAGTTGGTTTATAGTGTGGAAGAGTTGCGCTAATCGTCAACCACACTCTCTCTCCTGAGTTTTATCTTGGTCCAGTGGCAAGACAAAGTCGAGACAACTGGGAGAAAATCAGGTGCAGTGGATGGCCAGAGTGTACTATGTGTCTAACTGTGCCCTATGCTGTCCACACAGCTCTGCTGTTAGCGCCTATGTACCCGTTGAGTTACCTGCCAACTTCTTCCGAGTATTTCGCCGCAAACAGACTTTTTAAGCCTAGGTAGACAAAGCCTTTGTTAACAATGCTAGGTTGGCTTATTTCTTAGCACTGTGAGTGTCCATAATAGCTACAGTGTGTCGCCCAGTATCACATCGACTGTAACAGGTTGACACCGTGTAAAAATAGGGCAGACCATTTTGACACGGTCAGTGAACCCGCCCCAGCGGCGAGAATAGGTCA
Source organism: Meghimatium bilineatum (assembly GCA_034231615.1). Classification (NCBI taxonomy): domain Eukaryota; kingdom Metazoa; phylum Mollusca; class Gastropoda; order Stylommatophora; family Philomycidae; genus Meghimatium; species Meghimatium bilineatum. The sequence continues at coordinate 29,514,625 of CM067313.1, read as the reverse complement.
CCAAATGAGATGTTTGTATCCGATTGACAATAACGAAAAAAACAAGTTTCTCCTTTGTCAGCGAAAAATTTGTCAGCATATATTCACATATATGCTTTACATATCATAATTACATATGCACCCATATACCTTACATATAAATACACATTCATCCATATACTTTACACATCATAAATACATATGCACCATATACTTTACTTCTTGGAGCTGACTGGCAGCATATAGCATGTCCATTATTTTTCTACACACATGGAATCCCCACTGACTTTCTGGCAGAAGATCATCTGCGATTTTATGTGTAATTTAGTTGAGCATTACACGAGCCAATATTTTTCCAGCTTTGGATAACAAAACTATTTCTATGTGGTTATAACAGAACTGGGTTCATTACTGAAGATGTGTCTACATTATTTACCAAATAAACCACACATTATTTAATGAAACGAGCTTTTGCTAAAGGCGCACACAAAATCTCATCTATCGATCTGCGTAGAACGCATTGAGAGCCCCACTTTCCTGGAAAACTTTTGGGGAGCGGGGGAGTCGAGAGAGCTCTCAGTCCGTTGTGCGCAGATCGAATGCTTGGTAGTAGATGCTGTATTTTATTTCCGCGTAACAGAAGCTGTGTGAAATCAGCCTAATATTTAAAAGTTGGAAAGTGTTGGACATGTCTACCCGTAATTAACCCAAAACTGTTTACTTCATTTTGCTTCATACAGGTAAACTATTACGGCATCTTTCCGATTTTTTTAGCAGTGTTCCTGAGATCCAAAGCGTGACCGTGACAAAAATATCATTAAGTTTCTGTGCAAGCACAGCTCGTCATATCATGAAGATTTCTGCTGGGATGACAATCATTTCAGTTAAGCAAGACATAAACAACAACACATCTCTAATAGTAAAATAAAATACATTCAGATCATTTCCTTCAATGCAAGACGTTATATGCCACAATACAGAGCATGACATATTCAGATTCATTGCTGAGATGAACCCATATCCCACTTTTTATTTCAATAGGAACTCATCGAATTATTCATTTCAAGATGAACCAATATCCCGCTTTTTATTTCAATAGGAACTCATCGAATTATTTATTTCAAGATGAACCCATTTCCCATTTTTTTTATTTCAACAAGAACTCATCGAATTATTCATTTCAAGATGAACCCATATCCTAATAATAGGGACTTTTTATCAAGAAACAACAACGGACTAGAAATAAAGATGAACCCACATACAATTCTCACTAGACGTGTCAATGCCAGTTGTGTCATCCCTACTTATTTTTGATGTATACGTGCATGTAATCCTTGAGAAAGGCCTTACGGTTGAAACACCGATTTATGTGTGTGCTTATGTGCGTTTCATGTTATTAGCGAAACTTCATTACCCCGTTTCACACTTACCTGTTGGATTTCAGTTTTCCTCTGTATGTATTTTACATTCTTAGCTTCCTCCTATAAATGAAGATGTTCTTCAATTCACACACGTCTTGATGTGCTCATACATCATTCTTGACAAATATTATCTACTGACATCTTTTTTAATCATTAATATGGTTCGTGTGTAGAGGCAGACAAGGTCCCATAATGCATTCACTATGTCAGATCGATCCATTGATGTACCTATTGACACTGTGCCCATGCTCGCTAGTGTATCGACTCCTTCATTGGCTTAAGCTCCCGCATGCACTAATGCTTTCACAGCTGTTTCAACTAGCTCTTGTGTTATCCCTGTCATATTTACTGGCCATATTATTCTGCGTTAATTCTTAAACTCCTGCAGACCAGAATGCACTGTGTTATAGTTTACAGCTTGGCTATGTTATCTGCGCATTTCAGCCTGAAACATCCAACTTCAACATGGGTATTAAGTTAATTTGGCCATATGGGATGGAACAACCAACTACATCCCTAAACCTCATTAGTCACCTCTTATGTCATACATGACAGGTAACTCACTTTTCTTTGCTCTCTTTTCAGGCCTGACAACACAATGATGATTGGCCATATTGTGATATAAGCTGTGTGGTCAATAAAATGACCAACACTGATACTACCAAATGGTTTCAGGCTCTTAAGCAACTTCTATACATGTGTGTGTGTATATATATATATATATATATATATATATATATATATATATATATATATATATATATATATATATATATATATATATATATATATATATATATATATATACACACACACATATATATATACATATACATGTATATATATATATATACATATATATATATATACACATATATATATACATACACACACATATATATATATATATATATATATATATATATATATATATATATATATATATATATATATATATATATATATATATATATATATATATATATATATATACATATATACATGCATAGACCCCCCCCCTTCTGAGTAGTAGGCTCCATCTCATAACATTACATACTGGTGAGGGTTGGAGTCTTTTAGGTACGAATAGAAACTCTGGAGGACACCCCCTCCCCCAAATTGCACATAGGAAACAATTGGTTTAATAGCTTGTAATGCCTAAGTCTAAGTACCAAAAGAAATATCTTATAGTGACAATACAAACATTACATGAATGAGCTAAAGGCAATTAAAATTGTGAAATCATTTAATACAGTAAAGTATTCCATAGAACAAGTAACAGAAGCATAGTTTCTATTTTGTGATGTTATCTGTGCTGGTACAGTCCACAGATTGAAGATTTCATATAGCCTGGATCATATAATTGCACTAGTACTATTTATTAGTTACCTTTGTTTGGTTCTTCACTAAGCCTATATCAATCCCGGCCGCCAAGAAACAAAATGGCGGCGCGCGCTTTTGGCGGCCCGACCCACGCAGCGAGAATATTGTGAGATTTACACGTACTACAGCCCGCTTAGTTAATGCACATAGCTAGGGACATGCGCAATCGATACCGGAACATCTCCACGTTCGCCCTGTCTATTTGAAAAAATTCTGTGTACCAGCAAGACGTTGCAAACTGTAATTTCGTACCGACACCCAAACCTTCAATCATGGATGCGATTTATTTTGAATTTATAATGGATGACGATTCCGATGAGGAAGAAACTGTGCAGCTTACCGATGCAGATATAGCTCCTTTAGATAATGTGTGGTTAGATAGAGATGATATTAGTGATACTGATTCTGTGGGCAGCGTGGAAGAAGACATTTTGGAGGACCAGGTTGTTGAAAACTCAAGTGTCCCTTCGGGGTATAGCCATGATTGGCTTAGAAATTTCGATGAAATTGTTGGACCTATAGGCCTAGCTGATAACCTTAGTGAGGTAGACGTTTTTCATCTGTTTTTTACAGATGATATTCTTAACATGTTGGTAACTGAAACTAATCGGTGCGTAAGCAGGTTAGTGAATCGAAGGGACAGGACGCTGGCTATGCATCTCGTGTGAAGTTGTGGAAGGAAGTCACAGCTGATGAGATGACAGCCTTTGTTGCTTTGGTTCTCTTGATGGGACTGACCAAACGTTCCTCCTATGAATTGTATTGGTCTAATGATGGTCTCATCGAGATGCCTGGGTTTAGGAATGTCATGAGTAGGAATAGGTTTTTAGCTATTCTTTCATTCCTGCACCTTGTAGACAACACAACAGCTGTTGTACGAGGGCAACCCAGTCACAGCAAGGCGTTCAAGATACAAGGGTTTGTTGACAAACTTATTCCTCTGTTCCAACAATATTACGGCCTCTCCAAAGAAATCAGTATCGATGAAAGCATGATTGCTTTCAAGGGTAGGACTAGTCTTATGCAGTACATGCCCAAGAAACCCTCAAAGTGGGTTATTAAGTCTTGGGCACTGGCTGACTCAAAGACTAGTTATCTCTGGAACTGGAAGCTGTACCTTGAGAAGGAGGACATCTATGACAAAAAGAAGGGATTGGCTCACTGTGTTGTGAGTAATTTGTTGGCCACAATGCACGGTAAGGGCCATATTGTCTACATGGACAACTTCTTTTCCTCTCCAGCCCTTTTCAAGGAGCTTGCCGAGAACCAGATAGGCGCCTGCGGCACACTACAAGTGAATCGCAAAGGGGTCCCCCGTGCGTTGAAGGTTCTAAAACTCAAGGTTGGTGACCCACTTCGTACTGAAAGTGATGACAACATTCTCTACCTGTCATGGTATGACAAGAGGCAAGTAAATTTGATGACATCTGCACACGATGCGCAGACCTTCAATAGGAAGGTCCGTTCCAAACGCCATGGTGGTAATGTGAGGGATGTGGTAAAACCATGCGCAATACAGGCCTATACCCGTCATATGGGAGGCGTTGATCGTGTTGACAAGCAGCTAACATATTATATGTTAGGCCACAGGTCCTGCAAGTGGTGGAAGAAGATTTTCTTTTACTTGTTGGAAGCTTGCTTTGTCAATTCATCTGTCCTGTGGCGGGCTAAACATCCTGGCCGAGTCAAGGCGGAAAAATTCGCTTGCAGATAATTCATGGGCTTCTTGAGGGTTGCTACTCTAGGCCTGTGTCTTCCAGTTCCGGAAGAAGAACAAGCCACCCACCGGATAGGATGACACTAGCACCAGCACACCACATTGCTATAAATCCTAAACGGTTGTCCAATGGCAGGCATTCATTTCCTGACTGTGTTGTCTGTTCAGATCGGTCAAAGAAGCGCCACCAGACTCAGTACGTGTGTGCAGCATGTCAGGTCACTCTGTGCCCATATCCCTGCTTCCATCGATACCACACATTATTAAATTTCAAGACTGAGTGTTCATCTGAGCTGCACAGCAAGTAGGAGAACTGCACATCCAGTGGGTGTCATTTGTGTTTGTTGTTTTTATGTAATTTTAAAATATAAATTGTCTTCACCTCTTGCGCAAACCTCAGGTAGGATACATTTAAAAAAAACAATTACACACCCATTTGCAGTATTCAATTCTGTATTTAAATCTGTTGAAATTATTTTAAAAGCTCTAATAATAAAAATGTTACTGAGTTTTCCAAACACCCTTGTCTTTTTTGCATGTTTTCTGTTTTTTCGAGAAAATGTCTTCACCTCTTGCGCAAACCTCGGATAGGATACATAAAAAAAACCCAATTACACACCCATTTGCAGTATTCAACTCTGCATTTAAATCTGTTGAAATTATTTAAAAAGCTCTAATAACAAAAATGGTACTGAGTTTTCCAAAACCCATGTCTTGTTGTTTTTGTTGCGAAAAAAAGGTCTTCACCTCTTGCGCAAACCCCGGGTAGGTTACGTAAAAAAAAAAAAAAAAATCACATACATTTGCGGTATTCAATACTGCATTTACATGCGGCAAATTTTTTTTTTTATCTCGAATAACAAAAAAGTTGTTGCGTTTCCGTAACACCAACCAGAAAGATGAAAATTCTCAAAAAAGAATCCGGTGGCAGAAGGTGTTTTGTATTTTTTAATTCGGTTTGCTAAAGGTTAAATAAAACATATCTCTTATGTGAGGTACGCTCCTTTCAACTTCAGACGCGAGTTCAATTTGGTTATATCAGAACTTTCAACCATCAAAAATAGTGGAGTTGATAGTTCTGGTAACCCTGTTACCCCAACCTCTGGAGTAGTGATTGGTAATTTACCTACTGGAATAATATAGTAAGAAATGGGTGATAGATATATAACTTTGTTAAGTCTGTGGAGGTAAGATAAAATATGTTTAACACATCAACATATCAGTTGGTTCATTGTTGATCCAGTGGTTTGTAGGTTTCCACCTTGTGGCTAACAACAAATGGGCAAACTGTAACAATACTACATAGTAAAAGTAAATATCAAAACAAAATTTACAAAATACTATATCATATCACACAGTGTTGCCACTCGTGTGTTGCAAGGCCTGAAAGCATAGCAAAGAATAGCAGCTGTTACCTGCCATGTAAACTTTTACAAACAACCTAACTCTGCCAAAGACGGATGTGTCAGGTCATTGGCACAAATAAAACAGAGACACGGCGCATTTTCATTATCTGGACTACATCCTGCAGGCAATCTAATAAGACCATGGTCCTGCTACAAGAGAGATCCATCGGAGGTTTGAGAATGAACGCTGAAGAAGAATCACCCTAACAATTTCTAACATTATGAATCGTTAAGTCAACTTTAGAAGACCTGCACTTTTTCAGAATGACACTGAACTGCTAAAAGTTGATCAACTCAGCAGCAACTGGATATAGGAAACAACAACCTGTCATTCATTTTCTAAGAGGGGAGTAAGGAGATTTTGGGGGATGGAGTTGACTGTCCCATCCTATAGAGGATAAAAATGACCCATAGGCCATACTTAAATATTGGATGTTTCTAGCAAAAAGGTGCAGATATCACAGCTAAGCAGACAATCGTGACACAGAACAGTCAATTCTCTGGACTACGGTATATTCTGTTATTCTGTACAAGTTTGAGAATGAACATGGAAGAACAGAACCAAAGAAAAATAAGACCCATGATTCACCATTAAGATCTACTCTGATCCCATGTTTCACCATTGATATCTGCTCAGATCCCATCCTTCATCGTTAATATACATTCAGATCCCATTTTGAATCATTAATAGCTACTCAGATACAATCTTTCATTTGGGGAGAGGGGAAGACCCTGAAAAGAAAATATTTGTAACACTGTGACCTACTACAAGATTAACTAAGTGTGAAAGTGGGGGTTGACCCCACTCCATTCTGCAAAAACATCACCGTTAAAGACAGATGTACGTGCTAGGCTGAATAGTACAAATATCACAACAGTAAATTAACAACACAATATGGCAACTGTGCAACTATCAACACAATATACTTTCAACTGTCTAAAATCACACAGAGAAATCTAAATAGATAAACTTGCATAAATACAAGTAGAAAAAAACAACATAAAAATCACTTGTGAAACAACATACATTTAAGTAGACACACAAATGAAAGTGAATGTCAAGAATGTCTAGATCCGGGTAAAACTATTTTTACTAGTCCGTCAGGATGATTTAAAATACTTTACTCACTGGAAGTTGGGTTCAGAAGATATCAAATCACAAGCTATCTCAGCCAAACTGTATAATATGATACTAAACTGATAAAGAAGAAATGATTAGGTCAAACAATTGATGTTGCTAGTTTAAAACTGTTCAAAACAAAACAAACTTCTCAGACAGTGACTACCTCAAATTTTTTGATGTTCGCTACTGGATGTGACAAAAGCTTTGACCTCAAACACAACAAATCTTTCAATATTCAATAAAGCACTTTTTGCAATTAATGGAAAAAAAACTACCCCGGTACATCTTTTTTAACCTCAAATCAAAACAAAAAAGTGTTTTTGATTCTATCCCAGGTAAACATCCTGAATACTCACCAACCCAAACAAGATTGCCCACCTTTGGTCCAGAGGAATATATGTAACTTATAGTAATACCTCTACACACCATTCAGTGTAGAGGGTAATATGGTATTTCTGCATTTTTCGTGGACCAACAACACACCTAATTTAGTTAAATTTTGATTTTCTGAATCAACAGTGATGCAGACAAACCCATAGGTACTCAGTCTCTTCCTGCATATGATGAAGAGTATGCATGCTGGTGGTTCTTGTAAGTCACTGGTTACACACACCTTGAACTCAACTGCCCTATTCTGCTTGCCCAGAGGGTAATTCTTAATTCCTTAAATTGCATTTCATATCTATTTTCCAGATTACAAAAAAACTGTGAAGCAAGACAAAATTGTGGACATACTGGACTGAACTGAGGTAGAAAATTTGGCCTGCAGAAGACTTGGAGCTTTGTCCTAGCAAGTGGCATGAAAATCTAGCAAGACCAAAAGAATCACGAAAACAGAAGAAAATATTTCTTTCTAGTCTAGTGTCCTCATTTATAAAATATTCATGTAGAGATCTTAATATGTCATTTTTGCACATAACTAACTCTCCAAACAGAGATGTTTCACCCAATCGGGGTTAACTCCATGAAGTGGAGATAGAGCTAAGTCACGTCAACAGAGGCAGGATCATAGTCCTGCCCCTCCATCGAGACCAGCACTGTGCAGAGGTGATGGGGCTTAGTTCAGCCATCATGGGCTGGAAACTACGACTGGTCGGGCAGTCCCACTCGAGCAGGACCATAGTCCTGCCCAAGTAAGCAGAGTGCTGAAGACGGAGGCATCCATCCAAAAGGCGCACAGATAATCAGGATGCCACGCACAAAACACAATGGAAACATGTCTACATCTATAAATAGTTATGGTGCCTGCCCTGTGGCGGACGTTCAGGCAGGGACGGTGCCGGGCCCTATACCTCGAAAGGGCCCAACCTCAGTTACTGGAAGTCCTCAATTACCTCGAGGAGCCAGGAGGCAAGGGAATAGAGCTACTGGCCAAACAAACAAACAAACAATAAAAATAATGCACTGGAATGCTGAGGGTGTCAACAGTAAAAGAGATGGATACAGCAAAAAATTGGAACTTGAAAATGTCCTCAGTGAAGAACAAGTTAGTATATGCTGTATCCAAGAAACACACAGCAGCAGCGACATAGCCTTCAAAATCAGAGGCTACCAGTGCTACCGGTCTGACAGAAAGGACAAGCGAAAGGGTGGAATTCTGACACTTGTTAAAAACAATATCAGCGCATGTCAGCTGGAAGTATATATGGAAGGGGCAGAATACCAGATGCTCCACCTAAAAACAGACAGTGCAGAATTCCATCTCCTGAACTACTACTGCCCAAATGATAAACCATTGGCACTAGACACAATTCCAGACAAAGAGAGACTTATGGTGTGTGGTGACTTCAACAGCCACTCTCAGAGCTGGGGCTACGATCATATCGACAAGAGAGGTGAGGAAATTGAGAGCTGGCAGGATGAAAATAATCTCATCCTTATTAACCAGCCAGCAGACTCGCCAACCTTCTACTCGAGAGCATGGCACACCACCTCTACACCAGACCTGGCATTCCACTCACCAGGCTTGGAATGGAACATCACACATGTTGTTGGAAAGCAGCTTGGAGGTAGTGACCACAGACCAGTATTTCTGGAAATCCACAATGAATTTACCAAGGACAGTAGCATGCTCACTAGGTGGAACTATAAAAGGGCAGACTGGAAAATGTACCAGCATTTAACCAGTGTTCTAGCTAAGGACATGAACTTGGACAAAGACATCAAAAGAGTAGTGAGTGAATTTAATAGATGTATACTACATGCTGCTAGTAAAACCATACCCAGGGGGGCACGCAAAAACTACAAACCCTACTGGAATGATGAACTGGAAAAGCTGCAAAATGAGATGGAAACATCTAGACAGCAGGCTGAGAACAGACCTAGCCAAGAACATCACAACAAATATCAGCAAACAAAGGCTAAATTTCAAAGAGCCAAGTTACAAGCCAGACGGAGCAGCTCGAAAGAAAAAACAGAGTCGCTGAACCTAGAAAGAGATACTAGGAAATTATGGAAACTTGTAAAACAACTAAATGATGAAGGTACAGGGAGAAATACCAGGATCACACTTTATAAAGATAGAAACATTTTAACAGGTAAACATGCAGCTGATACAGAAGACAATAACATCAAAGTCAGCCCAGACAAACAACAGGAGGTTCGAGAGAACCAGCAAAACATTGGACAAGGCGAACCTATACCTGAAGTCATGGAGGCACCAATCACAATGAGAGAACTGGAGCATGCAATATCCAAATTGAAAATGAAAAAGTCCCCTGGAGCTGATGGAGTGTCCAATGAAATGATTAGAAACCTGGGAATTGCAGCAAGAGCAAAGCTACTGCAGATCTTTAACACAAGCTGGTCCACAGGTAATGTACAACAGGCGTGGAGAGAAGCAATAATGATACCACTCCTCAAATCAGGAAAAGATGGCAACACAGTCTCCAACTACAGGCCCATCAGCCTCACAAGCTGTCTATGCAAAACAATGGAACACATTATCAATCTTAGGATGCAGTGGTACCTTGAAAGTGAAAACCTTCTGGTATCACAGCAAGCAGGTTTCAGACAGTGCTACTCTACTGAAGATCAGGCAACCTACCTCTCCCAAGAGATTGAGGATGCCTTCCAAGATAAGAAACTGGTACTAGCAGCATGGATAGACCTCAGGAAAGCATTTGATAAGGTCTGGAAAGAAGGGCTCCTAAAGAAATTGCGAAATTGCAGGGTTAGCTCAAGAATGTACAAATGGGTAAAAGCATACCTGCATAATAGAAGAGCCAGGGTACAATTAGATGGTCGCAAGAAAGTTCTAATGCGTCATGGAGTCCCCCAGGTAGGAGTCCTGTCACCCACACTTTTCTTGGTTTACATCAATGACCTAGTTGCTGAACTACCACACTGGATCAAAGTGGCAATGTATGCTGACGATCTGGTGCACGGAAGAACATGCAACAGTGGCCACTAAACAAATACAAAGAGCTATCGATGCCCTAACCTTATGGGCAAATAGATGGTGCGTCAGCATTAACACAGATAAGTGCAGCACTACACTCTTTACCCTCTCACCTAAACAAAAAGCTGGTCATATCAAGATAGATGGAGAGCTCTTGAAAGAAGACAAACAACCCACATACCTCAGAGTTACTTTTGATGATAAGCTGACATGGAAGCAGCACATAAACAAAGCAACAACAAAAGCCAGGATGAAGTTAGCTATCCTGAGAAAACTAAGTGGAACCACATGGGGAGCCAGTGGAAATATACTCAGTAAAGTTTTCCAGGAAGGCATACGACCACACCTGAAATATGGTTCAGCTGAGTGGTGACCTGCATCAAACACCACATTACAAGATCTAGATAAAGTGCAAAACCAGGCACTTAGAATAATGTTGGGAGCAATGAAATGAACACCCATAGCAGAGATGAAGAAAATGGGAAGAATGCAAACACTTGGCGAACGCAGAGACACAAAAGTACTAATTCAGGCAAAAAAGTTTCAGTGTATGCCAAGTCATCCAATGAAGGAAAGATTCCAAAATCTAGCAATGGGGCGACTGAAAAGGAGCAGCTTTATCCATCAAGCTAAACGACTCCGTAGACAACTTACAGACCTACCTGAAGTTGACAGCCCTTTAAGGCCTGTACCAGAACAAACCCCGTGGAGTGAAAGCCATGGAATGCCAATATACATTCAGACCCATGTGAAAGGAATACTAAGCGAGGATGAACAGAACAGTGTGCAGCGAATGACAGTCACCCTCAGTTTCCGGGATGAGGAATATCCACAAGATATATGGGTCAGAGTGTACACAGATGGGTCAGCACAGAATGCTGTGAGGAATGGAGGTGCAGGTGTATATATAGAATATCCACACAAGCCTAGAGATACAATCAGAACACCGACAGGAAAATTCTGCAATAATTATGATGCAGAAATCCAGGCAATTAGTGTGGCAGCTAAAAAACTGCTGAACTCCAACTCTGGCCTACAGCCTGTGGTATTCCTGACAGATGCAAGGTCAGTGCTTCAAGCTCTCCAGTCTGGAAAACTAACAGACAGAAAAAACTACTTAGCGAATTGTCTTACCAGTATAGGGTAACCATGCAGTGGATACCCTCTCACTGTGGAATACCAGGAAATTAAAAAGCAGACCAACTGGCTAAGGAAGGTGCTGCCGAAGACCAACCAGATATACCAATCACCTACCATCAGAAAAAACAGATGATCAAGTCAATAAGAAAGCCACAAACGCCAACACAAGATGACTTTCACATTATGAACAGATCAGAACAAGTGATAATTCTACGTCTCAGAACAGGACACAACGGACTCCACAGTCACATGTATACAAAGTTCAAGATTGGCAACACGGCCATGTGTACATGTGGACAGGCAGCACAGAGTGCCAAACATATACTTCAAGAGTGTTCTGAGCATGAAATGCTGAGGCAGACATATTGGCCAGAGGAAACAACACTGGAATCAAAGCTCTATGGGACACTGTATGAACTACAAAAGACAGTGAGTTTTATTAAGGAGACAGAATTACAGATATAGACATGTTTCAAGTGAACGAAAGAAGAAGAAGAATAGTCCTGCCCAAGCAAGCACAGGTGCTGAAGTCAGAGATACCAGGTTGAGAGGTGCACCAGCAACCACAGTATCATGCAACATGACCAGATAACTATCTTCACAACAAAAAATAACAATGAGCAGGCTTTTTCATTGCCGCAGACTCCCACATGTCCAGGAGTATAAATCTACAGAATTATCCACAGATAAGAATATGAAATGTACTCCATCCACTCATCTGAGCCACCCATTATGAACCTTTCTAAGCATGGACTGAGAGTCTGACTATTACAGCTTCTATGAAATACCTAGAGATGATGTCATTACTACCATTCCTGAAGCCTTTACTTTCTCGGATTTTCTTAAGTTGTATCATGGGTTGCCTGAAGAGTCATTAGTGAACAAAAAAATTTTCCAATTGAGTCTAAAGATTTAGCTAACTCATCCCGGAAGCCAATGCACAATCTACTGAGCTCCCACAGCTCAGATGTAAATACACAACAAACACTTTTTTTTTTCAAATAAAATGCACAACAGTTAACAATAATAACAAAATAAAATATTTTCAACAAAATCCCAAGTTTCCAGTGATCAAAATTTCACTAAAACTAACCAAATCTAATAAAATTTATCATTAAGAAAATGACCATCCCATTTTTGAAGCAGTAAATTCTTATTTTTGACTTACCAAAAACAAGAAACAAAAACAGATACACAGATTACTGTGTATTGTAAAATATTCATGATTAAAATTTCCAAAGACAATTAATTTACAATATTTATTTCTTCCTCAACATCAACCTCCATTTTGAAAGTGTTCTTTCCAGACTCGTGGATCCCAAACCATCGGGGTTTCTCATAGACTGCCTCTTTAAGAGTTTTAACATTAGCCTTGGTGGAGATATCTTTAGTACGAGCAAATCCAACGCAATTGTTTCCCATATCAAATTCAGTGTAGTAGGGTCCAATAAACACATCTCCCAGGATCCATAAAGGTCCAGCTGGTGCAGGCACATCCAAGCCAATGAAACCACTGAGACACTCAGTCTGCCCCATCGTTGTGACCTGAAGTAAGACATTAAAAATAATTGTTTATATTTATAGAATTATGAATTTCTTCTCTTTCAGTTTTCATTCTCAAACTTTCAATGGATATATCTTGAAGTAGGACAATGGTCCTACTAGATTTCCAGCAGGATGTAATCCAGAAATTGAAAATGTGCGGTGTCACCGTTTTATTTGTGCCAATGGTCCAGCACATCTGCAGTAATTATGAATATAATTCGACCACACCCTACTATTATTATACAGAGGGGAGACTCTAAGGCAGTCAATGTTGTATTAAACCATCTTCTGGCATGACCTGCTTGTTTCCAAGTCTATTGACATTGCTTTTTCTTTTAACTAATCAAGAGGGGGGGGGGGGAGGTCCAGTGCAGATGGCAAGGCACATTTTCCATAAAACCTGTACAGGCAAGCAGTCGTATGAAACCTGTCCAGGAAAGCAGTCATGTGAAACCTGCCCGGGCAAGCAGTCGTGTGAAACCTGTCCAGGCAAGCAGTCGTGTGAAACGTATTAACCTTTAGCAAGCCAGATTACAAAATACGAAACATAACCCTGCCACCGGATTCTTTTTTGAAAATTTGCGTTATTGATGGTGACTGTTTTGAAAATGTGATAATTTTTTGGTTGTTAGAGATATTTAAATAATATTTGCACATATAAATAAAGAATTGAATTATGCATATATTGGTGTAATTTATGTACGTGTGTGTGTGATACCAGACGTATGAGAAAGTGGTAAAGACGTTTTTCACAAAAAACATATATTTTATAACAAATAAAGAGGGAAAAAATAAGAAAAAAAACAACTTACCTTACATATCGAATTCCTTGGCAACACTGTAAACTAAATCACGCAAATCTGTTGTATTTATGTTCTTTCACTGCGAAATTATCAAAATATAGCCGGGGGAACTGTATAAAACATGTAGATTTGCAGTAAAATTGTTCTTTGAGCTTAGGCCTAGAGTTATTTTTTCTGCCACTTCAAAATATTCGATATCAAACGTACAAGTCCCCAAATCAGCACGGCATTCTGTATATTCACTGCTGTGAAACTAAATAACCTAATAATCCATGATTCAAGCCACGATTCAATGTTATTTTATTCGAAATACGATGAAATAAAAGTCTGTAAAACCGATCCATCATCATGGCATCGTACCGGTGTACAGATGTGGTCAGATTAATTGCTCTTAAACTTTTACGAATAGCTAGCCATTCTCAAAAACGATCATGTCGGAAGTGGGGGATGTACCGGCTTCGATTGCGCATGTCCCCAGCTATGTGCACGGACCGTGGTACATGTAAATCTCACGATATTATCGTTGGGTGGGCCGGACCGCCAAAAGCACGCGCGGCCATTTTGTTTCTCGGCGGCTGCGATTGATATAGGCTCGGTGAAGGTTAACTATGTGTCTCTGCAATTTACACTGGCCTGCTTTCTGACAATCTGTAAAGATCCAAAAGGCCATCATCATCCTACCAGCAGTTACAGGAAACCATTAGCATCATCTTCATAAATGTTGTTTGATGTACCAAACAAATATTACAACACTCTTCTTCTGCGTTCAGCATCTGTGGTTATGCTATACCGTCAGGCCTGTCGTCAAGAAGTCCACTGTCTTCTCCAGGTCAGAGCGGCTGCCCCATAGCTTTTGCCTCACATCTATATCCTCTGGCCAGGTCTGCTGTCTCTATGTTGGGCAGTCTTGAAGTATGTGTTCCGGGGTCTGGGTTCCGGTACAAGAATATTTTATAACTGTTGAATGCTAAAATGGAGTACAAAGTCCATCTTTAATATGTAAGTTGTATCAGATAGTTAATACATTTTACAAATGTGTTGAGGCTAAAAATCAGCTTCAAGCAGTTGGGTAACTGAACAATTCAGAAAACAATGGCAACCAAATGACAATACATATTACCTAGGAAACCACTACAACCACAAAATGTTGGGCTGATTGCTACATCTTGAATAAGACAAAACCAATTTTAGGTGGAAATTATCATTTTAACTGAAATTTTCTTCATAAATTCATGGTCATAAGTTCTACAGTTGTTTTAACTCAATTCCTACGTATGTCCGTTTTAACGTAGCAAAGTCTCCCCCTTTGACTACTTATGCACAGTATAACGGGACTCCATATATACCCTCCGTTTTTGCCTTGTTTGGTTCGTAAATGACAACTATTAACTTATTTAGCCATTTAACATTTAGAAATCTGGCTAACTCCTCCTAAGATGTATGTGATGACAGGCAACGGTGTTGCTGTTCTTTACTTCCCTCCCTGGCACCAGCAACACACGTTCGTTCTTTGTCATGTATAGAGCTATTTATTTTAGGTCATCCTGTATTCCCCACAACTTGTTTTGCAGAGAAGCTCCTGTGGGCCAGATTGTTGTTCTGTCAACAGTGAAACTGGGACAATTCTGTAGTGTGTATTCTGGTGTCTGCACTGCTCCTCAGATGCAGGCAGCAGAGTTGATAATTTTTATTTGGTATCTGTTTGCTATAGTCAGAATGTTCTATTTAGTTATGGTTATTTGGTTCCTGTAATTTACTTTGTGTCTCTGTTCTTGAACGACATTTGACCGCTTTTCATATGGTGCATGGATTCAATTGTGTAGCGTAAACCTCCTCTTTCAAGTTCTACATCTCATGGGCCAACGTTTTCTGACTCGACGGTGAGGAAGTATCTATGATACCTACCTGAACGCTGGTTTTCAGGGGGCATCCTGCAAATTAGCTTTTTTGTGTGGAATACAACGAAAGTATCATAATGGCAAAAATGACTTGACTACGCCGCTATCTTGGTGCAACTGGAAGTCGAAAGAGTAATGATTTGAGTAATTGAGCAGAAGTAACGGTACAGGTAAATTATGAGCCAGCATCATAGCACAGTTTCCCATAAGTACTGAGATGCCTAGTCTGTGGTTAACCATAAACCGCCTGACTAGCACCTCCTACCACACTTTTTAAGTAGTAATGGTACAATTTCTCAACCTTCCCAAAGCATGAGCCCTGGTACCTCACTTCCTGGTTTCTGAGGGAACCATAAGAGTAAATTTTGTTTCATCCTATGAATAATAAATGGACTTGAAACCCAGGTGTGCTGGTTGGTGGGTAGATGACTTAACACTACACTATTGCAGTTTCCAAGGGGCATATTTCAGTGCAGATTTTATTATAGATTAATCCCTGAATATTAAATTTCGTACAGAGAATTTGAACTAATATCCTCAAAACTTAGAGTGGTATATTAGCTACTTGACGACATACTACTCTTCCACTAATGAAACTGAAATAAACTAACCTGGAGAACATATTGTTGAGGTGTAAGCACAAATCCCTGTCCTCCAATGGTAAAGGTCACATTTGGCATTTTTGGAATGTTAGCACACACAAACAGATACTGCAGGATGAAAGTGTCAAAATTTGATCTACAACTCACGGAAATTTTGAAAACAATAACATATAACAAACTGCTTATAGTTTATACCAGCAATTCTTAAACCTTTTTTTTCCCGTCGACTCTTTCTGTATAATTATGCTTCTGTTTGAATGAAACCTCAAATAAAAGATTGTTAACTTTTTTCCAGGTTTATATTATATTATATTATATTAAATATTGTGGAAATCTTTCTCTGCCCTTTCTCCCACTAGAAAGATCCACTGTCCCTAATCTCCGATTTTTTATTTATGGTCACAGCAATATGCTGTGGTCTCCTGAGGGGCCTAATGGCCCAACTTGACAACCACTGGTTTGGACAAATGGCTAGGTCAGTTACTGTATAGGACTCTCAATCCATGATCCGCAAGATTTAGAATAGATAGCTAACCCATGAGTGGATGAAGTATGTTGTGGTTTCACACCTGCAAAAACTTCGGTAGGTGTGGTGTGGCAGAAGACGGAAAACATGTTGAATCAAGTTGCGAGGTGAGTAGATGCCATCTGAGCAGATCTGGTTCAAATCCTGTTTGCTGCAATGTGATTTTTTTCTGAACTAGAAGTCTAGGTCCAGATGGTTGGAACACCATGAGAGAAGAGACTATTATTAAGAGATTGAACGAGTTCGAAATTGCTTGGGGTTACAGTAAAGGGTAAAGATTTTTTCTTCTTCTGCATTATTTCTCACATTCCTGTAGATTAGCAGGTTATAGTCCGGCAAATGGAATGCATTGTGTCATGGTTTACAGCTTTGCTGTGATGTCTACGCCTTTCAACATGAAACATCTGACTTCAGTATGCGCTTGGGTCACTTTGACCCTATATGGGATGTGACAGCCAACTCCACCCTACAACTTCCTTAGTCGCCTCTTATGACATGCATAAAAGTTAAAGAGTGTCACTATTCTTTGCCCCCCTTTCGGACCGAACAACTCATAGACAGAGAAGTAGAATGAGGAAGATATACAGTGAATGAGTTATGGGAACTATCAGCGTACATGCTCTTCCATATCTGATAAAAGAGATGAAACTCCTACGGTGATGCACATCAGTCTTCTTCTTCAGCGTTCGTTCTCGAACTCTCGTGGATTTCTCTTGTAACAGGACAATAGTTCTACAAGATTTCCAGTTGGATGTATTCCAGAGAATGGAAATACACTGTCTGTGTGTTATTTGTGTCAATGGCCCGACACATCCATCTTCGCAGCTGCCATCAGTCTATTCAGAAAATCACAAAACCACAAATGATCCAGAAAAACCCCACATCTCAATATTTTAAACTGTGTACACCACATCTAAGCACAGATTCTCAACTTTTTTGTGTCTGGACCCAATTTTATAAAAGGAAAGTCTGTGGCTATGTTGATAACGACAAAAATATCCAGCAAGTGTGATTTTGGTTAGCTTTGAGGTTGGTGACTTGGGAACCAGATCTCTCTCTCTCTCTCTCTCTTTCGTGGCAGGGCTACTAGCAGTATGGTTACAGAGAAATAAAGTATACTAACCATAACCCAAATAGTTTATTCTACAACTAATACAGCCTAATCATAACACACAACAATAATAAATCCATCTAAAAAAATACCCAAAAAAAACAACCCCATCCTAAAATCAAGATCTTTCCACACTCGTCTGCATCTCCAAAGGTAGAAACTGCTGGAGGACTACGTGCTGACATATGATATTGTGATTGATGGAAGACTACGTGCTGACATATGATATTGTGACTGATGGAAGACTACGTGTTGACATATGATATTGTGACTGATGGAAGACTACGTGTTGACATATGATATTGTGAT
Organism: Meghimatium bilineatum; assembly: GCA_034231615.1. Lineage (NCBI taxonomy): Eukaryota > Metazoa > Mollusca > Gastropoda > Stylommatophora > Philomycidae > Meghimatium > Meghimatium bilineatum. Next base: position 29,496,262 of record CM067313.1, on the reverse strand, counting down.
TGATGGAAGACTACGTGCTGACATATGATATTGTGACTGATGGAAGACTACGTGCTGACATATGATATTGTGATTGATGGAAGACTACGTGTTGACATATGATATTGTGATTGATGGAGGACTACGTGCTGACATATGATATTGTGACTGATGGAAGACTACGTGTTGACATATGATATTGTGACTGATGGAAGACTACGTGTTGACATATGATATTGTGATTGATGGAAGACTACGTGCTGACATATGATATTGTGACTGATGGAAGACTACGTGCTGACATATGATATTGTGATTGATGGAAGACTACGTGTTGACATATGATAGTGTGATTGATGGAAGACTACGTGTTGACATATGATATTGTGATTGATGGAAGACTGTGTGCTGACATATGATATTGTGATTGATGGAAGACTACGTGTTGACATATGATATTGTGATTGATGGAAGACTACGTGTTGACATATGATATTGTGATTGATGGAAGACTACGTGCTGACATATGATATTGTGACTGATGGAAGACTACGTGTTGACATATGATATTGTGATTGATGGAAGACTATGTGTTGACATATGATATTGTGATTGATGGAAGACTATGTGTTGACATATGATATTGTGATTGATGGAAGACTACGTGTTGACATATGATATTGTGACTGATGGAAGACTACGTGTTGACATATGGTATTGTGATTGATGGAAGACTAGGTGTTGACATATGATATTGTGATTGATGGAAGACTACATGCTGACATATGATATTGTGATTGATTGAAGACTACGTGCTGACATATGATATTGTGATTGATGGAGGACTACATGCTGACATATGATATTGTGATTGATGGAAGACTACGTGTTGACATATGATATTGTGATTGATGGAAGACTGTGTGCTGACATATGATATTGTGATTGATGGAAGACTATGTGTTGACATATGATATTGTGACTGATGGAAGACTACGTGTTGACATATGATATTGTGACTGATGGAAGACTATGTGTTGACATATGATATTGTGATTGATGGAAGACTACATGTTGACATATGATATTGTGATTGATGGAAGACTACGTGTTGACATATGATATTGTGACTGATGGAAGACTACGTGTTGACATATGATATTGTGACTGATGGAAGACTATGTGTTGACATATGATATTGTGATTGATGGAAGACTACATGTTGACATATGATATTGTGATTGATGGAAGACTACGTGTTGACATATGATATTGTGATTGATGGAAGACTACGTGTTGACACATGATATTGTGATTGATGGAAGACTACATGTTGACATATGATATTGTGATTGATGGAAGACTACGTGCTGACATATGATATTGTGATTGATGGAAGACTACGTGTTGACATATGATATTGTGATTGATGGAGGACTATGTGCTGACATATGATATTGTGATTGATGGAAGACTATGTGTTGACATATATTGCGATATGAAAGTAATGAATATGTTTGAAAACGTGAGACACGTACCTCCACACCCAGCAAAGACATCCAGTGTTCGCAGCTGATGTACTGAAAAATGTTTCACAGCATTCTCCTGTTCTAACTCATCTTTACTAGACTTTCCTTTGCCCTTGCCTTTTCCTTTACCCTTACCCTACAATAGAAGAAAAGAGAATAATGTTAACAATAACTATGTTTGCTTATTGCGACCATGAGAAATTATGACAATATCTTTCTTAATCTTGATGACGAGTAGTCTTTTGCATTCGTTTCCAAGCTCCCACAGATTAGCAGGATGTAGTCCGGAGATTGAAGAACGTTGTATTATGTTTTGCAGCTTATGACGATTAGTTGAGTTTGGTTATCAGCTAGAGACTGGCATTTCTGCTCTCATCCTTTCTTTTGCTAATAGGTAATCAAATCTTTTCAATCACTGAATTACCACTGCTCTTCTGCGTTCATTCTCAAACTCCTGCAGATTAGCATGGTGCAGTCCTGAGAACAAAGTTTTGTGTCATGATTTACAGTTTTGCTGCAAATATCTGCACCTTTCGACCTGACACACCGGCTTGAGTATGGTTTCTGGGTTACTTTGACCCTATGTAGTTTAAGGACAGTCAAATCCACTCCATAACTTCCTTAGTTGTCTTATGACATGCATGGAAGATAAATAGTGTTGCTATTCTTTGCTCCCCTTTTTGGCCCAGGAACACACAGGAACACCACTTCTCCAATCTTTCCATTCAGTGAATTACCACTGATCCAATCATTGAATTACCAGTGATCCAATCATTGAATTACCAGTGATCCGATCATTGAATTACCAGTGATCCAATCATTGAATTACCAGTGATCCAATCATTGAATTACCAGTGATCCAATCATTGAATTACCAGTGATCCAATCATTGAATTACCAGTGATCCAATCATTGAATTACCAGTGATCCAATCATTGAATTACCAGTGAACCAATCATTGAATTACTACTGATCCAATCATTGAATGACCAGTGATCCAATGATTGAATGACCAGTGATCCAATCATTGAATTACCACAGATCCAATCATTGAATTACCACCGATACAATCATTGAATGACCACAAATCCAATCATTGAATGACCACAGATCCAATCATTGAATGACCACAGATCCAATCATTGAATTACCACTGATCCAATCATTGAATTACCAGTGATCCAATTATTGAATTACCACCGATCCAATCATTGAATTACCAGTGATCCAATCTTTATAGTCTAAGGATGTACAAGGCGATTATGATAATTTATTTTGCTGGAATCAGTCTTAAACTCTTTCAGGCCACCTCTCAACTTTCTCACATATTCTGTATCCATTGATGGACTTTTCTATATAGAATCAGACAGACGCAACTTTAAACAAGTTAATGAAGTTTTGTTAATCACTGGTAACGTACATAATAAAACACAAACTGACAATTTGAATCAATAAAAGATCTTTATACAAAAACACATTCACAACATAATATGACGAGCAAGGAACAAATGTTCACTGATGTTCAAAATAACATCAATTTCAATGGTGCCGCTCTAACTTATATTATGTTATTAATGTGTGTTCTTGATGAAGGCCTTTTTGTCAAAATGTTGATTTATGTGTTATTATGTGTGTTACTAGTCATTGTGTAACTAACTTATGTGTGTTACTAACAAAACTTCATTGCCCTGTTCCAAGTTTTTTTTCCTTTCTGGATTTCAGTTTTGCTGCAGTTTGTACATATGTAGAATCTGTTCGGTAAACATCCCCGGGTTCATAAAAAAAATGTTCTCATATCAGCACTAGGTCTTCTGTTTCTGGAGTTAGTAAGATTCACAAGATGTCAGAAGTAATCTGACAAAATAGAAACACATGGACTGTAGTAATCCAGGGTTAACAAGCAGTATAAATAGAAATAAGCCAAATGAAATATTTTACCCGCATGTTGCCAAGGTCTGAAAGGGGAGCAAAGAATAGCAATACTTTTTCTGTCATGAGTAAGAGTTTGAGCTTTTGGGAGTTGGTTGTCCCATCCCATATGGGGTTAAAGTGACCCAAAAACCATGCTGAAATTGGATGTGCCAGACCCAAAAGGTACAAATATCGCAGCAAAGCTCTAAACCATGATGCAACACACTCCGTTCTCCAGATTACAGCCTGCTGACCTGAAGGAGTTTGAGAACGAACACAGAAGAAGATATGAAAGATAAAATCTGACAAAATTTAATTTAATATGAAGAATTTTAGAGCATCTCACCTTCCCAGTCTTGCCCATGAGCCAAGCCTTTGCTGGAGGGTCATCAAATTGTCGAGTGTCTGCACTGTAAGACTCCGCAAAATAGAAGCGGTCAGTCCCTCCAATGAAGTAACTGTCAATATCTTCTGTCAAGTTCTCTCTGTAAACAACTGTACATTTTCCACGGATATGCGAGAAACCCAGAGTGGTCTCCTCATCACTCCAAATCAAGGCATTGAGGTCGGTGTGATAGACAGACTGTGACCCCTTATGTGTGTTCTCAATTCTGAGGAACAAATGATTACACATTTATTAGAATATTAAAAAGAAATATAGTGATGAATTTCCCTATAAACATTCTTATAATATTATGTGTATAATTTCTACCTAAGGATCTATTCAGTAAAAAAAAACGCCCACTCTTATAATTATGCGTAAAGTTGCTACCAGGTATGTGTAGGATCTATTCAGTAAAAAAAAATACCCACTCTTATAATTATGCGTAAAGTTGCTACCAGGTATGTGTAGGATCTATTTAGTAAAAAAAAAACACCCACTCTTATAATTATGCGTAAAGTTGCTACCAGGTATGTGTAGGATCTATTCAGTAAAAAAAAAACACACACTCTTATAATTATGTGTAAAGTTGCTACCTGAAGGATCTATTCAGTCAAAAAAAACACCCACTCTTAGTTGTTTACTCTAAGTCAGAAGTGAGTAAGCATAAACTGGTTCCAGTTTAGGACTTGCTTTGTTAAAAAGAAACCAGTGTGTTCTTTTCACAAAAAGAAAATCTCTCTATTAGTGGTTTGTTATTGGATGGAATTTTTGTCTGGTAGGACACCGGAGACCTACATGTGAACCTGTGTCATATCATCATCAAGTGTCATGCAGACTGACGTAGGTGATCACAGATCTCCACAACTGTTTATATTCAGTATAACTAATCAGGATAGTAGTTGTTTTTTTGCTACTCCACGATGTCAAATGAATATTTTCTCTGTCAATCTATCTGACCTTCTATCATGCCTGTTGTTACTCTTCTCCAGACCACCCTGTCTCATAATGTGACCACAATAAACAAATATTGTCTTTTTCTATTATTAAATAACCCCTAATCTCACATTTAGAACATCCTCGTTAGTTTTTCTAGCTGTCCAAATTACTCTCGGCATTCCATATTCTCTGTTGTCTCCAATGTTGCCACTATCCTGTTTATTTATTTGCCATATAAATTCTCATATAAATAACACCACATAAAAAAACTGACCTGTAAAACTTATTGACCTTCACCTTGACCTCAGAAAGTTCAGGTTGTTTTCCTGATACTTTTTTGGTAAAGATTTCCATAATCCTGGCAACACGAAAAGGTTTCGGGCACTTGTCATTTGACCCTTTCACGTATTCCGACTTGCGATAGGCCTCTGGGTAAACATCTTCATCAACCTGCATCAACAATTTCAGAAAATAAATCCATATTTCATCAAATTTGAAACAATTTCAGAAAATAAAACCATATTTCATCAAATTTGAAACAATTTCAGAAAATAAAACCATATTTCATCAAAGTTGCAATTTTTAAAATGTGCTTAACCTTCACCAAGCCTATATTAACCCCGGCCGCCGAGAAACAAAATGGCGACGCGCGCTGATGGCGGGCCGTCCCACCCAACAAGAGTATCGTGAGATTTACACGTACCACAGTCCGTGCACATAGCTGGGGACATGCGCAATCGAAGCCGGTACATCCCCCACTTCCGAAATGATCATTGTTGCGAATGGCTAGCTATTCGTACACATTTAAGAGCAATTAATCTGACCACATCTGCACACCGGTACGATGCCATGATGGTGGATCGGTTTTATAGACCTTTATTTCATCGTATTTCGAATAAAATAACATTGAATCATGGCTTGAATAATGAATTATTAGGTTATTTAGTTTCACAGCAATGAATATACAGAATTCCGTGTTGGTTTTGGGACTTGTACGTTTGATATCAGATATGTTGAAATGGCACAAAAAATAACTCTAGGCCTAAGCTCAAAGAACTATTTTACTGCAAATCTACATGTTTTATACAGTTCCCCCGGCTATATTTTGATAATTTCGCAGTGAAAGAACATAAATACAACAGATTTGAATGATTTAGTTTACAGTGTTGCCAAGGAATTCGATATGTAAGGTAAGTTATTTTTTTACTTTTTTTCATCTTTATTTGTTATAAAATATATGTTTTTTGTGAAAAACGTCTTTACCACTTTCTCATACGTCTGGTATCACACACACACGTACATAAATTACACCAATATATGCATAATTCAATTCTTTATTTATATGTGCAAATATTATTTAAATATCTCTAACAACCAAAAAATTATCACATTTTCAAAACAGTCACCATCAATAACGCAAATTTTCAAAAAAGAATCCGTGGCAGGGAGACGTTTCGTATTTTTTCATCTGGCTTGCTAAAGGTTAATAAGCAGAAAAGTGATTTCAATGAGATGAGGAAAATATTAACATCTAAACAAATTACAAACAAGCTAAAAATGAGAATTATAAAGTGTTACATCTATTCTATATTAATGTATGGCTAAAAAACATGGACAATGAACAATTAGAAGACAGAATTAATGTCTTTGAGATGTAGATATGTAGAAGAATAAGGAAAATACTTTCTGCCTGATACATGGCTTCTGGGTCACTTTGACCTTATGTGGGATAGCCAACTTTACCTCAAAACTTCCTTAGTTGCCTGTTATAACATGCTTGGCAAGCAATAGTGTAGCTATTCTTTGCTCCGTTCTCAGACCCTGGCTATGCACTGACAACTCCCTTTTCAAAGTCACTAAAATTAAGAATGTAATGTGGGTCCAAATAGCTGATATTAGAGGCAGGATTTATCAGCAGTTAGTGGGTGTAAATAGCTGGTATTAGAGATAAAGAGGCCTACTGAGATAGTGTTAATAACAATTTATTGTATCTACCAGTAAATGCCTGGACTTACTTTGGACTGTGATTTTCTTGCAGTTGAGATCTTCTCGTGTACTATCTTGAACCCATACGCCGCCGGATCAATGTAACAACAATCACCTATAGAATATTCTAGACCATTGGTTCTGACACTTGTGTAATACAGACAGCTGGACGATCCACCGTCTGCCTGCAACAAACAGAATAATTAAAATAGATGCTAAGATGTCAACAACGCAAAATTGGTTATGAACTGACGTCTCCGCATTTAATGCATGCATGTGCTCAGTATCCCTGGCAAATGACTTAGGGTATGTATGCTTCTGGTTCTAACCTCTCACGGAATAAACACACTCCTGACTCTGCCTATGTTTGTTTGTCAACCCCAGGAATTGCGAGCAATTAGCTCTCACTTCCTATGTGCAGTGGGGTGGTTTTTTAGCTTTCTTTCATACCCAGGAGACTTAAGCTTTCGGCTTAATACAAGTGCCTATTGAAGGAGCCTAGAGGGGTATATGTCACTAGACGAGCTGATAATTTGCCTGGGTCACCCAACATGCATCTTTCTTCTGACTAGGCACTTCGCAACCAGCGAGTTATCCCTTGTGTAGGAAGACCATTCCATTACCTCCCTTTGTGTCCCTAGGCCTAGACCTAGATTTCTGTTTGAGTCGTGTTGGACAATGTGACAGTTGAATTGACTCAGGGTTGATATACCTTCCTAGACAAGGTGCTACTTTGCCAAAAAACTTCAGAATCTGGGATTTGGCCTGTTAATTTCTCACACACTTGCCTCGTCTACACGTGATGACTTTCTAATCCATATTTTGTTATCTGTTACCCCTAGGTCTGCATGAGAACAATGATAAGCCCTTTGTACTGGTTTCCCAGTAGATTTCCCTCCATTCCTTTCAACAAATGTGTTGCCATTATCCGATTTCTGCTGAATAAATATACTTTCAGTCATTTCGTTCACCGAAGTAGAACACCATCTGTAGACAGTACCATTCATAGCACTTAACTCTGTAGCTCAAATGCTAATCACCAGTAATCTTTGATAAAGAACATGTCATAGTCAGAACTGCAACCTAAAGTAAACGTAAAAGTAACATGAGTTATGAACCAGCAACATAGGACGGGGCTTCCCATAAGTGCTCAGCAGGCTAATTGATCAGAAACCACCTGACTAGCATCACCTACCACACTTGCTCAGTAGTGATGGTACCATTTCTCGATCTCCCCAGAGCATTAGTCCTGGTACCCTATTTCCTGGTGGCTAGGTGAACCACAGGAGTAATCTTTAACAATGTTAGACAATGAGTGATTAGACACAAAGAGACTGTTCATGGTCACATAGAATAATAGAAACGGGAGTGACAAGATAGTACATCCTCGCTGACAACAACAAACTGACTGGTACGCAGCGTATACACCCTTAGATGGATGATCCCGCTGAAGATGGATTGTGTCAGGTTACCGACGCAAATAATTCTTAAAGTTGATGGGAATTGAATTTCCTACTTGAATTTACTTGTGATGCAAATAAAACGGTGACACAGCGCATTACCATTCTCTGGACTACATCCTGCTGGAAATCTAATAGAGCCATGGTCCTGCTAGAGGAGAGAACCAGCGGGCGTTTGAGAATGAACGCTGACAAAGAAGTACATTGATGATTGAACCAGCAATCTAAGCCTTTCTGGGAATGTCCCCACATGCATGATGTTGGTTCCTAATCTTCTTCTTCTGCGTTCATTCTCAAACTCCAACTGGATCTAGCTGGATCATGGTCCTGCTAGATTTCCAGCAGGATGTAGTCCAGAAAATGGAAATGAGTTGTGTCGCCGTTTTATTTGCGCCAATGGCCCAACACATCCGTCTTCGGCGGGGGTTCCTAATCAAGAATGAAGTATTAAACCACAGTTTACAAATAAATGTATTCAAGAATACTAAAATCATAATGAGATTATAAACAAATAATGCTTGCTTATAGAGCCTAATCTACATTTAGTTTATTTGTAAATTTTACTTTTTGTTATAATGTCGGAAAAGGTCAAATTATCCACTACTTACTCAAGTAACTTCCCCTAGGACTGTCTCCTCTAGCAATCTCTTCTTCTCCAACCTCTGACAGCTAATGCAGCAATTCTGGTTCTCACTGTCCGAAAGAACATCTATATCAGGAGGATCCTAAACCTGCCAAAATTGGGTTCATAAAACTTCTGAAAATAGAATGTCTTGCCATCATCCTCAGAGATGACATTGTCTTCATCTGGGTTGTCAATGCCACCTTTCATATTCCAGTCTTCAGGAACAACTTTCTGGATGACCTAGAACAGAAGAATAATGTATTTTTATAGAAAGTAACCAAAACAAAGTTTATTCATTGTTTTCACACTCTTCTTGGTTACATATGTCCTTTCAGCTTGGCACATTATACCTCAGCATAGCTTACAGCTTGGCACATTATACCTCGGCATAGCTTACAGCTTGACACATTAGACCTCAGCATAGCTTACACTTGGCACATTAGACCTCAGCATAGCTTACACTTGGCACATTAGACCTCAGCATAGCTTACACTTGGCACATTAGACCTCAGCATAGCTTACACTTGGCACATTAGACCTCAGCATAGCTTACACTTGGCACATTAGACCTCGGCATAGCTTACAGCTTGACACATTAGACCTCGGCATAGCTTACAGCTTGGCACATTAGACCTCAGCATAGCTTACAGCTTGGCACATTAGACCTCAGCATACCACTGAAGACGGATGTGTCGCACCATTGGCGCAAATGACGACAACGCATTTCCGTTTTCTGGACAACATGCTGTTGGAAATTTAGTTGGACCTTTGTCCTGCTACAAGAGAGATCCAGTGGAGTTTGAGAATGAACTCTGAAGAAGAAGACCTCAGCACAGTTTTTGGATCTCTTTGAGATATAGAATGGCACAACCCAATCTCAACTCTTCTCTTCCCATGGTAGGTCAAGGTGACCCACAAATCAAGATGAAGTCAAATGTGTTACGATGAAAGGTGCAGATATCGCAGCAGAACTATAAACTGTACCATAATGCATTCCATTCTCAAGACTACTAAATAGAAGAAATTTTAGAATGGACATTCCATTCTAGTTTGCAGCTAGAAGAATGAGACTTGTAACTTAAGCATGGTAATTTGGTGCTAGGGGTTCCCATCCTTGAACAGACTTCCCTTTTGCAACCTGAAAATCATGCCACAACATATTCTGTTCTCCAGGCTATATTCTGCTAACATGCAGGAGGTTGCTCTAACATGCAGGAGGTTGCTCTAACATGCAAGAGGTTGCTCTAACATGCAGGAGGTTGCTCTAACATGCAGGAGGTTGCTCTAACATGCAGGAGGTTGCTCTAACATGCAGGAGGTTGCTCTAACATGCAGGAGGTTGCTCTAACATGCAGGAGGTTGCAAATGAATGCTGAAAAACAATGAACACACGAGAAGACTGAATCATAATTCCTACAGTTGCCAAGACAAAACAAACCATACCTGCACTTTGCTGTGTACTGCAACAAGCTCATTGTCATCGCACTCGTCGACTAAAAATAGCTCCAGAGGATCAGATGCCTCTCCTAAGACAGTTTCACATCCTCTGTAGTACCAGTGGACATGTGCCTGCTTGCAGTCACCTTCTTCAAACAGGTACTGAACTTGAGCAATGTAGAACGGCTGAGTTGGGTCTGCAGGTGAGATGGAGACATAGTTTCCCTTGGTTATTTGGTGAAAGACAAGATTACATAAACATTTTTTCAAAGGTAACATTCCATATCACTGAGGCATTTTAGGGAATTTTACGATGTGCCCACATTTTTGCCCGTAAATTGCGTACATAGGGATGTGGTCAGAATCATGCTTGGTGTTTCTGTCCCAGAAAATCTGGTACCCATTTCCTTAGGCTGGGTTGATCTAGAAGTTGTTTGTGGTTTAAAACTATTCCAGTTATACTAGAAAATCTTGACAATCAATAAAAGGTAATACTGTAGTAAAACTGTATGAAAATAGTACTTACAAAACAGGTGATGAAGTTTTACTGCACGACGATTAACACACTTTCATTATCTGAAGCTCACATGAAATAATACACACAAAACAAGCTAAAATCATACAAATAACAATACACATGACATAATCATTGTTATTTATAACAAGTATTCATATTGCACAATGCATTTAAAACAGCAGCACGACTTGCCCGGAAGTTACAGCAACAACAATATACATCTGCACTTTTGAGAAGTCAGATTGCCACTGGTCAACCAACAACAAAGAAACAAAAAGTTTACCAACATGCCAATGATGCTATTAAAACAATGGTTGAACAGGTAAGATCCAGAAGAGCCTATCAACTTCTTGAAAAACAGCACGTGTTTTGAACATTAATGTTGTGTAGAACTTAATTTCATGTCTATCATTTATGAGACAATTCATATCATGTGAAGATTTTATTATAATTATTTACTAGCTATATTGTTCATTAGTGTTTATTACAGTTTGTATGAAATATTTTATATATTACCTTTGTATTTTGTCTTGAGGATATTTTGCCTGGGAATATTTATCTTGGAATATTTTGTCTTGGGTATATTTTGTCTGAGAATATTTGTCTGGAATATTTTGTCCTGGGAATATTTTGTCTAGTTACCCATGATTCTGTATCAATACTTGTATCATACATATCACATTTTCATATGTATTTGAATCAAAGTAGAAGTTGACTCCTTTTTTTTCCTCCAGATTGTCCCATAATTCCCAGATTTTTTCCCCAGATTGTTGCATAAAGTGGATCCTCCTGTATTCTGCCATCTTTCATCCTCTTAGATTGTCCCAGCCATCTGAGTCTATGCAAACTGAGCATAGAAAATACTGCGGTATTGCCTGTTCGTTTCAATGCATCTGTGTTAGTAATGTTCTCCTGCCACCGAACAAAGAACAGTATTCTGATAGGGATTCCTTCCAGTTTCCATTTTTATAACTGGACGCTAAAAATGTCATTGGTTATTTTCTTACCATGCTACAGACACGGCTACATTATTTCACATCATGTGAAAACTTCAGATCTCCTCCATATAGTTTTTGGTATTCTAATGTTTCATTTACTTTCAGATATTCTTTTTAGACTAGTTCTTGTGAGAGAACTAGTTTCCATGTTAACAAATCTACAATCATGGTTGGAGACAGCTCTCAGCTAGAACATGCAAACATCCCTCCACAGACAAGAGAGATAGAGAGAGACTAAGACATCTCAGATTAGATCACATCTACGACATAAATGATTTTCTGACTGACCTCGACGTCATTAATCTTGGCTGCTGTATAATATTTCCTCTGGTTTTCTTCATGTGTTGGTAGACCAGGCCAAACTACTTTGGTCTTGACATTTGTAGCAGATTTATGTTTAGTCACTGCCACCAAGTTTTTGCTTTCTTGATCCTCTTTTTCAATTTCTGATTCCTCTTCAACATCATCTTCTTCTGCCGTCTTAATGGCCATATTTGGACACCTAATGGAAAATACAAAAAATAAAAAGTATGTGAACTTTACGGTCAAGGCAAACGTGAACAAGTGATAAAGTTTGTTAATGTTTTTTTTTCCCTTTATATTCCTAACAATCAATATTCTTCTTGTACATGTTGCGGCGTCTGCTATGGCAAAGCGGCCTTTATTTTCACAGTCCATAGAAAACCTCCCTGCACTCCATCACAGGAAAACATGTAGTAAGGAAAGTTTTTTATATTCCTAACAATATTTTATTTTATTTTCAAAAGTATCTTCTGCATTAATTCTCCTGCAGATTAGCAGGATGTAGTCCTGAGAACATAATGTGGTGTAAGTCAATAGTAATCATGTACGTTCAAGTAACTCACCTTCCAGAAAACAATGACAAGTATTCATATTGCACAATGCATTTAAAACAGCAGCACGACTTGCCCGGAAGTTACAGCAACAACAATATACATCTGCACTTTTGAGAAGTCAGATTGCCACTGGTCAACCAACAACAAAGAAACAAAAAGTTTACCAACATGCCAATGATGCTATTAAAACAATGGTTGAACAGGTAAGATCCAGAAGAGCCTATCAACTTCTTGAAAAACAGCACGTGTTTTGAACATTAATGTTGTGTAGAACTTAATTTCATGTCTATCATTTATGAGACAATTCATATCATGTGAAGATTTTATTATAATTATTTACTAGCTATATTGTTCATTAGTGTTTATTACAGTTTGTATGAAATATTTTATATATTACCTTTGTATTTTGTCTTGAGGATATTTTGCCTGGGAATATTTATCTTGGAATATTTTGTCTTGGGTATATTTTGTCTGAGAATATTTGTCTGGAATATTTTGTCCTGGGAATATTTTGTCTAGTTACCCATGATTCTGTATCAATACTTGTATCATACATATCACATTTTCATATGTATTTGAATCAAAGTAGAAGTTGACTCCTTTTTTTTCCTCCAGATTGTCCCATAATTCCCAGATTGTTGCATAAAGTGGATCCTCCTGTATTCTGCCATCTTTCATCCTCTTAGATTGTCCCAGCCATCTGAGTCTATGCAAACTGAGCATAGAAAATACTGCGGTATTGCCTGTTCGTTTCAATGCATCTGTGTTAGTAATGTTCTCCTGCCACCGAACAAAGAACAGTATTCTGATAGGGATTCCTTCCAGTTTCCATTTTTATAACTGGACGCTAAAAATGTCATTGGTTATTTTCTTACCATGCTACAGACACGGCTACATTATTTCACATCATGTGAAAACTTCAGATCTCCTCCATATAGTTTTTGGTATTCTAATGTTTCATTTACTTTCAGATATTCTTTTTAGACTAGTTCTTGTGAGAGAACTAGTTTCCATGTTAACAAATCTACAATCATGGTTGGAGACAGCTCTCAGCTAGAACATGCAAACATCCCTCCACAGACAAGAGAGATAGAGAGAGACTAAGACATCTCAGATTAGATCACATCTACGACATAAATGATTTTCTGACTGACCTCGACGTCATTAATCTTGGCTGCTGTATAATATTTCCTCTGGTTTTCTTCATGTGTTGGTAGACCAGGCCAAACTACTTTGGTCTTGACATTTGTAGCAGATTTATGTTTAGTCACTGCCACCAAGTTTTTGCTTTCTTGATCCTCTTTTTCAATTTCTGATTCCTCTTCAACATCATCTTCTTCTGCCGTCTTAATGGCCATATTTGGACACCTAATGGAAAATACAAAAAATAAAAAGTATGTGAACTTTACGGTCAAGGCAAACGTGAACAAGTGATAAAGTTTGTTAATGTTTTTTTTTCCCTTTATATTCCTAACAATCAATATTCTTCTTGTACATGTTGCGGCGTCTGCTATGGCAAAGCTGCCTTTATTTTCACAGTCCATAGAAAACCTCCCTGCACTCCATCACAGGAAAACATGTAGTAAGGAAAGTTTTTTATATTCCTAACAATATTTTATTTTATTTTCAAAAGTATCTTCTGCATTAATTCTCCTGCAGATTAGCAGGATGTAGTCCTGAGAACATAATGTGGTGTAAGTCAATAGTAATCATGTACGTTCAAGTAACTCACCTTCCAGAAAACAATGACATAATTGTGGGCTGTTTGTCATCAGGAGTTTAGAGGCGAGACGACCTGAAGTCCGAGCAGGTGCTGTAGAGTATAGATAAAACATATACATATTTTCTGATGCCACTAAGCAATTACACCTAATTAACCTTACAGGCTCTATAGGTGGTTATAGCCCCGACGTCATTATGTAACTTGGGTCGGTAGGCATCTCCATTCACCCCCCATTGCTATGCCCCAAATCATCAGCACGGAATCACACGAAGTAAAGCTTATATGATGTAGAATTCCCGCCACACGAAGCTAGAAAGAAATATGTCACAGCCTGAAGGTCAAATTCCTTTACACATTACGATTGCAAGGAAAAAGCCGGCTAATTTTTGACAACAAATTTCTTAAATGAATTTGTCAATTTTCGACCACATATTTTACTATCAACTGTAGTGTAGCATTGGCAAGTGATCAAATGTAGTGTAGCATTGGCAAGTGATCAAATGTAGTGTAGCATTGGCAAGTGATCGTCATAGAAAGTGATATCTACATGTTTTAATTGCTGTTTTTATGTTTTACTTGTTGTTATGTTATAGAATGTTCGTTTATTCATTGAAAAACACAAAAACAATATTATCAGAGGTGCCACGTGTCAGCATTTAAAATAAAAACATTGTATGTCCAGTCTTAAACGAGCGGACATTGTATTTGATTTCTTCACATTTGATTAGTTTGTTCAGTCCATATTACATTAGTCTGGAAATAAACAATATTTTAAAAAAGTGATTAAACACTTAGGAGTTGGTTGTCCTATCTCATATGGGGTCAAAGTGACCCAGATGCCATGCTTACCCTTAGAACCCAGTAGCTCGATACTTTAGGATTTACACTAAATATGGTTACCCCAGAAACCATTTTTTTGGTATTTCGACTTGCAAGAACAGCGTACAGCATAAGGTAAGTTAATGATATAACAAAACATAATTTTATGCCGTATTTGTGTCAAAATAACTCTGATACGGTGGAGCGTTTTTGTGTATTTTTTTTCTCAGGCGCCCGGGGAAAGGGGTGATTAAGTAGGAGAGAAACCACATCACTGTTCACTGGAAGTAGGAGAGAAACCACATCACTGTACACAGGAAGTAGGAGAGAAACCACATCATTGTACACAGGAAGTAGTAGAGAAACCACATCATTGTACACAGGAAGTAGGAGAGAAACCACATCATTGTACACAAGAAGTAGGAGAGAAACCACATCATTGTACATAGGATCAAACATTTTGTACAAACATCCTGCAACAATTTAAGTGTTGTTATTCTTTGCTCCTCTTTTGGGCTCCAGCAACACCCGAGCACAATGGCCTGTAAATTTCTTGGAACCAAAACAAACTGCCAAAGACAAATGTGTCGGGCCATTGGAACGCATAAAAAGGCGACACAGCTTATTTCCATTCTCTGAACTACATCGTGTTGGAAATCTAGTAGGACCATTGTCCTGCTACAAGAGTGACCCAGTGGGAGTTTGAAAATAAACGCCGAAGAAACGATAACCATTTCTTCTACAACCTATGAGAACAAATTTGTTGTTTATTAAATTAATCCTCTATAGTTACTTCGAGTGGGTGTCTCTACGGATTTTCTACCTCCTTTTAATTTTTTAACCGGTGGTGAGAAGTCATCTTCATCCCCATTGTCTGCTCCGTTAGTGTCAATCTCTGCTTCAATCAGATCAACTTCCCCTACGCCGTTCAATAGTTGGTTACCATTCTGTGTCTCCGCGATATCCTGATGACATAAAGTAATATAGTATATAAAACAATTTCAAGGTTGGATTATTTTTACATATTTTGTAGTAATTGTTATAAAGAAACAATTTTTAATTCTGAAAATGAAGTCCATCATCAAAAGATCCATTAACATGGAATGGAGCTCACCTCATCCATGGCAGCCAAAAGGACAATGCTATCTACAAGCTTGGAAGAAAAGAATAAACTATGTTTAGATTGAGAAAATACTCTAACATATGTACGGGAAGTTTGGAGTTGGTGTCACTGATATGTACCCTTTTGGACAAGTTCCAGAAAACACAAAACATATTTTACAGAACTGCACACTGTGCGTAAGTAAAGACAAGAAGAAAGCTATGAGCCTCTGAAAAAGCTTCTTCTTCTGCGTTCAGCATCTGCATGTGCAAACCAGACAGTGGTTTGGGCAGATATGGGCCTGTATGAACACAATTCTCTTGGTGTGGTCACCGAGTACATTTTTTAGACTAATACTCCTAGATCTTGTACACAGTGTGTTAAATGTACACACGTGTTGCCTTTCCCAAAAAGAAAACAAAGAATAGCATTACTAATCCTCCATGCATGGAGGGGGGGAAGGGGGTCATGTGTGTGTGAGAGAGAGTTGGCAGTCCCATTCCATAGGTCATGGTGACCCAAAAACCATGCTGAAGTCAAACGTGCCGAGCTGGAAGGCGCAGATAATACAGCCTAGCTGTAAACCATCACACAATTTATTCGCCTCTCCAGACAATGTCCTGCTAACCAGCAGGACTTTAGGAATGCATGCTGAAAAAGGCAATGTACAATATTAGAAACACTGTTATCTGCCAATCATGTCATAAGAGTCAACCAAGGAGGTTTTGGTGTGAATTTAGCTGTCCCTTCCCGTCATAGTGACCCAGAATCCATTCTTAAATCTGATGTGTTAGGCTGAAAGGCGCAGACATCACAGCTAAGCTGTAAACCATGACCAAATGCATTCCATTCTCCGAACTACATCCTGCTAAACTTTAGGAGTTTGAGTACGAACGCAGAAGAAAAATAAACACAAAAATAAAACATTTATCTTACCACTTTGCAGTTGACCTTGCTTCTGCCATCTGTATTCTCGTTTGTAAATTCTTTATTTTCTACGTTATTTTCAATGTTAGAGCCCAATGCAAATTTAGACAATGTCACAGCAACAGAGGATCCGTTAGTGATATGCCCACTGGCTACTGTCGCTGATGAAAATTCACCATTGTGAACATGCTCAATGTCGATGCTACTTGTACCATTGCTAGTTCCATTTGTGTTAATACTTGCCAACAGGAAACCGCCAATGATGGCATCAATCTTCTTGTAAAAACCTTTCTATTAAAAAGAAAAAAAGTATTTCAAAAATACTTTTAAACTGGGTTTATTCAGTTCAAAGATGATAAAAACCTGCTAGGATGGTGTTTATCTGGCATTCTTTATGAGGTTATACTAAAGAGAAACGCGGTGGCCTAGCTGATAGTGAGCTTGCTTACTGGATTACAGCGTGCCAGTGCCGGGTTCCAAAAAACATCTGGACAAAACAATCGGGGCTAGATTTATCTCCTGACAGCTCCTCCAGTTGACCCAGCTGTAAATGGATACCTGACGCATGAGTTAGGGATGGTAAACACAGCAAGGAAGGAAACTGGCCATCCCATCTAATACTGTAGTTGCTGCAGCTTAGCAAACAAAAAGTTATCTTCATCTCCGACGGCAGGTCACTGTTATGGGATCTGCCTTACCTTTATACTAAACAAAATCCTGGATTGACAACATCAAGGAATGGTCTGGGCATGATTTTGTCTACACCCCTCCAAGTGGCTATGGATAGAGATATTTGGAGAGCGTTCTTTTACTGATGTCACCAGTGTGGCACCTCTACGATCTAAATGTTTTTGGGTCTTATTGTTATTGTTATTATCTAAGGTTTTCCACAGTTTATGCAAGCACCAGATGACTGCTGTACTCAATGTACCTGTGGGTTGCAATGCACCTGTGGGTTGCAATGCTACAAAATGGACATATTATTTCTAGATGAGATTTTGTCATGATTTTCTTGCACTCTCAAAGCATCCTGCAGATAAAAGGGTTAATTTTCTCCCAGAGGTACAGGAATGGGTTTTCAGCAGACTTAAGCTCAGAGAAGATCATTGGATGAAATAGCTCATACCTCCTTAGTACCTTCTTACGACATGTGACAAGTGTTATTTCCCTTTCTGGTGCCAATAACACACAGGCAGTATTCTTTTTCTGTGTTCATTCTCAAACTCATGCAGATTAGCAGGATGCAGTCCGGAGAACGGAATGTGTTGTATCATGCTTTACAGCATTGCTGTGATATCTGCACCTTTCGGCCGGACACATCCAACTTCAGCATGGCTTTGGGTCACTGACCCTATATGGGTAAATGCAAATAAAGTAAATAGGTTACTAGAAAACTATCAATATAAAATAATAAAATATAGAAAATAACAATATAATAAATTTTCTTTAAAAAAGAACAAATACAATTGTCAACGTGGTGGTCCAATTGGGATCTTTATCAAGACAACAAAAACAGTTAACAAAAAACCATAACGAATATAAACAAAATGGATTTCTCCCACCAGGAAATCAACAACCAGCAACAACAGATCCAGTGCAATACCAACTCCATCCCATAACCACGACATGCGTGGAAGGTAAACAGTGTTGCTATTCTTTACTCCCCTTTTGGGCCTTGGCAACACACGGGCGAGGCATTATTCTAAACCTCCTTATTACCTCTTACGACATGTGGTGTTATTTCCCTTTCTGTGCCAATAACACACAGGCATTATTCTAAACATAAATAAAGTTAGCAGTAGAGACAAGAAAAACATTTAATCTTGTTTGTTTTGCGTTCGCTCCATTGTAATCAGCACAGATATTCATGTGATTTCCGCCAGGAGCGTAGTTACATTGTGCCACCGTTATGTGCCTTGCAGGCCAAGCACATCTGATTTCGACATGCCTTGACATTTCGGGTGGACTGCCCTAGCCTGTGACAGCCTTCCTATCTGTCGTCAGGCAGTGAATGTGTACTTATTCTACGCCGAAACTGTTTGTCCTTCACATCTATCTTGCACGAGGTGTTCCGCCACCAGTGAACGTGTCTCATGTAATTTGATGTATTGTGACTGGGCCCATTGGGTACTGAACCTTTTCTCATCCTTAAGCCTGGTTCCGGTTTAGTAAGAACTTGACAGAAGAAATGGACTCTGACTCGTTCGCCCTCTTAGCCGAAGTGTTGTTCACCAACTTCATGAACCACTCATCCTAAGTCCGAGTCTATACACATTTTTATGAGCGTCAGGGACTAGCATTTGTTCTAGAACAGCTGAACAGTGCTGTCACCCTGGAAGGCTGTGCCTGCGCCCATCAGGCACTGAATCTTTTCTCTCCGCAAGCATGATTCCATTATAGAAAAAACTCAACAGTAGAGTTGGGCCTGGGCTGGGATCACCGATATCTAGGAGCGTGTCTCGAATAAACAAAACAATAGTTCTGATTTCCTTGAAACGTTTTTCATTCTCTTTGCATCCTGGGGGGGGGGGGGGGGGGGGGGGCGGCGACCATCCCCTACCAGGCGCGTCCACAGGTTGCGGATCGTGGAACAACCTCCGGATATGGAGTCTCCATATCTGGTGGTTGGCTGCAATATAAGACAGATCTCTGGACGAATAATCCAGATTTCTGGACGAATAAGCAGTCGCGGACAAACTGGCGATGTTGCCCAACAGGACGGGGTGGGATATCAGGTGGCACTGATATCTCCACTGAAATACCCCATGTGTCTCATGACGGGCAGCATCAAGCGAGTATGAGCCGCTATAAGCTCAAGCCAACAGCTGGGGTCATTGACCCCAGCATGCGCGTCCCCCGGGGTTGGGGGGACCTTTAAAATAGGGGAATATGGGAAACTATTTTCTAAAACATACAAAGGGAGAAGTCAGTAAAACCCTACTTAGGCCCCAATCAGCTCCATCCCATAAAGGAAAAAGGCAGGAAAACGTAAAAAATTCCCCTAACTGCTGGGCAGGTGGCGCTCAAGAGTCCAGAAAGACAAGCCACCTAGGAGATGGAAAACTCTACACAAAACCTGGACAGATGGTGCTCATGATCCCGGGAGGGTAGACCATCTAAGGAAAGCAAACCTAAAAAAAATAGCTGGCGGAAATCGGATGCACTTGGCCATATGGCGCATAACAAAGTGCAATGTACCTCATATACACTCATGCAGATTGAGACAATGGATTCTAGGTATGGTGCTCTGCCTGAGGAGTCCCACCAGGCGGGTAGAGTGCCGGGCCCCATGCCTCGAAGGGGCCCACTCCAAGCTACTGGTGGTCACCCTGGCCCATTTTGGAAGACCAGGAAATGGGAACAGCGGGAAATTATGACTGGTCAAACCACACGACAGACAAAAGGACTAAACATACTGCATTGGAATGCGGAAGGCATTTACCACAAAAAGCAGGCACTAACAGCTAGACTGGATAACGACAAGATTGATGTGGCTTGCATACAAGAAACCCATCTTAACCTAAACCATAGATTCTCTATCAGGGGCTACCAAACATTCAGACAGGACAGAGAAGAGCATAAGGGAGGGGTACTTACACTGATACGCAACACCATTCCAACAAAGCAGATAGAAATAAATACAATAGGAGAATCAGAGATTATAGGAACAGATGTGTACATAGAAAACCAGCCCATCAGAATTTATAACATATACAGCCCAGTAGGAAGAGCCCTTAAATTAGAAACAATGGATATTACAGACACACACTGTATTTTAGTGGGTGACTTTTAACAGCCACTCTGAAAGGTGGGGTTACCAGCAAACTGACTCAAGAGGAGAAGAAGTGGAAGAATGGGAAATCGATAACAATCTATTTCTGTTGAATGCACAGGATGATCCCCCAACTTTCTACTCAAGGAGATGGAAATCAACATCAACCCCAGATTTAGCGTTTGCCACTGGCGATTTATCCCATAAAATATGTAGAATAGTTATGAACCAGCTAGGGGACAGTGACCACAAACCAATAAAACTCACTATCAACCTTAACTACACACAGGAAGAGCAGAAACCTCTTCCCCGCTGGAACTATAAGAGAGCAGACTGGGACAAATTTGCAAAACTCTCAGACGCATATAGTGAGCCTATCAACACCCATAAAAAAAAATTAAGAACATGACGGAAAAGCTAACTGAGGCAATACTTAGGGCAGCAAAAGACGCAATACCAAGAGGGGCAAGAAAAAACTACAAACCGTACTGGTCCAAAGAAATACAAAAGCTTGAAGAAGACCTGAATATGGCCAGAGAATTAGCAGAAACAGAGCAGAGTACAGAAAGCAATATTGCTCTCAAGGCAGCCTCAGCTAAATACAAGAGAGAGGTAAAAACATCAGCAAGGAGGAGATGGATCGAAAAAACCGAGAGCCTTAACATGGACAAAGATGGAAACAAACTCTGGAAACTTGCCAAGGCATTGAGTGATGAAAACAGTAGCCGACCTCCAATAACACTTGAATATAATAACAAAATGCACACGGGAAAAGCAGCAGCAAAAATTTTCATTAAAAATTATGCAACTGTGAGCCAGATAAACATACCAAAAGAAAGAAAAATAGAAGTCAAGAATGAAATCCATGGACTAAAGGATATGCCTATGGTTATAGAAGAGCAAATGTTGGCAAAATTTACAGAAACTGAGCTAGAAGAAGCACTACAGAACCTTAAACTCAAGAAGTCACCAGGTAAAGATGGGGTTACCAATGAGATGCTTATGAAACTGGGGCCTAGAGCAAAGAGAAAACTTCTAAACATAGTAAATACTAGCTGGAGAACAGGACAGGTGCCCACCGCATGGAAAGAAGCTATCATGGTACCCATTTTAAAGCAAGGCAAAGACAAACTCGACCCAAGTAGTTATAGACCTGTCAGTCTCCTCAGCTGTATGGGCAAATTAATGGAGAAAATGGTCAACAGAAGACTCATGTGGCACTTGGAAAGAAAACAACTCATAGCAGCACAACAGAGCGGCTTCCGACAACACAGATCAACAGAGGACCAGGTCGCCTACATAGCCCAAGAGATTGAAGACGCATACCAAGAAAAAAAACACACGCTTGCAGTGTGGGTTGATATGGAGAAGGCATTTGACAAAGTTTGGAAAGATGGACTCAAGAACAAGCTCCTTAGACTAGGAATCAGAGGACACTTATATAACTGGATATGCAACTATATGGAAAAAAGAACAGCTAGAGTGCAAGTACAGGGAAAACGTAGCAGGAAGAGAATACTAGAACAAGGTGTCCCGCAAGGAGGTGTACTATCCCCTACACTCTTCTTAATTTACATAAATGATATTATGGAGGGCATACCAACTGGGGTACACTCTGCAATGTATGCAGATGACCTGGCCTTGTGGACAGGAGGGGTGACAATAGCAGTTGCAAAAAATAGAATGCAAGGGGCACTGCACAAACTAGAAAGCTGGACCAAGAAATGGTTGCTTACCATTAATGAAAAGAAAACCACACACACAATATTCACACTATCCAACAAGGTACAGAAAACAACACTAAAAATAAACAATCACGTTCTCCCACTAGAGCAGAACCCAACATACCTCGGAATTACCCTTGACTCTAGAATGACATGGGCAAAACAGACAGAAAAAGCAGAGAAACGAGCCAGAAATAGAATGGCAATAATGAAAAAGTTAGCAGGCACAAACTGGGGAGCGGACAGCAAAATCTTGAAAAGGCTATACACAGGTAGAGTTAGGCCAGTACTAGAGTATGGCATCGCAGCCTGGGCCACAGCATCTAAAACGCAATTCAACAAAATAAACAAAACCCAGAATCAAGCTACACGTATTATCACTGCATCTATGAAATCTACACCCATAAATACATTAGAAACAATAACTGGCCTTCAGTCAATGGAAGATAGAAGAGACATGAAAGTAGTTCAACAAGCAGAAAAATACAAGAGACTCCTGAATCATCCCATGCACCAAAGAATTAATGGCTATGGCAAAAGCAGGCTGGAGAGGAGCAACTTCTCAGTAAATGCAAAGAAACTGATACAAAAGGCACCAACTATAGGACAAGCGAAAGCAAGGCCCATACAACTAGTCAGTATCATCCCCCCTTGGGCATACAGACTCCCACAACTAAATGAACAAATAGAAGGTATAGAAAAGAAAGGAACCCAGACAGAATTGGAGAGAAAGCGTATCACAGAACAACACATCGCAGTTAATTACCCACAAGATGCATGGACTCATGCCTATACAGATGGCTCGGCCACAAACGCAATTGAGAATGGAGGTGGAGGAGTGACCCTCAGACTAAAATGCGGGAAAGATGTTACTCTAGCCATAGCTACAGGCAAGCTCTCAACCAATTTTAAAGCAGAAATGGAAGCTCTCAAGAAAGCAGCAGAAACTATCTTACAACACAAAGAACAAGTGCACAGGAATATTGTACTACTAACAGATGAACTCTCTGTCATAACAGCACTGAAGCTACACAAGAACACCGAACTGAATGAATTGAGGGCAGTGCTAGTTCAGTTGTACAATAATTTCCAAAGAGTAGTGATCCAGTGGATACCGGCACACTGTAACATTGAAGGGAATGAAGTTGCAGATAGACTGGCCAAAGAAGGAGGGAAGTTACCTCAAGAAGACTATCTGGTCAGTTATGAAGAAGTGAAGACCATCATTAAAGGCAACTATAACAAAAAGTGGAAAGAAGACCACCCCAAATATAATGCAGATGACGGGTATTACCAACTGTCCAGAAGAGACCAGGTTATCCTGCTGCGCCTCAGAACTGGTCACAACAAAATGAGACATCATTTGTACACCAAATTCAAAATAGGGACAACTGGGCTCTGCCATTGCAGCCTTGCAAATATGACATCAGAACATATCCTACAAGAATGTCCCCAGTATGCAGACCAGAGAAACAAGACATGGCCCACCCCAATCAGTGTTGAAGAGAAACTGTATGGCACAGTGGACACTTTAAAACAGACAGCAGCCTCTATCATAGAATCCGAAGTCCCAACCTGACTGAGTAATGATCGCCGAAGAAGAAGAAGATTCTCTTTGCATGTGCTGCAGTCCTCTAGCGCTGTGCTTCCCTCTCAGTGTACACATTGTGCTATTATTTTTATTGTGACTATGACTAATGTGCCATTCTTTATATTTCTGATGGGTGATGATGACTTCACAGGTTACTGATGATGGTCAGGCTAATGATGAATAACGTATTGTTAAATGGGTGGTGGCAACATTATTGTCAATTTATATTTATTATTATTGACTCTTTGCTCTTCTTTTCGTGCTCGCCAGTCATTTTATTTGCCTACTATAATTTAAATTCATATTTGCAGTTTTTTTTTTTTTTTTTTTTTTTTAAATTATGGGCCTAATTAATTTAATTACTTAGTCGATCTGAATCAACGGGGCATGCATAGACTAACTTGAGCGTTAGGCCTGAGACTTACTATGCCCAACACATGCCTATTTATTTATTACTAGTAGTATAGTTATCAAGGCTTCTAAGCATGTTTTGTTATAATTAGAATAATTACCCCATCGAGACCAGCACCGTGCAGAGGTGATGGGGCTTAGTTCAGCCATCAGGGGCTGGAAACTAAGACTGGTCGGGCAGTCCCACTCGAGCAGGACCATAGTCCTGCCCTAGTAAGCAGAGTGCTGAAGACGGAGGCATCCAGCCAAAAGGCGCACAGATAATCAGGATGCCACGCACAAAACACAATGGAAACATGTCTACATCTATAAATAGTTATGGTGCCTGCCCTGTGGCGGACGTTCAGGCAGGGACGGTGCCGGGCCCTATACCTCGAAAGGGCCCAACCTCAGTTACTGGAAGTCCTTCTCAATTGCCTCGAGGAGCCAGGAGGCAAGGGAATAGAGCTACTGGCCAAACAAACAAACGACCAATAAAAATAATGCACTGGAATGCTGAGGGTGTCAACAGTAAAAGAGATGGATACAGCAAAAAATTGGAACTTGAAAATGTCCTCAGTGAAGAACAAGTTAACATATGCTGTATCCAAGAAACACACCTCAGCAGTGACATAGCCTTCAAAATCAGAGGCTACCAGTGCTACCGATCTGACCGAAAGGACAGGCGAAAGGGTGGAATTCTGACACTTGTTAAAAACAATATCAGCGCATGTCAGCTGGAAGTATATATGGAAGGGGCAGAATACCAGATGCTCCACCTAAAAACAGACAGTGCAGAATTCCATCTCCTGAACTACTACTGCCCAAATGATAAACCAATGGCACTAGACACAATTCCAGACAAAGAGAAACTCATGGTGTGTGGTGACTTCAACAGCCACTCTCAGAGCTGGGGCTACGATCATATCGACAAGAGAGGTGAGGAACTTGAGAGCTGGCAGGATGAAAATAATCTCATCCTTATTAACCAGCCAGCAGACTCACCAACCTTCTACTCAAGAGCATGGCACACCACCTCTACACCAGACCTGGCATTCCACTCACCAGGCTTGGAATGGAACATCACACGTGTTGTTGGAAAGCAGCTTGGAGGTAGTGACCACAGACCAGTATTTCTGGAAATCCACAATGAATTCACCAAGGACAGCAGCACGCTCACTAGGTGGAACTATAAAAGGGCAGACTGGAAAATGTACCAGCATTTATCCAGTGTTCTAGCTAAGGACATGAACTTGGACAAAGACATCAATAGAGCAGTGAGTGAATTTAATAGATGTATACTACATGCTGCTAGTAAAACCATACCCAGGGGGGCACGCAAAAACTACAAACCCTACTGGAATGATGAACTGGAAAAGCTGCAAAATGAGATGGAAACATCTAGACAGCAGGCTGAGAACAGACCTAGCCAAGAACATCACAACAAATATCAGCAAACAAAGGCTAAATTTCAAAGAGCCAAGTTACAAGCCAGACGGAGCAGCTGGAAAGAAAAAACAGAGTTGCTGAACCTAGAAAGAGATACTAGGAAATTATGGAAACTTGTAAAACAACTAAATGATGAAGGTACAGGGAGAAATACCAGGATCACACTTTATAAAGATAGAAACATTTTAACAGGTAAACATGCAGCTGATTACTTTGCAGATTCCTTTGCAGAAGACAATAACGTCAAAGTCAGCCCAGACAAACAACAGGAGGTTCGAGAGAACCAGCAAAACATTGGACAAGGTGAACCTATACCTGAAGTCATGGAGGCACCAATCACAATGAGAGAACTGGAGCATGCAATATCCAAATTGAAAATGAAAAAGTCCCCTGGAGCTGATGGAGTGTCCAATGAAATGATTAGAAACCTGGGAATTGCAGCAAGAGCAAAGCTACTGCAGATCTTTAACACAAGCTGGTCCACAGGTAATGTACCACAGGCGTGGAGAGAAGCAATAATGATACCACTCCTCAAATCAGGAAAAGATGGCAACACAGTCTCCAACTACAGGCCCATCAGCCTCACAAGCTGTCTATGTAAAACAATGGAACGCATTATCAATCTTAGGATGCAGTGGTACCTTGAAAGTGAAAACCTTCTGGTATCACAGCAAGCAGGTTTCAGACAGTGCTACTCTACTGAAGATCAGGCAACCTACCTCTCCCAAGAGATTGAGGATGCCTTCCAAGAAAAGAAACTGGTACTAGCAGCATGGATAGACCTCAGGAAAGCATTTGATAAGGTCTGGAAAGAAGGGCTCCTAAAGAAATTGCGAAATTGCAGGGTTAGCTCAAGAATGTACAAATGGGTAAAAGCATACCTGCATAATAGAAGAGCCAGGGTACAATTAGATGGTCGCAAGAGCAAGAAAGTTCTACTGCGTCATGGAGTCCCCCAGGGAGGAGTCCTGTCACCCACACTTTTCTTGGTTTACATCAATGACCTAGTTGCTGAACTACCACACGGGATCAAAGTGGCAATGTATGCTGATGACCTGGTGATCTGGTGCACGGAAGAACATGCAACAGTGGCCACTAAACAAATACAAAGAGCTATCGATGCCCTAACCTTATGGGCAAATAGATGGTGCGTCAGCATTAACACAGATAAGTGCAGCACTACACTCTTTACCCTCTCACCAAAACAAAAAGCGGGTCATATCAAGATAGATGGAGAGCTCTTGAAAGAAGACAAACAACCCACATACCTCGGAGTTACTTTTGATGATAAGCTGACATGGAAGCAGCACATAAACAAAGCAACAACAAAAGCCAGGAGGAAGCTAGCTATCCTGAGAAAACTAAGTGGAACCACATGGGGAGCCAGTGGAAATATACTCAGTAAAGTTTACCAGCAAGGCATAAGACCACACCTGGAATATGGTTCAGCTGCGTGGTGTCCTGCATCAAACACCACATTACAAGATCTAGATAAAGTGCAAAACCAGGCACTTAGAATAATGTTGGGAGCAATGAAATCAACACCCATAGCAGAGATGCAGAAAATGGGAAGAATGCAAACACTTGGCGAATGCAGAGACACAAAAGTACTAATTCAAGCAGAAAAGTTTCAGTGTATGCCAAGTCATCCAATGAAGGAAAGATTCCAAAATCTAGCAATGGGGCGACTGAAAAGGAGCAGCTTTATCCATCAAGCTAAATGACTCCGTAGACAACTTACAGACCTACCTGAAGTTGACAGCCCCTTAACGTCTGTACCAGAACAAACCCCGTGGAGTGAAAGACATGGAATGCCAATATACATTCAGACCCATGTGAAAGGAATACTAAGCGAGGACGAACAGAACAGTGTGCAGCGAATGACAGTCACCCTCAGTTTCCTGGATGAGGAATATCCACAAGATATATGGGTCAGAGTGTACACAGATGGGTCAGCACAGAATGCTGTGAGGAATGGAGGTGCAGGTGTATATATAGAATATCCACACAAGCCTAGAGATACAATCAGAACACCGACAGGAAAATTCTGCAATAATTATGATGCAGAAATCCAGGCAATTAGTGTGGCAGCTAAAAAACTGCTGAACTCCAACTCCGGCCTACAGCCTGTGGTATTCCTGACAGATGCAAGGTCAGTGCTTCAAGCTCTCCAGTCTGGAAAACTAACAGACTTAAAGAAACTACTTAGCGAATTGTCTTACCAGTATAGGGTAACCATGCAGTGGATACCCTCTCACTGTGGAATACCAGGAAATGAAAAAGCAGACCAACTGGCTAAGGAAGGTGCTGCCGAAGACCAACCAGATATACCAATCACCTACCATCAGAAAAAACAGATGATCAAGTCAATAAGAAAGCCACAATGACAAACACCAACACAAGATGACTATCAGTATCACATTATATGAACAGATCAGAACAAGTTATAATTCTACGTCTCAGAACAGGACACAACCGACTCCGCAGTCACATGTATACAAAGTTCAAGATTGGCAACACGGCCATGTGTACATGCAGCACAGAGTGCCAAACATATACTTCAAGAGTGTTCTGAGCATGAAACTCTGAGGCATACATATTGGCCAGAGGAAACAACACTGGAATCAAAGCTCTATGGGACACTGTAAAGTGTATGAACTACAAAAGACAGTGAGTTTTATTAAGGAGACAGAATTACAGATATAGACATGTTTCAAGTGAACGAAAGAAGAAGAAGAAGAAGAATAATTATTATTAATTAGTATTATTAATAATAATTATTATAATTAATAAATATTATAATTATTATTAAATATCAAATCAAATCAAATGTTATTTTTATGATGCCAATCTTCACATTTTTATCAGACTTGCCTGCTCATACAATCTGCATCAATAATAACTTCTGTGGCAGAAGACAACCGCACAATTGACCCGGGCATGGCGAACGAAGATATGCAATGCAATTTTATTTAGAAACTGCAGAATATCTAACAAACAAATGCAAATGGAATTATACAGAAAGTAGGCAAACTTCGCGGTATTTCAACAACCGGAACTCTTCTTCCTGTCCAAGGTTACCACTCAATATTTTAGACAAGAACTTGTTCAGAAGACAAATCATCATCAGGTGCCTTGCTGCATCAAAGTCGTTGTTGTTTCCTTGTCGTGCCAGGTTGTCAAACTTCTAATATTTTCTCTGGATGTGGCTCTGTTGCCCTAAATTTTGTCTGTTGTGACTATGTTCTCTAAACAATACAAATACAAATAGCCCAGAAAAAAATGTATTTGTTCGTGACACTCGACAATATAAGTTTTTTTTTCTTTTCGTTGTATACCCCTTTGTGCATTGCAGCGTCAGAGGTAGAATAGTTCTCTGGGGGTGGCTTTTTGTGCGCTTCATATGTTTATTTTCGTTGACTCATTTATTTCTGTAATTCATCGTTTGCATGGTCAGCGCCTGGATTTGTAACCATCAGTCTTCACTCCTGTATAGTAATTCTTTTCAAGGAAGACTGTCTGATGGTAGTCTGGAAGCATGTAAAAACCACTTAATCTGTTGTCATTTTATGTAATAATTTCAGGTTGTGAAATGATCAGACTAGTTAATTTATTTATTGACTTAGCTGAACTAGAGGATATATCATCCGTCGGAATCTTCTCCGCTTTGATTAGATGTCTTCATTCTATTGGATTGACAGAGGAGTGCTTGAATGAATGTTTAATTTCTGTTTTTTGTGATGGTACAGCGGTAATGTTGGATTCTCGTAGAACAAAAATGTTATTAAAAGATAAATGTCCATCATTAATTGTTTGACACTGTGCTAAGCATAATCTGGAATTATCTGTCCACGATGCTGGTAAGAATGTTTCTGGAATTAATAGATTCAAATAATTTATTGACAAGTGATACGTTTTTATCACGCATCGCCCAAAGAATAATTGCGAACTCCATGTCTGTGCCAGTTCACTGGAAGCGAAGTTGTTGAAAATTCAACGAATATTAAGCATTCGTTGGGTAGAATCCAGCTTTCGCTCAGTATCTGCAGTTTAGTAGGATTATAAAGACTTAGTTTGTCATTTTAGAAATGCTAAAGATGATAATTCCAGAGATTTAAAAAAAAGAAGATAGATGCACATATGAGGGATTGATGAAGAAGATTACTATTGTTTAGTTTATTTTAGACTTAGGAGTGATGTGCGATACACTTCAAAAGCTCTCTGAACAGAGCCTGACATCGCAAAAACGAAACATAACTTTTAATTGTGCCAATAAAGCAATTAAACGCACTATACAGTTGTTTGTAGATATGCGATCATATCCCGGACAGTACTATAAGGAAACCGCCCAAGCTGCAAAGTCTCTAGTCCAATAAATTCTTATTTACAAAATAGATAGAAAAGATAACCAACTAATATGCCCTGTTTCCTTTTATGTTAACTTGGAGACTTCACTAAAACAACGACAGCTCGAATATAAAGAAGCTGATTTACTCAAGTGAGCCCTTTGTGCTTGACGAAAAACAGTTGGTCTGAAGAAACACACAATTTTGTAATATATGACGAAGAAGCAATCAGACATTTGTCAATGCGGTTTCGTTTGAACGACAGAAATATAATACATAGAATCTTGGAATAAAAGGAGGAAAAATACTTTCAAACCTTCAATTCACAATCTTGACATCACTCCGATCTTCTCAAGTAAACTTGCAAAAGGTTTCTCACAGCTGAACATGATTGCAACACCTTTAAAATCGTCATTACTGATTAAGATTATATCAACAGTTATGTTTATCAAGATAGTTGACTCCACTCTCTGTCAATTTGATCCTACAAAATGTGTTGAATACTGGCTGCTTTTTGGGCACCACGCAGCAACAGATTACAAAAGCAAGGAAAGAAATAGAAATATTGAACTTTCTAAAGGCATGGATAAATTATGGCCACTATGATAAATCTGGCTACAGTAAGTCTTATATTAATGTATTTTTGTATGTATGTCTGTATGGGTGGAGGTTGTGAGGCCCATATATATATGGAAAGGTTTGAGTGCTTCTTTTTGTTGCTCGTTCGCATACTCAACACTAACCTCAAACCTATTAGTAGTCTCTTATGACATGCATGGCATGGCAGATCAAAGTGTTAATATTCTTCGCCCCTCCTTCTGACACTGTCAAAACACGAAATGATTGAACCCTTCCTCTTTAGATAACGCAACCTCATAATTAACGTTACGGAGAATACACAACAAACCACACCACCACCCGTTTTATATTATGACAGTAGAACTATAAGAAAATTATATGATTACTCAATATGTTTCATAAGTAAGCTTGTTTTTTTTTTTCAAAGTTCCTAATATGCAAATTATTACGGCCAAATGGAGGGGGTAGGGGAATGGGTGGTGACCATTCATGTTAAAGTATTGACCATCCACTTCTGTAAACGCCGTATACCCTTCTTTTTTCCTAGAAAAAAAAACACTTAGTGTATGTATGTATATATATGGCGCTCTACAGTCAAAAAAAGCGCATCATCTTGTGAAAAGAGGAGAAATGTTGCCGCCTAACAGCCGAGAGTAACTAGAAAGTCACGGATATATCAAAATCCGTCTACAGTGGTAATTCCATGTTCGTACTGTGCACGGATATTTACAGCTCGAATAGGGCTCATTAGCCATCTACGAACTATTAGACATGGTCATAATTCTAATTGAATTTTCAAATGTGAATGTAAAAATGGTCAGCATACACACACACGCACGCACTCATATATATATATATATATATATATATATATATATATATATATATATATGCGCGTGCGTGTGTGTGTGTGTGATCAAGGAATACTTTTGATCACAATATGTTTATGTAATAAACCTCTGTTTTGTCATCCTCATGTTTCGTTATTACCTAACTCTAGTTTGTACTACAAACTATGTTATTATTATAATTAATTTTATTTAAAGTAACCTTATGGTGAGGCGCACTTCTTTCAAACGCGTACATGGTCCAATTTCTCTCCTCTTCTTCTGCGTTCGTTCTCAGACTTCTGAATATTAGTATTATGTAGTTCGGAGAACGAAGTACATTGCGTCATAGCTTATATCTTAGCTGTGATATCTGCGCTTTTCGGTCTGACACATCCTACTACTTTCGCCTTTTTGGGGATGAAACAACCAACGCGAGCCCAAGAACCCTCTTACAACATAATTGGCGGGTAATAATGTTGCAATTCTTTACCCCCCCCCCCCTCTGTCCTCTGGCAACACACGGGCACCAATTTGGTTAAATAATAGTTTTTTTAACCATAAAATAATAATAATAGAGCCACCCTTGGGTAATCAGCCACCATAAATTCGAGAGTATGTATTTCAGGGAGTGCTGCAAAACCATAACCGCCGAGTTATATATTCAATACGTTTTTGTCATCACAATGTTAATATTGGAATCATGGTGACTGGATGATCTAAAACAGTACCTTTTTTGTGGCTGAAAGGCGCATACCTCGCCTTAAGATACTTTCTTAATTTAAAAAAAAGAAAAACTGAAGAATGGTGATTATTTCAGTAAACTGTGAATATACTATATATTCACAAATATATTCATAACTTTCGTATTGCAGGAATGGCACAGAAACTAACAATATATATGGTGTCCCTATAATCTACAGTTTACTCAATTTGTGTACTTCTAGTCGTAGGTGCTTAACATGACTAGCATACCACCTAAGGACAAAGATGGTGCCATAGACCTCACACATCCACGCTTCCTTTTCTCACTTACTGTCTTTGGAATAAATGAAAGTGAATAATTTGTCAGTGTATCACGTTACAGAAAACCCAAACTTATCATCCATTACTCAATAACTTACAGCGACCATGACTAACCCTTATACATAATAATACTAGACAACACACTGTTAAAATTATATTCATTACAACTCTCCCACATGTGTTACAATGATATTCCTTACAACTCTCCCACCTGTGTTAAAATGAATAAATGGTAGAAGTTTCTCTGGCAAAGAACGCCGCAATAAAAGCGAGCACAGGATTCAAAAGAAACAATAGATTAATGCTTTTGAGATTGTTAAATAGTCCAATGTCAGATGAATAACTTCTAAATCCATAAATGTGATCCATAAATGTCTAGTTTGTTTGTTTGTTTGTTTTGCGTTCGCTCCATTGTAACCAGCACGGATATCCGTGCGATTTCCGCCGGGAGCGTGATTACGTTGTGCCACAGTTATGCGCCGTGTAGGCCTAGCATATCCGATTTTGCATGCCTTGACAGTTTGGGTGGGCTACCCTAGCCTGTGAAGCCTCCATATCTGTCTCCAGGCACGCGTGTATGTGGTGACTCTTCGCCAAGACGATTTTTGCTCTCATCTGACTCGTACGAGGTGTTCCACTATCTATGAACTTGCCTCGTGTAATTGGACGTATTGTGCCTGTGCCCATCGGGTACTGAACCGTTTCTCATCCGTGAGCCTGGCTCCTTAAGGGGAAGAACTCAACAGAAGAGTTGGACCCTGGCTCTTTCGCCTTCTTAGCCGAGGTGTCATTCACCGACATCGTGTACCCCTTGTCCAAGTTCGAGTCTCACACCACGCGTTTGAGAGCAAGGCGTTCTCGAGCTGAGCGACCTTGTCCCAATATCGCCTGAGCCCATCAGGTACTGAACCCTTTCTCTCTGCCAGTGTAGTTTTTGTGTAGGAAAACCTGACAGTAGAGTTGGGCCAGGGCTAAATCGTTGCCTCTTTTGTGCATGGGCTCATCGGGTACGGAACCATTTCTTTCTGCAAGTGTACTTCCGGTATAGGAAAACTTGACAGTAGAGTTGGGCCAGGACATCCATCGGTGTCCCTTTCTTGCCTAAGCCCATCGGGTACGGAACCCTTTCTCTTCGCGAGCATATTTCTGGTTTAGGAAGGCTCGACATTAGAGTTGGGTTAGGTCTTCTTGCTTTTCCGAACGCCAATGAATGGGTCTGGGTCTCCGCCTGTAAGGAACACAGGTAACTACAAGCTCGTCTCGAGCTGACGGAGCTTGTAGTTCCCCTTTCCTAGAAACTTTTCACTTTCTATTTGCAGTTCACGCAGTTCTTTTCACTTTCTATTTGCAGTTCGGACTGGACTGACTAGCTTCACTGTATGTCGACAGTGTCGCTATATGTGGTGATGATGGTGGTGTCGGAGATATTGTCTGTCTCTTATGCAGTCAAATCTCTTTCCATCTGCTGCCTCCATATTCTCGGACACGATCCCCAAATGATTTGGCCAGAATCAGCTCGAGCTTCTGTATTTCTGTTTCCAGGGTGCACCGCGAGGAGGTACATTTGGGGTCTTGGTTATCTGCTAACCCTGGGTCCGCCTAGTGCAATGCGTTCCCTTTGCACCCCAAATGTCTAGTGAATCCAAGGTGGAGAAAGTGAACAATGTATAACCCAAGTATGTAATTATTGAGCACTCTGAACATTCTGCAGTTATGTTGAATGGTGTACAGGATTTTTGATGTATTTAAGATCAAAACTTGCAAAATGAAATGTCTGAAGAAGGTCATTGGAATCACCAGACTCAACAAAATGCACAATGAGAACATCAGAAAGATAATAGATATAACACCATGCATATAATATATATAGAAACAACAGATAAAATAGTTTGGACAATGGAGGGAGGGGGTTTAAATTTCAGTAATTATTACTAATGCGGACGTTTTTATAAGAATTGTCTATTGTCGTAACATCCACACTTGCCGCTGAGGGTAGAGGTTTGTATAGAAGATGTAGTCTGTGTTCCAGAGCCAGGTATGTTGCTATGGTTGTAGTGTAGTCATGTTTATTCAGGATGGTCTTGATGTTGTCTATCTTTTCCTTGGTCTGCCCTTGGCTTTTTATCATTAGTTAAATCTTGTTATACGCTCTAATGGGACCGTTCATCCTCATAAGACGTCCAAACAATTTTATCAGTTGTTTCTCTATATACTTGATGCACTATGTTATACTTAGTATCCGTCTGATGTTCTAATTGCGCACCTTGTCGAATCTGGTGACTCAAATAGTCTTACTTAGACATTTCGCATGTTTCGATCTTTCTCTTATGTGTAGGTGTTAGTTGCCAAATCTGACATTGATAGCATAGTGTTGGTACAAAGATGCTCTTATTTATGTGTAGGTGTTAGTTGCCAAGTCTGACATTGGTAGCATAGTGTTGGCAGAACGATGCTCTTACTTATGTGTTTCTTTAATTCCGTGTTGTTTTTTGGGTGTTACAGCAAAAGTGACATCTGGTATATCACAATATTTGCCTTTTTTACATCTTGTTTCTATCTCTCAATTGACTCATCCGTCTTCTGTAAAGATACTTCGTAGGTACTTGAACTCTGTCCCGCCGAAGACGGATGTGTCGGGCCATTGGCGCAAATAAAACGGCGACACAACGCATTTCCATTTTCTGGACTACATCCTGCTGGAAATCTAGCAGGACCATGATCCAGCTAGATCCAGTTGGAGTTTGAGAATGAACGCAGAAGAAGAAGAAGAAGAACTCTTTGACTTGTATTATTTGTGTGTTCTCTATTTGAATGTTTAAATGCTCTGTTGATCTCGTTATTTGCACAGTTTCTCCTTTTTGTCTGTTAATATCGTTATTTGCATAGTTTCTGCTTTTTGTCTGTTGATCTCGTTATTTGGATAGTTTCTGCCTTTTATCGGTTGATCCGCATGTTGTATTTATTGCATATTCTTGATTGTGAGTTTATGTGAGTTTGCAGTTTTTCTTCGTCATCATACATGATGTTTTTATCGTCAGCAAAAAGCAGTTCATTGAGTTTGTTTTTACGTTGTTCATTCACTGTTGTTTCATAAATCAGAAGTTGTATAAGAATACGAATATAAATTCTACTACATATGACTGTATATAAAAATAAGATGACAGCTATGTGGATGGAAAAGATCTAAAGATAGTAAGAAACATGTATTGGAAACAAACAGCTGTGTCGAGTGTTGACGGCAATGTAGGAGAATCTCAAAAGATAGAGATGGGCATCAGACACGGATGTGTAATGTAACCAGATCTTTTCTTCCTGTATACAGAGGATATTATATGAAACTTAGAAAACATGCTAGGAATAGCAGCTAGAGGTTACAAAATCTGAATAATCTAACATATGCTGACAATACAGTTCTGATTGCAGGGGGAGAAAAAGAAATTTAAAGTTTGTTAGACATGGTAGTACAAAAAAGTGAAAACAAAGCTCTCAGTCTAAACAAGAAGAAACTAGAAGTAATGGCTGTTTCAAGAAATACACACCGCCAGAATACATCATTACTATCTATGTTATGTTATGTTCCTCCAGGGACATAGGCGGCGCATAGGGCAGAAACCATAGCATTCCATTTCTGTCTTTGTGTTGCCAGGTCTTTCAATTGTTGCGTGTTGTTTAGGTTCATTGATATGCCTTCTCTATTAATGGTTCTTCGTAGAGTTTCTCTAGGTCTCCCTCTTCTAACTCTAGGTTGCACCCAATATAGTGACTGCTGGGGAATTTTTAGGCTGTTCATTCTGAGAACATGGATGATGTAAGTCAAACGCCTTTGTCTAATGAAGGAAGATATATACTATCTATGATTCAACATTAAATCATGGGGATAAAGTCAAGTATCTTGGCACCATTTTAACATCAGATGGCAGGTGCTCCAATGAGTAACAGTAATTACAGTAAGAGTAACTGTAACAATGAAACAGTAACCCTATGATTTTTTTAAAATTGATTGAACAAGGGAATCTCATCCAAATTTCTCGTTTTTGTATATAGGAAACACTTAATGTGTCAGCCTAAGTGTGAGAGTTTCATAATACTTTTTAAAAATATTTTAGACAGATGCATACAATTTAAAAAAAAGAACACACTAATTGGTAAATGCAAGTTTAAAGTGAAAGTACATCAAGAATAGATTTCTCAACTTTGTTTTGACACAATAATTAATTAAAACAAATATGTTCACAACTGTACATATTATCTCCCCTTCATTGCAAACGTAAAACCACTTTCTATAAAGTGAAAACCACTTTCTATAAAGTGGGAAGTTCTTTGTTTACTGTGACTAAATTATATTTTATTAATGAAGCATTATGTTTAGTCAGTGTG
This sequence comes from Meghimatium bilineatum, assembly GCA_034231615.1. Classification (NCBI taxonomy): domain Eukaryota; kingdom Metazoa; phylum Mollusca; class Gastropoda; order Stylommatophora; family Philomycidae; genus Meghimatium; species Meghimatium bilineatum. The sequence goes on along the minus strand of CM067313.1, from coordinate 29,458,990 downwards.
ACTATCTAAGACACAATAGTCAAGTTTTCTTCCAGTAAACAGAGCCCTATTTCTATCTCGTGAACACAGTTCACGAAAGTTAGAGTGCTCTTAAGATGTCAACATTAGGACTAGTAAGAAAAACCAAAACACAAACAATGCGTGGTGTGTACTGTGATATGTGGTTTAGATAAGTGAATGTGGTTTAGATCAGTGTTGCCAATGTGGTGTGGAAAAAGAAGCAAAGTTAGTGGTACTGTTATTGTTGTCTACCATGCACATCGTAAAATGTGACTAAGAAGGTTTTTTTTTTTTTTTTTTTGGGGGGGGGGGGGGTTGATTTGGCTCTCCTATTCAATAGAGGATCATGCTATCCAGAAATCATGCTGAATAGGGTGTGTCAGATCGAAAGGCGCAGATATCGCAACCACGATGTAAATCATGACATACCACATTCCATTCTCCGGATTACATCCTGATAACATACAGGAGTTTGAGGACGTACACATAAAAAGATAAAGCAGATAAAGATCAGTGGTTCTCAAAATGTAATTAGGTCCACGTTTGGGGCTATATATTTGAAGGGAGGGGGATAATTTCACCCCAAAAAAAAACTCTGGCGCAGATTCTTCCAGATCTGCGACACAAAAATAAGTTTTTGAATGCTTCTATTCTTTTTACAAAACTGCCCACTATATCACATCACAAGGGAGAAACGATGGCTATCTGAAACAATTCTGGCGGAAAGCTCTACTGCACTAACTACTGCACTGGAGCTTCTAACTACAGAACAGTTCTTTGATGGAATCCATATCAGCATCTGACCTGCTGGAAAACGAGGAAGAAGGAGAAAAGAATTATGCGACGCATAAGATATACGATAGTTATAATCCTTGAGGAAAGATGACAAGCTTTTTTCTCTGGTCTATTGGAATTAATCTCTAGTGCCGGGAACAACACATCGGCTGGAAATACGAGGGCTGGGGCAACACAGTGGAATATAAGGAAAAACGGATTTAGATACAAATGTTGTCAATATGTATACACACGACATACTAGCGAATAGACGCAAAGACATACGAAGTTTTGAAAAAGAAACCATCATCAGGACAAACTACAGCTGACTAACAATGAATAGAAACACACGTATGACGAAATGGGAGGCAAGGGATGATGAAAGTGGGAGAGAAAGAAGCACAAGCACAAGTGATTATTAAGGGAGTGATATTACGGATGATGTGATCAACCCTGGTAACAGGAGATAAAAAGAAAATTGAGATCTTGTCAACAAGACATAGATGCTTTCCATCTTAGTTCTCACTCTGGATAATTGAGCCTGCGTTTGTTCTCAAACTCCTGCAAATTAGCGTTTTGTCATTGTTCACAACATTGATGCGAGATCTTCGCCTTTGACCTAACACATTCGACTTTATAATGGCACTGTATCATTGTGACCTTATATAGGAGGGGGCAGCCAACTCCACCATATAACCTCCTTAGTCGTTTCTTAAAATATACATGGAAAGCAAACAGTATTGCTATTATTTGTTCCCCTCTCGAGATTTAAAAAAAAACACTAATGGTGTGTGACTTTTTAAAAACAATTTGTGTTGTCTAGTGCTTTTGACGGAACGAGTTGGTGGCACTTGCCTAAACACAATACGTGTTTTATTGTGGTTATTTTGTGCATCTATCATTCAGGGCAATATACCGCTAATTTTCCCAAACAACTTGTATATCATATATTAATAAAAGAAAAGTGTGAAAACCAGAATACTGGTTTCATTAGTTATTATAAAGATAACGAATGAAACAGACCGCATGTAACCCATGTCTGCTGAAAGACACAGTACAAATAGAAATGACCGGAATATACCGATGTGGTATCAAAAATTCCCCATTACACATTGTTTACTACACTGTATAATCTTGTCTCTCAATTAGTTGTGTGGACTATTTGAAAATATTCCATCTGAAGTCACATTATTGAACCATTACAGGGATTTTCATTGGTCACTTTTGTATACATTGTGTCGACAGCCAATGACAAATCAACGTCAAGTAAAGTCATTTAGAAGAATGAGTTCACGTGACTGTATTTGACGAGAGACACGGTACAGTAAGTCGATACGACCTAGCAAAAGACAATCTCATAAAACGTTTACAAACAAAAATGTAATAGTCATGATTGAATGATTGTCCAAACAAATGTCAAGTGTTTTGTTTTTGCGAAAACTAATTGTACTTGAATTAAACTCACAACATAAAAACATGACTCTTTTTGGAACTTGACGTTTTAAAAACATAAAAAACGTGATTGCAATGCAAAAATAGGATAAAAACTGAGGCTCTGTATGGAAAATTAATTTTGTGAAATATATTTTGAGGCTCTGTCTAGGATAGCAGGGCTATAGAGAGTGGACATTTCCATTATTCATTAAGGGTCATAACCCCGCAGATACTATCAGATAAGGGGATGTAATACATGTGAAATGTATTAATATGTGCAAATGTATTAATAAATCATAAGAACACAAATATTTTGATCTGATCATGTGGTAATATAATTTTAATAAACAACTCTCATTTATTTTGAGTGATTTTATGTAACTCTTCCCCGTTCTACTATTTATAAAAACGTTTTTTTGAAAGCAATATGCACGACATTCTTCCCTAACTGTTGACATGGTGAACAAAAGTGTGGCACATAAACTTTTGGATGTTAAGGGATAATGTCCGTATAAGGTTCAAGTTCCCCGCGGAACTTATACAAAAGTTGGCTCTTGACTTTGTATGGGAACTAGTGTCAGTAGTCCGTTCACATGTCTTAGACTCCACCGCGGGGTCAAGGTTCAGCCAGTGTCGAGTCAGCTCGCTCGTCACAGTACCGCTTGGGATCTAGGCTGGTTCCTCCCCATATGACATGTTAAGACAGGACGAAGTCACCGGGGTGAAGTTTTCGGTCGTACGGAATGTTAACAGCATAAACGTGCTCAGCTAAGTGGTGAGCTATACTTAGCGTCCGAGTGGCTTTCGAATGTCGGCGCCTGCTATGTCATACCGCCTCGAAAGAGGATTACGGGGGTATAGGAGAGCTGCTTAGAAAGTGCTTCACTCGACTTTTTTGTCATGAAATTATCTAAAAAGTTTAGTATTATTTGTATTTACACGGTTACACAAACCCTTACACTTAAGCGTATTTTTGATACTGTTATTTATTGGAAAGAATAAACAATTTTGATACACGGTAATAATATAGTAATAATATAGTCTTACAGTTTTTATGGCCATAGTTCTTAATTCGTAATTTAAAAGATCTAATTATAATTTCGTTAACACAAGAAAATAAATTTAGTATTCACGAGAAAAAAAATGAGATTGCAATTTGTGAGTTTTAAAATGCTTCATTTTTGAGAGATAATTTACTTTCAACAATAACGCAATTCCACAATATAACGACATCCACCTGTGTCAGCTGAGTTTTAAAAAAATGTAAACTCAAAATATTTTGACTTGATACATTCCTTACTAAAATTGCGGAAATATACATTTGTTTATGTTAATGGCACGTATGTATTGTAATTGTATGTATTGAGTGCACAGATGTGTCCAGGTCTCACCAAGATTGTCTTGGTTTTATAACACTGACTTATATCTCGCCCTGTTTTGCCTATGTCCCAGTTTCTATAACAGTTTACAAATACAAGAAATGTGTTACGTGTTCAAATCAACACACTTGGTCTCGCTTTGTTCAAGCGAATAAACACGCTTGGTAATCCTAAATGCGGTAGAGCGTGAAGACTTTGATTTATTTATACATAGATCAGTGGTCATAAGGTATTTTCTGTAGAAGTATTAATTAACTCATAGTATTATGTGATTGCCATGTGTCTTCTGTCACGGAGATTATCCAATAAATAAATTAAATTTCCATCACAGCTGACCTATGTTCTTTGATATAATTAAAAAGAAAGAATCTCTTCAAGAATCTGTTTCTAGTAAACAAAAATCTGAACGTAGTGATAGTTAGATAAACTTAATTTCCAATAGAAATCGTCCTTGGTTGGCGGGTCTGAAAGGGGAGCAAAACTGTTACCTGTCAAGCATATCGTAAGCAGCAACTAAGAGGAATTTAAGGTGGAGTTTGTTGTCCCATAAAGGCCCGTAGGGTTGAGATATTCAATTTCCCGTCCTTTAGCAAATCAGAATAGGTCTATGCCTTTTAGCATTAGAAATTTGGCCAAAATGCGGGTAAAAAGTCTCTCCCCCCCCCCACCCCGTAGAGATTTTCACAAAAGGAACATCACATGAAGATCTGATACACGAAAACACACGAATGACTTTTTAAAGGGAATTACTCCTCCCCCCTCCCCCTACTTATATGACCTATAACATATTTATAATACTGGTCTCACCCCACAGTGTCAAATTGACCTAGAGGCTATGCTGAAGTTCGATTTGTCAGTTAAGCTGTCAATTATGGCACAACGTTTATCTGGACTATATCCTGCTGATCTGCAGGAGCTTGAGAATGGATACAGAAGATGAAACAAGAAGTTGAAAAGATGTTTACACCAGAAAGCATCTATCTTGAACAGATGTGTGCACCAGAAGGCATCGATCTTGGTGAAGAATGGATTATCTTTTCAAGACTATCTTTGCAATCACTAGAGAGTTCATTGATAAACATATGACTGTGAATGAATGCTGTGTTCACGGAGTTCATCTCCGAACATTTTCATGACACAGATGACGTGAGACACAGACGATCAAAATAATCCACAATCAGTGGTTCGAATGGACTTTTACCACCAGATCACGTGGAATAACAGTTCACGAAGCCAGTAGAGCTTTCACCAAACAACAAGCAGTTTAACGATGTGTGTGTTTGCTGTAACGCAAGTACACTTGCTAGAAATTGAAGCCTATTTACGCTAAGACGATATCAACATCATCATCAGGTGCCATGCCGGCTGGCGTAGGCGACCATGGCTCTCCATATCTCCCTGTCTCCAGTATTATGTATCAAGCTCGTTATTGTTTCCCTGCCGTGTCATGTTGTCAAACTGTCTAATATATTTTCACGTTGTAGCCATCTGTCTCTGTTGCCTTCAATCTTGCCTGTTGTGACTATATTCTCCAAACCTCCTTGTCTCATGAAGTGGCCAAATATATGAAGATTGTCTTTTTCTTATATTATTTATTAGGGTCCGTTTCGCATTTGACTCTTTCAACACTTCCACATTAGTTTTTCTGACAGGCCCTGATATTCTAAGTCCATGACGTCAACATACCTTAACCAAAAGGTTGTAATCCCTTATCGACCAATCATCAACTAAGGAGACATTTATTCATACACTGTAAATGTCACGTGACTGTGTCTCCTGTGTACATCGTTATTAGTTTACAGTGTATACGTTTTTGAGTATTCCTGTATTTCTCGGTCGTTGGGTTTTTGTGGTGGGGGGGGGGGGGGGGGGGGGGTTAGCGTGAGGATAAAATGAGACGATTGATTGAACAGGCCTAAGTCTGACCTATTTATTCGAGGTTCTTAATCAGAGTTGGCACGTTCCTTTTTTTTAAAAAATAAAGTGACATTTCCCCGTAAACATGACAGAAGTTTAACACTACAATAGCCTATTCATTACAGATGAGAAACCGTCTTCGCACGAAAGGTCAGCGACAGTTCCCATTTACCTCATGTTCGTCTCCCTGCTATCACACCATACTATAAGCCTATAACCTGGTGTTGTGGCACACGCCCCAAAGGTGAAAAGGGGGGGGGGATTTCATTGTTTGGGGGACACTTAAAAAAAATTGTTATCTTGAGATTTAGTTGTCCATTATATGTTTTGAAAATTTAGCCTACTAAACTGTTTTTTTTTCTTTTAATAATTTTCTAGTGTTTTCTTCCTAAAACGCAAGTCCTGAACAAGTTATAATTAGGTTTCATTTATGGAATAAGTCATTTTTTGAATAGACCTATAACAAATGTAGGACTGGGTTAGCATCAGAATTTTTGAAAGATTGAGGGTGGGGAAAGGTTTAAAGAAAAGGTTGGGTAAAACTGCTATAACCTGCCAGGTTCACAGTAGTACCACATGGGATGAAACAACACCCAGAGTTCTCCAGCAAATTCTTTCTTCAGCGATGCAGATGAGTGAAAATATCTTGACCTATCCAGCCCTTGATGCTGCCTGTCCATGATTTTCTTAGTCTTCGTCTGCTTCTTCCAACCTCGACTGTTCCCTGTAGTATAGTTTATAACGAATAATCATATCATAACACATCCAAAAAAACCATCAGAGCCGCAGACAAGTTTTCATTGAGGAAGGGGATTTACCTATAAAATAATAAATTATTAAATTTTTTAATGTAATTCCTTCCTTTTTATGAGAAAACTGATGACTTTTTTTATGAGAAAGCTGATGACTTATTTGATGCGAAAGGTGATGACTTTTTAGATGTGAAAACGGATGACTTTTTTGATGTGAAAACTGATGAATTTTTGAATGAGAAAGATGATGACTTTTTTAAAATGAGAAAGCTGAAAACTTTTTTGATGCGAAAACTGATGACTTTTTTGATGAGAAAGCTGATACCTTTTTTGATGCGAAAGCTGATGACTTTTTTGATGAGAAAACTGATGGCTTTTTTGATGAGAAAGCTGATGACTTTTTTGATGAGAAAGTTGATTTTTTAAATGAGAAAGCTTATGACTTTTTTGATGAGAAAGCTGATGAATTTTTTGTGAAAAATCGTTAATGTAGGGATTTCACCCAACTTTTGGCTAAATTCCTAGCAAATAAAAAACATGATTTCCTAAGGGTGGAAGAGGGGAGTTGAACACCCACCTCCCACCACCCACCTCCACCTAAGCAACAGACCTATAAACCATGCAAGTAGGTATATTTGTTGCTTTACTATTGAAAGTAATGATTCTTGTATGAATCTATTTTATTTCTAATGTACACATTTGTCGCTAGATGGACTAGTATTGTGGCACGGTAAAATTTCACAAACCGAGCTCATTGACAACACAAGAGAGATAGAGTCGTGGAGAAACATGATCGCCTATGCCATTCGGCATGGCACTTGATTGATTGACACATTTGTCTCATGCTCTCTATAGGAGATGTGCAGAATTTGTCTGTAACATTTGTATTCAAAGGTCTGTATCCTTTCTCCATGACTGCAGTGAGTGTTCAGCTTACACACCAACACAACACAATAAACAACATAAGTCAGATTCAATGTTAGATTTTCACACTAACACTGATTTATCTTTTCCAAATTAAAGTTAACCTTGACATATCAGTTATATTTCTCCAGCCTTAGGGGCATATCTTTAAGTCTGTTTTGCGTTTTCCGTCGCTGCATACGCAGGATCCGAGGTATTTGAAAATATTCACGTCCTCAAATTTATGCCCATTTATCATGATGTTTGTGCTTCTGTGCCGTGTGAAATTCTCACAGTAATAATAAACTACAGAATCAGAAATGACAACATCAGTAACAAACACAATGCCAATTCACGATTACACCAGAAGACAATAGATTAAGAGGTTCTCACATGCTTCCAGACTACCATCAGACAGGGCCCCCTCAAAAAATCATTACTATACCGACAAGATGGATACAAACCAGGGGCAAACCATTGCAAACAATGGATTACAGAAATAAATGAGTCAACAAAAACAAACATATATGAGGCATACAAAAAGGCAGTCTCCAGATTCTTGATTAGAATCTAGCATCACAGCACGTGGGGCACTTCCATAAGTGCTCCACTCTCCGTTCCAGCAGCCATCCCAGTGTATGTAGACTCAGAGTCCCAGTCAGGTCTTGCTTGTGTGACCTTTGGGACTTTCCAAAAAATTTACTTTTCCTTCCCTCCCCTCTAGATACTTCCATTACTGACATTCTCTGTATGTGTACGTTCTCAGCCTCATTGACATCATCTTCATCTTGAAATTAATTTATTACTGCCTTGATCAAGTCTGCTTCATCTCTTCTCAGTATTGTGCTGTCTATTGCTGCATTGCCTGCCAATAAAATGATATAAGCAAGTACTTCTTCTTCTGCATTTTTCTCAAACTCCTGCAGATTAGCAGAATGTAGCCTAGAGAATGGATATATGCTCCTTTCGGTCTGCGACATCTGACCTCAGCATGGCTTGGATCACTTTGACCCTATATGGGATGAGACAGTCAACTTCACCCCATAACCTCCATAACAGCCTCTTACATCCCGCATGGAATGGTAAACAGTGTTTCTATTCTGTGCTGCTATTTCAGGCCCCCAGCAACACAAAGTTGAAAAACAAATACAAATGTTATTAGAAAACTGTTTATTAATAAAGTATAAACATAATATTCGAAACAGAGAAAATATTTGCTCAAAATATAAGCTATATTCAAATGTTTCATTCAAAACAGAGAAAATACTTGCTCAAAATATAAGCTATATTCAAATGTTTCATTCAAAACAGAGAAAATACTTGCTCAAAATATAAGCTATATTCAAATGTTTCATTCGAAACAGAGAAAATACTTGCTCAAAATATAATCCTGACTCTGTGTGTTGATGCTATCAATCCGGTACCCCTATAATCTTCAATATAACATTCTGAATTACCAAAATTTTTGTCAATATAACATTCTGAATTACCAAAATTTTTGTCAATATAACATTCTGAATTACCAAAATTTTTGTCAATATAACATTCTGAATTACCAAAAAAATTTTCAATAAAACTTTCTGAATTACCAAAATATTTTCAATATAACTTTCTGAATTACCAAAAATTTTTTCAATATAACAATCTGAATTACCAAAATAAAGCATAGAATAATGATATACATTTCATTGTGACACAAAAAATGCATGCAAATTATATTGTGCAACATGAGTTTACAAAATAAAAAGTATTTAATGGCATATAGCGGTAGATATAAATATATCGTTTGGAAACTAATATACATGTGATTATGAATGAGATTCACACACCCATATGTTACAAGGACATACAAAAGAGGAGCAGAGAGAATAGTAACAATGTTACATACGTACGTATGTCATAATAAGTGGTTACGGTGCTGAACTTTGGCTTGTTTTCCTCCACTTCATAATCTTCGCAGCGATGAATTCTGCTTAAGACCTGTGTCCGACCGATCCATTGCACATGTGGTGTGCTGTTGTGGCCCGAAATTAGAGCAAAGAATAGCACCACTGTTTATATTCTATGCATGTCATGGGTCGACTAAGGAGGTTATGGGATGGAGTTGGCTGTCCCATCCAATATAGGGTCAGCATGGCCCAAAACCATGCTAAAGCTGGATGTGTCAGGCCAAAAAGCACAGATATTGCAGCATTGCTGGAAACCATGACACAAAGCACTCCCTTCTCTGGACTACATTCTGCTAATCTGCAGGAGTTTGAGAAAGAACGAAGAAGATCTGTGTCTGAATGATCCACCGCACTGTTGTTGTGGCCCAAAATGGGAACAAAGAATAGCAACACTTTTTACCTTCTATGCATGTCATAAGAGTCAACTTCTGCATTTGTTATCAAATTTCTGCAGATAAGCAGGATGAAGTCTGAAATATAGAATGCATTGTGTCATGGTTTGTAGTTTTGATCCGATTTCTGCTTCTTTTGGCTTGACACATCTGACTTCAGCATGGCTTCTGAGTTACTTTGACCCTATTTGGAATGGAAAAGCCAACTTCACCCCATGACCTCCATAGTTGAATCTTATGACAGGCATGGAAGGTAGTGTTGCTATTCTTTGCTTCTCTTTTGGGATCAAGAGAAAACATTGGTGTTCACTGTGATGAAGTCTGTTGAGACCAGTATCTCCATGCTGAGATCTATGTCTATATGATCCATGCTTGAACTGTTGAGATTTCTGCTGGAGTAGAATACTGTCTAGCTAATGACACATCACCACGCTCATCTGGGACACAGCCGATGATTGACTACATCCTGCTGGAAATCTGGTAGGACCATTGTCCTTCTACAAGAGAGATCCAGTGGGAGTTTGAGAATAACAGCTGATGAAGAGTAAACGATTCATCTGGGACTTGAAAAAGTCCTGGAAAACTTCCCTTAAAAAATGCTACGAGAAACACCCTTCAGGAGATGAAAGCAAAACTTCACCACCCGGCACAGGAAGAATCTAGGCAACCTCATACTCCTTCATGGTTTTATTTGTGTGATAACCCTGGCCTAGACTTCTAGCTCAAGGAGCACAAAATAGGAACTCTTCTTTTCAGGCATGTCATAGAGAGATGACAAGAAAGTTTGGGGGATGGGATGACATGTGAAAAATCATCATTGCTGATGCATGTCTTGTCTCAAGGATGATAACCTGTTAAAAATCATCATTGCTGCTGCATGTCTTGTCTCGAGGATGACAACCTGTGAAAAATCATCATAGATGATGAAGAGATGCAGTAAACATTGCACCTTTGTGGCACAATCCCACATGGCAGGGAAGACTAGGTGGTACAATCCCACATGGTGGGGAAGACTAGGTGGTACAATCCCACATGGTGGGGAAGACTAGGTGGTACAATCCCACATGGCGGGGAAGACTAGGTGGTACAATCCCACATGGTGGGGAAGACTAGGTGGTACAATCCCACATGGTGGGGAAGACTAGGTGGTACAATCCCACATGGTGGGGAAGACTAGGTGGTACAATCCCACATGGTGGGGAAGACTAGGTGGTACAATCCCACATGGCGGGGAAGACTAGGTGGTACAATCCCACATGGCGGGGAAGACTAGGTGGTACAATCCCACATGGCGGGGAAGACTAGGTGCTACAATCCCACATGGCGGGGAAGACTAGGTGGTACAATCCCACATGGCGGGGAAGACTAGGTGGTACAATCCCACATGGCGGGGAAGACTAGGTGGTACAATCCCACATGGCGGGGAAGACTAGGTGGTACAATCCACATGGCGGGGAAGACTAGGTGGTACAATCCCACATGGCGGGGAAGACTAGGTGGTACAATCCCACATGGCGGTGAAGACTAGGTGGTACAATCCCACATGGCGGGGAAGACTAGGTGGTACAATCCCACATGGCGGGGAAGACTAGGTGGTACAATCCCACATGGCGGGGAAGACTAGGTGGTACAATCCCACATGGCGGGGAAGACTAGGTGGTACAATCCCACATGGCGGGGAAGACTAGGTGGTAGAATCCCACATGGCGGAGAAGACTAGGTGGTACAATCCCACATGGCGGGGAAGACTAGGTGGTACAATCCCACATGGCAGGGAAGACTAGGTGGCATCACTGCAGATGGGTCAACAGATCTGATAGAAGAATGGATGAACTAGTTGGCCCAGACATATAATTCTGCCCTCCTAGAACGATGTGATGATACAGGGATATTGCCACACTGGAATGTCTCCATTCAGGGACTAAACATGTATCCATAAAACTCCCTAAGACAACCATAAATTTTGAAATGGCAAATACTGCAGAGGATGGATGTGTCGGGCCATTGGTGCAAATAAAACGGGTACACAACATATTTCCATTTTCTGGACTACATCCTGCTGGAAATCTAGTTTAACCATTGTCCTGCTATAAGAGAGATCCAATGGGAGTTCGAGAATAAATGCTGAAGAAGAAGAAACAGTAAATCTTATGTGAATTTGTGTATCACCTCAGTTACTCAACCGATGAGAACATGTGGTTTTTCTAGAAGGACTGTCGAAAGCTACCTGCGTACATCTAAAGCTACCTGCGTACATCTAAAGCAACCTGCGTACATCTAAAGGTACATCTGATATTTTCATCCCACTTCAGTATGACTTCTGAGCCAATACGACTTTCTATAGAATGTGACCAGCCATCAAATGCCCTCACGACCGAGGAAGTGTATCCATGAGATACCCAGGGGGATGGATGAGCTTATCATGTCTGGGGAAGTATATCAATGAGATACCCAAGAGGATGGAAGAGCTTATCATGTCCAGAGAAGTATATCCATGAGATACCCTACCCAAGAGGTTGGAAGAAACTAGAGATATCAATGACTCACAGCAGCATCAGCCATTTATAATCTCTCAATGGATGTACACATTCCTTACTTCATCCTCTTCAGCGTTCATTCTCAAACTCCCGCTGGTTCTCTCTTGTAGCAGGACAATAGTCTTATATTTCCAGCAGGGTGTAGTCCAGAAAATGGAAATAAATTATATCACCGTTATTTTTCCGCAATGGCTCGACATATCCATCTTTGGTGGGACTTTTTTTAAAGTCCTGTTACAAAGTCATTATTTTACACTTCAATTTCCCTTCATAAAGATCATTCACAGACTCGACACGTTTTAAGCAAGTCGAACTGTTCTGTCATTACCACCAGCACTATCATGTGCAGGGAAGAGATCCCTGTGATATCCAAGAGGTTGGAAGAAACTAAAGATACGAATCACACAGCAACACTGGTCATTCATAAACTTTCAAAGTATGTAGATTGGCAGTCTGTTAATTACTGTTATAAAGCAAATATTTGACACCGCAAAATTTGTAGAGATAAATCATCAGGAAACCACACAATTTGCTGAAATTTTCCCTTAGTACATGGATAATATAATATAGAGCACTGAGACAAATGTGTTGGGCCATTGGTACAAATAAAACACTTGGCACAACGCATTTCCATTCTCTAGACTACATCCTGTTGAAAATCTAGGACCATTGTCCTGCTACAAGAGATATAAAATCTAGGACCATTGTCCTGCTACAAGAGATATAAAATCTAGGACCATCCATTGTCCTGCTACAAGACAGATAAAATCTAGGACCATTGTCCTGCTACAAGAGAGATAAAATCTAGGACCATCCATTGTCCTGCTACAAGAGAGATAAAATCTAGGACCATCCATTGTCCTGCTACAAGAGAGATAAAATCTAAGACCATCCATTGTCCTGCTACAAGAGAGATAAAATCTAGGACCATCCATTGTCCTGCTACAAGAGAGATAAAATCTAGGACCATCCATTGTCCTGCTACAAGAGAGATCCAGTGGAAGTTTGATTAAAAAAATGCTGCAGATGAAACATTGAGGATTTATTTTAGAAACAATCAGGATCTGTCCCCGAATGCGTGCCTACCCAATAAAATTGTATTTTGATTATTTCCCTGATTATGTTTATACATTTGTTTATCTATGTTTATTAACTTAAATGTTTATTTATTTAAGATGATCGTGTGAGTGGTTAGGAGAGTTGTATGAGTTAGGGTTAGCATTTCGGCTAATAAATACCCATTATCTGACAAACATAACCAAGAGAAATAATAAAAATATTTTGGTAGGCACGCATTCAGGGAAAGCTCCAAAAATCATAATGAATTGTTTGTACACTCCTACAATAAAAAAATATTTGATGTCTGCTCAAAAGATTTCTATCTTCATTAGTGAAGCACAAATATATTTAAATGATTACAATGTTGATATATCAAATATGAATATATTGTTTAGTCTGCAGCTCTGTACACGACTAAATAGCACCAATTAATATCAAAATATATGTTTGTGAGAATATATTACATAATCTGCAGCTCTGTACATGATTAGTATCACATAATATGAAAAATCATTAAGTGAAAAACATATTTATAATACAAAAACAAATGACAACATCGCTGATGTAAAGTTCTTCATCTGCATTCATTCTAAAACTCTGTGGTGTGTCTGTGGCTATGACAACAAGTATGAGAACCAGTTCTTTCGTACGTCTGGCGTATAATAATAATGACCCATAACCTATCAGGGTTGTAGGGATTCCACTCTGGCGATGTTAGAAAAAAAAGCACACCAAAAAACCCTATCACAAAAATCCCTCCTAACACCCTATCATAAAAAGTCCTCCTAACACCCTATCACAAAAAGCTCTCCCAACACCCCTATCACAAAAAGCCCTTCAAAGCCCTCCATACACCTGTCCTCCATCATTCGGACGAGTGTAGAAAAATCCCACCCTTTGCTTACTATACTATCAATACAGTTACAGACATTTACTGTTCAGTCAAAGTAGTAAAAATAATGAATGTATTAGTTACTAACGCCGAAGTCGGATTTATTGGCGCAAATACAATTGCGACACAATGTATTTGTGTTCTCTAAATTACATCCTGCTGGAAATCTAGTAAGACCAGTGTTCTGCTATACAAGAGATAAAGTGAGAGTTTGAGAATGAATGCCCCCAAAACTACTGATGGTTATCTAGAAGTAGTCTGGAGAATAGATTCTGTTGTTTTGGCTTACAGCATGACTGCAATATCTGTACCTTTACACCTGAAAGATTCAGATTGAGCATGGTTGATTTACTTTTGAGTCAGGCCACTGATGCAAATAAAATGGGGACACAATGAATTTCCTTTCTCTGGATTACGTCCTGCTGGAAATCTAGTAGTACCATTGTCTTGCTACAAGAGAGATTCAGCAGAAGTTTGAGAATGGACGCTGAAGAAGAAGAGTCACTTTGACCTATGGGTTGGAAATGTCAATAACACCCACAACCTCCTTAGTTGCCACTTACTACATGGCAGGTAAGTTGTTGTCTTTGCTCCCCTTTCGTGCCCTAGCAACACACCGGTGAGAGGAAGACAATGATATATATTGGGGACATGCAGAAAAATGGATATACCAAGTTGAAAGTACAAATATTTCAGCTGTACTGCAAACTAACAGAACAACATTACACAGAGAAATTCCAGTCAACAATATACGTGAGAAGCAAACCCTAAGATAAAACATGGGCTGAAGTTCACAATCTTAACCCTAGGATAAAACGTGATGAAGTTCACAATCTTAATCTTCGGATAAAACATGTACTTGAAAACTACAGGGAGCTGGGTAGGGCAGTGGTTAGCGGGCTGGTTTCGCATATGAGTGGTCTTGGGTTCATTCCCCAGTTTGAGGCGGAAACATTTTTCAAATCACAAAGGCTCCCGGGTCAACCCAGCCTTAATTGGGTACCGGATTAATCCAGGAAGTAAAGACTGCGAGGGAGAGGAGATGGCTACCACCCTCATATAGCAGAGCCACTGAAATGTGAGGTCATTAATATCTTACACCCCTACGGCATTTAATAAATGCTATGGTTAACTTTAACATTACTACTTGAAAACTAGCTCCAATAATGGCATAGCACCAGATCTGTAAATAAGGAAGTATGGGGTGGTGGTTTAGAAATTCAAACACAGCTATTTTCCCTTTCAGCTAAATAGAGTATTTAGAAAAAGTAAAGATATTGTACAAATATAAAGAATAATTAGATGCTAAAAAAATGCCTGAAAGCAAAGACGAATTGTCAAAAATGGCAGA
This sequence comes from Meghimatium bilineatum, assembly GCA_034231615.1. Classification (NCBI taxonomy): domain Eukaryota; kingdom Metazoa; phylum Mollusca; class Gastropoda; order Stylommatophora; family Philomycidae; genus Meghimatium; species Meghimatium bilineatum. The sequence continues at coordinate 29,443,651 of CM067313.1, read as the reverse complement.
TAATCTCCCTCAATCCCACGTACTTCAAAATTTCAGGGAAGTAGCGTCTCCGCTAAAATAATCTGAGACTTTAGTGGAGAGAACTAAATGGAAACTACAGCCCCGAGCAAGACAGCATGAACAAATTCAACTGACAGGAACAAGTCAGGGTATTTCGACTGAGAATGGAACATTGCCATCTAAAAGCACACTTACCCCGAATCGGTATTAGCGACTCTGCAACCAACATGTGCAGAATAACAACACCTACCCAGAATATATACTACAGTATTAACCCAGAGAATTTGTTGACAGAGCAATATCCTGGTCCACAGGAATATCTCTACAAAACAAACTGTGGGAGACTCATGGCAACCTAAACAAACTATTCTATACAGGACCAATCGCCCATATAGTAACTTGGGCCTGGACTGCTGGTTCCGGGTACAAAGAATAAGGATACTGTCTTCTTTCCAGGAATGTTGTAATAGGTTACTAAGGAAAGTTGAGTGAAAAAAATCATCTTGTTTCAATTTCTTACTTTTGTTTTCTATCAAATAATCTTTGATCATGGATGCTGAAGAGCTACCGACCAGCAGACATTGCACCATTGTCCAGTTGTGGCAGAGGAATACTTAATGTGCATCACTGCGGATGTGTCAACAAATCTGACAGAAGAATGATGAGATTGTTGGCTCAGATGTGCGTGCTGTGCTCCTAGCAGGATGTGATAATCCTAAGATACTGCCACAGTGGAATGCCTCCCTTTGGGGACAAAACATATGCATCTATAAACTCCCCCTAACAATCCATACCTTTGAGACAACCTTACGTGAGTCTGGCAGGCACCTCAGTTACACAACTGAGAAGAACCTGTGCTTATGTCAAAAAAGGCTATGGACTTTCAAGAGCTACCTGCTCACAGGTAACGGGATGCATCATCATCATGTGTCAAGAGCTATCTGTTCACAGGTAACGGGATGCATCATCATCATCATGTGTCAAGAGCTACCTGCTCACAGGTAACGGGATGCATCATCATCATGTGTCAAGAGCTACCTGCTCACAGATAACGGGATGCATCATCATCATCATGTGTCAAGAGCTACCTGCTCACAGATAACGGGATGCATCATCATCATGTGTCAAGAGCTACCTGCTCACAGATAACGGGATGCATCATCATCATCATGTGTCAAGAGCTATTTGCTCACAGATAACGGGATGCATCATCATCATGTGTCAAGAGCTACCTGTTCACAGCTAAAGGGATTATTTCATCATCACCATGTGTAAAGAGAAACCTGTTCACAGCTAAAGGGATTATTTTATCATCATCAAGTGTCAAGAGCTACTTGCTCACGGGTAAAGGGATTATGTCATCATTATCATCCGTGAACAATATCAAACTGGATGTATAATAATTGATCGCAGAAAAATGCTCGAGATACAAATAGCATGTCTATATCAACAATATTGCAACATAAAATTAAATATACCAGGCCAAAATGCATACATATTGCAGCTTTTCTGTAAACTAGACAGCTAATGTAGTTATACTCAACTACATTACGTCACAATAAGAAATATAAATGGTCAGCTGGAACAACAAGAGAAAAATCAACAATATTACAGAAAACATAAATATATTTCAAATAGTTCATGATAAAAAAACACAGAAAATAAAACACACAAATAATACAGGATTCAGATAATAAACTCCATGCAGTGTAATCCCTCTATCCTTCAGCCTTCCTAATCCCCCAACCCTTTTCATGTTGTGGCGGTTCCAAAATTTAAAAATTATTTTTGTTGCTACTTCATATGTGTTTTCCGATGGTCTTAGACATGCGATGAGAAAAGTAAAACTTCAACATTTAATAACAACTGGAAAGATCAAGGGGAGAAGAGACAGAGGAAGACAAAGAGATAAATTTCTGGATGGGTTGTCAGTGTGGTACAAAATGAAGTCATCAATTGAATTACTTAACAACACAAGAGGCAGAAAGTTGTGGAGAAGCATGATTACCTACACCAATTGGCATGGCACTTGATTGATTACTTGTAGGTAAGGAGATCTGTCTGGCTAAAAAACCCATATCTAATTTAGCGAGCTAAGTTCCAGCTTAGTAATAGAGTTCATCTATATGCCTATTCTCATAATTACACAGAGATTAATTAATTATTCCCATACTTGATTAAAACTCATCCTTGACAACTGGCCCTTCCAGCTTTATAACACCGTCAATCTGTATTTCTGTCTCATCAGGTCTTGCTATGTTTGTGTCTACCATCAGTTCACTGTCTGCAGCACCTTTACGAGCATGACCCTTGTCAATGATGATTGAATCTTCAGTGTCGGATATGTAATATGGTTCTCCAGTGTAATGTGTTGGATATAGAAGGTAAGGCTCCGCTGATAGGCCAACTAGGTCCCGTGGAGAAAAATGCTGTTTCCACTGTTCTCTAAACGATAATTTATAATTTAAAAAAAAATTACAAGTAACAATTTACAATAAGTAACAACTTATAATACGCTAAATTTATAAGTAACAATTTATAATAAGTAACAATTTACAATAAGTAACAATTTATAAGCAAAAATGGAACAATACAGGATCAAGTGTCCATGTAGCATTTCCTGCTTACACTTTTTTTTTAAATGCGCTCCTGTTGTATTTTTTAGAACTTGGTAATGCCATTCACACTTCCGTTACGCCACTCTTCCACTACATATCTTTAGTAAAATGGCTGCCGTATGTATGTTGAATTTGCCTTTGACTGACAAAGACGCAGTACAATTGTTGCAGTCACGAAGAGTACTTACAAACGGGAAATGTGCACAGTGTCATACTATGACATTTAATTTCTATTGTGACGATTAAATTCATTATCCGACACAAAATAATACCCTGCATTCAAACCCAATCATGTTTCCACTCATACAACCCTCCAATTAAATACTCCCCCATTTATTGTCCTGGCATATTTATATATGTAAAACCTGCCCAATAATTGTCGCTCAAATATTCGCATGGGAGGTAATACTTCTTCTTCAGCGTTCATTCTAAAACTCTCGTTGGATCTTCTTTGTAGCAGGACCATAGTCCTACTAGATTTCCAGTTCAGAGAATGGAAATGCGTTGTGTCACCATTTTATTTGCGCCAATGGCCAGACACATCCAACTTCGGCGAGAGAGGTAATACATAAACAAAGAATAAGCAGAAATCATTTGTCTCCCTTTCAATGTAGTTACCAACTTGAATTGATTAAATCAGAAAGGGGGTTTGCGTTAGAATTAGTCCTAACACATTAGTATAATCCTCCCCCCCCACCAACTCAACATCTAGATTCTAACAGTACCTCATATCTTGAAAATACAAAAACCATTAAATCGTTGCAAGTTTTAATCTCCGCACGTAACTACTATTAGCTATTTTGAATTACAGTAACAAGATCTGTAAATGATGTAATTTCATTGAGCTCGCTAAATGTGTGTGAACCAAAGAACACAAATATTGATCGTATGAAATATTTGTAAGTTTGTTTAAAATCCCGCTAATTGATAGTATATACATGGACCCGTGATCCCGTATTGTTCTGCAAAAATTAATAAGTAACAATTCATAATAAGGAACAATTTATAATAAGTAAACTATTAAAAAGTAAAAATTAATAATAAGCAAAAATTTATAAGCAAAAATGTATAATAAGCAATAATTACATAAACATGAAAATATAGAATAAGCACTGTTTGTGGGTCACTTTAACCTATGAGTTGACACAGTAAATTCCATCTTAACTGCCTCTTACATCATGCATGTCGGGTCACATTGTTTCTATTTTTTGCTTGACTTTTGAATTCATCACAGGGTAGACACCTTGCCTCCTCTCTTTAGTTGCCTCTTACACAGTGCATGTCAGGCTATATTATTTCTCTTTTCTTTACGCTCGTTGCCATACTCCCATAAGATCTTTCCTGTAGCAGGATGTTCGTACTAGATTTCCAGCAGGACATACACCAGAGAACGTAAATGTTTTGTCACAGTTTTATTTGCCTCAATGGCCCAACACATATGACTTTGGCATTGTAAAGGACTGAACAGGATGTAGTCCGGATAAGATAATATGTTACATCATAGTTTACCATTTGGCTTTGATATCTACAACATTTGGTCAAACACATACAACATTTGGTCAAACACATACAACATTTGGTCAAACACATACAACATTTGGTCAAATATACAAAATTTGGTCAAACACATACAACATTTGGTAAAACACATACAACATTTGGTAAAACACATAGAAAATTTGGTCAAACATACACAATTTGGTCAAACACATACATTTGGTCAAACACATACAACATTTGGTCAAACACATACAACATTTGGTCAAACACATACAACATTTAGTCAAACACATACAACATTTGGTCAAACACATACAACATTTGGTCAAATACATACAACATTTGGTCAAACACATACAACATTTGGTCAAACATATACAACATTTGGTCAAACACATACAACATTTGGTCAAACACATACAAAATTTAGTCACACTGTCAGTGACATATTCTCTCCAGAACGTTGTCATTCTAATGAACTCCCTGAACCATTCTCTATCGTGGGCGATGCGGCTTGCATTCTCCAATGACATATTCATGTTATATTTAATGTTGTCAGTCCATCATCTTCTTGCTCTGCCTTTCCTCCTCTGCCCTCCATTATTATTTAACCAAATACATAACAACATTTAGCCAAACTCATGCAACATTTGGCAAACATATGTCCTGCTACAAGAGAGATCTGGCGGGAGTTTGAGAATGAACGCTGAAGAAGAAGAGTTTCCTATACCATGTTCAGTTGTAGGATGTTAAGCGAAGACTTTGTTTTATGCCGATCTTGTATCTGCTCGTCTGTAAAAAATATTTGTTGTGCTAGCATTATATTGATGGGAGGTCTGTGGATTTTTGGTCCAACCCGGTTAGAGCCAGAGGATACCTGATGATGTTCCTCCTTCGCAAGCGAAGATGCACATGGCATGAAAAACAATAAATGCGATGAAAAAAAATATATAATTATAATAAATTGGTAATTGTCTAATTTGGTTTGTGAGTTTTCTACCTAAGTAATGCTCAAATCACTGGAGCTAAGGTAGGGTTCACTATGTTCATTCCCCACCACCAATTGACTACTGGTTATGTCAGATTTCTCTATTGTTTCTGGCATGCAACCAAATGTTCAAGTCAAAATGATTGTCACTTCCTAAGTCATTGTGCCTCTATGATGGGCCTCAGCATAGGAAACATATAGTGCTGTCAGCTTCCTCCTCCCCTCCCCAGTGCTGCACAGTATATCTCTGGCTTTATCCCAACCACAGAAGGTGCATACATATATACAAATAAAGCATAAAATACATTGCAACAATAAAATAAAAGCATAATTGTATATATGATGTGCCATGAAGCTTCTATAAGAGAACCTCAATATAACGGCATGTCATCTACTAAGACTTTCTTTTGCATTAATGGTTTGTCTAGTTGGTGATACCCACAGATGCAAACCATGTGGCGCTTGCCCCTTCATTATTATAATAATGGAATTCTACACCTCGGCCTATTTACAGATTCTAGACTTGTGTCAAATTTCAGACATTAAAATCATGTCCTCGGTTTATAATCGAATTAGTTTATACATGGTATGCTACTATTTTTGTGTGTCTTTCTATGAAATGGAGTAACCAACCACACTCCAAGCCCTCCTTAGCTGCCTCTTACAACATACATTGCAAGTCACAGTATTATAATGATGATTATGAAATAATCTCTTTAGTAATGCTGAAGTCAGATGTGTCAGGCCGAAAGGCGCATATATCACAGCAATGATGTAAACCATGACACAACGCATTCCGTTCTCCGGACAACCTGCTAATCTGCAGGAGTTTGAGAATGAACGAAGAAGAAGAATCCCTTTAGTTTTGAGGTGGTAGCTATATATTGGTGGTAGCTATATAGCTATATATATGAGCTATATTTGATAGCCCATAGACTTTCTGACAATAGGACAGCTTCTTCTCAGTTGTGTAACTGAGGCTCTTGTGTAACCTAGACTCTATAAGGTTGTCTCAAAGGCATTGTTGCATCATGGAGGTTTCTGAATGCATGTTTAGTCCCCAAAGGCAGGCATTCCAGGAGCCAGGAGCACACCACACAAATCTGGGCCAACTATGTTGTCATTCTTATGTCAGATCTATTGACCCATCAGTAGTGATGACACAACTAACATTCTCCGTCACATAGTCCCTGTCACACAGTCTCAGTCACATAGTCTCCGTCACATTGGAGTCTGCCACAAAAGGTGCAATTTCCTGGCTGGCATCTCTTCATCATCCATGGGGGTTGATTTGTTGGAAGACAAAATTTTGACAATATGTGACAACGATTTTTCCGCAGGTGACAACTTGTCAGTCTACTGTACCCCAACTGTACTTAGTCGCCTCTACTGTGCCCCAACTGTACTTAGTCGCCTCTACTGTGCCCCAACTGTACTTAGTCACCTCTACTGTGCCCCAACTGTACTTAGTCGCCTCTACTGTGCCCCAACTGTACTTAGTCGCCTTCAACGACATGCTTGAAAATAAGACACTGGCCCTATTCTTTGCCATTAACTAGAAGTTCAAGAAAGTCAGTTGTCATACAAGCACGTCACAATATTATTCTATACATCTTTCCCAGAACCCCACAGCACATGTGATTCCAAGCTCTAACTTAATACCTTGTTCCACCCCACTGGATGGTGGGTGTTATAATTTATCTTACCACCTTTAACACTAAGGCATAATTTGTTTTTAGCTCTCAATTAAACAAGAACTCAACATCACCTTTAACACTAAGATATTATGTCTTTTAGCTGTCAATTAAACAAGTACTCACTCTGGATGCCCATCAAACATGATTGGAAGGTACTCATCCACAGGCACCATCTTTGACAAAGGTTTCTGATCTAGCAGTTTTCGTGCACCCCGGATAGACAATATGTAACTGATTGTCCAATAGGAATAGTGTGGCCACGCCAACCGATCGCTGCCCTCTACCATTGTCTCTAAGTCTTTGCGTAAACGTTTCCTTCCCAAATATCTGTGGACAGTATCATTCATGTAAATACTTCTTAGATTTATTGTAAACAATATCATATTTCACAACTGTTGAGTTAAATCCTAAGGATCACCTTTGTTGTGCAGTCACACAGGAACACAGTGTTTCAAGTCTGTGCTAACTTAATGACAATGGTTCCTGAATGTGGAAGGTTTGAAGGTCGCACTATTTGCTTATCAGAATAACCATTATGCAACAGTAAACTAGCAATACAGTCAAAGTCCGATGTATTAGGCCATTAGCGCAAATAAATCGGAAACACAATGCATTTCCATTCCCTGGACTACATCCTACTTGAAATCTTGTAGGATCATTGTCCTGCAACAAGAGAGTTCCAGTGGGAGTTTGAGAATGAACAATGAAGAAACAATAGAAGCCATGCCAATATAATGAGGATTTCTACTTGTGAATGACCCCATCTCATTTCATCTGTACATTTCTTCTTCTTCTGCATTCGTTCTCAAACTCTTTCAGATTAGCAGGATGTAGTCTGGAGAATGTAATGTGTTGTGTCATGGTTTACAGCAAAGCTGCGATATCTGCACCTTTCGGCCTGATACATCCAACTTCAGCATGGCTTTGGGTCACTGACCCTATTTAATGGGACAGCCAACTCCATCCCATAACCTCCTTAGTCACCTCGTATGACATGCATGAAAGGTACACGGTGTTGCTATTCTTTTCTCCCCTTTCGGGCCCCAACAACACACGGGTGGTAAAATTATGTGAAGAAATTATTTATACTATTATTTCTACTTTTCTAATTCTTTTATTTTGTAGTTTAATTTATATAATAATCTTTTACGCACTCTTATCTTTATAAGTAACTTTACTAGGATCAATTTGTTTGATATATTTTTTTATTATATTTCTGAATTATTTCATTAATTTATCACCACCAGTTATTGTTTCATATTCATTCATTAAACATTGTTTTTCTTCTAATTCTTCTTCATACTCAATCATTTGTTCACCAACTATTTTTAAAACTTCTTTATTAATCATATTTTTTACAATATATTGTTTTAATAAATAATCTTTTGTTTTATAATTTTGTTTTTCAAGTTTTTTTTATTTGTTCTTTAATTTCATCACTTTTATTTTTTTTAACAAATAATTTTAGTTCTTCCATTTTTAGAGAATGAAATTCTCAACATCAAATATAACAATAAATTATTTACACTTCTTCTATTGCTTTATTAACATTAAATAATTTATTATTATCCCTTCCATTACCAATTTTCTCTTTTATTTTTGTAACTTTTAATTTCCTTGTTTCTTTATTTATTTTTAATGTTTCTTTATTACTAATTTCAATATTTTTTTTATTCTTGTTACTTTTTAAAAGGAATATCATATTTATATGGAAATTTTACATTTAAATCTTGTCTTATTCTTTTTTATTGTAGAAGAAGAAATACCTAATTTACTACAAATCTGATCTTGTGATAAATTAGGTTGTTCGGTTTTAATATTCATAAATTTAATAATCTATCTATTGTCTATTGTCTTTCCCCAGGTGGTTTGTGATCAACTCTTGCCGTTAAGCGTAGGGGTGATTGGAGCTCGAGCTTGCGTTCTAAAGCCAGATGAGTGGCCTCGGCTGTGCTATGACCGTGTCTGTTAAAGATGTCCCTGATGTTTTCTATCCATCTTTTCCATGGTCTTCCTCTGGCCTTGTACCCTGATCTCATTTGGTTATATGATTTGTAAGGGCAACTTTTCATGATGCATTCTCATAATGTGGCCAAACCACTTGATCTGTTCTCTCTCTATGTAATCTGTACAAGATATACCTATTCTTTTCCCGATATATTCATTTCGCAATCTATCAATTTAATAATCATATTTGTTTTATATGCATTATTCATATTTTCAGGAGTCATTTCACTTAAAAGTTTTAATTCGTTTAAATCCATTTTATAAGAGAATAAAAAAGTAAATAGAGGTCAAATTAGTAGAAATATATTTTTTGATTTTAATTTTCAAACTTTTCAACACATCTCATAAATGTATATAGTTTATCATTAGAAATATTTTTTTTTAATTCTCTTGTTCAAACTTTTCAACACATTTCATAAATGTATCTAGTTTATCACTAGAAATATATTTTTTTGTTATTTTCTTTTTCAAACTTTTCAACACATTTCATAAATGTATCTAGTTTATCATTAGAAATATTTTTTTTTTATGTTCAAACTTTTCAACACATTTCATAAGTGTATATAGTTTATCAATAGAAATTTATTTTTTGATTTTCTTTTTGAAATTCTTCAACACATTTCATAAATGTATCTAGTTTTTAATATTAGAAATATATTTTTTTGATTTTGAAACTTTTCAACACATTTCATAAATGTATCTAGTTTATCATTAGAAATATATTTTTTTGATTTTCAAACTTTTCAACACATCTCATAAATGTATCTACCGGTAGATTATCACTAGAAATATATCTTTTCACTTTCTTTTTCAAATTTTTCAACACATTTCATAAATGTATATAGTTTATCATTAGAAATATTTTTTGTTTATTTTCTTGTTCAAACTTTTCAACACATTTCATAAATGAATATAGTTTATCATTAGAAATATTTTTATTTTATTTTCTTGTTCAAACTTTTTAACATATTTCATAAATGTATATAGTTTATCACTAGAAATATATTTTTTTATTTTCTATTCCAAACTTTTCAAAACATTTCATAAATGTATCTAGTTTTTATCATTAGAAATATATTTTTTTTTCTTTGAAACTTTTCAACACATTTCATAAATGTATCTAGTTTATCATTAGAAATATATTTTTTTGATTTTCAAACTTTTCAACATATCTCATAAATGTATCTACCAGTAGATTATCAATAGAAATTTATTTTTTGATTTTCTTTTTGAAATTTTTCAACACATGTCATAAATGTATCTAGTTTTTATCATTAGAAATATATTTTTTTATTTTCAAACTTTTCAACAAATCTAATAAATTTATCTACCAGTAGATTATCACTAGAAACATATCTTTTCATTTTCTTTTTCAAACTTTTCAACACATTTCATAAATGTATATAGTTTATAATTAGAAATATATATTTTTATTTTCTTGTTCAAACTTTTCAACACATTTCATAAATGTATCTAGTTTATCATTAGAAATATATATTTTTTTATTTTCAAACTTTTCAAAACATTTCATAAATGTATCTAGTTTATCATTAGAAATATATTTTTTTATTTTCTTTTTCAAACTTTTCAACACATCTCATAAATGTATCTACCAGTAGTATATCACTAGAAATATATTTTTTTATTTTCTTTTTCAAACGTTTCAACACATCTCATAAATTGATTGTCAAATCATTAGAAATATTTTTTTTTGATTTTCAAACTTTTCAACACATCTCATAAATGTATCTACCAGTAGTTTACCATTAAAAATATATTTTTTAATTTTCTTTTTCAATATTTTCAACACGTGTCATAAATGTATCTACTGGTAGATTATCACTAGAAATATATCTTTTTATTTTCTTGTTCAAACTTTTCAACATATTTCATAAATGTATCTAGTTTATCATTAGAAATGTATTTTTTGATTTTCAAACTTTTCAACACATTTCATAAGTGTATATAGTTTATCAATAGAAATTTATTTTTTGATTTTCTTTTTGAAATTTTTCAACACATCTCATAAATGTATCTACCTGTAGATTATCACTAGAAATATATCTTTTCATTTTCTTTTTCAAACTTTTCAACACATTTCATAAATGTATATAGTTTATCATTAGAAATATTCTTTTTTGAATTTTCTTGTTCAAACTTTTCAACATATTTCATAAATGTATCTAGTTTATCACTAGAAATATATTTTTTGATTTTCTTTTCCAAACTTTTCAACACATTTCATAAATGTATCTAGTTTTTATCATTAGAAATATATTTGTTTGATTTTGAAACTTTTCAACACATTTAATAAATGTATCTAGTTTATCATTAGAAATATATTTGTTTGATTTTCAAACTTTTCAACACATCTCATAAATGTATCTACCGGTAGATTATCAATAGAAATTTATTTTTTGATTTTCTTTTTGAAATTTTTCAACACATGTCATAAATGTATCTATTTTTTATTATTAGAAATATATTTTTTTGATTTTGAAACTTTTCAACACATTTCATAAATGTATCTAGTTTATCATTAGAAATATATTTTTTTGATTTTCAAACTTTTCAACACATCTCATAAATGTATCTAATTTATAATTAAAAAAATATTTCTTTGATTTTGAAATTTTTCAAGACATTTCATAAATGTATCTAGTTTATCATTAGAAATATTTATTTTTTATTTCTTTTTCAAACTTTTCAACATATTTCATAAATGTATCTAGTTTATCACTAGAAATATATTTTTTTATTTTCTTTTTCAAACTTTTCAACACATCTCATAAATGTATCTACCAGTAGTGTATCACTAGAAATATATTTTTTTATTTTCTTTTTCAAACGTTTCAACACATCTCATAAATTGATTGTCAAATCATTAGAAATATTTTTTTTTTGATTTTCAAACTTTTCAACACATCTCATAAATGTATCTACCGGTAGTTTACCATTAAAAATATATTTTTTAATTTTCTTTTTCAATATTTTCAACACGTGTCATAAATGTATCTACTGGTAGATTATCACTAGAAATATATCTTTTTATTTTCTTGTTCAAACTTTTCAACATATTTCATAAATGTATCTAGTTTATCATTAGAAATATATTTTTTGATTTTCAAACTTTTCAACACATTTCATAAGTGTATATAGTTTATCAATAGAAATTTATTTTTTGATTTTCTTTTTGAAATTTTTCAACACATCTCATAAATGTATCTACCGGTAGATTATCACTAGAAATATATCTTTTCATTTTCTTTTTCAATCTTTTCAACACATCTCATAAATGTATCTACCGGTAGATTATCACTAGAAATATATCTTTTCATTTTCTTTTTCAAACTTTTCAACACATTTCATAAATGTATATAGTTTATCATAAGAAATATATTTTTTTTATTTTCTTGTTCAAACTTTTCAACATATTTCATAAATGTATCTAGTTTATCACTAGAAATATATTTTTTTATTTTCTTTTTCAAACTTTTCAACACATCTCATAAATGTATCTACCAGTAGTGTATCACTAGAAATATATTTTTTTATTTTCTTTTTCAAACGTTTCAACACATCTCATAAATTGATTGTCAAATCATTAGAAATTTTTTTTTTTTGATTTTGAAACTTTTCAACACATTTCATAAATGTATATAGTTTATCACTAGAAATATATTTTTTCATTTTCTTTTTCAAACTTTTCAACACATCTCATAAATGTATCTACTGGTAGATTATCACTAGAAATATATCTTTTCACTTTCTTTTTCAAACTTTTCAACACATTTCATAAATATATATAGTTTATCATTAGAAATATTTTTTTTATATTTTTTTGTTCAAACTTTTCAACACATTTCATAAATGAATATAGTTTAGCATTAGAAATATATATTTTTTTTATTTTCTTGTTCAAACTTTACAACATATCTCATAAATGTATCTACCGGTAGTTTATCACTAGAAATATATTTTTTAATTTTCTTTTTCAATATTTTCAACACGTGTCATAAATGTATCTACTGGTAGATTATCACTAGAAATATATCTTTTTATTTTCTTGTTCAAACTTTTCAACATATTTCATAAATGTATCTAGTTTATCATTAGAAATATATTTTTTGATTTTCAAACTTTTCAACACATTTCATAAGTGTATATAGTTTATCAATAGAAATTTATTTTTTGATTTTCTTTTTGAAATTTTTCAACACATCTCATAAATGTATCTACCGGTAGATTATCACTAGAAATATATCTTTTCATTTTCTTTTTCAATCTTTTCAACACATCTCATAAATGTATCTACCGGTAGATTATCACTAGAAATATATCTTTTCATTTTCTTTTTCAAACTTTTCAACACATTTCATAAATGTATATAGTTTATCATAAGAAATATATTTTTTTTATTTTCTTGTTCAAACTTTTCAACATATTTCATAAATGTATCTAGTTTATCACTAGAAATATATTTTTTTATTTTCTTTTTCAAACTTTTCAACACATCTCATAAATGTATCTACCAGTAGTGTATCACTAGAAATATATTTTTTTATTTTCTTTTTCAAACGTTTCAACACATCTCATAAATTGATTGTCAAATCATTAGAAATTTTTTTTTTTTGATTTTGAAACTTTTCAACACATTTCATAAATGTATATAGTTTATCACTAGAAATATATTTTTTCATTTTCTTTTTCAAACTTTTCAACACATCTCATAAATGTATCTACTGGTAGATTATCACTAGAAATATATCTTTTCACTTTCTTTTTCAAACTTTTCAACACATTTCATAAATATATATAGTTTATCATTAGAAATATTTTTTTTATATTTTTTTGTTCAAACTTTTCAACACATTTCATAAATGAATATAGTTTAGCATTAGAAATATATATTTTTTTTATTTTCTTGTTCAAACTTTACAACATATCTCATAAATGTATCTACCGGTAGTTTATCACTAGAAATATATTTTTTTATTTTCTTTTTCAAACTTTTCAACACTTCTCATAAATGTATCTACCGGTAGTTTATCACTAGATAAATATTTTTTTATTTTCTTGTTCAAACTTTTCAACACATTTCATAAATGTATGTAATTTATTATTAGAAAAATATTTCTTTGATTTTGAAACTTTTCAACACATTTCAGCAATGTATCTAGTTTATCATTAGAAATATATTTTTTAATTTTCTTTTTCAAACTTTTCAACACATTTCATAAATGTATCTACCGGTAGTTTATCATTGGAAATATATTTTTTCATTTTCTTTTTCAAACTTTTCAACACATTTCATAAATGTATCTAGTTTATCACTAGAAATATATATATTTTGATTTTCTTTTCCAAACTTTTCAACACATTTCATAAATGTATCTAGATTAATATTAGAAATATATTTTTTGATTTTCTTTTCCAAACTTTTCAACACATCTCATAAATGTATCTAATTTATCATTAGAAATATATTTTTTGATTTTGAAACTTTTCAAAACACATTTCATAAATGTATCTACCAGTAGTTTATTATTCGAAATATATTTTTTCATTTTCTTTTTCAAACTTTTCAACACTTCTCATAAATGTATCTACCGGTAGTTTATCATTAGATTATATTTTTTAATTTTCTTCTTCAAATATTTCAACACATCTCATAAATTGATTAGAAATATATTTTTTTAATTTTCTTGTTCAAACTTTTCAACACTTCTCATAAATGTATCTACCGGTAGTTTATCACTAGAAATATATTTTTGTATTTTCTTTTTCAAACTTTTCAACACTTCTCATAAATGTATCTACCGGTATTTTATCATTAGAAATATATTTTTTGATTTTCTTTTTCAAACTTTTCAACACTTCTCATAAATGTATCTACCGGTAGTTTATCATTAGAAAAATATTTCTTTGATTTTGAAACTTTTCAACACATTTCAGCAATGTATCTAGTTTATCATTAGAAATATATTTTTTAATTTTCTTTTTCAAACTTTTCAACACATTTCATAAATGTATCTAGCGGTATTTTATCATTAGAAATATATTTTTTTATTTTCTTTTTCAAACTTTTCAACACTTCTTATAAATGTATCTACCAGTAGTTTATCATTAGATTATATTTTTTAATTTTCTTCTTCAAACATTTCAACACATCTCATAAATTGATTGTCAAATCATTAGAAATATTTTTTTTGATTTTCAATCTTTTCAACACATTTCATAAATGTATATAGTTTATCACTAGAAATATATTTTTTGATTTTCTTTTTCAAACTTTTCAACACATCTCATAAATGTATCTACTGGTAGTTTATCATTAGAAATATATTTTTTTATTTTCTTTTCCTAACTTTTCAACACATTTCATAAATGTATCTAGATTAACATTAGAAATATATTTTTTTATTTTCTTTTTCGAACCTTTCAACATATTTCATAAATGTATTTAGTTTATCACTATAAATATTTTTTTTTGATTTTCTTTTCCAAACTTTTCAACACATCTCATAAATGTATCTAGTTTATCCTTAGAAATAAATTTTTTGATTTTGAAACTTTTCAACACATTTCATAAATGTATATAGTTTATCACTAGAAATATATTTTTTTATTTTCTTTTTCAAACTTTTCAACACATCTCATAAATGTATCTACCGGTAGTTTATCATTAGAAATATATTTTTAAAATTTTCTTGTTCAAACTTTTCAACACATTTCATAAATGTATGTAATTTATCATTAGAAAAATATTTCTTTGATTTTGAAACTTTTCAACACATTTCAGCAATGTATCTAGTTTATCATTAGAAATATATTTTTTAATTTTCTTTTTCAAACTTTTCAACACATTTCATAAATGTATCTACCGGTAGTTTATCATTGGAAATATATTTTTTTATTTTCTTTTTCAAACTTTTCAACACATTTCATTAATGTATCTAGTTTATCACTAGAAATATATATATTTTGATTTTCTTTTCCAAACTTTTCAACACATTTCATAAATGTATCTAGATTAATATTAGAAATATATTTTTTGATTTTCTTTTTCAATCTTTTCAACACTTCTCATAAATGTATCTACCGGTATTTTATCATTAGAAATATATTTTTTTATTTTCTTTTTCAAACTTTTCAACACTTCTCATAAATGTATCTACCGGTAGTTTATCATTAGATTATATTTTTTAATTTTCTTCTTCAAACATTTCAACACATCTCATAAATTGATTGTCAAATCATTAGAAATATTTTTTTTTGATTTTCAATCTTTTCAACACATTTCATAAATGTATATAGTTTATCACTAGAAATATATTTTTTGATTTTCTTTTTCAAACTTTTCAACACATCTCATAAATGTATCTACCGGTAGTTTATCATTAGAAATATATTTTTTTATTTTCTTTTCCTAACTTTTCAACACATTTCATAAATGTATCTAGATTAACATTAGAAATATATTTTTTGATTTTCTTTTTCAAACCTTTCAACATATTTCATAAATGTATCTAGTTTATCACTATAAATATTTTTTTTTGATTTTCTTTTCCAAACTTTTCAACACATCTCATAAATGTATCTAGTTTATCATTAGAAATAAATTTTTTGATTTTGAAACTTTTCAACACATTTCATAAATGTATATAGTTTATCACTAGAAATATATTTTTTGATTTTCTTTTTCAAACTTTTCAACACATCTCATAAATGTATCTACCGGTAGTTTATCATTAGAAATATATTTTTAAAATTTTCTTGTTCAAACTTTTCAACACATTTCATAAATGTATGTAATTTATCATTAGAAAAATATTTCTTTGATTTTGAAACTTTTCAAGACATTTCAGCAATGTATCTAGTTTATCATTAGAAATATATTTTTTAATTTTCTTTTTCAAACTTTTCAACACATTTCATAAATGTATCTACCGGTAGTTTATCATTGGAAATATATTTTTTTATTTTCTTTTTCAAACTTTTCAACACATTTCATAAATGTATCTAGTTTATCACTAGAAATATATATATTTTGATTTTCTTTTCCAAACTTTTCAACACATTTCATAAATGTATCTAGATTAATATTAGAAATATATTTTTTGATTTTCTTTTCCAAACTTTTCAACACATCTCATAAATGTATCTAGTTTATCATTAGAAATATATTTTTTGATTTTGAAACTTTTCAAAACACATTTCATAAATGTATCTACCAGTAGTTTATTATTCGAAATATATTTTTTCATTTTCTTTTTCAAACTTTTCAACACATCTCATAAATGTATCTACTGGTAGATTATCACAAGAAATATATCTTTTCACTTTCTTTTTCAAACTTTTCAACACATTTCATAAATATATATAGTTTATCATTAGAAATATTTTTTTTATATTTTTTTGTTCAAACTTTTCAACACATTTCATAAATGAATATAGTTTAGCATTAGAAATATATTTTTTTTATTTTCTTGTTCAAACTTTTCAACACATCTCATAAATGTATCTACCGGTATTTTATCATTAGAAATATATTTTTTGATTTTCTTTTTCAAACTTTTCAACACTTCTCATAAATGTATCTACCGGTAGTTTATCATTAGAAAAATAATTCTTTGATTTTGAAACTTTTCAACACATTTCAGCAATGTATCTAGTTTATCATTAGAAATATATTTTTTAATTTTCTTTTTCAAACTTTTCAACACATTTCATAAATGTATCTACCGGTATTTTATCATTAGAAATATATTTTTTTATTTTCTTTTTCAAACTTTTCAACACTTCTTATAAATGTATCTATCGGTAGTTTATCATTAGATTATATTTTTTAATTTTCTTCTTCAAACATTTCAACACATCTCATAAATTGATTGTCAAATCATTAGAAATATTTTTTTTTGATTTTCAATCTTTTCAATACATTTCATAAATGTATATAGTTTATCACTAGAAATATATTTTTTGATTTTCTTTTTCAAACTTTTCAACACATCTCATAAATGTATCTACTGGTAGTTTATCATTAGAAATATATTTTTTTATTTTCTTTTCCTAACTTTTCAACACATTTCATAAATGTATCTAGATTAACATTAGAAATATATTTTTTGATTTTCTTTTTCGAACCTTTCAACATATTTCATAAATGTATCTAGTTTATCACTATAAATATTTTTTTTTGATTTTCTTTTCCAAACTTTTCAACACATCTCATAAATGTATCTAGTTTATCATTAGAAATAAATTTTTTGATTTTGAAACTTTTCAACACATTTCATAAATGTATATAGTTTATCACTAGAAATATATTTTTTGATTTTCTTTTTCAAACTTTTCAACACATCTCATAAATGTATCTACTGGTAGTTTATCATTAGAAATATATTTTTTTATTTTCTTTTCCTAACTTTTCAACACATTTCATAAATGTATCTAGATTAACATTAGAAATATATTTTTTGATTTTCTTTTTCGAACCTTTCAACATATTTCATAAATGTATCTAGTTTATCACTATAAATATTTTTTTTTGATTTTCTTTTCCAAACTTTTCAACACATCTCATAAATGTATCTAGTTTATCATTAGAAATAAATTTTTTGATTTTGAAACTTTTCAACACATTTCATAAATGTATATAGTTTATCACTAGAAATATATTTTTTGATTTTCTTTTTCAAACTTTTCAACACATCTCATAAATGTATCTACCGGTAGTTTATCATTAGAAATATATTTTTAAAATTTTCTTGTTCAAACTTTTCAACACATTTCATAAATGTATGTAATTTATCATTAGAAAAATATTTCTTTGATTTTGAAACTTTTCAACACATTTCAGCAATGTATCTAGTTTATCATTAGAAATATATTTTTTAATTTTCTTTTTCAAACTTTTCAACACATTTCATAAATGTATCTACCGGTAGTTTATCATTGGAAATATATTTTTTTATTTTCTTTTTCAAACTTTTCAACACATTTCATAAATGTATCTAGTTTATCACTAGAAATATATATATTTTGATTTTCTTTTCCAAACTTTTCAACACATTTCATAAATGTATCTAGATTAATATTAGAAATATATTTTTTGATTTTCTTTTTCAATCTTTTCAACACTTCTCATAAATGTATCTACCGGTATTTTATCATTAGAAATATATTTTTTTATTTTCTTTTTCAAACTTTTTAACACTTCTCATAAATGTATCTACCGGTAGTTTATCATTAGATTATATTTTTTAATTTTCTTCTTCAAACATTTCAACACATCTCATAAATTGATTGTCAAATAGTTAGAAATATTTTTTTTTGATTTTCAATCTTTTCAACACATTTCATAAATGTATATAGTTTATCACTAGAAATATATTTTTTGATTTTCTTTTTCAAACTTTTCAACACATCTCATAAATGTATCTACCGGTAGTTTATCATTAGAAATATATTTTTTTATTTTCTTTTCCTAACTTTTCAACACATTTCATAAATGTATCTAGATTAACATTAGAAATATATTTTTTGATTTTCTTTTTCAAACCTTTCAACATATTTCATAAATGTATCTAGTTTATCACTATAAATATTTTTTTTTGATTTTCTTTTCCAAACTTTTCAACACATCTCATAAATGTATCTAGTTTATCATTAGAAATAAATTTTTTGATTTTGAAACTTTTCAACACATTTCATAAATGTATATAGTTTATCACTAGAAATATATCTTTTGATTTTCTTTTTCAAACTTTTCAACACATCTCATAAATGTATCTACTGGTAGTTTATCATTAGAAATATATTTTTAAAATTTTCTTGTTCAATCTTTTCAACACATTTCATAAATGTATGTAATTTATCATTAGAAAAATATTTCTTTGATTTTGAAACTTTTCAAGACATTTCAGCAATGTATCTAGTTTATCATTAGAAATATATTTTTTAATTTTCTTTTTCAAACTTTTCAACACATTTCATAAATGTATCTACCGGTAGTTTATCATTGGAAATATATTTTTTTATTTTCTTTTTCAAACTTTTCAACACATTTCATAAATGTATCTAGTTTAACACTAGAAATATATATATTTTGATTTTCTTTTCCAAACTTTTCAACACATTTCATAAATGTATCTAGATTAATATTAGAAATATATTTTTTGATTTTCTTTTCCAAACTTTTCAACACATCTCATAAATGTATCTAGTTTATCATTAGAAATATATTTTTTGATTTTGAAACTTTTCAAAACACATTTCATAAATGTATCTACCAGTAGTTTATTATTCGAAATATATTTTTTCATTTTCTTTTTCAAACTTTTCAACACATCTCATAAATGTATCTACTGGTAGATTATCACTAGAAATATATCTTTTCACTTTCTTTTTCAAACTTTTCAACACATTTCATAAATATATATTGTTTATCATTAGAAATATTTTTTTTATATTTTTTTGTTCAAACTTTTCAACACATTTCATAAATGAATATAGTTTAGCATTAGAAATATATTTTTTTTATTTTCTTGTTCAAACTTTTCAACACATCTCATAAATGTATCTACCGGTATTTTATCATTAGAAATATATTTTTTGATTTTCTTTTTCAAACTTTTCAACACTTCTCATAAATGTATCTACCGGTAGTTTATCATTAGAAAAATATTTCTTTGATTTTGAAACTTTTCAACACATTTCAGCAATGTATCTAGTTTATCATTAGAAATATATTTTTTAATTTTCTTTTTCAAACTTTTCAACACATTTCATAAATGAATATAGTTTAGCATTAGAAATATATTTTTTTTATTTTCTTGTTCAAACTTTTCAACACATCTCATAAATGTATCTACCGGTATTTTATCATTAGAAATATATTTTTTTATTTTCTTTTTCAAACTTTTCAACACTTCTTATAAATGTATCTATCGGTAGTTTATCATTAGATTATATTTTTTAATTTTCTTCTTCAAACATGTCAACACATCTCATAAATTGATTGTCAAATCATTAGAAATATTTTTTTTTGATTTTCAATCTTTTCAATACATTTCATAAATGTATATAGTTTATCACTAGAAATATATTTTTTGATTTTCTTTTTCAAACTTTTCAACACATCTCATAAATGTATCTACTGGTAGTTTATCATTAGAAATATATTTTTTTATTTTCTTTTCCTAACTTTTCAACACATTTCATAAATGTATCTAGATTAACATTAGAAATATATTTTTTGATTTTCTTTTTCGAACCTTTCAACATATTTCATAAATGTATCTAGTTTATCACTATAAATATTTTTTTTTGATTTTCTTTTCCAAACTTTTCAACACATCTCATAAATGTATCTAGTTTATCATTAGAAATAAATTTTTTGATTTTGAAACTTTTCAACACATTTCATAAATGTATATAGTTTATCACTAGAAATATATTTTTTGATTTTCTTTTTCAAACTTTTCAACACATCTCATAAATGTATCTACCGGTAGTTTATCATTAGAAATATATTTTTTAATTTTCTTTTTCAAACTTTTCAACACATTTCATAAATGTATCTACCGGTAGTTTATCATTGGAAATATATTTTTTTATTTTCTTTTTCAAACTTTTCAACACATTTCATAAATGTATCTAGTTTATCACTAGAAATATATATATTTTGATTTTCTTTTCCAAACCTTTCAACACATTTCATAAATGTATCTAGATTAATATTAGAAATATATTTTTTGATTTTCTTTTCCAAACTTTTCAACACATCTCATAAATGTATCTAGTTTATCATTAGAAATATATTTTTTGATTTTGAAACTTTTCAAAACACATTTCATAAATGTATCTACCAGTAGTTTATTATTCGAAATATATTTTTTCATTTTCTTTTTCAAACTTTTCAACACATCTCATAAATGTATCTACTGGTAGATTATCACTAGAAATATATCTTTTCACTTTCTTTTTCAAACTTTTCAACACATTTCATAAATATATATAGTTTATCATTAGAAATATTTTTTTTATATTTTTTTGTTCAAACTTTTCAACACATTTCATAAATGAATATAGTTTAGCATTAGAAATATATTTTTTTTATTTTCTTGTTCAAACTTTTCAACACATCTCATAAATGTATCTACCGGTATTTTATCATTAGAAATATATTTTTTGATTTTCTTTTTCAAACTTTTCAACACTTCTCATAAATGTATCTACCGGTAGTTTATCATTAGAAAAATATTTCTTTGATTTTGAAACTTTTCAACACATTTCAGCAATGTATCTAGTTTATCATTAGAAATATATTTTTTAATTTTCTTTTTCAAACTTTTCAACACATTTCATAAATGAATATAGTTTAGCATTAGAAATATATTTTTTTTATTTTCTTGTTCAAACTTTTCAACACATCTCATAAATGTATCTACCGGTATTTTATCATTAGAAATATATTTTTTTATTTTCTTTTTCAAACTTTTCAACACTTCTTATAAATGTATCTATCGGTAGTTTATCATTAGATTATATTTTTTAATTTTCTTCTTCAAACATTTCAACACATCTCATAAATTGATTGTCAAATCATTAGAAATATTTTTTTTTGATTTTCAATCTTTTCAATACATTTCATAAATGTATATAGTTTATCACTAGAAATATATTTTTTGATTTTCTTTTTCAAACTTTTCAACACATCTCATAAATGTATCTACTGGTAGTTTATCATTAGAAATATATTTTTTTATTTTCTTTTCCTAACTTTTCAACACATTTCATAAATGTATCTAGATTAACATTAGAAATATATTTTTTGATTTTCTTTTTCGAACCTTTCAACATATTTCATAAATGTATCTAGTTTATCACTATAAATATTTTTTTTTGATTTTCTTTTCCAAACTTTTCAACACATCTCATAAATGTATCTAGTTTATCATTAGAAATAAATTTTTTGATTTTGAAACTTTTCAACACATTTCATAAATGTATATAGTTTATCACTAGAAATATATTTTTTGATTTTCTTTTTCAAACTTTTCAACACATCTCATAAATGTATCTACCGGTAGTTTATCATTAGAAATATATTTTTTAATTTTCTTTTTCAAACTTTTCAACACATTTCATAAATGTATCTACCGGTAGTTTATCATTGGAAATATATTTTTTTATTTTCTTTTTCAAACTTTTCAACACATTTCATAAATGTATCTAGTTTATCACTAGAAATATATATATTTTGATTTTCTTTTCCAAACCTTTCAACACATTTCATAAATGTATCTAGATTAATATTAGAAATATATTTTTTGATTTTCTTTTTCAAACTTTTCAACACTTCTCATTAATGTATCTAGTTTATCATTAGAAATATATTTTTTGATTTTGAAACTTTTCAAAACACATTTCATAAATGTATCTACCAGTAGTTTATTATTCGAAATATATTTTTTCATTTTCTTTTTCAAACTTTTCAACACATCTCATAAATGTATCTACTGGTAGATTATCACTAGAAATATATCTTTTCACTTTCTTTTTCAAACTTTTCAACACATTTCATAAATATATATAGTTTATCATTAGAAATATTTTTTTTATATTTTTTTGTTCAAACTTTTCAACACATTTCATAAATGAATATAGTTTAGCATTAGAAATATATTTTTTTTATTTTCTTGTTCAAACTTTTCAACACATCTCATAAATGTATCTACCGGTAGATTATCACTAGAAATATATCTTTTCACTTTCTTTTTCAAACTTTTCAACACATTTCATAAATATATATAGTTTATCATTAGAAATATTTTTTTTATATTTATTTGTTCAAACTTTTCAACACATTTCATAAATGAATATAGTTTAGCATTAGAAATATATTTTTTTTATTTTCTTGTTCAAACTTTTCAACACATCTCATAAATGTATCTACCGGTAGTTTATCATTAGAAATATATTTTTTTATTTTCTTTTTCAAACTTTTCAACACTTCTCATAAATGTATCTACCGGTATTTTATCATTAGAAATATATTTTTTGATTTTCTTTTTCAAACTTTTCAACACTTCTCATAAATGTATCTACCGGTAGTTTATCATTAGAAAAATATTTCTTTGATTTTGAAACTTTTCAACACATTTCAGCAATGTATCTAGATTAATATTAGAAATATATTTTTTGATTTTCTTTTTCAAACTTTTCAACACTTCTCATAAATGTATCTACCGGTATTTTATCATTAGAAATATATTTTTTTATTTTCTTTTTCAAACTTTTCAACACTTCTCATAAATGTATCTACCGGTAGTTTATCATTAGATTATATTTTTTAATTTTCTTCTTCAAATATTTCAACACATCTCATAAATTGATTAGAAATATTTTTTTTTGATTTTCAACCTTTTCAACACATTTCATAAATGTATATAGTTTATCACTAGAAATATATTTTTTGATTTTCTTTTTCAAACTTTTCAACACATCTCATAAATGTATCTACCGGTAGTTTATCATTAGAAATATTTTTTTTTATTTTCTTTTCCTAACTTTTCAACACATTTCATAAATGTATCTAGATTAACATTAGAAATATATTTTTTGATTTTCTTTTTCAAACCTTTCAACATATTTCATAAATGTATCTAGTTTATCACTTTAAATATTTTTTTTTGATTTTCTTTTCCAAACTTTTCAACACATCTCATAAATGTATCTAGTTTATCATTAGAAATAAATTTTTTGATATTGAAACTTATCAACACATTTCATAAATGTATATAGTTTATCACTAGAAATATATTTTTTGATTTTCTTTTTCAAACTTTTCAACACATCTCATAAATGTATCTACCGGTAGTTTATCATTAGAAATATATTTTTTAAATTTTCTTGTTCAAACTTTTCAACACATTTCATAAATGTATGTAATTTATCATTAGAAAAATATTTCTTTGATTTTGAAACTTTTCAACACATTTCAGCAATGTATCTAGTTTATCATTAGAAATATATTTTTTAATTTTTTTTTCAAACTTTTCAACACATTTCATAAATGTATCTACCGGTAGTTTATCATTGGAAATATTTTTTTTATTTTCTTTTTCAAACTTTTCAACACATTTCATAAATGTATCTAGTTTATCACTAGAAATATATATATTTTTATTTTCTTTTCCAAACTTTTCAACACATTTCATAAATGTATCTAGATTAATATTAGAAATATATTTTTTGATTTTCTTTTTCAAACTTTTCAACACTTCTCATAAATGTATCTACCGGTAGTTTATCATTAGATTATATTTTTTAATTTTCTTCTTCAAACATTTCAACACATCTCATAAATTGATTGTCAAATCATTAGAAATATTTTTTTTTTGATTTTCAATCTTTTCAACACATTTCATAAATGTATATAGTTTATCACTAGAAATATATTTTTTGATTTTCTTTTTCAAACTTTTCAACACATCTCATAAATGTATCTACCGGTAGTTTATCATTAGAAATATATTTTTTTATTTTCTTTTCCTAACTTTTCAACACATCTCATAAATGTATCTAGATTAACATTAGAAATATATTTTTTAATTTTCTTTTTCAAACCTTTCAACAAATTTCATAAATGTATCTAGTTTATCACTATAAATATTTTTTTTTGATTTTCTTTTCCAAACTTTTCAACACATCTCATAAATGTATCTAGTTTATCATTAGAAATACATTTTTTGATTTTGAAACTTTTCAACACATTTCATAAATGTATATAGTTTATCACTAGAAATATATTTTTTGATTTTCTTTTTCAAACTTTTCAACACATCTCATAAATGTATCTACCGGTAGTTTATCATTAGAAATATATTTTTTAAATTTTCTTTTTTAAACTTTTCAACACATTTCATAAATGTATCTACCGGTAGTTTATCATTGGAAATATATTTTTTTATTTTCTTTTTCAAACTTTTCAACACATTTCATAAATGTATCTAGTTTATCACTAGAAATATATATATTTTGATTTTCTTTTCCAAACTTTTCAACACATTTCATAAATGTATCTAGATTAATATTAGAAATATATTTTTTGATTTTCATTTCCAAACTTTTCAACACATCTCATAAATGTATCAAGTTTATCATTAGAAATATATTTTTTTATTTTGAAACTTTTCAACACATTTCATAAATGTATCTACCAGTAGTTTATTATTCGAAATATATTTTTTCATTTTCTTTTTCAAACTTTTCAACACATCTCATAAATGTATCTACCGGTAGATTATCACTAGAAATATATCTTTTCACTTTCTTTTTCAAACTTTTCAACACATTTCATAAATATATATAGTTTATCATTAGAAATATATTTTTTTTATTTTTTTGTTCAAACTTTTCAACACATTTCATAAATGAATATAGTTTAGCATTAGAAATATATTTTTTTAATTTTCTTGTTCAAACTTTTCAACACATCTCATAAATGTATCTACCGGTAGTTTATCATTAGAAATATATTTTTTTATTTTCTTTTTCAAACTTTTCAACACTTCTCATAAATGTATCTACCGGTATTTTATCATTAGAAATATATTCTTTTATTTTCTTTTTCAAACTTTTCAACACATCTCATAAATGTATCTACCGGTAGTTTATCATTAGAAATATATTTTTAATTTTTGTTTTCTAACTTTTCAACATATCTCATAAATGTATCTACCGGTAGATTATCACTAGAAATATATCTTTTCATTTTCTTTCTCAAACTTTTCAACACATTTCATAAATGAATATAGTTTATCATTTGAAATATATTTTTTTTATTTTCTTGTTCAAACCTTTCAACATATTTCATAAATGTATATAGTTTATCACTAGAAATATATTTTTTAATTTTCTTTTTCAAACTTTTCAACACATCTCATAAATGTATCTACCGGAAGTTTATCATTAGAAATATATTTTTTTATTTTCTTTTTCAAACTCTTCAACACTTCTCATAAATGTATCTACCGGTAGTTTATCATTAGATTATATTTTTTAATTTTCTTCTTCAAATATTTCAACACATCTCATAAATTGATTAGAAATATTTTTTTTTGATTTTCAACCTTTTCAACACATTTCATAAATGTATATAGTTTATCACTAGAAATATATTTTTTGATTTTCTTTTTCAAACTTTTCAACACATCTCATAAATGTATCTACCGGTAGTTTATCATTAGAAATATATTTTTTTATTTTCTTTTCCTAACTTTTCAACACATTTCATAAATGTATCTAGATTAACATTAGAAATATATTTTTTGATTTTCTTTTTCAAACCTTTCAACATATTTCATAAATGTATCTAGTTTATCACTATAAATATTTTTTTTTGATTTTCTTTTCCAAACTTTTCAACACATCTCATAAATGTATCTAGTTTATCATTAGAAATAAATTTTTTGATATTGAAACTTTTCAACACATTTCATAAATGTATATAGTTTATCACTAGAAATATAGTTTTTGATTTTCTTTTTCAAACTTTTCAACACATCTCATAAATGTATCTACCGGTAGTTTATCATTAGAAATATATTTTTTAAATTTTCTTGTTCAAACTTTTCAACACATTTCATAAATGTATGTAATTTATCATTAGAAAAATATTTCTTTGATTTTGAAACTTTTCAACACATTTCAGCAATGTATCTAGTTTATCATTAGAAATATATTTTTTAATTTTTTTTTCAAACTTTTCAACACATTTCATAAATGTATCTACCGGTAGTTTATCATTGGAAATATATTTTTTTATTTTCTTTTTCAAACTTTTCAACACATTTCATAAATGTATCTAGTTTATCACTAGAAATATATATATTTTTATTTTCTTTTCCAAACTTTTCAACACATTTCATAAATGTATCTAGATTAATATTAGAAATATATTTTTTGATTTTCTTTTTCAAACTTTTCAACACTTCTCATAAATGTATCTACCGGTAGTTTATCATTAGATTATATTTTTTAATTTTCTTCTTCAAACATTTCAACACATCTCATAAATTGATTGTCAAATCATTAGAAATATTTTTTTTTGATTTTCAATCTTTTCAACACATTTCATAAATGTATATAGTTTATCACTAGAAATATATTTTTTGATTTTCTTTTTCAAACTTTTCAACACATCTCATAAATGTATCTACCGGTAGTTTATCATTAGAAATATATTTTTTTATTTTCTTTTCCTAACTTTTCAACACATTTCATAAATGTATCTAGATTAACATTAGAAATATATTTTTTGATTTTCTTTTTCAAACCTTTCAACATATTTCATAAATGTATCTAGTTTATCACTATAAATATTTTTTTTTGATTTTCTTTTCCAAACTTTTCAACACTTCTCATGAATGTATCTAGTTTATCATTAGAAATAAATTTTTTGATATTGAAACTTATCAACACATTTCATAAATGTATATAGTTTATCACTAGAAATATATTTTTTGATTTTCTTTTTCAAACTTTTCAACACATCTCATAAATGTATCTACCGGTAGTTTATCATTAGAAATATATTTTTTAAATTTTCTTGTTCAAACTTTTCAACACATTTCATAAATGTATGTAATTTATCATTAGAAAAATATTTCTTTGATTTTGAAACTTTTCAACACATTTCAGCAATGTATCTAGTTTATCATTAGAAATATATTTTTTAATTTTTTTTTCAAACTTTTCAACACATTTCATAAATGTATCTACCGGTAGTTTATCATTGGAAATATATTTTTTTATTTTCTTTTTCAAACTTTTCAACACATTTCATAAATGTATCTAGTTTATCACTAGAAATATATATATTTTTATTTTCTTTTCCAAACTTTTCAACACATTTCATAAATGTATCTAGATTAATATTAGAAATATATTTTTTGATTTTCTTTTTCAAACTTTTCAACACTTCTCATAAATGTATCTACCGGTAGTTTATCATTAGATTATATTTTTTAATTTTCTTCTTCAAACATTTCAACACATCTCATAAATTGATTGTCAAATCATTAGAAGTATTTTTTTTTGATTTTCAATCTTTTCAACACATTTCATAAATGTATATAGTTTATCACTAGAAATATATTATTTTATTTTCTTTTTCAAACTTTTCAACACATCTCATAAATGTATCTACCGGTAGTTTATCATTAGAAATATATTTTTTTATTTTCTTTTCCTAACTTTTCAACACATTTCATAAATGTATCTAGATTAACATTAGAAATATATTTTTTGATTTTCTTTTTCAAACCTTTCAACATATTTCATAAATGTATCTAGTTTATCACTATAAATATTTTTTTTTGATTTTCTTTTCCAAACTTTTCAACACATCTCATGAATGTATCTAGTTTATCATTAGAAATAAATTTTTTGATATTGAAACTTATCAACACATTTCATAAATGTATATAGTTTATCACTAGAAATATATTTTTTGATTTTCTTTTTCAAACTTTTCAACACATCTCATAAATGTATCTACCGGTAGTTTATCATTAGAAATATATTTTTTAAATTTTCTTGTTCAAACTTTTCAACACATTTCATAAATGTATGTAATTTATCATTAGAAAAATATTTCTTTGATTTTGAAACTTTTCAACACATTTCAGCAATGTATCTAGTTTATCATTAGAAATATATTTTTAAATTTTTTTTTCAAACTTTTCAACACATTTCATAAATGTATCTAGTTTATCACTAGAAATATATATATTTTTATTTTCTTTTCCAAACTTTTCAACACATTTCATAAATGTATCTAGATTAATATTAGAAATATATTTTTTGATTTTCTTTTTCAAACTTTTCAACACTTCTCATAAATGTATCTACCGGTAGTTTATCATTAGATTATATTTTTTAATTTTCTTCTTCAAACATTTCAACACATCTCATAAATTGATTGTCAAATCATTAGAAATATTTTTTTTTTGATTTTCAATCTTTTCAACACATTTCATAAATGTATATAGTTTATCACTAGAAATATATTTTTTGATTTTCTTTTTCAAACTTTTCAACACATCTCATAAATGTATCTACCGGTAGTTTATCATTAGAAATATATTTTTTTATTTTCTTTTCCTAACTTTTCAACACATCTCATAAATGTATCTAGATTAACATTAGAAATATATTTTTTGATTTTCTTTTTCAAACCTTTCAACATATTTCATAAATGTATCTAGTTTATCACTATAAATATTTTTTTTTGATTTTCTTTTCCAAACTTTTCAACACATCTCATAAATGTATGTAATTTATCATTAGAAAAATATTTCTTTGATTTTGAAACTTTTCAACACATTTCAGCAATGTATCTAGTTTATCATTAGAAATATATTTTTTAATTTTCTTTTTTAAACTTTTCAACACATTTCATAAATGTATCTACCGGTAGTTTATCATTGGAAATATATTTTTTTATTTTCTTTTTCAAACTTTTCAACACATTTCATAAATGTATCTAGTTTATCACTAGAAATATATATATTTTGATTTTCTTTTCCAAACTTTTCAACACATTTCATAAATGTATCTAGATTAATATTAGAAATATATTTTTTGATTTTCTTTTCCAAACTTTTCAACACATCTCATAAATGTATCAAGTTTATCATTAGAAATATATTTTTTTATTTTGAAACTTTTCAACACATTTCATAAATGTATCTACCAGTAGTTTATTATTCGAAATATATTTTTTCATTTTCTTTTTCAAACTTTTCAACACATCTCATAAATGTATCTACCGGTAGATTATCACTAGAAATATATCTTTTCACTTTCTTTTTCAAACTTTTCAACACATTTCATAAATATATATAGTTTATCATTAGAAATATATTTTTTTTATTTTTTTGTTCAAACTTTTCAACACATTTCATAAATGAATATAGTTTAGCATTAGAAATATATTTTTTTAATTTTCTTGTTCAAACTTTTCAACACATCTCATAAATGTATCTACCGGTAGTTTATCATTAGAAATATATTTTTTTATTTTCTTTTTCAAACTTTTCAACACTTCTCATAAATGTATCTACCGGTATTTTATCATTAGAAATATATTCTTTTATTTTCTTTTTCAAACTTTTCAACACATCTCATAAATGTATCTACCGGTAGTTTATCATTAGAAATATATTTTTAATTTTTTTTTCTAACTTTTCAACATATCTCATAAATGTATCTACCGGTAGATTATCACTAGAAATATATCTTTTCATTTTCTTTCTCAAACTTTTCAACACATTTCATAAATGAATATAGTTTATCATTAGAAATATATTTTTTTTATTTTCTTGTTCAAACCTTTCAACATATTTCATAAATGTATATAGTTTATCACTAGAAATATATTTTTTAATTTTCTTTTTCAAACTTTTCAACACATCTCATAAATGTATCTACCGGAAGTTTATCATTAGAAATATATTTTTTTATTTTCTTTTTCAAACTTTTCAACACTTCTCATAAATGTATCTACCGGTAGTTTATCATTAGAAATATATTTTTTGATTTTCTTTTTCAAACTTTTCAACACATCTCATAAATGTATCTACCGGTAGTTTATCATAAGAAATATATTTTTTTATTTTCTTTTTCAAACTTTTCAACACATTTCATAAATGTATCTAGATTAATATTAGAAATATATTTTTTGATTTTCTTTTCCAAACTTTTCAACACATCTCATAAATGTATCAAGTTTATCATTAGAAATATATTTTTTTATTTTGAAACTTTTCAACACATTTCATAAATGTATCTACCAGTAGTTTATTATTCGAAATATATTTTTTCATTTTCTTTTTCAAACTTTTCAACACATCTCATAAATGTATCTACCGGTAGATTATCACTAGAAATATATCTTTTCACTTTCTTTTTCAAACTTTTCAACACATTTCATAAATATATATAGTTTATCATTAGAAATATATTTTTTTTATTTTTTTGTTCAAACTTGTCAACACATTTCATAAATGAATATAGTTTAGCATTAGAAATATATTTTTTTTATTTTCTTGTTCAAACTTTTCAACACATCTCATAAATGTATCTACCGGTAGTTTATCATTAGAAATATATTTTTTTATTTTCTTTTTCAAACTTTTCAACACTTCTCATAAATGTATCTACCAGTATTTTATCATTAGAAATATATTTTTTTATTTTCTTTTTCAAACTTTTCAACACTTCTCATAAATGTATCTACCGGTAGTTTATCATTAGAAATATATTTTTTAATTTTCTTCTTCAAACATTTCAACACATCTCATAAATTGATTGTCAAATCATTAGAAATATTTTTTTTTGATTTTCAATCTTTTCAACACATTTCATAAATGTATATAGTTTATCACTAGAAATATATTTTTTTATTTTCTTTTTCAAACTTTTCAACACATCTCATAAATGTATCTACCGGTAGTTTATCATTAGAAATATATTTTTTTATTTTCTTTTTCAAACTTTTCAACACTTCTCATAAATGTATCTACCGGTATTTACCATTAGAAATATATTTTTTAATTTTCTTTTTCAAACTTTTCAACACTTCTCATAAATGTATCTACTGGTAGTTTATCATTAGAAATATATTTTTTAATTTTCTTCTTCAAACATTTCAACACATCTCATAAATTGATTGTCAAATCATTAGAAATATTTTTTTTTGATTTTCAATCTTTTCAACACATTTCATAGATGTATATAGTTTATCATTAGAAATATATTTTTTTGATTTTCAAACTTTTCAACACATTTCATAAATGTATCTAGATTAACATTAGAAATATATTTTTTGATTTTATTTTTCAAACCTTTCAACATATTTCATAAATGTATCTAGTTTATCACTAGAAATATTTTTTTTGATTTTCTTTTCCAAACTTTTCAACACATCTCATAAATGTATCAAGTTTATCATTAGAAATATATTTTTTTATTTTGAAACTTTTCAACACATTTCATAAATGTATCTACCAGTAGTTTATTATTCGAAATATATTTTTTCATTTTCTTTTTCAAACTTTTCAACACATCTCATAAATGTATCTACCGGTAGATTATCACTAGAAATATATCTTTTCACTTTCTTTTTCAAACTTTTCAAC
The DNA here is from genome assembly GCA_034231615.1 of Meghimatium bilineatum. Classification (NCBI taxonomy): domain Eukaryota; kingdom Metazoa; phylum Mollusca; class Gastropoda; order Stylommatophora; family Philomycidae; genus Meghimatium; species Meghimatium bilineatum. Next base: position 29,410,629 of record CM067313.1, on the reverse strand, counting down.
ACATTTCATAAATATATATAGTTTATCATTAGAAATATATTTTTTTTATTTTTTTGTTCAAACTTGTCAACACATTTCATAAATGAATATAGTTTAGCATTAGAAATATATTTTTTTTATTTTCTTGTTCAAACTTTTCAACACATCTCATAAATGTATCTACCGGTAGTTTATCATTAGAAATATATTTTTTTATTTTCTTTTTCAAACTTTTCAACACTTCTCATAAATGTATCTACCGGTATTTACCATTAGAAATATATTTTTTAATTTTCTTTTTCAAACTTTTCAACACTTCTCATAAATGTATCTACTGGTAGTTTATCATTAGAAATATATTTTTTAATTTTCTTCTTCAAACATTTCAACACATCTCATAAATTGATTGTCAAATCATTAGAAATATTTTTTTTTGATTTTCAATCTTTTCAACACATTTCATAGATGTATATAGTTTATCATTAGAAATATATTTTTTTGATTTTCAAACTTTTCAACACATTTCATAAATGTATCTAGATTAACATTAGAAATATATTTTTTGATTTTATTTTTCAAACCTTTCAACATATTTCATAAATGTATCTAGTTTATCACTAGAAATATTTTTTTTGATTTTCTTTTCCAAACTTTTCAACACATCTCATAAATGTATCTAGTTTATCATTAGAAATACAATTTTTGATTTTGAAACTTTTCAACACATTTCATAAATGTATCTACCAGTAGTTTATTATTAGAAATATATTTTTTTCATTTTATTTTTCAAACTTTTCAAAACATCTCATGAATGTATCTACAGGTAGATTATCACTAGAATTATATCTTTTCACTATCTTTTTCAAACTTTTCAACACATTTCATAAATTTATATAGTTTATCATTAGAAATATATATTTTTTATTTTCTTGTTCAAACTTTTCAACACATTTCATAAATGTATGTAATTTATCATTAGAAAAATATTTCTTTGATTTTGAAATTTTTCAACACATTTAAACAATGTATCTAGTTTATCATTAGAAATATATTTTTTTATTTTCTTTTTCAAACTTTTCAACACATCTCATAAATGTATCTACCGGTAGTTTATCATTAGAAATATATTTTTTAATTTTTTTTTTCTAACTTTTCAACATATCTCATAAATGTATCTACCGGTAGATTATCACTAGAAATATATCTTTTCATTTTCTTTCTCAAACTTTTCAACACATTTCATAAATGAATATAGTTTATCATTAGAAATATATTTTTTTTATTTTCTTGTTCAAACCTTTCAACATATTTCATAAATGTATATAGTTTATCACTAGAAATATATTTTTTAATTTTCTTTTTCAAACTTTTCAACACATCTCATAAATGTATCTACCGGAAGTTTATCATTAGAAATATATTTTTTTATTTTCTTTTTCAAACTTTTCAACACTTCTCATAAATGTATCTACCGGTAGTTTATCATTCGAAATATACTTTTTTATTTTCTTTTTTAAAACTTTTCAACACTTCTTATAAATGTATCTACCTGTAGTTTATCATTAGAAATATATTTTTTTATTTCTTTTTCAAACTTTTCAACACTTCTCATAAATGTATCTACAGGTAGTTTATCATTAGAAATATATTTTTTTATTTTCTTTTTCAATATTTTCAACACATCTCATAAATGTATCTACCGGTAGATTATCACTAGAAATATATCTTTTCATTTTCGTTTTCAAACTTTTCAACACATTTCATAAATGTATATAGTTTATCATAAGAAATATATTTTTTTTATTTTCTTGTTCAAACTTTTCAACATATTTCATAAATGTATCTAGTTTATCACTAGAAATATATTTTTTGATTTTCTTTTTCAAACTTTTCAACACATCTTATAAATGTATCTACAGGTAGTTTATCATTAGAAATATATTTTTTTATTTTCTTTTTCAAACTTTTCAACACATCTCATAAATGTATCTACCGGTAGATTATCACTAGGAATATATTTTTTTATTTTCTTTTTTAAAACTTTTCAACACTTCTTATAAATGTATCTACCTGTAGTTTATCATTAGAAATATATTTTTTAATTTCTTTTTCAAACTTTTAACACTTCTCATAAATGTATCTACCGGTAGTTTATCATTAGAAATATATTTTTTTATTTTCTTTTTCAATCTTTTCAACACATCTCATAAATGTATCTACCGGTAGATTATCACTAGAAATATATCTTTTCATTTTCGTTTTCAAACTTTTCAACACATTTCATAAATTTATATAGTTTATCATTAGAAATATACTTTTTTTATTTTCTTGTTCAAACCTTTCAACAGATTTCATAAATGTATATAGTTTATCATTAGAAATATATTTTTTTATTTTCTTTTTCAAACTTTTCAACACTTCTCATAAATGTATCTACCGGTAGTTTATCATTAGAAATATATTTTTTAATTTTCTTCTTCAAACATTTCAACACATCTCATAAATTGATTGTCAAATCATTAGAAATATTTTTTTTTGATTTTCAATCTTTTCAACACATTTCATAAATGTATATAGTTTATCACTAGAAATATATTTTTTTATTTTCTTTTTCAAACTTTTCAACACATCTCATAAATGTATCTACCGGTAGTTTATCATTAGAAATATATTTTTTTATTTTCTTTTTCAAACTTTTCAACACTTCTCATAAATGTATCTACCGGTATTTACCATTAGAAATATATTTTTTAATTTTCTTTTTCAAACTTTTCAACACTTCTCATAAATGTATCTACTGGTAGTTTATCATTAGAAATATATTTTTTAATTTTCTTCTTCAAACATTTCAACACATCTCATAAATTGATTGTCAAATCATTAGAAATATTTTTTTTTGATTTTCAATCTTTTCAACACATTTCATAGATGTATATAGTTTATCATTAGAAATATATTTTTTTGATTTTCAAACTTTTCAACACATTTCATAAATGTATCTAGATTAACATTAGAAATATATTTTTTGATTTTATTTTTCAAACCTTTCAACATATTTCATAAATGTATCTAGTTTATCACTAGAAATATTTTTTTTGATTTTCTTTTCCAAACTTTTCAACACATCTCATAAATGTATCAAGTTTATCATTAGAAATATATTTTTTTATTTTGAAACTTTTCAACACATTTCATAAATGTATCTACCAGTAGTTTATTATTCGAAATATATTTTTTCATTTTCTTTTTCAAACTTTTCAACACATCTCATAAATGTATCTACCGGTAGATTATCACTAGAAATATATCTTTTCACTTTCTTTTTCAAACTTTTCAACACATTTCATAAATATATATAGTTTATCATTAGAAATATATTTTTTTTATTTTTTTGTTCAAACTTGTCAACACATTTCATAAATTTATATAGTTTAGCATTAGAAATATATTTTTTTTATTTTCTTGTTCAAACTTTTCAACACATTTCATAAATGTATGTAATTTATCATTAGAAAAATATTTCTTTGATTTTGAAATTTTTCAACACATTTAAACAATGTATCTAGTTTATCATTAGAAATATATTTTTTTATTTTCTTTTTCAAACTTTTCAACACTTCTCATAAATGTATCTACCGGTAGTTTATCATTAGAAATATATTTTTTAATTTTCTTCTTCAGACATTTCAACACATCTCATAAATTGATTGTCAAATCATTAGAAATATTTTTTTTTGATTTTCAATCTTTTCAACACATTTCATAAATGTATATAGTTTATCACTAGAAATATATTTTTTTATTTTCTTTTTCAAACTTTTCAACACATCTCATAAATGTATCTACCGGTAGTTTATCATTAGAAATATATTTTTTTATTTTCTTTTTCAAACTTTTCAACACTTCTCATAAATGTATCTACCGGTATTTACCATTAGAAATATATTTTTTAATTTTCTTTTTCAAACTTTTCAACACTTCTCATAAATGTATCTACTGGTAGTTTATCATTAGAAATATATTTTTTAATTTTCTTCTTCAAACATTTCAACACATCTCATAAATTGATTGTCAAATCATTAGAAATATTTTTTTTTGATTTTCAATCTTTTCAACACATTTCATAGATGTATATAGTTTATCATTAGAAATATATTTTTTTGATTTTCAAACTTTTCAACACATTTCATAAATGTATCTAGATTAACATTAGAAATATATTTTTTGATTTTATTTTTCAAACCTTTCAACATATTTCATAAATGTATCTAGTTTATCACTAGAAATATTTTTTTTGATTTTCTTTTCCAAACTTTTCAACACATCTCATAAATGTATCAAGTTTATCATTAGAAATATATTTTTTTATTTTGAAACTTTTCAACACATTTCATAAATGTATCTACCAGTAGTTTATTATTCGAAATATATTTTTTCATTTTCTTTTTCAAACTTTTCAACACATCTCATAAATGTATCTACCGGTAGATTATCACTAGAAATATATCTTTTCACTTTCTTTTTCAAACTTTTCAACACATTTCATAAATATATATAGTTTATCATTAGAAATATATTTTTTTTATTTTTTTGTTCAAACTTGTCAACACATTTCATAAATTTATATAGTTTAGCATTAGAAATATATTTTTTTTATTTTCTTGTTCAAACTTTTCAACACATTTCATAAATGTATGTAATTTATCATTAGAAAAATATTTCTTTGATTTTGAAATTTTTCAACACATTTAAACAATGTATCTAGTTTATCATTAGAAATATATTTTTTTATTTTCTTTTTCAAACTTTTCAACACATCTCATAAATGTATCTACCGGTAGTTTATCATTAGAAATATATTTTTTAATTTTTTTTTTCTAACTTTTCAACATATCTCATAAATGTATCTACCGGTAGATTATCACTAGAAATATATCTTTTCATTTTCTTTCTCAAACTTTTCAACACATTTCATAAATGAATATAGTTTATCATTAGAAATATATTTTTTTAATTTTCTTGTTCAAACCTTTCAACATATTTCATAAATGTATATAGTTTATCACTAGAAATATATTTTTTAATTTTCTTTTTCAAACTTTTCAACACATCTCATAAATGTATCTACCGGAAGTTTATCATTAGAAATATATTTTTTTATTTTCTTTTTCAAACTTTTCAACACTTCTCATAAATGTATCTACCGGTAGTTTATCATTCGAAATATATTTTTTTATTTTCTTTTTTAAAACTTTTCAACACTTCTTATAAATGTATCTACCTGTAGTTTATCATTAGAAATATATTTTTTTATTTCTTTTTCAAACTTTTCAACACTTCTCATAAATGTATCTACAGGTAGTTTATCATTAGAAATATATTTTTTTATTTTCTTTTTCAATCTTTTCAACACATCTCATAAATGTATCTACCGGTAGATTATCACTAGAAATATATCTTTTCATTTTCGTTTTCAAACTTTTCAACACATTTCATAAATGTATATAGTTTATCATAAGAAATATATTTTTTTTATTTTCTTGTTCAAACTTTTCAACATATTTCATAAATGTATCTAGTTTATCACTAGAAATATATTTTTTGATTTTCTTTTTCAAACTTTTTCAACACATCTTATAAATGTATCTACAGGTAGTTTATCATTAGAAATATATTTTTTTATTTTCTTTTTCAAACTTTTCAACACATCTCATAAATGTATCTACCGGTAGATTATCACTAGGAATATATTTTTTTATTTTCTTTTTTAAAACTTTTCAACACTTCTTATAAATGTATCTACCTGTAGTTTATCATTAGAAATATATTTTTTAATTTCTTTTTCAAACTTTTAACACTTCTCATAAATGTATCTACCGGTAGTTTATCATTAGAAATATATTTTTTTATTTTCTTTTTCAATCTTTTCAACACATCTCATAAATGTATCTACCGGTAGATTATCACTAGAAATATATCTTTTCATTTTCGTTTTCAAACTTTTCAACACATTTCATAAATTTATATAGTTTATCATTAGAAATATACTTTTTTTATTTTCTTGTTCAAACCTTTCAACAGATTTCATAAATGTATATGGGGTGCAAAGGGAACGCATTGCTCTAGGCGGACCCAGGGTTAGCAGATAACCAAGATCCCAAATGTACCTCCACGTGGTGCACCCTGGAAACAGAAATACAGCAGCTCGTGCTGATTCTGGCCAAATCATTTGGGGATCGTGTCCGAGAATGTGGAGGGAGCAGATGGAAAGAGATTTGACTGCACAAGAGACAGACAATATCTCCGACACCACCAGCATCACCACATATAGCAACACTGTCGACATACAGTGAAGCTAGTCAGTCCAGTCCGAACATTGGAGGGGCGGCCAATGTAAAATGCACGTAAAGGTAAATGCATGGCGAGAGACAAATATGTTTCACACAGAGTACAATGAAAGGGCAGAACAGCGCTAGAGGGCAGCGCGAACTGCAAATAGAAAGCGAAAAGTCCCTAGGAAAGGGAACTACAAGCTCCGTCAGCTCGAGACGGGCTTCTAGTTACCAGAATTCCTAACAGGCAGAGACCCAGACCCATCCATCGGCGTTTGGTAAAGCAAAAGACCTAACCCAACTCTAATGTCGAGCCTTCCTAAACCGGAAATATGCTTGCAAAGAGAAAGGGTTCTGTACCCGATGGGTGTAGGCAAGAAAGGGACAACGATGGCAGTCCTGGCCCAACTCTACTGTCAAGGTTTCCTATACCGGAAGTAACTTGCAGAGAGAAAGGGTTCTGTACTCGATTCTGTGCTCAGGCACAAAAGGGACAACGATTTAGCCCTGGCCCAACTCTACTGTCAGGTTTTCCTACACCGGAAATACACTTGAAGAGAGAAAGGGTTCAGTACCTGATGGGCTCAGGCGCTATTGGGACAAGGACGCTCAGCTCGAGAACGCCTTGCTCTCAAACGCGTGGTGTGAGACTCGAACTTGGACAAGGGGTACACGATGTCGGTGAATGACACCTCGGCTAAGAGGGCGAAAGAGCCAGGGTCCAACTCCTCTGTTGAGTTCTTCCCCTTAAGGAACCAGGCTCACGGATGAGAAACGGTTCAGTACCCAATGGGCACAGGCACAGCACGTCCAATTACACGAGACAAGTTCATAGACAGTGGAACACCTCGTTTGAGTCAGACTAAGAGCAAGAAAATAGTCTGGGCGAAGAGTCTCCACTACGCGTGCCTGGAGACAGATATAGAGGCTGTCACAGGCTAAGGGTAGCCCACCCGAATTGTCAAGGCATGCCGAAATCGGATGTGCTAGGCCTACAAGGCGCATAACGGTGGCACAACGTAATCACGCTCCCGGCGGAAATCGCACGGATATCCGTGATGGTTACAATGGAGCGAACGAAAAACAAAACAAACAATAAATGTATATAGTTTATCACTAGAAATATATTTTTTAATTTTCTTTTTCAAACTTTTCAAAACATCTCATAAATGTATCTACAGGTAGATTATCACTAGAATTATATCTTTTCACTATCTTTTTCAAACTTTTCAACACATTTCATAAATTTATATAGTTTATCATTAGAAATATATATTTTTTATTTTCTTGTTCAAACTTTTCAACACATTTCATAAATGTATGTAATTTATCATTAGAAAAATATTTCTTTGATTTTGAAATTTTTCAACACATTTAAACAATGTATCTAGTTTATCATTAGAAATATATTTTTTTATTTTCTTTTTCAAACTTTTCAACACATCTCATAAATGTATCTACCGGTAGTTTATCATTAGAAATATATTTTTAAATTTTTTTTTTCTAACTTTTCAACATATCTCATAAATGTATCTACCGGTAGATTATCACTAGAAATATATCTTTTCATTTTCTTTCTCAAACTTTTCAACACATTTCATAAATGAATATAGTTTATCATTAGAAATATATTTTTTTTATTTTCTTGTTCAAACCTTTCAACATATTTCATAAATGTATATAGTTTATCACTAGAAATATATTTTTTAATTTTCTTTTTCAAACTTTTCAACACATCTCATAAATGTATCTACCGGAAGTTTATCATTAGAAATATATTTTTTTATTTTCTTTTTCAAACTTTTCAACACTTCTTATAAATGTATCTACCTGTAGTTTATCATTAGAAATATATTTTTTTATTTCTTTTTGAAACTTTTCAACACTTCTCATAAATGTATCTACCGGTAGTTTATCATTAGAAATATATTTTTTAATTTTCTTTTTCAATCTTTTCAACACATCTCATAAATGTATCTACAGGTAGATTATCACTAGAAATATATCTTTTCATTTTCGTTTTCAAACTTTTCAACACATTTCATAAATGTATATAGTTTATCATAAGAAATATATATTTCTTATTTTCTTGTTCAAACTTTTCAACACATTTCATAAATGTATGTAATTTATCATTAGAAAAATATTTCTTTGATTTTGAAATTTTTCAACACATTTAAACAATGTATCTAGTTTATCATTAGAAATATATTTTTTTATTTTCTTTTTCAAACTTTTCAACACATCTCATAAATGTATCTACCGGTAGTTTATCATTAGAAATATATTTTTTAATTTTTTTTTCTAACTTTTCAACATATCTCATAAATGTATCTACCGGTAGATTATCACTAGAAATATATCTTTTCATTTTCTTTCTCAAACTTTTCAACACATTTCATAAATGAATATAGTTTATCATTAGAAATATATTTTTTTTATTTTCTTGTTCAAACCTTTCAACATATTTCATAAATGTATATAGTTTATCACTAGAAATATATTTTTTAATTTTCTTTTTCAAACTTTTCAAAACATCTCATAAATGTATCTACAGGTAGATTATCACTAGAATTATATCTTTTCACTATCTTTTTCAAACTTTTCAACACATTTCATAAATTTATATAGTTTATCATTAGAAATATATATTTTTTATTTTCTTGTTTAAACTTTTCAACACATTTCATAAATGTATGTAATTTATCATTAGAAAAATATTTCTTTGATTTTGAAATTTTTCAACACATTTAAACAATGTATCTAGTTTATCATTAGAAATATATTTTTTTATTTTTTTTTTCTAACTTTTCAACATATCTCATAAATGTATCTACCGGTAGATTATCACTAGAAATATATCTTTTCATTTTCTTTCTCAAACTTTTCAACACATTTCATAAATGAATATAGTTTATCATTAGAAATATATTTTTTTTATTTTCTTGTTCAAACCTTTCAACATATTTCATAAATGTATATAGTTTATCACTAGAAATATATTTTTTAATTTTCTTTTTCAAACTTTTCAACACATCTCATAAATGTATCTACCGGTAGATTATCACTAGGAATATATTTTTTTATTTTCTTTTTTAAAACTTTTCAACACTTCTTATAAATGTATCTACCTGTAGTTTATCATTAGAAATATATTTTTTAATTTCTTTTTCAAACTTTTAACACTTCTCATAAATGTATCTACCGGTAGTTTATCATTAGAAATATATTTTTTTATTTTCTTTTTCAATCTTTTCAACACATCTCATAAATGTATCTACCGGTAGATTATCACTAGAAATATATCTTTTCATTTTCGTTTTCAAACTTTTCAACACATTTCATAAATTTATATAGTTTATCATTAGAAATATACTTTTTTTATTTTCTTGTTCAAACCTTTCAACAGATTTCATAAATGTATATAGTTTATCACTAGAAATATATTTTTTAATTTTCTTTTTCAAACTTTTCAAAACATCTCATAAATGTATCTACAGGTAGATTATCCCTAGAATTATATCTTTTCACTATCTTTTTCAAACTTTTCAACACATTTCATAAATTTATATAGTTTATCATTAGAAATATATATTTTTTATTTTCTTGTTCAAACTTTTCAACACATTTCATAAATGTATGTAATTTATCATTAGAAAAATATTTCTTTGATTTTGAAATTTTTCAACACATTTAAACAATGTATCTAGTTTATCATTAGAAATATATTTTTTTATTTTCTTTTTCAAACTTTTCAACACATCTCATAAATGTATCTACCGGTAATTTATCATTAGAAATATATTTTTTAATTTTTTTTTTCTAACTTTTCAACATATCTCATAAATGTATCTACCGGTAGATTATCACTAGAAATATATCTTTTCATTTTCTTTCTCAAACTTTTCAACACATTTCATAAATGAATATAGTTTATCATTAGAAATATATTTTTTTTATTTTCTTGTTCAAACCTTTCAACATATTTCATAAATGTATATAGTTTATCACTAGAAATATATTTTTTAATTTTCTTTTTCAAACTTTTCAACACATCTCATAAATGTATCTACCGGAAGTTTATCATTAGAAATATATTTTTTTATTTTCTTTTTCAAACTTTTCAACACTTCTTATAAATGTATCTACCTGTAGTTTATCATTAGAAATATATTTTTTTATTTCTTTTTGAAACTTTTCAACACTTCTCATAAATGTATCTACCGGTAGTTTATCATTAGAAATATATTTTTTAATTTTCTTTTTCAATCTTTTCAACACATCTCATAAATGTATCTACAGGTAGATTATCACTAGAAATATATCTTTTCATTTTCGTTTTCAAACTTTTCAACACATTTCATAAATGTATATAGTTTATCATAAGAAATATATATTTTTTATTTTCTTGTTCAAACTTTTCAACACATTTCATAAATGTATGTAATTTATCATTAGAAAAATATTTCTTTGATTTTGAAATTTTTCAACACATTTAAACAATGTATCTAGTTTATCATTAGAAATATATTTATTTATTTTCTTTTTCAAACTTTTCAACACATCTCATAAATGTATCTACCGGTAGTTTATCATTAGAAATATATTTTTTAATTTTTTTTTCTAACTTTTCAACATATCTCATAAATGTATCTACCGGTAGATTATCACTAGAAATATATCTTTTCATTTTCTTTCTCAAACTTTTCAACACATTTCATAAATGAATATAGTTTATCATTAGAAATATATTTTTTTTATTTTCTTGTTCAAACCTTTCAACATATTTCATAAATGTATATAGTTTATCACTAGAAATATATTTTTTAATTTTCTTTTTCAAACTTTTCAAAACATCTCATAAATGTATCTACAGGTAGATTATCACTAGAATTATATCTTTTCACTATCTTTTTCAAACTTTTCAACACATTTCATAAATTTATATAGTTTATCATTAGAAATATATATTTTTTATTTTCTTGTTCAAACTTTTCAACACATTTCATAAATGTATGTAATTTATCATTAGAAAAATATTTCTTTGATTTTGAAATTTTTCAACACATTTAAACAATGTATCTAGTTTATCATTAGAAATATATTTTTTTATTTTCTTTTTCAAACTTTTCAACACATCTCATAAATGTATCTACCGGTAGTTTATCATTAGAAATATATTTTTAAATTTTTTTTTTCTAACTTTTCAACATATCTCATAAATGTATCTACCGGTAGATTATCACTAGAAATATATCTTTTCATTTTCTTTCTCAAACTTTTCAACACATTTCATAAATGAATATAGTTTATCATTAGAAATATATTTTTTTTATTTTCTTGTTCAAACCTTTCAACATATTTCATAAATGTATATAGTTTATCACTAGAAATATATTTTTTAATTTTCTTTTTCAAACTTTTCAACACATCTCATAAATGTATCTACCGGAAGTTTATCATTAGAAATATATTTTTTTTTTTTCTTTTTCAAACTTTTCAACACTTCTCATAAATGTATCTACCGGTAGTTTATCATTCGAAATATATTTTTTTATTTTCTTTTTTAAAACTTTTCAACACTTCTTATAAATGTATCTACCTGTAGTTTATCATTAGAAATATATTTTTTTATTTCTTTTTCAAACTTTTCAACACTTCTCATAAATGTATCTACCGGTAGTTTATCATTTGAAATATATTTTTTTATTTTCTTTTTCAATCTTTTCAACACATCTCATAAATGTATCTACCGGTAGATTATCACTAGAAATATATCTTTTCATTTTCGTTTTCAAACTTTTCAACACATTTCATAAATGTATATAGTTTATCATAAGAAATATATTTTTTTTATTTTCTTGTTCAAACTTTTCAACATATTTCATAAATGTATCTAGTTTATCACTAGAAATATATTTTTTGATTTTCTTTTTCAAACTTTTCAACACATCTTATAAATGTATCTACAGGTAGTTTATCATTAGAAATATATTTTTTTATTTTCTTTTTCAAACTTTTCAACACATCTCATAAATGTATCTACCGGTAGATTATCACTAGAAATATATTTTTTTATTTTCTTTTTTAAAACTTTTCAACACTTCTTATAAATGTATCTACCTGTAGTTTATCATTAGAAATATATTTTTTAATTTCTTTTTCAAACTTTTAACACTTCTCATAAATGTATCTACCGGTAGTTTATCATTAGAAATATATTTTTTTATTTTCTTTTTCAATCTTTTCAACACATCTCATAAATGTATCTACCGGTAGATTATCACTAGAAATATATCTTTTCATTTTCGTTTTCAAACTTTTCAACACATTTCATAAATTTATATAGTTTATCATTAGAAATATATTTTTTTAATTTTCTTGTTCAAACTTTTCAACACATTTCATAAATGTATGTAATTTATCATTAGAAAAATATTTCTTTGATTTTGAAATTTTTCAACACATTTAAACAATGTATCTAGTTTATCATTAGAAATATATTTTTTTATTTTCTTTTTCAAACTTTTCAACACATCTCATAAATGTATCTACCGGTAGTTTATCATTCGAAATATATTTTTTCATTTTTTTTCTCTAACTTTTCAACATATCTCATAAATGTATCTACCGGTAGATTATCACTAGAAATATATCTTTTCATTTTCTTTCTCAAACTTTTCAACACATTTCATAAATGAATATAGTTTATCATTAGAAATATATTTTTTTTATTTTCTTGTTCAAACCTTTCAACACTTCTCATAAATGTATCTACCGGTAGTTTATCATTCGAAATACATTTTTTTATTTTCTTTTTTAAAACATTTCAACACTTCTTATAAATGTATCTACCTGTAGTTTATCATTAGAAATATATTTTTTTATTTCTTTTTCAATCTTTTCAACACATCTCATAAATGTATCTACCGGTAGATTATCACTAGAAATATATCTTTTCATTTTCGTTTTCAAACTTTTCAACACATTTCATAAATGTATATAGTTTATCATAAGAAATATATTTTTTTTATTTTCTTGTTCAAACTTTTCAACATATTTCATAAATGTATCTAGTTTATCACTAGAAATATATTTTTTGATTTTCTTTTTCAAACTTTTCAACACATCTCATAAATATATCTACAGGTAGTTTATCATTAGAAATATATTTTTTGATTTTCTTTTTCAAACTTTTCAACACATCTCATAAATGTATCTACCTGTAGATTATCACTAGAAATATATTTTTTTATTTTCTTTTTTAAAACTTTTCAACACTTCTTATAAATGTATCTACCTGTAGTTTATCATTAGAAATATATTTTTTTATTTCTTTTTCAAACTTTTCAACACTTCTCATAAATGTATCTACCGGTAGTTTATCATTAGAAATATATTTTTTTATTTTCTTTTTCAATCTTTTCAACACATCTCATAAATGTATCTACAGGTAGATTATCACTAGAAATATATCTTTTCATTTTCGTTTTCAAACTTTTCAACACATTTCATAAATGTATATAGTTTATCATAAGAAATATATATTTTTTATTTTCTTGTTCAAACTTTTCAACACATTTCATAAATGTATGTAATTTATCATTAGAAAAATATTTCTTTGATTTTGAAATTTTTCAACACATTTAAACAATGTATCTAGTTTATCATTAGAAATATATTTTTTTATTTTCTTTTTCAAACTTTTCAACACATCTCATAAATGTATCTACCGGTAGATTATCACTAGAAATATATCTTTTCATTTTCGTTTTCAAACTTTTCAACACATTTCATAAATGTATATAGTTTATCATAAGAAATATATTTTTTTTATTTTCTTGTTCAAACTTTTCAACATATTTCATAAATGTATCTAGTTTATCACTAGAAATATATTTTTTGATTTTCTTTTTCAAACTTTTCAACACATCTTATAAATGTATCTACAGGTAGTTTATCATTAGAAATATATTTTTTTATTTTCTTTTTCAAACTTTTCAACACATCTCATAAATGTATCTACCGGTAGATTATCACTAGAAATATATTTTTTTATTTTCTTTTTTAAAACTTTTCAACACTTCTTATAAATGTATCTACCTGTAGTTTATCATTAGAAATATATTTTTTAATTTCTTTTTCAAACTTTTAACACTTCTCATAAATGTATCTACCGGTAGTTTATCATTAGAAATATATTTTTTTATTTTCTTTTTCAATCTTTTCAACACATCTCATAAATGTATCTACCGGTAGATTATCACTAGAAATATATCTTTTCATTTTCGTTTTCAAACTTTTCAACACATTTCATAAATTTATATAGTTTATCATTAGAAATATATTTTTTTTATTTTCTTGTTCAAACTTTTCAACACATTTCATAAATGTATGTAATTTATCATTAGAAAAATATTTCTTTGATTTTGAAATTTTTCAACACATTTAAACAATGTATCTAGTTTATCATTAGAAATATATTTTTTTATTTTCTTTTTCAAACTTTTCAACACATCTCATAAATGTATCTACCGGTAGTTTATCATTCGAAATATATTTTTTCATTTTTTTTCTCTAACTTTTCAACATATCTCATAAATGTATCTACCGGTAGATTATCACTAGAAATATATCTTTTCATTTTCTTTCTCAAACTTTTCAACACATTTCATAAATGAATATAGTTTATCATTAGAAATATATTTTTTTTATTTTCTTGTTCAAACCTTTCAACACTTCTCATAAATGTATCTACCGGTAGTTTATCATTCGAAATACATTTTTTTATTTTCTTTTTTAAAACATTTCAACACTTCTTATAAATGTATCTACCTGTAGTTTATCATTAGAAATATATTTTTTTATTTCTTTTTCAATCTTTTCAACACATCTCATAAATGTATCTACCGGTAGATTATCACTAGAAATATATCTTTTCATTTTCGTTTTCAAACTTTTCAACACATTTCATAAATGTATATAGTTTATCATAAGAAATATATTTTTTTTATTTTCTTGTTCAAACTTTTCAACATATTTCATAAATGTATCTAGTTTATCACTAGAAATATATTTTTTGATTTTCTTTTTCAAACTTTTCAACACATCTCATAAATATATCTACAGGTAGTTTATCATTAGAAATATATTTTTTGATTTTCTTTTTCAAACTTTTCAACACATCTCATAAATGTATCTACCTGTAGATTATCACTAGAAATATATTTTTTTATTTTCTTTTTTAAAACTTTTCAACACTTCTTATAAATGTATCTACCTGTAGTTTATCATTAGAAATATATTTTTTTATTTCTTTTTCAAACTTTTCAACACTTCTCATAAATGTATCTACCGGTAGTTTATCATTAGAAATATATTTTTTTATTTTCTTTTTCAATCTTTTCAACACATCTCATAAATGTATCTACAGGTAGATTATCACTAGAAATATATCTTTTCATTTTCGTTTTCAAACTTTTCAACACATTTAAACAATGTATCTAGTTTATCATTAGAAATATATTTTTTTATTTTCTTTTTCAAACTTTTCAACACATCTCATAAATGTATCTACCGGTAGTTTATCATTAGAAATATATTTTTTAATTTTTTTTTCTAACTTTTCAACATATCTCATAAATGTATCTACCGGTAGATTATCACTAGAAATATATCTTTTCATTTTCTTTCTCAAACTTTTCAACACATTTCATAAATGAATATAGTTTATCATTAGAAATATATTTTTTTTATTTTCTTGTTCAAACCTTTCAACATATTTCATAAATGTATATAGTTTATCACTAGAAATATATTTTTTAATTTTCTTTTTCAAACTTTTCAAAACATCTCATAAATGTATCTACAGGTAGATTATCACTAGAATTATATCTTTTCACTATCTTTTTCAAACTTTTCAACACATTTCATAAATTTATATAGTTTATCATTAGAAATATATATTTTTTATTTTCTTGTTTAAACTTTTCAACACATTTCATAAATGTATGTAATTTATCATTAGAAAAATATTTCTTTGATTTTGAAATTTTTCAACACATTTAAACAATGTATCTAGTTTATCATTAGAAATATATTTTTTTATTTTTTTTTTCTAACTTTTCAACATATCTCATAAATGTATCTACCGGTAGATTATCACTAGAAATATATCTTTTCATTTTCTTTCTCAAACTTTTCAACACATTTCATAAATGAATATAGTTTATCATTAGAAATATATTTTTTTTATTTTCTTGTTCAAACCTTTCAACATATTTCATAAATGTATATAGTTTATCACTAGAAATATATTTTTTAATTTTCTTTTTCAAACTTTTCAACACATCTCATAAATGTATCTACCGGTAGATTATCACTAGGAATATATTTTTTTATTTTCTTTTTTAAAACTTTTCAACACTTCTTATAAATGTATCTACCTGTAGTTTATCATTAGAAATATATTTTTTAATTTCTTTTTCAAACTTTTAACACTTCTCATAAATGTATCTACCGGTAGTTTATCATTAGAAATATATTTTTTTATTTTCTTTTTCAATCTTTTCAACACATCTCATAAATGTATCTACCGGTAGATTATCACTAGAAATATATCTTTTCATTTTCGTTTTCAAACTTTTCAACACATTTCATAAATTTATATAGTTTATCATTAGAAATATACTTTTTTTATTTTCTTGTTCAAACCTTTCAACAGATTTCATAAATGTATATAGTTTATCACTAGAAATATATTTTTTAATTTTCTTTTTCAAACTTTTCAAAACATCTCATAAATGTATCTACAGGTAGATTATCCCTAGAATTATATCTTTTCACTATCTTTTTCAAACTTTTCAACACATTTCATAAATTTATATAGTTTATCATTAGAAATATATATTTTTTATTTTCTTGTTCAAACTTTTCAACACATTTCATAAATGTATGTAATTTATCATTAGAAAAATATTTCTTTGATTTTGAAATTTTTCAACACATTTAAACAATGTATCTAGTTTATCATTAGAAATATATTTTTTTATTTTCTTTTTCAAACTTTTCAACACATCTCATAAATGTATCTACCGGTAATTTATCATTAGAAATATATTTTTTAATTTTTTTTTTCTAACTTTTCAACATATCTCATAAATGTATCTACCGGTAGATTATCACTAGAAATATATCTTTTCATTTTCTTTCTCAAACTTTTCAACACATTTCATAAATGAATATAGTTTATCATTAGAAATATATTTTTTTTATTTTCTTGTTCAAACCTTTCAACATATTTCATAAATGTATATAGTTTATCACTAGAAATATATTTTTTAATTTTCTTTTTCAAACTTTTCAACACATCTCATAAATGTATCTACCGGAAGTTTATCATTAGAAATATATTTTTTTATTTTCTTTTTCAAACTTTTCAACACTTCTTATAAATGTATCTACCTGTAGTTTATCATTAGAAATATATTTTTTTATTTCTTTTTGAAACTTTTCAACACTTCTCATAAATGTATCTACCGGTAGTTTATCATTAGAAATATATTTTTTAATTTTCTTTTTCAATCTTTTCAACACATCTCATAAATGTATCTACAGGTAGATTATCACTAGAAATATATCTTTTCATTTTCGTTTTCAAACTTTTCAACACATTTCATAAATGTATATAGTTTATCATAAGAAATATATATTTTTTATTTTCTTGTTCAAACTTTTCAACACATTTCATAAATGTATGTAATTTATCATTAGAAAAATATTTCTTTGATTTTGAAATTTTTCAACACATTTAAACAATGTATCTAGTTTATCATTAGAAATATATTTATTTATTTTCTTTTTCAAACTTTTCAACACATCTCATAAATGTATCTACCGGTAGTTTATCATTAGAAATATATTTTTTAATTTTTTTTTCTAACTTTTCAACATATCTCATAAATGTATCTACCGGTAGATTATCACTAGAAATATATCTTTTCATTTTCTTTCTCAAACTTTTCAACACATTTCATAAATGAATATAGTTTATCATTAGAAATATATTTTTTTTATTTTCTTGTTCAAACCTTTCAACATATTTCATAAATGTATATAGTTTATCACTAGAAATATATTTTTTAATTTTCTTTTTCAAACTTTTCAAAACATCTCATAAATGTATCTACAGGTAGATTATCACTAGAATTATATCTTTTCACTATCTTTTTCAAACTTTTCAACACATTTCATAAATTTATATAGTTTATCATTAGAAATATATATTTTTTATTTTCTTGTTCAAACTTTTCAACACATTTCATAAATGTATGTAATTTATCATTAGAAAAATATTTCTTTGATTTTGAAATTTTTCAACACATTTAAACAATGTATCTAGTTTATCATTAGAAATATATTTTTTTATTTTCTTTTTCAAACTTTTCAACACATCTCATAAATGTATCTACCGGTAGTTTATCATTAGAAATATATTTTTAAATTTTTTTTTTCTAACTTTTCAACATATCTCATAAATGTATCTACCGGTAGATTATCACTAGAAATATATCTTTTCATTTTCTTTCTCAAACTTTTCAACACATTTCATAAATGAATATAGTTTATCATTAGAAATATATTTTTTTTATTTTCTTGTTCAAACCTTTCAACATATTTCATAAATGTATATAGTTTATCACTAGAAATATATTTTTTAATTTTCTTTTTCAAACTTTTCAACACATCTCATAAATGTATCTACCGGAAGTTTATCATTAGAAATATATTTTTTTTTTTTCTTTTTCAAACTTTTCAACACTTCTCATAAATGTATCTACCGGTAGTTTATCATTCGAAATATATTTTTTTATTTTCTTTTTTAAAACTTTTCAACACTTCTTATAAATGTATCTACCTGTAGTTTATCATTAGAAATATATTTTTTTATTTCTTTTTCAAACTTTTCAACACTTCTCATAAATGTATCTACCGGTAGTTTATCATTTGAAATATATTTTTTTATTTTCTTTTTCAATCTTTTCAACACATCTCATAAATGTATCTACCGGTAGATTATCACTAGAAATATATCTTTTCATTTTCGTTTTCAAACTTTTCAACACATTTCATAAATGTATATAGTTTATCATAAGAAATATATTTTTTTTATTTTCTTGTTCAAACTTTTCAACATATTTCATAAATGTATCTAGTTTATCACTAGAAATATATTTTTTGATTTTCTTTTTCAAACTTTTCAACACATCTTATAAATGTATCTACAGGTAGTTTATCATTAGAAATATATTTTTTTATTTTCTTTTTCAAACTTTTCAACACATCTCATAAATGTATCTACCGGTAGATTATCACTAGAAATATATTTTTTTATTTTCTTTTTTAAAACTTTTCAACACTTCTTATAAATGTATCTACCTGTAGTTTATCATTAGAAATATATTTTTTAATTTCTTTTTCAAACTTTTAACACTTCTCATAAATGTATCTACCGGTAGTTTATCATTAGAAATATATTTTTTTATTTTCTTTTTCAATCTTTTCAACACATCTCATAAATGTATCTACCGGTAGATTATCACTAGAAATATATCTTTTCATTTTCGTTTTCAAACTTTTCAACACATTTCATAAATTTATATAGTTTATCATTAGAAATATATTTTTTTAATTTTCTTGTTCAAACTTTTCAACACATTTCATAAATGTATGTAATTTATCATTAGAAAAATATTTCTTTGATTTTGAAATTTTTCAACACATTTAAACAATGTATCTAGTTTATCATTAGAAATATATTTTTTTATTTTCTTTTTCAAACTTTTCAACACATCTCATAAATGTATCTACCGGTAGTTTATCATTCGAAATATATTTTTTCATTTTTTTTCTCTAACTTTTCAACATATCTCATAAATGTATCTACCGGTAGATTATCACTAGAAATATATCTTTTCATTTTCTTTCTCAAACTTTTCAACACATTTCATAAATGAATATAGTTTATCATTAGAAATATATTTTTTTTATTTTCTTGTTCAAACCTTTCAACACTTCTCATAAATGTATCTACCGGTAGTTTATCATTCGAAATACATTTTTTTATTTTCTTTTTTAAAACATTTCAACACTTCTTATAAATGTATCTACCTGTAGTTTATCATTAGAAATATATTTTTTTATTTCTTTTTCAATCTTTTCAACACATCTCATAAATGTATCTACCGGTAGATTATCACTAGAAATATATCTTTTCATTTTCGTTTTCAAACTTTTCAACACATTTCATAAATGTATATAGTTTATCATAAGAAATATATTTTTTTTATTTTCTTGTTCAAACTTTTCAACATATTTCATAAATGTATCTAGTTTATCACTAGAAATATATTTTTTGATTTTCTTTTTCAAACTTTTCAACACATCTCATAAATATATCTACAGGTAGTTTATCATTAGAAATATATTTTTTGATTTTCTTTTTCAAACTTTTCAACACATCTCATAAATGTATCTACCTGTAGATTATCACTAGAAATATATTTTTTTATTTTCTTTTTTAAAACTTTTCAACACTTCTTATAAATGTATCTACCTGTAGTTTATCATTAGAAATATATTTTTTTATTTCTTTTTCAAACTTTTCAACACTTCTCATAAATGTATCTACCGGTAGTTTATCATTAGAAATATATTTTTTTATTTTCTTTTTCAATCTTTTCAACACATCTCATAAATGTATCTACAGGTAGATTATCACTAGAAATATATCTTTTCATTTTCGTTTTCAAACTTTTCAACACATTTCATAAATGTATATAGTTTATCATAAGAAATATATATTTTTTATTTTCTTGTTCAAACTTTTCAACACATTTCATAAATGTATGTAATTTATCATTAGAAAAATATTTCTTTGATTTTGAAATTTTTCAACACATTTAAACAATGTATCTAGTTTATCATTAGAAATATATTTTTTTATTTTCTTTTTCAAACTTTTCAACACATCTCATAAATGTATCTACCGGTAGATTATCACTAGAAATATATCTTTTCATTTTCGTTTTCAAACTTTTCAACACATTTCATAAATGTATATAGTTTATCATAAGAAATATATTTTTTTTATTTTCTTGTTCAAACTTTTCAACATATTTCATAAATGTATCTAGTTTATCACTAGAAATATATTTTTTGATTTTCTTTTTCAAACTTTTCAACACATCTTATAAATGTATCTACAGGTAGTTTATCATTAGAAATATATTTTTTTATTTTCTTTTTCAAACTTTTCAACACATCTCATAAATGTATCTACCGGTAGATTATCACTAGAAATATATTTTTTTATTTTCTTTTTTAAAACTTTTCAACACTTCTTATAAATGTATCTACCTGTAGTTTATCATTAGAAATATATTTTTTAATTTCTTTTTCAAACTTTTAACACTTCTCATAAATGTATCTACCGGTAGTTTATCATTAGAAATATATTTTTTTATTTTCTTTTTCAATCTTTTCAACACATCTCATAAATGTATCTACCGGTAGATTATCACTAGAAATATATCTTTTCATTTTCGTTTTCAAACTTTTCAACACATTTCATAAATTTATATAGTTTATCATTAGAAATATATTTTTTTTATTTTCTTGTTCAAACTTTTCAACACATTTCATAAATGTATGTAATTTATCATTAGAAAAATATTTCTTTGATTTTGAAATTTTTCAACACATTTAAACAATGTATCTAGTTTATCATTAGAAATATATTTTTTTATTTTCTTTTTCAAACTTTTCAACACATCTCATAAATGTATCTACCGGTAGTTTATCATTCGAAATATATTTTTTCATTTTTTTTCTCTAACTTTTCAACATATCTCATAAATGTATCTACCGGTAGATTATCACTAGAAATATATCTTTTCATTTTCTTTCTCAAACTTTTCAACACATTTCATAAATGAATATAGTTTATCATTAGAAATATATTTTTTTTATTTTCTTGTTCAAACCTTTCAACACTTCTCATAAATGTATCTACCGGTAGTTTATCATTCGAAATACATTTTTTTATTTTCTTTTTTAAAACATTTCAACACTTCTTATAAATGTATCTACCTGTAGTTTATCATTAGAAATATATTTTTTTATTTCTTTTTCAATCTTTTCAACACATCTCATAAATGTATCTACCGGTAGATTATCACTAGAAATATATCTTTTCATTTTCGTTTTCAAACTTTTCAACACATTTCATAAATGTATATAGTTTATCATAAGAAATATATTTTTTTTATTTTCTTGTTCAAACTTTTCAACATATTTCATAAATGTATCTAGTTTATCACTAGAAATATATTTTTTGATTTTCTTTTTCAAACTTTTCAACACATCTCATAAATATATCTACAGGTAGTTTATCATTAGAAATATATTTTTTGATTTTCTTTTTCAAACTTTTCAACACATCTCATAAATGTATCTACCTGTAGATTATCACTAGAAATATATTTTTTTATTTTCTTTTTTAAAACTTTTCAACACTTCTTATAAATGTATCTACCTGTAGTTTATCATTAGAAATATATTTTTTTATTTCTTTTTCAAACTTTTCAACACTTCTCATAAATGTATCTACCGGTAGTTTATCATTAGAAATATATTTTTTTATTTTCTTTTTCAATCTTTTCAACACATCTCATAAATGTATCTACAGGTAGATTATCACTAGAAATATATCTTTTCATTTTCGTTTTCAAACTTTTCAACACATTTCATAAATGTATATAGTTTATCATAAGAAATATATATTTTTTATTTTCTTGTTCAAACTTTTCAACACATTTCATAAATGTATGTAATTTATCATTAGAAAAATATTTCTTTGATTTTGAAATTTTTCAACACATTTAAACAATGTATCTAGTTTATCATTAGAAATATATTTTTTTATTTTCTTTTTCAAACTTTTCAACACATCTCATAAATGTATCTACCGGTAGTTTATCATTAGAAATATATTTTTAATTTTTTTTTCTAACTTTTCAACATATCTCATAAATGTATCTACCGGTAGATTATCACTAGAAATATATCTTTTCATTTTCTTTCTCAAACTTTTCAACACATTTCATAAATGAATATAGTTTATCATTAGAAATATATTTTTTTTATTTTCTTGTTCAAACCTTTCAACATATTTCATAAATGTATATAGTTTATCACTAGAAATATATTTTTTAATTTTCTTTTTCAAACTTTTCAAAACATCTCATAAATGTATCTACAGGTAGATTATCACTAGAATTATATCTTTTCACTTTTTTTTTCAAACTTTTCAACACATTTCATAAATTTATATAGTTTATCATTAGAAATATATATTTTTTATTTTCTTGTTCAAACCTTTCAACATATTTCATAAATGTATATAGTTTATCACTAGAAATATATTTTTTGATTTTCTTTTTCAAACTTTTCAACACATCTTATAAATGTATCTAGAGGTAGTTTATCATTAGAAATATATTTTTTTATTTTCTTTTTCAAACTTTTCAACACATCTCATAAATGTATCTACCGGTAGATTATCACTAGAAATATATTTTTTGATTTTCTTTTTCAAACTTTTAACACTTCTCATAAATGTATCTACCGGTAGTTTATCATTAGAAATATATTTTTTTATTTTCTTTTTCAATCTTTTCAACACATTTCATAAATGTATCTACCGGTAGATTATCACTAGAAATATATCTTTTCATTTTCGTTTTCAAACTTTTCAACACATTTCATAAATTTATATAGTTTATCATTAGAAATATATTTTTTTTATTTTCTTGTTCAAACCTTTCAACAAATTTCATAAATGTATATAGTTTATCACTAGAAATATATTTTTTAATTTTCTTTTTCAAACTTTTCAAAACATCTCATAAATGTATCTACAGGTAGATTATCACTAGAATTATATCTTTTCACTATCTTTTTCAAACTTTTCAACACATTTCATAAATTTATATAGTTTATCATTAGAAATATATATTTTTTATTTTCTTGTTCAAACTTTTCAACACATTTCATAAATGTATGTAATTTATCATTAGAAAAATATTTCTTTGATTTTGAAATTTTTCAACACATTTAAACAATGTATCTAGTTTATCATTAGAAATATATCTTTTCATTTTCTTTTTCAAACTTTTCAACACATCTCATAAATGTATCTACCGGAAGTTTATCATTAGAAATATATTTTTTTATTTTCTTTTTCAAACTTTTCAACACTTCTCATAAATGTATCTACCGGTAGTTTATCATTCGAAATACATTTTTTTATTTTCTTTTTTAAAACATTTCAACACTTCTTATAAATGTATCTACCTGTAGTTTATCATTAGAAATATATTTTTTTATTTCTTTTTCAATCTTTTCAACACATCTCATAAATGTATCTACCGGTAGATTATCACTAGAAATATATCTTTTCATTTTCGTTTTCAAACTTTTCAACACATTTCATAAATGTATCTAGTTTATCACTAGAAATATATTTTTTGATTTTCTTTTTCAAACTTTTCAACACATCTCATAAATGTATCTACAGGTAGTTTATCATTAGAAATATATTTTTTTATTTTCTTTTTCAAACTTTTCAACACATCTCATAAATGTATCTACCGGTAGATTATCACTAGAAATATATTTTTTTATTTTCTTTTTTAAAACTTTTCAACACTTCTTATAAATGTATCTACCTGTAGTTTATCATTAGAAATATATTTTTTTATTTCTTTTTCAAACTTTTCAACACTTCTCATAAATGTATCTACCGGTAGTTTATCATTAGAAATATATTTTTTTATTTTCTTTTTCAATCTTTTCAACACATCTCATAAATGTATCTACAGGTAGATTATCACTAGAAATATATCTTTTCATTTTCATTTTCAAAGTTTTCAACACATTTCATAAATGTATATAGTTTATCATAAGAAATATATATTTTTTATTTTCTTGTTCAAACTTTTCAACACATTTCATAAATGTATGTAATTTATCATTAGAAAAATATTTCTTTGATTTTGAAATTTTTCAACACATTTAAACAATGTATCTAGTTTATCATTAGAAATATATTTTTTTATTTTCTTTTTCAAACTTTGCAACACATCTCATAAATGTATCTACCGGTAGTTTATCATTAGAAATATATTTTTTAATATTTTTTTTCTAACTTTTCAACATATCTCATAAATGTATCTACCGGTAGATTTTCACTAGAAATATATCTTTTCATTTTCTTTCTCAAACTTTTCAACACATTTCATAAATGAATATAGTTTATCATTAGAAATATATTTTTTTTATTTTCTTGTTCAAACCTTTCAACATATTTCATAAATGTATATAGTTTATCACTAGAAATATATTTTTTAATTTTCTTTTTCAAACTTTTCAAAACATCTCATAAATGTATCTACAGGTAGATTATCACTAGAATTATATCTTTTCACTATCTTTTTCAAACTTTTCAACACATTTCATAAATTTATATAGTTTATCATTAGAAATATATATTTTTTATTTTCTTGTTCAAACTTTTCAACACATTTCATAAATGTATGTAATTTATCATTAGAAAAATATTTCTTTGATTTTGAAATTTTTCAACACATTTAAACAATGTATCTAGTTTATCATTAGAAATATATCTTTTCATTTTCTTTTTCAAACTTTTCAACACATCTCATAAATGTATCTACCGGAAGTTTATCATTAGAAATATATTTTTTTATTTTCTTTTTCAAACTTTTCAACACTTCTCATAAATGTATCTACCGGTAGTTTATCATTCGAAATACATTTTTTTATTTTCTTTTTTAAAACATTTCAACACTTCTTATAAATGTATCTACCTGTAGTTTATCATTAGAAATATATTTTTTTATTTCTTTTTCAATCTTTTCAACACATCTCATAAATGTATCTACCGGTAGATTATCACTAGAAATATATCTTTTCATTTTCGTTTTCAAACTTTTCAACACATTTCATAAATGTATCTAGTTTATCACTAGAAATATATTTTTTTATTTTCTTTTTCAATCTTTTCAACACATCTCATAAATGTATCTACAGGTAGATTATCACTAGAAATATATCTTTTCATTTTCGTTTTCAAACTTTTCAACACATTTCATAAATGTATATAGTTTATCATAAGAAATATATATTTTTTATTTTCTTGTTCAAACTTTTCAACACATTTCATAAATGTATGTAATTTATCATTAGAAAAATATTTCTTTGATTTTGAAATTTTTCAACACATTTAAACAATGTATTTAGTTTATCATTAGAAATATATTTTTTTATTTTCTTTTTCAAACTTTTCAACACATCTCATAAATGTATCTACCGGTAGTTTATCATTAGAAATATATTTTTTAATTTTTTTTTTCTAACTTTTCAACATATCTCATAAATGTATCTACCGGTAGATTTTCACTAGAAATATATCTTTTCATTTTCTTTCTCAAACTTTTCAACACATTTCATAAATGAATATAGTTTATCATTAGAAATATATTTTTTTTATTTTCTTGTTCAAACCTTTCAACATATTTCATAAATGTATATAGTTTATCACTAGAAATATATTTTTTAATTTTCTTTTTCAAACTTTTCAAAACATCTCATAAATGTATCTACAGGTAGATTATCACTAGAATTATATCTTTTCACTATCTTTTTCAAACTTTTCAACACATTTCATAAATTTATATAGTTTATCATTAGAAATATATATTTTTTATTTTCTTGTTCAAACTTTTCAACACATTTCATAAATGTATGTAATTTATCATTAGAAAAATATTTCTTTGATTTTGAAATTTTTCAACACATTTAAACAATGTATCTAGTTTATCATTAGAAATATATTTTTTTATTTTCTTTTTCAAACTTTTCAACACATCTCATAAATGTATCTACCGGTAGTTTATCATTAGAAATATATTTTTTAATTTTTTTCTTCTAACTTTTCAACATATCTCATAAATGTATCTACCGGTAGATTATCACTAGAAATATATCTTTTCATTTTCTTTCTCAAACTTTTCAACACATTTCATAAATGAATATAGTTTATCATTAGAAATATATTTTTTTTATTTTCTTGTTCAAACCTTTCAACATATTTCATAAATGTATATAGTTTATCACTAGAAATATATTTTTTAATTTTCTTTTTCAAACTTTTCAAAACATCTCATAAATGTATCTACAGGTAGATTATCACTAGAATTATATCTTTTCACTATCTTTTTCAAACTTTTCAACACATTTCATAAATTTATATAGTTTATCATTAGAAATATATATTTTTTATTTTCTTGTTCAAACTTTTCAACACATTTCATAAATGTATGTAATTTATCATTAGAAAAATATTTCTTTGATTTTGAAATTTTTCAACACATTTAAACAATGTATCTAGTTTATCATTAGAAATATATTTTTTTATTTTCTTTTTCAAACTTTTCAACACATCTCATAAATGTATCTACCGGTAGTTTATCATTAGAAATATATTTTTTTTTTTTCTTTTTCAAACTTTTCAACACTTCTCATAAATGTATCTACCGGTAGTTTATCATTCGAAATACATTTTTTTATTTTCTTTTTTAAAACATTTCAACACTTCTTATAAATGTATCTACCTGTAGTTTATCATTAGAAATATATTTTTTTATTTCTTTTTCAATCTTTTCAACACATCTCATAAATGTATCTACCGGTAGATTATCACTAGAAATATATCTTTTCATTTTCGTTTTCAAACTTTTCAACACATTTCATAAATGTATCTAGTTTATCACTAGAAATATATTTTTTGATTTTCTTTTTCAAACTTTTCAACACATCTCATAAATGTATCTACAGGTAGTTTATCATTAGAAATATATTTTTTTATTTTCTTGTTCAAACTTTTCAACACATCTCATAAATGTATCTACCGGTAGATTATCACTAGAAATATATTTTTTTATTTTCTTTTTTAAAACTTTTCAACACTTCTTATAAATGTATCTACCTGTAGTTTATCATTAGAAATATATTTTTTTATTTTCTTTTTCAATCTTTTCAACACATCTCATAAATGTATCTACCGGTAGATTATCACTAGAAATATATCTTTTCATTTTCGTTTTCAAACTTTTCAACACATTTCATAAATGTATATAGTTTATCATAAGAAATATATTTTTTTTATTTTCTTGTTCAAACTTTTCAACATATTTCATAAATGTATCTAGTTTATCATTAGAAATATATTTTTTGATTTTCTTTTTCAAACTTTTCAACACATCTTATAAATGTATCTACAGGTAGTTTATCATTAGAAATATATTTTTTTATTTTCTTTTTCAAACTTTTCAACACATCTCATAAATGTATCTACCGGTAGATTATCACTAGAAATATATCTTTTCATTTTCGTTTTCAAACTTTTCAACACATTTCATAAATGTATATAGTTTATCATAAGAAATATATTTTTTTTATTTTCTTGTTCAAACTTTTCAACACATTTCATAAATGTATGTAATTTATCAGTAGAAAAATATTTCTTTGATTTTGAACATTTTCAACACATTTAAACAATGTATCTAGTTTATCATTAGAAATATATTTTTTTATTTTTTTTTTCTAACTTTTCAACATATCTCATAAATGTATCTACCGGTAGATTATCACTAGAAATATATCTTTTCATTTTCTTTCTCAAACTTTTCAACACATTTCATAAATGAATATAGTTTATCATTAGAAATATATTTTTTTAATTTTCTTGTTCAAACCTTTCAACAAATTTCATAAATGTATATAGTTTATCACTAGAAATATAATAATTAATTTTCTTTTTCAAACTTTTCAAAACATCTCATAAATGTATCTACAGGTAGATTATCACTAGAATTATATCTTTTCACTATCTTTTTCAAACTTTTCAACACATTTCATAAATTTATATAGTTTATCATTAGAAATATATATTTTTTATTTTCTTGTTCAAACTTTTCAACACATTTCATAAATGTATGTAATTTATCATTAGAAAAATATTTCTTTGATTTTGAAATTTTTCAACACATTTAAACAATGTATCTAGTTTATCATTAGAAATATATTTTTTTATTTTCTTTTTCAAACTTTTCAACACATCTCATAAATGTATCTACCGGTAGTTTATCATTAGAAATATATTTTTTAATTTTTTTTTTCTAACTTTTCAACATATCTCATAAATGTATCTACCGGTAGATTATCACTAG
The DNA here is from genome assembly GCA_034231615.1 of Meghimatium bilineatum. Lineage (NCBI taxonomy): Eukaryota > Metazoa > Mollusca > Gastropoda > Stylommatophora > Philomycidae > Meghimatium > Meghimatium bilineatum. Next base: position 29,380,946 of record CM067313.1, on the reverse strand, counting down.
AAATATATCTTTTCATTTTCTTTCTCAAACTTTTCAACACATTTCATAAATGAATATAGTTTATCATTAGAAATATATTTTTTTTCTTTTCTTGTTCAAACCTTTCAACATACGAGGCGTGTTCAAATGAAAACGGGACTTGTTACACCACGCGTGATAGAGCGTACTGATATTGATGACATTTTGCACTAGTAATGAGTATCCAATAATTTACATACGGTCATGTGTTCATCTTCCCAGCATGCATATGTGCTGCAGAAGACTGTTAACAATATGGCGGGTGTGATTCCGAACCCGTCCAAAGTGAATCAGCGTGCTGTGATCCAGTTTCTTTCATTTGAAGGATGTCAAGCAGTAGACATTCATCGGAGAATGAAGGCAGCATATGGTGACAAATGTTTGTCGAGGACCAGAGTGATGGAGTGGGTGCGTATGTTTAAAGACGGACGTGAGTTAACGGCAGATCTTGCACGGCCAGGTCAGGCGCATATTGTTGCAACAGAAGAAGCCATAGCCGTGCTTGATAAAGCAGTACTGACTGACCGTCGTCGGAGCATTCGTTCGCTTGCAGAAGAATTCCATATGTCAATTGGGACAGCCCACATGGTTGTTCGGAAGAAATTGAACTATCGGAAGGTGTTCACAGTGGGTCCCACGGATGTTGACTGACCACCATAAGGTAGAACGGATGGGGTGGAATTAGAAAGCACTAAAGGGACAGCGATTCAACAGCGACGCAGACGTGAAGACAGCGGTGACCACATGGTTCAGAGAACAGCCACGCAACTTTTTCTCGGACGGCATTCGACGTCTACCTAAACAGTGGGATGCTTGCCTAAATGCATACGGAGATTTTTTCTGATGAACCCAGGTGCATTCTTATTCACAAGTGGTTGCTTTGTTCAATTCCGTTGAAAATATTAAATTGCGTATGATACTTTTTAAATAAATCCACAAGTCCCGTTTTCATTTGAACACGCCTCGTATTTCATAAATGTATATAGTTTATCACTAGAAATATATTTTTTAATTTTCTTTTTCAAACTTTTCAACACATCTCATAAATGTATCTACAGGTAGTTTATCATTAGAAATATATTTTTTTATTTTCTTTTTCAAACTTTTCAACACATCTCATAAATGTATCTACCGGTAGGTTATCACTAGAAATATATTTTTTTATTTTCTTTTTTAAAACTTTTCAACACTTCTTATAAATGTATCTACCTGTAGTTTATCAGTAGAAATATATTTTTTTATTTCTTTTTCAAACTGTTCAACACTTCTCATAAATGTATCTACCGGTAGTTTATCATTAGAAATATATTTTTTTATTTTCTTTTTCAATCTTTTCAACACATCTCATAAATGTATCTACCGGTAGATTATCACTAGAAATATATCTTTTCATTTTCGTTTTCAAACTTTTCAACACATTTCATAAATGTATATAGTTTATCATAAGAAATATATATTTTTTATTTTCTTGTTCAAACTTTTCAACACATTTCATAAATGTATGTAATTTATCATTAGATAAATATTGCTTTGATTTTGAAATTTTTCAACACATTTAAACAATTTGTCTAGTTTATCATTAGAAATATATTTTTTTATTTTCTTTTTCAAACTTTTCAACACATCTCATAAATGTATCTACCGGTAGTTTATCATTAGAAATATATTTTTTAATTTTTTTTTTCTAACTTTTCAACATATCTCATAAATGTATCTACCGGTAGATTATCACTAGAAATATTTTTTTTCATTTTCTTTCTCAAATTTTTCAACACATTTCATAAATGAATATAGTTTATCACTAGAAATATATTTTTTGATTTTATTTTTCAAACCTTTCAACTATTTCATAAATGTATCTAGTTTATCACTAGAAATATTTAATTTTTTTTTTCAAACTTTTCAACATATCTCAGAAATGTATATAGTTTATCATTAGAAATATATTTGTTTAATTTTCTAGTTCAAACTTTTCAACACATTTCATAAATGTATTTAGTTTATCACTAGAAATATATTTTGTGATTTTATTTTTCAAACCTTTCAACACATCTCATAAATGTATCTAGTTTATCATTAGAAATATATTTTTTGATTTTGAAACTTTTCAACACATTTCATAAATGTATCTACCAGTAGTTTATTATTCGAAATATATTTTTTTTATTTTCTTTTTCAAACTTTTTAACACATCTCATAAATGTATCTACCGGAAGTTTATCATTAGAAATATATTTTTTTATTTTCTTTTTCAAACTTTTCAACACTTCTCATAAATGTATCTACCGGTAGTTTATCATTCGAAATATATTTTTTTATTTTCTTTTTCAAACTTTTCAACACTTCTCATAAATGTATCTACCGGTAGTTTATCATTAGAAATATATTTTTTATTTCTTTTTCAAACTTTTCAACACTTCTCATAAATGTATCTACCGGTAGTTTATCATTAGAAATATATTTTTTTATTTTCTTTTTCAATCTTTTCAACACTTCTCATAAATGTATCTACCGGTAGTTTATCATTCGAAATATATTTTTTTATTTTCTTTTTCAAACTTTTCAACACTTCTCATAAATGTATCTACCGGTAGTTTATCATTCGAAATATATTTTTTATTTCTTTTTCAAACTTTTCAACACTTCTCATAAATGTATCTACCGATAGTTTATCATTAGAAATATATTTTTTTATTTTCTTTTTCAATCTTTTCAACACATCTCATAAATGTATCTACCGGTAGATTATCACTAGAAATATATCTTTTCATTTTCGTTTTCAAACTTTTCAACACATTTCATAAATGTATATAGTGTATCATAAGAAATATTTTTTTTTTATTTTCTTGTTCAAACTTTTCAACATATTTCATAAATGTATCTAGTTTATCACTAGAAATATATTTTTTGATTTTATTTTTCAAACTTTTCAACACATCTCATAAATGTATCTACAGGTAGTTTATCATTAGAAATATATTTATTTATTTTCTTTCTCAAACTTTTCAACACATTTCATAAATGTATATAGTTTATCATTAGAAATATATTTGTTTAATTTTCTTGTTCAAACTTTTCAACATATTTCATAAATGTATCTAGTTTATCATTAGAAATATATTATTTTGATTTTCAAACTTTTCAACACATTTCATAAATGTATCTAGTTTATCACTAGAAATATATTTTGTGATTTTATTTTTCAAATCTTTCAACATATTTCATAAATGTATCTAGTTTATCACTAGAAATATATAATTTTCTTTTTCAAACTTTTCAACATATCTCATAAATGTATCTACCGGTAGATTATCACTAGAAATATATCTTTTCATTTTCTTGTTCACACTTTTCAACATATTTCATAAATGTATCTAGTTTATCATTAGAAATATATTATTTTGATTTTCAAACTTTTCAACACATTTCATAAATGTATCTAGATTAACATTAGAAATATATTTTTTGATTTTGAAACTTTTCAACACATTTCATAAATGTATCTACCAGTAGTTTATTATTCGAAATATATTTTTTCATTTTCTTTTTCAAACTTTTCAACACATCTTATAAATGTATCTACCGGTAGATTATCACTAGAAATATATCTTTTCACTTTCTTGTTCAAACTTTTCAACACATTTCATAAATGAATATAGTTTATCATTAGAAATATATTTTTTTTATTTTCTTGTTCAAACTTTTCAACATATTTCATAAATGTATATAGTTTATCACTAGAAATATATTTTGTGATTTTCTTTTTCAAACTTTTCAACACATCTCATAAATGTATCTACAGGTAGTTTATCATTAGAAATATATTTTTTTATTTTCTTTTTCAAACTTTTCAACACATCTCAAAAATGTATCTACCGGTAGATTATCACTAGAAATATATCTTTTCATTTTCTTTCTCAAACTTTTCAACACATTTCATAAATGTATATAGTTTATCATAAGAAATATATTTTTTTTTATTTTCTTGTTCAAACTTTTCAACACATTTCATAAATGTATCTAAATTAATATTAGAAATATATTTTTTGATTTTCTTTTCCAAACTTTTCAACACATCTCATAAATGTATCTAGTTTATCATTAGAAATATATTTTTTGATTTTGAAACTTTTCAACACATTTCATAAACCAGTAGTTTATTATTCGAAATTTATTTTTTCATTTTCTTTTCAAACTTTTCAACACATCTCATAAATGTATCTACCGGTAGATTATCACTAGAAATATATCTTTTCACTTTCTTTTTCAAACTTTTCAACACTTCTCATAAATGTATCTACCGGTAGTTTATCATTAGAAATATATTTTTTAATTTTCTTCTTCAAACATTTCAACACATCCCATAAATTGATTGTCAAATCATTAGAAATATTTTTTTTATTTTCAAACTTTTCAACACATCTCATAAATGTATCTACCGGTAGTTTACCATTAAAAATATATATTTTCATTTTCTTTTCCTAACTTTTCAACACATTTCATAAATGTATATAGTTTATCATTAGAAATATATTTTTTAAATTTTCTTTTCCAAACTTTTCAACACATCTCATAAATGTATCTAGTTTATCATTAGAAATAAATTTTTTGATTTTGAAACTTTTCAACACATCTCATAAATGTATCTACCGGTAGATTATCACTAGAAATATATCTTTTCACTTTCTTTTTCAAACTTTTCAACACATTTCATAAATGTATATAGTTTATCATTAGAAATATTTTTTTTTAATTTTCTTGTTCAAACTTTTCAACACATTTCATAAATGAATATAGTTTTTCATTAGAAATATATTTTTTTTTAATTTCTTGTTCAAACTTTTCAAAATATTTCATAAATGTATATAGTTTATCACTAGAAATATATTTTTTGATTTTCTTTTTCAAACTTTTCAACACTTCTCATAAATGTATCTACCGGTAGTTTATCATTAGAAATATATTTTTTTATTTCTTTTTCAAACTTTTCAACACTTCTCATAAATGTATCTACCGGTAGATTATCACTAGAAATATATCTTTTCATTTTCGTTTTCAAACTTTTCAACACATTTCATAAATGTATCTAGTTTATCACTAGAAATATATTATTTTGATTTTCAAACTTTTCAACACATTTCATAAATGTATCTAGTTTATCACTAGAAATATATATTTTGATTTTCTTTTCCAAACTTTTCAACACATTTCATAAATGTATCTAAATTAATATTAGAAATATATTTTTTGATTTTCTTTTCCAAACTTTTCAACACATCTCATAAATGTATCTAATTTATCATTAGAAATATATTTTTTGATTTTGAAACTTTTCAACACATTTCATAAATGTATCTACCAGTAGTTTATTATTCGAAATTTATTTTTTCATTTTCTTTTCAAACTTTTCAACACTTCACATAAATGTATCTACCGGTAGTTTATCATTAGAAATATATTTTTTAATTTTCTTCTTCAAACATTTCAACACATCTCATAAATTGATTGTCAAATCATTAGAAATATTTTTTTTTTATTTTCAAACTTTTCAACACATCTCATAAATGTATCTACCGGTAGTTTACCATTAAAAATATATATTTTCATTTTCTTTTCCTAACTTTTCAACACATTTCATAAATGTATATAGTTTATCATTAGAAATATATTTTTTAATTTTCTTTTTCAAACCTTTCAACATATTTCATAAATGTATCTAGTTTATCACTAGAAATATTTTATTTTGATTTTCTTTTCCAAACTTTTCAACACATTTCATAAATGTATATAGTTTTTATCATTAGAAATATAATTTTTTGATTTTGAAACTTTTCAACACATTTCATAAATGTATCTACCGGTAGTTTACCATTAAAAATATATTTTTTATTTTCTTTTTCAATCTTTTCTACACATGTCATAAATGTATCTACCGGTAGATTATCACTAGAAATATATCTTTTCACTTTCTTGTTCAAACTTTTCAACACATTTCATAAATGAATATAGTTTATCATTAGAAATATATTTTTTTTATTTTCTTGTTCAAACTTTTCAACATATTTCATAAATGTATATAGTTTATCACTAGAAATATATTTTTTTATTTTCTTTTTCAAACTTTTCAACACATCTCATAAATGTATCTACCGAAGTTTATCATTAGAAATATATTTTTTTATTTTCTTTTAAAAACTTTTCAACACTTCTCATAAATGTATCTACCGGTAGTTTATCATTCGAAATATATTTTTTTATTTTCTTTTTCAAACTTTTCAACACTTCTCATAAATGTATCTACCGGTAGTTTATCATTAGAAATATATTTTTTTATTTCTTTTTCAAACTTTTCAACATATTTCATAAATGTATCTAGTTTATCATTAGAAATATATTATTTTGATTTTCAAACTTTTCAACACATTTCATAAATGTATCTAGTTTATCATTAGAAATATATTTTTTTATTTTGAAACTTTTCAACACATTTCATAAATGTATCTACCAGTAGTTTATTATTCGAAATATATTTTTTCATTTTCTTTTTCAAACTTTTCAACACATTTCATAAATGTATATAGTTTATCATTAGAAATATTAATATCAACAGGCATACATGCACAAGACCTGCAATCCCTAGCAACTGACCGACATGCATGGAGAACTATGACATCCGCCCTATGTGTCAAATTTGACAAAAGAGGAACTGACTGACTGACCCTTCATGCTCCTCAACTTGTCTGTTGTCATGGTGTGTTCCCTCTTTCCTGTTCTCATGATATGTCCAAAAAATGTGTACTGTCTCTTTCTGATGCGGGTGAGCAGTTTTTAAAAAAAATATTTTTATTTCAAATCATCTTTATTACACTCTTTTAAATGTCCATGATGTTCTTAACATTCTGCTATAAAACCACATCTCTGCTGCCTCAATATAACTTTTCACTATTCTGTGCATTGTCTGTGCTTTTCAACTATTCTGAAATATTTAGGTACTACCACTGCATTCAATTGTACCACCAATACATCCAATTATACCACCAATACATCCAATTGTACCACAATGCATTCAATTGTACCACAATGCATTCAATTGTACCACCAATACATCCAATTATACCATCAATACATCCAATTGTACCACCAATGCATTCAATTATATCAACAGCACAATGTTCATGATCAAGTTTTGAACACCGAGCGAGTTTGACAGATTTGTATTTGTTAGATAGGTTCAATAATGATTCAGCTAACAAGTTGATGAATTACATTATAGTATAGATAAAAATTAATTCTGTTTTGACTTTTAACCCATTGGCTATCATAGCCAAAAAGATATGTGAAACAGAAATTAAAAGGAGAATCATCAAGTGCTGTGTCGAATGGCGCGGAGATCATATCTCTCCATGTACATTGATCCCCATATATGTCATCGTCTCTGTTGGTGTCGTAAATTGAAGCTATTTAGTCAAACTGCACAATATCTTTTCTCTAGGTCTTCCCCTTGGTTTTTTTCCCCTCTATCATTCCTATTGTCACTATATTTTCAATGCCTCCACTTCTCATTATCTGCCCAATAAATGTTGACTGTCTTTTTCTTATATTATCAATAATGCATATTTTCACATCCATCGTTCTAAGACATTCTTCATTAGTAATCCTTGCCATCCATGGAATGTGTAACATTCTTCGAATAAATCACTTTTTCGCTGCATCCAATGATTTTTGTGATGTCTTATTTATTGTCCATGCTTCACTTCCATAGAGTAGCACTGGTTCAATGTAGCATTTGAGGACACGTTTTCTAGTATCCATCGATATGGACTTGTTGTATAGGATTTGTTGCAAAAGGAGAATAGGTATGACTAAAAATACTTTTAATGATATGAGGAAAATATTAACATCTAAACAAATTACAAATATAAATAACCCAAATATCGGAGGATGTCCGACAAAAAGAAGTGCTGCGGTAACCAGACAAATAGAGGTAAATGCAAATAAGGTAAATAGGTTACTGAATAAAACTGTCAATATAAAATAATAACTGTATATTGATGCGTTCAATATGTATAAATTATGAAATACTAAAAGATGAAAGATGCAAAACTAAAGAAAGGGGACACCAAATAGCATTGCCAAAGACTGGGGGGGGGTTAGTGGGGGACGGAAAATAAAAAGGGAAAGGATAGAGAAAAATAGTACACGCAGGGGGGGGGGGGGGCTACAAATAGAAGGAACAGAAATGTGTAAAGAAGGATAGCATTTGACAGTATAGGATAGATAATGAAATATATACACATCCAAATACAAATATGTATACATTCTATTTGATAATCATAGATAACTATAAATATAAGCACATATAAATACAAATATCTAGACATATATAAAAGTATATACTGATGTCACAGCATACATAGGAATACAGACACATACATGTATATAGGTAACTGCACACACATCAACATTATATAAGCTGTCCATACTGCATTTTACCAGTTCAGGTGTTGCAGGGAGGGGATTGAATAGATGTGTGATAAAGGATGCATGCTCTTGCTGTCGCCACGTCATGTACAGGGTGAGTTTTTCAATTTACCCTCTGACAGAAAAACCCAGTCCTTACCGGGGATCGAACTCTAGACCTCACTCGTGTGAGACTAGCGATCTAACCTCTCGGCCATTAAAAAATATTCCTTAAGAAGAGGGTGGGTTTAAACCCTAATAATAATAATAATAATAATGAGACATAACCCGTTAGGTGCTGTTCATAAATTACGTCAGCATATTTATGGCAATTTTTGACCATCTAAACTCCACCCTTACGTCAACATCTTGTAAAACATTCAAGGACCCCCCCCCCCACTTAATTATGTCAAAAAATTAACCCCTACTTAATTATGTCCAAAAAATTTAACCCCTTCCTCGCTAAATAAATTGTTTTGCCGGAAAAGTGCGGAAAAAACTTTTTTTTTTCTTAAAAAATAATTCAAATTTGCAGATTTAATTGGTTTATATCATCTCGATGACACTAACTTTGGTCAATCTTCTCCCCTTTGTCAAACCTTAACAAAACCCTTCCCTCTAATATTTGACGTAATTTATGAGCAACACCTAAAGGTGCCACACTGAAGACACCAGCCTAAAAAGCTCCCCACACCAATCAAACACCTCCCTCAGTCTTTGACCATTCCAACACGTGTAGAAAAAAAATGCCCAAATCATTCCTTGGTGTTGTTAGTCCAGGAGGTTTGCCGCATTTTCTCCATTCTTCATCAGTCACTCCTTGCAAATTAATTTTAGAAAGTGAGTTGTAGGTCTATCTCGTTACTTATTTTACCTATGCACACCAAATAGACTTATGGCGGCGCTGTAACTTACGCAGTTTCACCACTTCCAGAAGTGGTTTTTGATAACCTGCAAGTACGTTTATTTAATAATAATAAAGCCCATAATCAGCCATGGTCGTTGGGGACACTGGAGACATCAGCTCAAAAAGTATTGCCAACACCTTAGTCCTCAGCCATTCTTACGAGTGTAGAGATATTATATCATGCCCAGACCATTCAGTGATGCCAATCCAGTGGTTTTTTTTCCCGCATCGTTGTTCCTTGCAAAACAGTTTTAGAAAATGTGTTTACTTGCTATCGGACGATAATTATGATGCAGAAATCCAGGCAATTAGTGTGGCAGCTAAAAAACTGCTGAACTCCAACTCTGACCTACAGCCTGTGGTATTCCTGACAGATGCAAGGTCAGTGCTTCAAAATCTCCAGTCTGGAAAACTAACAGACTTGAAAAAAACTACTTAGCGAATTATCGTACCAGTATAGGGTAACCATGCAGTGGATACCCTCTCACTGTGGAATACCAGGAAATGAAAAAGCAGACCAACTGGCTAAGGAAGGTGCTGCCGAAGACCAACCAGATATACCAATCACCTACCATCAGAAAAAACAGATGATCAAGTCAATAAGAAAGCCACAAACACCAACACAAGATGACTATCACATTATGAACAGATCAGAACAAGTTATAATTCTATGTCTCAGAACAGGACACAACCGACTCCGAAGTCACATGTATACAAAGTTCAAGATTGGCAACACAGCCTTGTGTACAGGCAGCACAGAGTGCCAAACATATACTTCAAGAGTGTTCTGAGCATGAAACGCTGAGGCAGACATATTGGCCAGAGGAAACAACACTGGAATTACAGATATAGACATGTTTCAAGTGAACGAAAGAAGAAGAAGCTATCGGACGAATATATGCATCTTCTGTTCTATATACATAATTTTTAACAAACGTCTGTATCATTTGCATTAAATAGCCTGACTCATTCTTTCCGGATCCAACTTTCACATCCCTATAAAAGTATACTTAGCGATAGCGATCTGTAGCCTATAGTTTGATTTTTACTGTAAATGTAAAAAAAAATGTAATACTAATCTTACTTTTCCAAATCATATTCAACCGTGCCATAACAGCTATCGCAATCTTGAGTTTAAACCATACGTTTATATACAGGACGAAATGTATTTCAAGGTTGTTGGATCACCCTGAATAAGAGCGCCTAAGGTGGTCTGAGTTTCTCATCCTATAGATCGAAGTGATTGAAAGTGATGCTTGGTGTGTCCTCTTATGGAAGTCCCACATCATTTCATCTGTACAATTGGATGTGTCGGGCCGAAAAACTCAGACATCGCAGCACAGCCGTAAATAATGACACAATACATTCCGTTCTCTGGACTACACCCCACTGTACTGGTAGAAATTTCATTGTGGACACAGGAGGACACTGGTAATAAGCCATTGATCACATTCTCAAACGGAGCACTTTACAAAACACTGATTCTCTGTGTGCTGCTGTATGCGCGGTGTGTCACACAAGTTTAGTTGCACACAACTGTTGATTTCGCAGACTGCTAGAGAACGGGCAAAGTGTGACGTGATATTACTGAATAGTGTCTTTTCATTCATTCATACGTTGTGTGGTTTCTAATTTACTTCGTGTTCTAATGTTTAGTTGTGCTACATGAGAATTTAAACTAGATTTATTGGTACGCCGATTTCTTCTCATTTAACTCATTATGATTAACAAGGTAAGTTTCATTAATGAATGATAGTGCCTACTTAATTTTTACAATGATTAAATGATTGTAGCCAACAGATATTCGGAAAAAAATGCACATGAAAAAAACCCCCCATTAATTATCGTTATCTTATTCTGTTGATAGCAATGTAAATGATAGGGCGGAGACAACCTGATAACAACCTGATAATCACAGACAATAGAGGTAATAATAAAAAGTAAAAGTAATATAAGCCTAATTTACATTAATATGATTATATTCGTGTAGGGTCTAGGCTCTACTCTACAATATTAATTCTTAATCTAATCTAACCTAAATATTAATTTAATATCAAATAATAAAAAGATCGATAATAATGATTATGTATCAATAATAATACTAATTACTAACTAATTAGTAATTATTACTATTAGTAGGCCCAGTGCAGGATTTACCTATATGTCTATATGATGCCTAAGCTAAACAAGCTATAGCTAGGGAACCCCCCCCCCCCCCCATTTTTAAAATTTCACTATCTATATAATATATTCTTAATAGTTAAAGGGCCCCATATCTCAAATAGTTTAGTTTAGGGCCCCATATCTGGAATGGCTTAGGTCCCTATTAAGTCTAAATCCGGCCCTGAGTAGGCCCTTTTAGTATTATAATTAGTATTAGCCTCCTATTTAACTAATATTTATATTAGTATTACTAGGCATATGCTATATATTCTATAGCCATGGCCTTACCTATCCTATTATATTAGTATTATTTTTTATTAAGAACTGAATTAATTCTTGATTAGAAACCAGCATCCTTGCACATTCCCTATTCCAATAATAAATTGGTGTTTCGGTCTCTGCTCTAGCAGACATCCAAGAGTATGCTGACGTAGATTAAAAGCTCAGCTGAAGACGGATAAAACAGCGACACAATGCATTTCCATTCTCTGAACTATAGGCCTATCCTGCTGGAAATCTAGTAGGACCATTGTCCTACTGCAAGAGAGATCCAATGGGAGTTTAGGAATGAACGCTGAAGAAGAAGATTAAAAGCCACAAGACAGTCAGATGCTGATTGCGATTTCCGATCTTTCCAGAAAAAATACACTTTCTGCACTCAGGTCATCCCCATTTTTGTAATTACATTGTAATTTACTTTGTATATTAGTGCAGAGAACTGAAATAACCACACTCTTATTCTAATATCAACTGGGCCCCCTATTAGATCTTGATAGTATTGCTACTTGATAACAACATTAAAATGTCAGAATAGGCTAGAATATGAGCCCTGCCTATTTAGTATAAAAACGTCTTTCAAAGTAATAATTAATTGTATGAATTATAGCCCTCTACTGAAGACAGATGTGTCTGGCCATTTATGCAAATAAAACGGTGACAAAACACATTTCCATTATCTGGACTATATCTTGTTAGAAATCTAGTAAGATCATTATCCTGCTACAAGAGAGATCCAGCGGGAGTTTGAGAATGAACGATGAAAAATAAATCATAACCCTATCCATATTTAGCCGCCAGTTGTTAGGGTCAGAACTTTCAACAATAATTATAATAAATAACAAATGGGGACGATTAGGATAACTTTTATGCCTATTTACAGACTATGCCTAAGGTCTAGGCCTATTTCTAATAAGTTTTATAGTTGTACAGAAGCAGAGCAGATTAACACATTTGAATCATAACTATTTGATCAATTACAAGACATATACTAGAAGCAAATTTGTATTCTTTATTTTGCTTCTATTATATCCTATGCAGACTGCTTTATTTGATTCAGTCAGAACTGCTAGCAGGTGTAACAGCAGTAACACAGCACTATGGTACAGTGTTCAACTTAGCAAGATTACGCTCATGTAACTGTAACAACCAAAGTGTTATGGCTGACTAAACACTCCTTAAGCTCTATTGATGAATTTACACAAGTGCAATAAGGTGTAATTGACTGTAATAATTATTATTCCGCGAAGTATGAAATGGATGAAGTACTAACATAATGATGTGAGTCTTTGACAATAAACAAGCAGGAAAGTCTGAAATTGGAGGCAATAGAGAGATATGGTTCTACAGAAGAATGCTGAGAATACCATGGACTGCCCGAAAAACTAATGTGGAGATCTTGAAAGAGTCGAATGTGAAACGGACCCTAATCAATAATATAAGAAAAATACTATCTTCATTTTTTGGCCACTTCATGAGATAGGGAGGTTTAGAGAACATAGTCACAACAGGCAAGATTGAAGGCAACAGAGACAGAGGACGACAACATGAAAAAATATTAGACAGTTTGATAACCTGGCATGGCAGGGAAACAACAACGGTCTTGATACATAATTCTGGAGATAGAAAACTGTAGAAAGTCATGATCGTCTATGCCAGCCGACATGGCACAGGATGATGATTAAAGAGAATCGAACACAAACAAATAATGTTGAAGCAAAGATAGATGTCTGTCTTAACTGTCTACCTAATATGCTCAGAGATATCTGATATGATGTAGATGTAGGCTGAGGATTTGGTGGTTAACATCACACAATGGGGTAGGAGATAAATAACCAATTGTTAGGCATGCATATTTTCAAGTGCAGTCAAAAATGGAACATCAAACCATTGTGTCAGCTTAACAAATAGTTAAATGTTGAGTCATGTCACATGTAACATTATTGCCTGATAACACTGCACCACATCAAGTTTGTATCATCAATCATCTCTCTCGATAATCACATTGTAAATAAATGAATGCTGAGTGTTACTTCTTATGTGGAGATGCTTGGAAAAAAAATCAACTGAAAAGACCAAGTTTCAATCATTTGTCAAAAATGCTTATGAAAGACCATTTAGAAGTAACCAGCAACAACCTGGAGGAATGGGAACAGCTAGAAGCATATCACAAACACTTCACCCACAGAGACTGCAAAACTTACAATATCTCTGGAATTGGTAGCAAAACTATGGAAACTCCTGCTGCAGATGTGTTTGCATCTAAGGCGTCAATAGTCAAATCTACTGGTATCTGACTATTGTATTCAGAACATACTAAAAAGATAGATCCATATGTCTTACAGTTCAGCGTGGCTGTTGTACCTTTCACCGTAACACATCCAACTTCGGCATGAGACATTTCTATAATCTAAAGAAAGGAACTTTTCATGAATATGTGTGGAACAAACAAAATGATTTCTGGAACTTAAAAATAAAAACCAATGTAGTACACTGACCTAACAGGCAAACTGACCAAACTCGTACACCTCACAATAAAAAAAACATAAACTAATCTGCACAATCACAGCTCTTGGTACCTCTGAAAGCAGCCAAACATTTAATAAGAAGTGGTGAACTTTAAAAAAAAATTAACTACACTAGTCAGAAGATCTTGAAATGCTTTTGAAAAACAAAGGACACAATTGACAATTAAATATAGAAATGCCCATAGAAATTGATATAGCACAAATGGGTAGTTACATTAGGAAAAGCACTAATAATGCAACACAAAGAAACACATTTATGACAAAGCAATATCTCAAATTTGATACAGTTGCAAAAACAGGAAATGGAAAATTATGTCCATTTTATACAAGAAATAACACTGCTGATGTAGACATTATTAGCGAACGACAGAAGAAGCAGCACATAAGATTGAAAGAAAGTAAAGAAAAGTCACGAATAGCTTAATGACGAGTAAACAAGACTGGCACAAGGATGCAGAGAACTCTGCTCACGTCTCGTGCAACTCTTAGGAGTTGCTAACTCCTAGTTAGTTAGTTGTTGGATCATCGTCACTGCACTCCGGACAAGTCCATAGGTGCTCAGATATCTCCTTGAGTGTAGCCGCCATTACATGTTGACTGACGGTCCCAGTGCGCATTTGATTGACCATCATTCTTTCTTGTCCATGAAATCGCTCCTTTCTAGCGACACCACATTTCAAACCAAATTCTTTTATTCTAGTCATGGAACAAGAGTCATCACCACTTATAGTCATTTGTTCATGTGTTTTCCCATAGGGCGTTCAAAATGTCTGCTTGATCCATCGCTCCACAACAGTCGTAGTAGCAGTGTGTGCGGCCAACCTATCTGCTCTCTCTCATTACCCCAGATTCCCTAGGACTCTCAGATAGCCTAAAACTCTAAAAATCACTTCCTGGAGAGGCTTCCACGAAACTGGTAATTTCCAAGCTTATGAGAAATACTTAATATGCCATGTGATCATGTTCGGGCAGCACAAGCTCATATGAAATGATAATTGCTTGCACAAGACAAACGATAACCCTGGATGGTACCTCCCTTTCCTCTGCCAAAACACTGTCGTAACAAAGTGAAAGACAGTGGCAGGCCTGGACTGCAGGCTATCATTTACCACAGTTCGTGAAAGGAAAAAGAGAGCAAGTGTCCGTAGAAGTAATGCTAATGTATTGAACACATTGCAAAAGTAGCACAGCTCTTAGAGGGCAGCATCAAGTCCAAGTTGTGATACAGTGGAGAAAAACAAAAAGTTTTGGAGTCATAACAAAAACATTTTTCCTGCTCAATAACAAGTTTTTCATTATCTTCTGGAAGTATATGTCATGTATAAATAAAAGACAGGAAGTCATGCCATACTAGTCCATAGAATATGTGTGTGGTGGCTCAGACTTGAATGTTATGTTTATGATATCACTGAACGAACATTGGCTAAGAGGGCAAATCAACCCTAGTCTAATTCTATAGAGTGTTTCCTATACCGGACACAGATTCAAATGTGAGGAGGGTTAAGTATCCAGAAACACAAGAGTCAACAGGCTGTGTGATTACACAAGACCAGTGCCCTGGTAGCGGAACACTTCATGCGAGACAGACATAGTCTGCCCAAGTTAAAGTCCCTGCTTACCATTTCTCAACATGGGAACTGTCATATAGGGGCATATTTTGGACTAGAGTTTAAGGGCACATTGCGATAGACTGTCATGGCTAAGTGCAATGTGCAAGCTACGCTCTTGTTCTCTGGTGACATAGAATGTCACATACTAGGGAAGCTAACCTTAATAAAAAATTACGCCAAACACAGATGTGCTAGGAATACATGTTGCACATTAAATGGTAGCACAACTTACAGCTCCTCGGTGGGAATCACATAAAAGAAATTGTGACTGTCATTTGAGAGCCAATGAAGAAGAAGAAGGCTTGCCCTGTTGATATCAAGAACAATGAAGAGGTGCTTACAATTGATATCAAGAACAATGAAGAGGTGCTTACACTTGATATCAAGAACAATGAAGAGGTACTTACAATTGATATCAAGAACAATGAAGAGGTGCTTACACTTGAAATCAAGAACAATGAAGAGGTGCTTACACTTGATATCAAGAACATTGAAAGGGTACTCACAGAAAGCTGCAAATAACGTTATAGCATTTCACATGATTCAAACTGAAACATGACATCTGTGTTTTTGGGTGTTGATGATGAGACCAAATGCTGGTTTACATAGTCATCAGCAATTTACATTGAAGATGGGAATTCTTGCAGGAATTCACAATGAGGACTAACAGAAAGGACAGAGGAAGACCAGCAAGAAGTCATACAAATACTTCTCATTATAAATTAATTTAATTTTAAAAACTGTAAGTGTTATACAGAACATATGTCAAGTAAAACTTATGGCTGATTCCCAATCATGCATACAGAACATATGTCAAGTAAAACTTATGGCTGATTCCCAATCATGCATACAGAGCATATGTCAAGTAAAACTTATGGCTGATTCCCAATCATACATACAGAACATATGTCAAGTAAAACTTATGGCTGATTCCCAATCATGCATACAGAACATATGTCAAGTAAAACTTATGGCTGATTCCCAAACATGCATACAGAACATATGTCAAGTAAAACTTATGGCTGATTCCCAATCATACATACAGAACATATGTCAAGTAAAACTTATGGCTGATTCCCAATCATACATACAGAACATATGTCAAGTAAAACTTATGGCTGATTCCCAATCATGCATACAGAACATATGTCAAGTAAAACTTATGGCTGATTCCCAATCATACATACAGAACATATGTCAAGTAAAACTTATGGCTGATTCCCAATCATGCATACAGAACATATGTCAAGTAAAACTTATGGCTGATTCCCAATCATACATACAGAACATATGTCAAGTAAAACTTATGGCTGATTCCCAATCATACATACAGAACATATGTCAAGTAAAACTTATGGCTGATTCCCAATCATACATACAGAACATATGTCAAGTAAAACTTATGGCTGATTCCCAATCATACATACAGAACATATGTCAAGTAAAACTTATGGCTGATTCCCAATCATACATACAGAACAAATGTCAAGTAAAACTTATGGCTGATTCCCAATCATGCATACAGAACATATGTCAAGTAAAACTTATGGCTGATTCCCAGTCACGAAGCACGATGAGATTAATATTCTAATTAAAAATTATTTGTGACTGTGAGGTACAGAGCGCGTCTGTGACGGCCAACGTACCGGGTTCAAATCTCGCCGCAGTTAGTTGTTTATTGGGACCGTAGGAAAGCATTGGAGAACTCATTATCATTTTCCTTTTATGTCAAGCTTGGCACATAGGGCAGATGTCATAACTCTCCATGCTTATCGATCAAAAGCCAGTTGTTTCAGATCGTTCATTTTCATAACAGCTGTTGCGACTTTTTTTTCAAAAGTTCTTTTCAGTGTTGTTTTTGGTCTTCCTCTTTTTCTATTGCCGCTCGGTGACTATGTAAAGACTTGATGTGGAATTCTGTCTTCATTCGTTCTGAGTGCGTGACCGATGTATGCCTAACGCCTTTTTCTAATAACGTCTGTGATGTATTCTTGCTTTGCCTCTTCTCTTAGTGTCTCGTTTGACTTAAAGTCTTTCCGGATTGTGTTTGTAATTTTCGTGAGACATTTGTTTTCGAAGGCAATTAGTTTGTTTTCTAAAGATGTAGTTGATTTCCAGCTTTCACACCCTTATGTTAAAGCCGAAATAACGCATGCGCTGAACAGCTGTAGATTTGTATTAATGGTGAGTTTTTTTTTCTTCTTCTGCGTTCGTTCTCAAACTCCTGCAGATTAGCAGGACGGAGAACGAAATGCGTTGTGCCATAGTTTACAGCATTGCTGCGATATCTGCGCCTTTTGGCCTGACGCATCCTACTTCAGCATGGCTTTGGGTCACTGACCCTATATGGGATGGGACAACCAACTCCATCCCATAGCCTCCTTAATCGCCTCTTACAACATGCGTCGAAGGTAAACAGTGTTGCTATTCTTTGCTCCCCTTTCGGGCCCCGGCAACACACGGGCGTGATTTTTTAAATCTCCAAATGTTTGAAAATGAGTTGAATGTAATTGATGCCAGAGCAATTCTGGTCATAATTTCTGTACTTGAGTCTCAATTTCCTGTTATTCTGCTTCCCAAATAGGTGAAATGTTTTACTGTACTAGTATATTGTTGCTTATTTGTATCACTTTGTTTAGAGCTACTGATGGTATTTATATTGCATAGAAAATGTATGCAGCCAAAAAATATTGGGTTGGTGACTACGTCCTGATTATGATATGCTGCTATTTTTTTTTTTTTAATACCATTATATACTGTTCTAAAATAATTTCCTGCTGAATGTGCTGCATCTGCTTTCAAGTATCTCTACAATCTTTCTTCAGTCTATCGAACATAACCAGATTCTCAGCGTTAATACAACAGTGTTTATGTTGAGCACTCTTAATCCTCTCTTCCACCCAGTGTGATCTCCTTCTCTCCTATTTGCCAGCAAACATCTCATCAGACTCTGCAGTCAGCGACAAATTTCTGACCGTGTTTTCGTATTTATTTCTACAGATACTTTGTGTAGACTTGTCATTTAGAACACTGATTCTCAATCTTTTATTCGTCCGAGGCTCAATTTCCAAGTATAATTTATGTTCCCCTCTCCCCTCAGTGTCATAAATGAAAAAAAAACAAAAAAAAACACCAAACAATTCTTAGCTTGATTCCAGGAATGTTCATGCTAGCATATGTGTGCTTGTTGATAAAAATCATATTTCAGTATTTTTTCTCTCATTAAATATATATATTGTCCAAATAATGTCAAATGGGTCTTTTTCTCAGGCGAGTCTGTGATCGGGTTGTCATTTTTTTTCTGTGTAATTTCCTGCAGCAAAACGCTGTGGCGTCACGGGTGCATATCCCATAGTTCAGAACAACGGACTTCGAACACAATCTCCTGAATCTGTAAGACGTATTCACGCTCTAGCCTCTTATACTCTTTCGTTTCACCCGAATATTAATGATAGACTATAAAATGTGAACTCGAACCCATCATAGAAGAAGTAGGTTGGACAATTAAAAAACTAGCAAGTCACCAATGTGCGACGAATGGGTTGCTGAATTTCTGCGAGCAGGAGGAGAACTCCGTATCGAAGTATATCATGAACTCTGTGATAAGATCTGGAAAATTGAAACATGACCAAAAGATCAGTGTATATATGCCACTTCCGAAAAAGGGCAGCTTGAAACTCTGCACAAATTACAGAACAATTGTAATGATCAGTCATGCCAGCAAGATACTTCTCAAGATAATCATGAAAGGAGTGAAACAAAATATGGACAGAAAAATCAATATAGTTCAGGTATGTTTTAGACAGAACAGAGGTACTAGGAATCATATCTTCAACATGAGAAATATAATAGAAAAGTGCAGAGAGATCAATATATACACCTGTTTCATATATTACTCAAATGCATTTGACTGCATAACACACTAGACATTATGGAACGTAATGGAAAACATGGGCTTCCCACGCCCTCATGTCACTCATTAAAATGATTTGTCAGGAGCAACAGTCTTCTGTCCATCTCGAGAAATATCTGAGTGGTTTGCGATTCAAAAAGAGGGTGATTGATTGCTGATCCAGTGGTCCATGGGCTCATGCCATTCTGTGATATGTGCATGTTAGCCGTTGTCCCGTTCCATCAATGTGTTCTATTTATCTGGTCCCGTCAAAAAGAAGTCAGACATCGATCCATCCTCTCATCATCTTGTTCAACATACTCGCAGAAATGGACGAGAAGACCCACATTATGAACAGTTTTTGCCGATATCCGAAAAGGGAGCAAAGAATAGCAACACTGTTTACCTTCCACGCATGTCATAAAAGGAGGTTATGGGATGGATTTGGCTGTCACATCCCATATAGGGTCAGTGACCCAAAGCCATGTTGAAATCGGATGA
Organism: Meghimatium bilineatum; assembly: GCA_034231615.1. Classification (NCBI taxonomy): domain Eukaryota; kingdom Metazoa; phylum Mollusca; class Gastropoda; order Stylommatophora; family Philomycidae; genus Meghimatium; species Meghimatium bilineatum. The sequence goes on along the minus strand of CM067313.1, from coordinate 29,360,591 downwards.
GTCAGGCCGAAATGCGCAGATATCACAGCAATGCTCTAAAACATGACACAATGCACTCCGTTCTCCGGACTACATCCTGCTAATCTGCAGGAGTTTGAGAACGAAGAAGAAGAAGTACAGTTTAAACCCCGTAGTATTGGGGGACATGAGATTCCTGAAATTAGGTATGAATGACACCACCTTAATATTGAGGACCTCCCCCCCCCCCCACGGGTTTAGAATACGTGATTATGCCAGTTAAACATCATAGCGAGGCACATAATCTTGTCACCAATGTTTAAAAAAGACAATAATAATGCATATAAACAGAGATGAACTGGTGGAATAAAGATACATATGTGGGCAATTGTTAATAACATATTTTTAAAAAAATAAGCACCGAATAAAATTGACACGCTTATTTTGGATGTCAGGAGAATCACGAAAGAAAATGTACTCCTGATTGGGACCATTGGAACAATAAGGTTTGAGAATCACTGCTCTATGCTATACCACCCTTAGAAAAATAAAGCAAGAAATCGCTTGGTCGAAATGTGCAAAGTGATCTGAGCTTTGCTGTGAACTGCACACCACACTTAAATGAAATGTATCCTACAACAGAGAGAAATTAATTGGTTACACTAGAGAGAGCAGGGGGTAGCAGTTTCTTTAATACGTATCGCGTCGATTTTCATTCCTTGCACATGACACGCCAATTCAAAAACAGCACATACACGCATATAGTGATGTGTAATAGTAATATTACGCATACAACGCTACGTGTGCGAATTTAACAGTTGGATAGTTCATGTTTATCTTTTATTTTTTAAAGATAACAATATACAAATGATGTGTGAGAAGCATGGGGGCGTGTTGAACGTGCGATTATTGTGGGGTCGGATTTAAGTCTGTAGTACGTCACTCTAACTAACTTTATAATCTTGATAGTGTCCCCATATTTCGACTGTCGTGTAGACAGATGACGATACGCAGATGAAGTTTCGGGGGGTTCCATACGATAACTGGATATTATTATTCATAAGCATAAGACTAGTGCATGCACTCAGACGAAAGCTGTTCTAAAAATGTAAACTGGTGTGTTATAATTTCTTTGATATGGAAAGCCGGCTCCAGAGATAACCATCCGTCGTTGTCACAATTTGCATGAAGTTGATGAAGTAATTCACGTATAAAATGTGTGTACTGTGTGACTACTTGATTAGAAATAAACATCACATGACTTCATAAGTTCTTAAATTGATATAGCTCGTCTGTCATCTAAGAATGTGTTCCAGTCATTTGTTCATTATAGGCTCTTCAGGTCTTTCCTGATAGGACACTTCTTTCTCACTTGATAACTCTCGTTTCTAACATTCTCTGTTCAAGCGCATTGTCTATTTCAGCTCCTTGTTGTCACTTGTTAGTGTATCCATACCGTGGCTATCGACAGAGTACTACAAATTTTCTAACAAGTAATGAGGCCTTTATTCGTTACTTTTCATGATTATTCATGTTTTCCGTTGGCCAATATTTACATACTTGGAATCGCATGCCAAGGCTACTCCAAATATAGACATAGTAACCAATGAAATGGTTAATGCTACGAACTTTTATTTTCCCGGTTGCAACACGCGACTGTGAAACAAAGACCCTAAGTAAAACAGCGACATAGAAGATCAACACATTTGAGATAAAATGCTACAGAAGGATACTTAGAATATCATAGGACGGAGAAAAATATTTTAAACACATTGAAGATACTACTAGAGTATTGGTTACTAAACACAATCGCAAAAAGAAAACTACACCTTTTATATATCATATAAAGAGACACAACTGTTTAGAAAGACAAATAATGGAGGGCGGAGAAGGAAAGGCAGATGATGGACTGACGACATTAAAGATAATATGAATACGTCGTTGGAAAATTAAAGCCGCATCGCCCAAGACAGAGAAGGGAATTCATTGGGAAGACAACGTTCTGGAGAGAATACGTCACATGACATCAACCAATGGAAAACGTGGCAATAATTAAAAACGTAACGAACAGAGGCATGTTTACGTTTAACAGTTAGGTCTTCTATATCTACCGTGTCGACGATCACGACCCATAACTGCCATAATAATTCCAGATCTGTCTCTTCTCGTCACTGTACCATTAACTATAGCATTTCCCGCCAATTAATAAGCTACTTTATTGTATTTAACTCTCGCATGACATGGGCATTAGATTCATGTGATAGCTTTGTACTTTTCATATACTATGTGCCGCCAGTCAATATAAATCACTGGAAAAGGTGGGATATACCAAGCTGCATGAGATGAGTACTTGTGTTCTGTGCGAATTGGTTCGAAACGGGAACTCCCTGCTATTTTGAGTTACAGCCACCTATTTCTGTGACTCGTGTTAAGTCGCTGTATCTAGGATATGGCTAATCCCAGACCATCGATAGTATAAGACATGTTGGCTAATTGGAAAACAACATTCTAAAGTGACTCATTTGACTTTCCCCTGGTTTTCATTAGGTACCGTTTTTATATTTTGTGTCGACAGTCAATTAAAAAAAAATCAAGAGAAAAGTCAAGCTGATCACCTTAGATGGCTGTTTTCCAATTATCCAACATGTCTTACTGATGTTGATAATCTCACACAGCGTTATACATCTTGACTGATGCGACTGATAATTTTTCGCTTAGTGTATACTTTGTGTTGCCAGCTAACGAACAGCACGGGAAAAAAGTTATATACTGGTTATGAAAACAGTCAGATAAGCGAAGATAAATGGCGCTGCGTGAGACTTGCGCGAAAAATTGTCCTGGAGACGTACTCGTTTTTTTTGCCTTCTAATTTTATCCAGCTATACTAGTAAGAAGACTAGACGCCTTTGAAAACAAATGCCTACGTATCATTCTGAACGTTAAGTGGAGTGACTTTAAATCTAACACTACTATAAGAGAAGAAAGCAAACAAACCTATATATCTTCCTTCATTAGACAAAGGCGTTGGACTTAATCGGCCATGTTCTCAGAATGAACAGCCTAAGAATTCCCCAGCAGTCACTATATTGGGTGCCACCCAGAGTAAGAATAAGAGGGAAACCTAGAGAAACTTTACGAAGAACCATTAATAGAGAAGGCATGTCAATAAACCTAAACAACACGCAAGAATTGAAAGACCTGACAACACAAAGACAGAAATGGAAAGCTATGGTTTCTGCCCTATTCGCCGCCTATGGTCCTGGAGGAACATAACAACATAACATACTAGTAAGAATTGGTTAGAGATAGAACATGCCGAAGGAATTCTGAGAATATTTATTGACAACTGACCCTTCCTATGACGTCTTAGTTATGCTACTATGTCTAGATATTCGTGTCGACCCGCACTTTCTGCACTGTTAATTTATTTCACCATATTTATGGTTGTTTGCATGTACAGTCATTGATGTTCTGTTGACCAGATTCAATTACCCACTAAGCTGTTCATTGTGTTTTGGAAAAAATTGTCGACAAAAATATTTGTTGTAAAATGTGTTGCTGGTTTAAAATATTGCTGGTATTAATAATGTAATAAAATATACATATTTACCAAAATAAAGGTTTAATTTATATTAAATGCTACTTTTCAGCTTGACAATATTTTAGAAGTTTGTGCTGTCAAGCTACACTCTCCAATATCTGTCATACTCCCTAGCTAATATGGAGTTCGTACTCCCTAGCTAATATGGAGTTCATACTCCCTAGCTAATATGGAGTTCATATTCCCTAGCTAATATGGAGTTCATACTCCCTAGCTAATATGGAGTTCATACTCCCTAGCTAATATGGAGTTCGTACTCCCTAGCTAATATGGAGTTCATACTCCCTAGCTAATATGGAGTTCATACTCCCTAGCTAATATGGAGTTCATATTCCCTAGCTAATATGGAGTTCATATTCCCTAGCTAATATGGAGTTCATATTCCCTAGCTAATATGGAGTTCATACTCCCTAGCTAATATGGAGTTCATACTCCCTAGCTAATATGGAGTTCATATTCCCTAGCTAATATGGAGTTCGTACTCCCTAGTTGATAGGGAGTAACTTACTTATCACTCAATAACAGGTAGTAGTATATGGTATTGTATATAATAACTGACACCAGTTTTGTTTACATTGAACAGTGAGCTGCATTATTTTTATTGTTATTCACATCAACCAACATCTGTCTTGTTCATTCTTTTATTTCTTTGTTATATTTAGTTGCTTATCCCCACAACATGATTTATTTGTTTAAATGTACATTATATTTTCTTGTAGGTAATGTTTCTGGAAGAAGGAAACATCCTCGTCTGTTAAAATGCTCTATATAACATGAGTCAGAGTTGAGATACAAAAAGCATATGAAAACAGAAGTGGAAACATTGATCCAGGTTGTGATTTAACTGTTTACTGAAGATTTATACGCTTGTGCCGCTATAAATGTAGCCTTTCCTGTCTTTACTTGTACAAGACTCCAGATACAAAAAAGTAGTACAGGAATTTTTTTTCCCGTCTTACAATAACTCCGTGAGATTCGTGCCAGAAACCCCTACCATTTAGATTGGCAGTGCTACTGAAATCATATATCATAACTGTTGGTTCAACTATTTTTATATTGGCGCTGATACATTCAATATTGACGACTTCTACTTATATATAACTTTAGGAATTTCCCGTTTCTGAATAAAGTTATGGTCTCATTTGGACAGTCTCGACAACAGTTAAAGTAATGCACATTAATTAATCATCATTAGTGTTGCTGGATTTAGCTCTTGGCCACACTCGAAGTAACAAAACGTTCTGTATATTTCTGATATAAGTTCGTTGTTTCTGGATATAGTCTGACAACAAAACGTTCAGTTCGCCGTTGTGTCTGGATATAGTCTGACAACAAAACGTTCAGTTCGCCGTTGTTTCTGGATATAATCTGACAACAAAAGGTTCAGTTCGCCGTTGTTTCTGGATATAGTCTGACAACAAAACGTTCAGTTCGCCGTTGTTTCTGGATATAGTCTGACAACAAAATTTATAGTATCGTTTGAGTTCCTGCATATTCGACAATAATCGAAACAACACAACGTACAGAATTGTGTGGATATAGTCACCAGCTTCACGTCATGATGCATAACTTACGAAATCGTATGCACTAACACGTGATAGTAAATGCCAGATCTAATGATATCAGTGATAACTGCAACATTTCCTTTGATGTTAAACTGCGACTGCCAGAAATGATGTGTGGTAGCGAGATGTAATTCACTCCAAACCATCTCATCATATTCCATATATTCAATACATGACAATGAAATGTGAAAGCCTGCATCTTTCAAAACATCATTCTTACACAACGGAGAATATTTGTCTAGAAGTACATCATCTTGATGATACTTACCACATCAAACACATGATTTCTCAACAACACCAAGACCAGCAGCGGAATATGCCTATATCCCCAACCCCCCAAAAACATGCCCGAATTGAAAGGGGTTCCAATGATTGTGTTGTCAGGAGCAATAGGGGAGGGAAGGGTAGTAGAGAGGATTCTTCTGAGTTTAAAGTGGGCACAGAGAGTGGAATCACGCATATTAAATCTGAGGTCTCAGATGCCATGGGAAAAGTGCATATTAAACAGGAGACCTCTACTTCCCAGAATTATGCAAATTGTAGCAGCTCACTTCATTCAAACATGCCTTACTTCTTACACAGCAGCAGCAGCAGTGCCAACTGTACAGATTCATCTACTGTTATATCATCTCTCACTCCCACATACAAAGATCACAGAAGTATAAAGCCCCCATCTCAAGTATCTGGCCATATGCCCTCGTCCCCAGAAGATATGGGTGATACTGTCTACGAGCAGCCAGACTCATCGACAGGAAAGTACGAGGATCTAACACGTGAACTCGTTCAAGGAGTAAATATAACTGGTGTCACAGGCTCCACGAGTTGGTCAACCATTGCAACTTCCACTAAAAGTGAAACAGCAATGTGTCAGGTTTGTGGGGATCTCGCTGCAGGATTCTACTGTGGTGCCTATATCTGCGAAGCTTGTAAGGTAAGTATGAATGTTTGTTGAAAGTACCAGTAACATAGCATTAGGTATTTTGCCTTGTTGGTTTGTTAAAAGTGTCATTAACATGCATGCGATATTTTGCGTTGTGTTTTTTGGAAGTATCCTTGACGCGCATGAGATATTCTGCTTTGTTGATTTGTTAGAAGTGTCATTAACATGCATGAGATATTCTGTTTGGGTGAAAGTGTCATTATCATGTATTAGGTATTATGTTTTATTGAAAGTGTCAATAACATGCATACTGTTTTCTGTTTTGTTTAAATCGTCATATGAGGTATTACTGTGTTGTTTGATTGTTTTAAATGCCAATAACGTAACATGAAGTAGTGTGTGTTAGCTACGATATCTATACCTTTCAGTCTGACACATCTGACTTCTACGTGTCCTTTGGGTCACTTAGACCTGTGATTTCTCTACATCCGTAGTAGCATTTTACTACATGCATGTCGTATCACATTTCTTATTCTTCGCTAGATTTTTAGGGCTTTCAGCATGACAAGTCATTACCCATTATGTTCCACTAGAACTGTACGTAACTTGTGTCAGTTAACAAAATATTCAAAAAAAAATGTAATTCATAGGAAGAAACATTAACTAAGAGACGCAAGTAACGTAGACACGACAATAATGTGCAAAACACTGTTTTGCAAACGGTTACGATTGGTGTTATTGAAGCTATTTTGTTTTTAATTACAATTAACCATCTGGCCACTAATTGTCAACATACCAATTTAAGTGTTGCTTAAATTACTACCTTTGAATTCTATTTTCTTTTATGTTCAGTGTCTTCTAGTAATGTTCTCATTTTTGCAGTGTTGTTTTTCTTATTTACCATACTAGATTTAAATTTATGTTAGGTTATTGAATATTACATAATTCTATGTAGTCCCATATATTGGTCCAAATAGTCCCTATTTTCTTTGTTTTTGATTTTTCTTTTTGTTTTTCTTTGTATTATCTTGATAGATCTATCGGTCGAAACGTCCATTTGTTCTGCTGTAGGCTTTCTGTAAAACTAATTATGTATTGTTTTAGTTATCTACCTATATTGGTATACGGTTTTACTGCGGTGGCCCATTCATTGAACTTCAACCGGGCAGCTTGGATATAACTGCCAACGAGCACTCATCGACAGGAAAGGACGAGAATTTACCACGAGAACACATAAATTACACACAGACACACACAAATATGTAATGTATTTCAGAATTTTCTGTTGTTTTATCTTGGTAAAGTGGGATTTGTCTTGTTAAACTCCTAAATATCCACTTCTTTCTTATTATGGTTATAGTCAAGCCCATGGTCTAACCACCCCAGGAAACTAAAACATGACATTTAGTATTAGATAGGTTAGCACTCTCCCCCATAAAAGACCTTTACAAACCGCGCAATAACTAGGAGATAGGTAAAGGTAGGTCCAATGGCAGTAACCTGCCATCGGAGGTGAAGATAACTCTTCATGTACTAAGCCGCAATAGCTATTAGGTAGGGTTGCTAGTACCCTTCCTTGCTGTCTTTACATCCCATAATAACAAGGAGATAAGCGTTTCTTATATGCGTTACAATAACGTATGTGGCGGGAACGTAAATTTCCTACCACTCTTCCTTTCTGATGTTTCTACAGCCCTGATGGACACTAACGGCCACGTCTCCCTGTACACAAAGCGTTGCGAGTACGATGAGACAAAGCCTAGCTGCCTTTCAGGCAGATCGTCAGCGCTAAACCGTGACCGACAGTGGGTATAGGAGACAGATCAACTAGAACGTAAACATGAATAGTGTTTTTGGCTTGCGACTCCAAGTATGTACAAGCGATAAGACCAATAAGAAGTCCAACTTAAAGCAAAAACGTAAGGAACGAGGACATAATTAATACTGTTACGCCCGTGTGCTGTCGGAGTCCGAAAGAAGAGCAAAGAATAGCAATTAATAGAAATTAATATCGTAGGATGCGACTAAGGAGGTTATGGGATGGAGTTGTTTGTCCCATCCCATATAGGGTCAGTGACCCAAAGCCATGCTGAAATAGGATGTGTCCGGCCGAAAGGCGCAGATATCACAGCAATGCTGTAAAACCGTGACACAGTTCATTCCGTTCTCCGGACTACATCCTGCTGATCTGCATGAGTTTGAGAACGAACGCAGACGAAGAAGAAGAATACTGTTAAAATGCATTTACTGTCATAGCCACGGCCATTTGTTTTGTTTGTTTTATTTGTTAAATAGGGGTTTATGCCTCATATGGTCGAGGCCCGCCTCTTTCAACCTAGGACTGGTGTCCATATTGGTCGGTTGGGGACCTGTGGTTTTTGTGGCTTGTCTGCCTGGTTTTTGCTAGTATGTGGCTCTGTTAGCCAGGTTCGCTGTTGGGCCTCCTAGCTGCAGTCCTTGTATGGACTATGTTGTGGCTCTGCCTGTCTCTGGTATTGATGAGACTATAAGGTGGTAGTCCTTAGAAGGACTTTGTGGTGATTGGTTGGAGCTCTTTCTTCTATTCAGAGCTATTTGCTGTGTTGTTCCTTAGCTGTGTCGGTCTGGATTATAAGGTGGCAGTCCTTAAAAGGACTTTGTGCAGGATTGGTTGGGGCGCTTTCTTCTGCTTCTTTCCTGTGCTGTTCATTCGCTTAGAGGGTCTGGAACACATGTTGTCTATGCTGACATTGGTTGTGCAGTATCGGCTGCTGATTGTACCTGTGGAGAAAGATTTATTTTTTTTTAAATTATGAAATGAAGTTTATAGCCCTTATAAGGACTTTATTCTGTCTGGTTGGTGCTCTTTGTTGTGTTGTGTCATCTCTGTGTTGTTCCTGTCTGGGTTGGCTGTTGATTATATGTTATATTGCTTGCCTGCTGGTGTTACCTGTGGATTGTTTTATTTTTTTGCTGATGTTTTTTTTTGTTTAAAAAAAATTAAATTTAGATCCCCCCCCCCCCCCAAAAAAAAAAACAAAGCATATATATTCATACATATATACGGTTTTGAATTTTCCTATAGTTCTATGCCTATATGCATACCATATACATGTACACACACAATTGGGTCTACATAGTCATATATATGCACATACCTCCTTTATACAAATAGACATACCCATATATACATACATCTATGTATTCATACATCTATGCATGTATATATGTATACATACATCCACATATATATATATATATATATATATATATATATATATATATATATATATATATATATATATATATATATATATATAATATATATATATATATATATATATAAGAACATATCATCCTTTTTTTTTTTAAATTAAAATTACAAGACAAAATATATACATACAATGGTATTATCTACATCTCTATTCTTCATTCGATACATGTTGTGATTATACTAGTCTAGACATGACAATATATGGTAGCCACGGCCATGAACGCAACTGTAGTATAAGACCTCACTGCAAAATGTAAATAGGCCTTCATTCGGTACGTTTTGGATTATTGTAACACTTTATTGGTTACTATTTATATACTTGGAGATTCCTTGGCTATTTTTGGCATGCGATTCCAATTATATAAATATACCAACGGAAAACACGGGAATAATCAAGAAAAGGAACGACTGATATAAGGTATAACAGGTATAATACTGGCAATAGGTCTCACCACGTCTATACCCCGAAACACACACACAGTCGGTTTGACCTATGTTTGAGACTATAGGCGAGAGAATGTGGCTGACAACATTACGCAACTCTCCCTCACTTAATATAATTCCCATCTTTGCTTGCGAAGAAAGAACACCATCACGGTTGTGCAGTAAGAAAGTACACATCTATCCATCCATCCCTTTAGGTTGTGTTCGAATTTTAACTAGATCATGTTGTTCCTTTTGGTTTTTAAAAAGGGGGGGGGGGGTGGCGGTAGAGATTTTAGGGGGGGGGGGTGGCGGTAGAGATTTTAGAAAAATTGACATGCTTAGGCAGTGGTGTCCTGAATTCTTGACGGAGGAGGGACGGGGTCAATAAATGACAAAAATTGTTTAGGTAGTGCATGTACGGACATCCCTTACTTGTCGCCCCCATAGGTCACACAATCTTTTTCTGTATATTTTCTCAGATCTGATCAGATCTTTTCAGATCAGATCAGATCTGAAAAGATCAGTTCTTTAAAATGGTTATTTAGTTAGACTACAGATGGGATTATAGAAAAAAAGAATATCGGCTTTCGAGCAGATGTGTTATAAGGCAATATTAAGAATTTCCTGGGCATAAAATATTGTGAAGTTTTGAGTATGCTGAATATAGAACAAGGATGGCTGGTGAATACAATTTTACATAGAAAACTGAACTATTTCGGACATATACAAAGAAATAATTGTCTACTGTCTTTCCCCAGGTGGTTTATTATCCAATCTTGCCGTTAAGCGTAGGGGTGATTGGAGCTCGAGCTTGTGTTCCAATGCGAGATGTGTCGCCTCGGCTGTGCTATGACCGGTTTTTAAAAAGACAATGTCATGGGGAAAACGCATATTAGAGGGCAGAATTCCGGGAAGTAGAAGAAGAGAAGGAGATGGACAGATGACATCAAAGACTATGAAATATCATAATGATATTGAAGGAGGCAAGCAGATTGGCACAGGATAGAGTCGGGTTCAGGACATCAATTGCAAAGACAACGTTCTGGAAAGAATATGTCACGTGATAATGATGATGATAGATGGGATAATGAATTCCTATGTGTGTTTATGAGGTTCGACATGGAAGAAGAAAAAATATGTAACACTGTCACCAGCTATACATATAGGCTACTTAAGAGAGACGCAAAATGAGTTAAACAGGTTACTAAAACACTTACCTAGCCTATTAATAAAAATATATTAAAAAAGTATATATATATAAAAACATACAATAAAACTAAACAGGACAATTCTCCACGTATCGGCTCAAATTGAACCTTTTTCAAGAGACAAACAACAGAAAACGACAAAATAAAAAACAAAATAGATGTCTATATTTCATCAAGCCCCGTCTCCATAGCGCAGGCATGGCAACGCATCTAGTAAAAGAGAAAATGCTTTTGTTTAGTTTTATTGTATGTTTTTATATATATACCTTTTTAAATATATTTTTATTAATAGGCTAGGTAAGTGTTTTAGTAACCTGTTTAACTCATTTTGCGTTACTATTTGTTCATTAGGTTACTGCGGCACCATCCACTTTGTCGGACACCCTCTGACCATTTGGTTATTTATATTAGGAGAGACGCGAGGCTGACTATCTCCTACCATTATATAATGAAAGTTGGCCAAGAGTGCCATGGTGAAGTCGGGTGTGTCTTACTGAAAGGCGCACATTCCGCAGCTGTGTTGTATATCACAATACGACTCATTGAATTCTTCGAATTAGATTATGATAACCAGAAGCTGTGACGCTTGTTCCTAATCCAGAAGAAATGTAACAATTAATGCAGAATAATATGCATTAGAAACAGTCTCGAAAACATCCAGGTTGAGAGTCATCTGAGGGACAATGATCCTCAAGCCTGTCACCAGGATGAAGCTTTCAGTCTTCTCCAGGTCAGAGCGGGGCCCCCAAACCAAGACCGTCGACAATATAAGGCCTTTTGACTAATTAGAAAATAACATACTAAAATGACTCGTTTGACTTTTTCTCGTGATTTTCATTGATTATATTTGTGTCGACAACCAATAGAAATCACAGGAAACGTCAAAGGAGACATTCCAGAAAGATGTTTTCCAAATAACTATGAGATTTCAATGGAAACCCTAAACGTTTCACCGTAGCTTAGTCCTGTGACTGTCTTGTCACGAAGTTCCATTGAAATCTGGACAGTCTTGGAGTGTGTTCATGAGTCTGTACTCCTGTTCCACATACTCCATGTCAACATCATCAAATACTATTTTCCATTAACTATGTGTCATGCTGGTCAACCCTCCGCTTCAATAAGCAATGACACAAATTTACTATTTTTAACATTCTCGGGGATTTTCTGAACTAGAGTACAAAAGTCATGCAATGATACTTTATGATCATACTTGATTTGCCCTCGAAAATCCTACGTATGTTATCTATATGTCTTACCTATCGTGCTATTGTCATGCTATGTTACTAAATTTGGCGCTAAACGTAACGTACCCTTATCGTTGGTGTCGACAAGACAGAACGGCGGACTCGTGTAAACTCCTGAAAGTTACTTAACGAGTTTGCGCCAAGGAGAGAAACAACCGTCTGTGACTGTGGACTGTATTGTTTAGCTTGGCAATGTGTTGCGTGTTGACCTGACACATATTTCACAGAAATTCGGTCCTGCTGTCAGCTGCGAGGCTAGACCAGATGGTCCTACCATGACCGTGGACAGTACTATAAGACTTATGTACAGACAGTAAACACGACCTGAAATATTGGTAGGAAATATGCAGTTTATTTTTTTTATTATTTCCGTGAATTTCGTTTGTCTGTCTTGGTTTTGTTTCGCATGCGACTCCAGGTATATAGTGTCCAACGAAAAGTACTACAATAATCAAAACGTCACGAATAAAGTCTTGTTTACTTTCTGTTCAGATGCCTATACCATGAGACCCGATCATGGTCACACTGTGATGTATTGTGGTAAGAGTACTGTCGGGAAACAAAAAAACAGTATCGTTCACACGTCTCGTTTTGACTACAAAGTAATAATAGTATCCACAGTCTTCATGGGTATAATTTTATGCAAGTTTCCAAATATGCACTTATCAACAACAACAAAATTTGCAATTTATAATAAATGTAGGGAAAGTATCATACCGTAACACATTTATCTGAATATGTAAAAGTATACACATCGGTATTGCAAAAGACCACACATTAAATTACTACAAGCTGCTGTAAGAAATAAGGCGTTGACAAAGCAATCCATATACAGAATATGTCATCTTTAGAAATAACACGGATGATTGTTTCATTCAACTGAAGTTTCGTTTTGTATTGAAAAATTGTTAAACTATATATATATATATATACATATATATATATATATATATACATACAAAATATATATGCCTATGTGTATTAATTTATATATGAGTTATAATTTCGTATGATGGTAGGCCTAAAACTCTTCAGTTTAAAAAAAAAAATTTTTTAGGAGTTGGGCTTTATTTTCAAAATGTTGAGTGGGTATTTATGGTTGTATTAGAAATACATCCACAAGTAACTGTGATTGTAGTGGTATCCTGAACATCAAAGGCGCTGGTATATATAATAACAATGGTTAGCTCAACAACAAAGTGACGCCATGTGAAGTAATGTTTCCTGTAGCTTTTGTGTATGCTACTGAAGTAACGTGAAATCTCACTGACGCACATCGACACCGAGGTCGAAAGTCAAGTAAAGGCAATCACTTATTTGACATGAACACCCACGCTTGAACGATGTATAAAAGTATAGTTAGTTACATATAAAGATAAATATATATATATATATATATATATTACTGTTCTGTCGAATCGATAACGTTATGTGTTAATAGTTTTATGCTGCTGATTTGACATAGAGCAGTGACACTGTCCTCTCTCCTATTTTATTGATACTACTGCACACATGCATATTATCACTCAATCTACGAACACATCAGTGTTCCTACTGTGGTATTTGGAACAAGTTGTTTATTTGTTTAAGGATGATATTTTTGGTTAAATACAAATTACCTCTTATGGTAAGGTACGCTGCTTTAAACCGCAACGTTAGTCGAATAATGTTATATCGGCACTTTCAACCGTCATAAAATAGTAAAGTCGCGGTTATGGTAATTCACTCACTACAATATCCAAGATGTCTATGATCACATTTTTGAGTGATTTATATCTTTTGTATTTTATGTGTTTTGTACGCCAAAAATCCGCCGAAGACGGATGTGTCGGGCCACTGGCGCAAATAAAACGGCGACACAACGCATTTTCATTCTCTGGATTACATTCTGCTGGAAATCTATAAGACAATGTTCCTGTTGAAAGAGAAATCCAGCGGTAGTTTGAGAATGAACACTGAAGAAGAAGCAGTAAGCCAAAACAGAAATACGGGGATGGTTTGAGTGGTTCAAATCTTCTCCATAGACAATATGAAAATGTCCATTGTCTTTCCCCAGGTGAATGATGGTTGGTCGTATCCAAACATGACGTTATGCGTAGGAGTTGTTGTTCCAATGCTAGATGTGTCCTCTTAGTTGCGTGGAGTCCATGTATTTTCAAGGTTATTTTGATGTTTTCTATCCGCCGTTTTCTTGGTCTACCTATGACTATATCCGGATATTCTTTTGTTATATGCTAATAGATTCGTTCGAATCCCACTGGGACGAAATTTATTGGGTTGCTTACCCTGATATGCCTCACATTGCCAATGTGCTTGCCAACCCGGCTCACCATATGGTAACAAAAACGAGTATGACATCATATAAAACCATTGATGTTGGTTAATTATAGAGACGTTGATCAGATTGACGAGCGCACTTCATAATATTTGCATACAACAATGGCGTCTGCTTTGAGTCGTGCGGGGAAACACATTCCGTCTCGACACCAATCGTTTTGATTGGATGGCGCATGAAATTCCGTGACATAATGCTCTATTTATAGAGCATTCTAGAGAGAATTACAGAACATGGCTATTATATTATAGATTATTGGTAATTGGTTTGGTTTAGGTTCATTCTCATAAGGTGACTGAATCATCTTACTTGTCTCTCAATAGACTTACTATATGATATTATACCTGCTCTAATATCACTAATATGAAAATAAAACATGATTCACTACGAAACACATAAAACACCGTTACAATAAAAATAATGTATATGTTTTGTAATGGATGGTTAGTGATGTTCCTAAAACGGTCATTCAATTTGTTTGTTTACTAAGTATGGGATTAAAACCCCCTTACGCCGAGGTAAACTTCTTTCAACTTAGGACTGAAGTCCATTGTGGTTATATCAGGCGTGTCGGCTTTTTATGATCTTTTTTGTCTACTTTTTTGTGACCTTATGGTCTAGGTCCCTAGGAGCAGTATTAATTATTATTGTATGTGTAAATGTTGAGTCATTTGTGAGACCTGTTGAGGTGAGAGTCTATTCGGTATTGTGTCTGTCCTGATAGGGTTTTCATGATGTCTGTGTGTATGAGCCATAAAAATAACTAGTGCTATTCCTAAAAAGGGAACGGTGACAACCCGGAAAAGAATCTCTACCCCCCCCCCCCCCGCCCCAATGTGAACTTCCTTCCTTGACGAGGCTCGAAGACCGATTCTGTCAACATTAGCTGTATCAACCATCATACTGGTACACTTATTACTGACCACTTCAGTAGCATATACTATCTGGTGCATGTGATGTTCAGGTGACTGCCCTTAAGTCGTGCATCTCAGGTGACCGAATTCGACACGTCTAAGAATTGGTACATCTATCAATGTAGCTCAATATAGCCTTTTGCGATCAATGCCCGTCGTTTCTAATGGTAGATATCGTGTTGTTCTGTCATTTTTATGTATGATAGATATTTGGTTATATTCTTCAATTTTCTGTTGGTCTTTTTTCACCTCTTACCTTCTAGTTTTTACTTTCATATGTGTATCCATATTTAGCTTTGTCATCGGACAGTGCCGTTCTCACCAGTATGTTGTGAATGTGTTCTTGATAAAGACCTTGTGGTCGAAACGTTTTTGTGTATTACAATTTGTGTATCCAGCTATTAGCTGCACTTCAGCACTGTTTCCTAGTTTCGTCTATTTGTTTTATTCATCACAGTCTTCACATATTGTTATGAAGTTCAATGTAGCGCCTAGTCGTAGTCGCAGGAGCTTTCATTTCGCATTTAAAAAAACAAAATACTTATTCCTAATTTGGCATGTTCTAGAATCTAAATGGCCCCTGAGCAGAACACATGTATGTCTTTTTTTTTACGTGTGCCCAATTTTTCTGTACACTATTTTATTACTAAGTTCATAACTTAGCTCTTGATCTTCCCAGGTCTACATTGATCTCTCAATTCTTATCTCTTTTCTTGCCTTATTTGTACGCTGCCTCATTTCCTGCAACTCCATGTTCCGGGATCCACATTACATTAACCTCAATGCCAATGTGATGTAATGTAGTTATATGTAATGTTTTCTATATTGTGTCTGACCTGTGACTGTCTTGTTATGGATCATATCTAAGTGAATAATTTTTATAGCAATCCCCCTCCAATTCCAACAAAGCAAAGTCGTACCATGTGTGTGCACCATCGATAAAATAGTACTCACTACAGCAAAACTGAAATCCAACAGGCAAAGCTTGGAACAGGTTAAACTTCAATCAAACAGGCAAAGCTTGGAACAGGTTAAACTGAAATCAAACAGGCAAAGCTTGGAACAGGCAATGAAGCTTTGCTAATCACCGGAAACACACATAATAACACACACAATTCGACGCTTCGATCAAAATGCTGTTATCAAAACTACATTCACAACGAA
Organism: Meghimatium bilineatum; assembly: GCA_034231615.1. Classification (NCBI taxonomy): domain Eukaryota; kingdom Metazoa; phylum Mollusca; class Gastropoda; order Stylommatophora; family Philomycidae; genus Meghimatium; species Meghimatium bilineatum. The sequence continues at coordinate 29,344,043 of CM067313.1, read as the reverse complement.
AACAACGAGTTAGAACAACACTATTGATGTTCACGTGGTAGCACAATTGGAGATAACCGGAAGTTAAAACTAGAAGACCAGAGGGGAAACAAGACAAACAGAAAATAGATAAAACACACCCAAATATCAGTGAAACATGACAAACAGAGAAAATAGACAAAACACGGCCAAATATCAGTGTAACAAGAAAAACAGAGAAATTCCGCTAATTTCGGCCTTTTGGTCGAAATGCCGATTTATGTGTGTGCATCCAGTTATTATCAAAACTTTATAAAACTGTTCCAAGTTTTGGCTATCTACCACCATGTTGATTTGTATTATCTAGTTTATGGGTTCTCAAAGTGGGTGGTACCGTCATCATTTGGCGCTGAACCCTTCAAATGAGGGGAGAGGGAATAGTGGGTTAAGAAGCCATTGGGGGAAGGTGCGTTCGGGCGGTGTGTGGGTAGGTGGCTCCTTGTAGAAGAAATTATAATATATATTTAAAAAATAATTATTTTCCTGATTGTGCGATTGGATAATCATTTAAAATTTAAATTCTGCATTTTAATCTTATACCCGTCTTACACGATCGATTTTTTCCCATCAACTTTCTATTTCAATTATTTAAATCATAAACCATGTCTGAGAGAAATAGATGTCAGGTTTCTATGTCAATGAGAAAATAGAGCGTGTATATTTGTGTGTATAGTAGGTTATGTTTAAAATAGCAAATATATTCGCAACATTTCATAATATTACGTTATATTTTTTAAAATTATATTTAACGACTGTTTTTAACGAAAGGTAAACCCAATATTCACAAACTTTTAAAAATGCATCAGGCTCATCCTTGACATTAAGTATTTTAAGTTGTTTATTTTTACTTTATAAGTTCGAAATAAACAATTTATCAATATATTTTATGGTGTTTCAATTATTAGAATACGATTCTTACTAATGTAATGCAATCTCTTAATATTTATTCCGAATTTTTATATTTAAACCATTGTGTCAAACTGTGCATTCGAGCATGCGCTTTTACAATCTTTACATATGGGATATGTTTTTATAAAAATCGATATAGCAATAACTGTGTTCAACATGAAGCATACAGTGAGCCCTGCTTTTTCAATAATATAACGGCATTATTGTATTAGTAATGTAAAAGCATCAGTAATTTGTAACAGCAGTAATGTATCATTAGTTGCTATTTAAGTTGAAAATATCAAACGGAAAACTGTTATTGTGGCGCGGGGGGGGGGGGGGGGGGGGGGGTGAGGGCGTTGCAAAGTGGGTTGTGGTCCGAAACAGTTTGGGAACCTCTGATATAGTTCATCGTTTTAAAACAGAATTGCTGATTTCCCCACTCCTAGTGGACTGTGGACGCGTTACCATGTGACAATTTTGTGGTACATTTGTTCCTTGTTTGGTGTCCATCGTTAGATTGTGCAGAATCTACCTACAGAAAGTAATATATATGCATATAGCAAACAATTGTAGTCTGTAAACTAGTTTGTATATCACTTTTTATTACATAATTTCAGAAATAATTCAATTATAACATTGATAAGAATAATTATTATAGTTTTAGGTACTATTCTTATGAGTGGCACGATGTTTGTGATGTTTGAAAATATTTTATTAATGGGAGGGTTAACTATTTCGGTTAGGGTTAACACATACCGATCTAGTTCTTCTTAGCTAGCAAAACTATAATCACTCGGACGTATGTTCTCATATGAGACACATGAACGTTAGTACATTGTACTGTTATCTTACAGCAATGATGAAATATAGCAGTATTTTAGAGCATACCTCCAAAAATCTCTTACAGCGAACACCAACTGTATTCTAAAATATAGAATATAGATTCTTGATTCTTCTTGATTCTTGATTAGAAACTGGCCTCACAGCACGTGGGGCATTCCCATAAGTGCTCCTCCCTCTGCTACAGCAACCTTCCGACTCGATGGTGTTTCGAGTCTAATGTTGCGGAAACAGACGTCGATATAAGGGCACAACTCTGGCCCTTGCGACAATTTTCTTTGTTGTTCTGCCTACCTACGCCGTGCCCATAACTAGTTCAAACACAGCGTCGGCCTGTCGGAACAACATGCTAACTGTTATCGAAGGTTACGACTACGGGATTTTATAGATGACGTGCCATGAAGCTTCTATAAGAAGATAACCTCAATATAAAGGCATGTCATCTACTAAGGTTTTCTGTTGCATGAGCCATTGGTGAGACCCACAGACGCAACCGCATGCGCATTTCTATATAGAATATATGAATATAGCTAAAGAGAGAAAAGTTGTGGATGGGTGATTCTGAGGACATAATATACAATGTGTGCCTGTGGGATGCCGAAGTAATAAATACGCAATGGATATGTGTGCCCGTAGATTACCAGACCAAGTAATAATAACTCTCAATAGACAATGCAAATTGTGGTGCCAATTTCATTGAAGGAGGCATAGTTACTTACACTGATGGTTTGGTTGTTAGGCAGGTACGTGTTACTTCTTCGAAACTCAGTGTGTAGGGAATGCCATCAAAGAGGAAAGTGGTACGTTTGCTGTGACCACAAACAGAATACAGCTATGGATATAGTCATGCTTGGCGGTGACGTTTTTAAACAGGATGAGCACTCAAACGACAGCTCGTCTGCATCCTCATTGACCCGATAATGCACGATCAGAATAAAATAAGTGGATTTCATTCATGAACAGTGAATTGGGACAGGAGGTATGACAAAGTTGGATGGCGTCACATTAATTTACGCGCCTGGTCTTGCAGATGTTATAGACAGCGATACCGCACACACACACACACACACACACAAAATCCGGGTTGTGATTTCTCGCAACACACGACCACTCCTCCAGTGGACTCAGCTGTAAATGAGTACCTGACGCATGAGTTATGGGATGTAAAGACATCAAGGAAGGGAACTGGCCATCCCAGCAAATAGTTGCTGCGGCTTAGTACATGAAGAGCTATCTTCACCCCACATTGCAGGTTGCTGCCATGGGACCTACCTTTACCATACTGCACAGATCCACTTGCGTTTCCTTCTACTGTGTTGGACGGTAGAGAAATGTATCGGGCTTACATACCGAAATTACCTTTACGAACAACAGCAAGGATAACTACAATTAATGAGGGTGATGATTCATTTTCCATATCCCGATTGAAGAACCAGGAACTGAAGTGCACATACAGCAGAAATAAGAGCCACCGTTAGCTTATTATCATCACATAATGAGTCCTAATAATAATGGGTTATAGATAGTGCTGCTCTGTCCATCAGTTTCCGTTATCAACGGTAATATCAAGACATATTTTTCAGAAGCACATTCTCAGACTTTATTTCTTCATACACGCGTATGATGTTACAAGAAAGTAAGTACCTTGGTCACTAGCATTCTGAATATCTTCTCAACATATCAAGTACTTATTCGCACATTGTCTGACTTTTTCTAGTTTGTCTCAGCTCAGCAAGATTGTTTCTTGTTGATTTTTTGTGTGATTTTTAAGTACTGTCTTGATCCTGCACATTGAAGGCTGAAGTAACTGCTAGTTAGCCTCAAAACAGTCTTGATTTTTTTGCTCACGTTTGCCATAAACGTTTACCGCCGCTTGATCTGACTTATAGGGCGTTTCAAAATGCTTACCCTCATATTCATTTTAATATTTCAATAACCGATAGTCGAATTTAACTATTGGGTGACATTTTATGAGCCATAGGTGTCTCGTAAATTTTCGTCCGAACGGGTCCCAACATTGTATCATGAAAATATGTCAGAACTGTAGAAAATAAATAATGAACTAGAAGTATTATCACAAATTCCAAAAAAGAATATTGCAGATAATTCTTGAAAGAGTGAAAACTAAGTCAGATTAAATTTTAACCGACGGGGGATAAAATGAATTCATCGAAAGATAAGAAATGCTGTGATACGAATAATCAACATCATGTATGTATTTTTATGAGATAAAATAAATCAAGCTTGCAGGTCAGCAGAAATGTTGGCAGTAGTGTAAGATTACTAATTTAAACATGTAACGTCGCCTTTTGGTGTAATGTTCTCGTTTCTTGATAAAGGCCTTTTGATCTAACGTTGATTGTGTACTGTTTTTGTATTATTATGTCCTGTGTACTGTTGTGTGTATTCTTCCACGTTAGCATCCGACAGTGAAAGTGTGTTAGCCGACGTTCAATAAGATTACATTACATGTGTTTTACATAACTACTTTTTTCACACAGTTTTACAGCAGTTTTACCTTTCTTTTTATTAACAAGACACCATACACTTTCAAAGATTAACCTATCCTGCAGTAGTTGAGAGTGGAAGGTGAAGAGGTGGTAAACAAATATTGAGCTGATAACATGAAGCAATTGTATGAGCATGATCATTCCACAGGCATATGAATGACTGAGGATAGCAATGTTTGGTGGGATTTTTGTATTGATGTCTCCAATGTGACACCTTTACAACTCTTACGGGTTTTATCATTATATTACTCACCTTTAATTTCTATTGATAATACACCTATGAATTACTGTGTTATTTTGACATTGACCGTAAAAAATTTATAATTGAATAAATGTGCAGGAAGTTTAGTTTAAACTTGTACATAAATTGGTACTCCGTGTTCACTTCTCGAGATTTACATGCAGTTTTGTTTGTCCTCATTACACACGAATTGAAGGGAAAAAAAAACATAAGACTTAAAAATGGTTACGACTATTGTACTTGTCTTTATTATAAATAGCTAAGTATAAGACATTTTGAAAAGTTGTTTTTCATGTTAACCGAAACAAAATGTCTGTTGGATCACTAGAACTAATCATGCCGAAATCGGATGTGCTAGGCCTACAAGGCGCATAACGGTGGCACAACGTAATCACGCTCCCGGCGGAAATCGCATGGATATCCGTGATGGTTACAATGGAGAGAACGAAAAACAAACAAACAAACTAGAACTAATAACTGGTACAGCATATTTCATGAATTTTAGTCCGAAGGTTGCACAATTACAGATTTATAAGCAGGGGCACATAATTTTAATCTTACTATAACTAACTACCCAATTTTGACATATGTGCGCCTTTCTGCTAATGACATCAGTTTGTGGCTAGGTTCTTTGTTTAGTTTGACCCAAAAAATGGTCGTCAGTTACTTAGTTATCACATACATTATAGTTTTGAGAAATAGATATGTTATTACACGTTTCATCTTGATACCAGCACTTCTAACTAGCTAGGTCAGATAGAGCAGTCTAGGGTTAGACACCATACTTTGTATCTGCGAGATTATGATTACTTTCTGCATGTGGCCCTTATGTCCTTGCTGTAATTGTATTTTGATCAGCGAAAATTACGATGGATTTTTAACCGGCAAATAACCACCCGCTCTCCAGATTAGTATGCTTTACAGCTATCACACCAGTTGACTAACTTTTAGGGTACAGTACAAGTAGACGTCACCACCTGTTTAATTATTTCCCTTGTCTATGTTTGTAAATTTCACGTTCATCATTTAATAATTGAAATATTTATCTATTTAGGATTGGGGTTAGGGTTAGTTATCTAAAACACAATTATCCTAACCCAAACCCTAAAATAAATTAATATTTCAATTAGTAAATGATGCACATGAAATTTACAGACATATACAAGGGAAACAACTCGACTATGTGGTGGTGTCTACTTGTACTATACCACTTTTAGTTGATCCATGTTTTTTATTGACGTGCGACTCATCATGTACACAAAGTACCAATTAAAAAAGAATTCGTAGTATTTGGATCAGTTTTAGTATTCCTTTTAGTTGTCGGCGGTATTGTTATATAAAGGGCTTATGTGTGTCTGTCCATCACAAGTGATAATTACCATTTGTTATATCCACTTTAAAAATTAAGTTAGAATTTAGTCCATGCCTAATAGTTCGTAGATGGCTGATAAGCCTTTTATCTAAATAGCTTATAATGTGTAGATGACGGGCTTCTTTCTACTTAGGTTTTCCCATATCGAATTACGCATCTCAGCAGCATCTTTTCTGTCAAGAAAAGCTCACAGCGTGTAACGCCACAGTTGAGATAATATACACATGGTCTCTATGCCCACTACTTCCAAACTAACAACCTCGTGAACACACAAGTCACATTTTGACCACAGACATCTCCTCAATGTTCTATACACAACTTAAACAAATTCAGGTTCTCCATTTCCTCACACCATACACTGTAAACATATATCTGGACCGAAGCACACAAGCAAAGTGTACTCCATTGGCGTCTCAAAACTGGGACTAGTTCTTTGTGGCTAGAGTTTAAGTAACGGTCGTTGACCTAAATAGATTAAATTTTTTTGAAGTTTTCTACCATGAAGTTCCTGCCATACACGCTGTAAAAGGCGACAAAGGATGTTTTCGGGGTAGAGTTGGTTGTTCCATTTCATAAAGGGTCAAATGATCCGGAAGTCATAGTAAAGTCAAATATGTCAGGGCAAAAGGATATCAAGCAAATATATAAACCACGACACACAGTATTCCGGACTACATCCTGCTAATCTGCAGGATTTTGAGAACGATCGCAAAAGAAGAAAGACTCTTGCAGATTAACTGCAGAGAAAGGAATGCGCTTTCATGGTTTACAGCTTAGCCGTGATATCTGCGTTTTTGAGTCTTATACATCCAATTTCAACGTGTCTTCTGGGTTACTTTGACCATCTTACTTTGCTCGGTGGGGCAGTCAACAATATATCTCTCAATACCTCCTTAGTCACCTCACACTAAATACATGGCCAGTCAATAATATTGATTTTATTTGCTCCCATTTCCGACCCGTAAACTCATGGACGATCATTTAAGTCACGGGCAGGGAACCGACGGCGACACTCTTTAACAGACCTCGTGGGTTATTTTGGCGTTCTTTTTGTTTTCTTACGTATTTTCGGCATCTCATGTATTACTCACTATAGACAATCACGCATCATATCAATCTAATACTTTTATTGTTATTATCAACAATATTAATACTTTCGTTTTCAGTTTTGCATTTTCCTTGCATAACTACTGTATATTCTCGTAATGCATTCACATTTCGATTCTTGTATCCAATTAGTGCCTACCGCCAAGAGAAGTAATTACATAGACAGTCACTAATTCCAAACCATTTCCACAAGGGTTAAATATAAATTTATTTAGGGTTAGTATTAGTTATGTAAAACATAACTAACCCATAACCCTAACAAGTGAATATTTAAATTAATTATTGATTAATTATTGGTATTATATTTAGATTAATTAGACATAAAATACGCCGATAGGCACTAATTGGAAAGAAGAACCCACATTTCCGTTGTTGTCGCTCCTATTCGTTTGTTTCTGATTTTATTTTTCCAGAAATATTCGATTTTGTGATACCATTCTGCGCTAGTTTGTCTATATCTTAATCAAACTTTTTTAAAAATGGGAACGTCGATCCTGTGTTGAAGGTAAAACTACTACAGTGTATTTACCCCTTTCAATGTGTATGCGTGTTTTAATTATTTACTTACCACACAATGCACAGTTTTACTACAGTCTCCAGCTCACGAAATGTTTACAGAAGCAGTAATATCTCTTCGATCGAGTATAGTACAAACTAGTTAGAATATAGTGGGTTTATGGTTACTACAGACAACCATCGCCCACCTGGAGAAACCACACGGCAGTTTCACAAGGTGACTCGTGAACGTTAATGTTAAATAAAATGAGAATATTGCGAGGTGGCCTGGATTTTGAATTAAGGCTGCAATAATATCGGCGTCACTATAAGGTGTTTAGTTGTAAATAATGTTTATATATGGACATATGGTAGCAGGATTACCTCAACGGCATCCCCATGAGTTTTTATAGTCATGCAATCCAATATAACCAAATTAGACTTACGTCCAAGATAGAAATATTGCTTCTTACTGAAAGAGGTAAGCCATTTCATTACCAAAAAAACTCCACCCCAATTGTATTGCAGTAATTGGAGTTTTATGGAAATGACATGAGCATGTTTATAAGCGATAACGACATGCACGATACTGAAGTTTCTTATCATAACATAAAGTTACATATCACATGTTAAATTGAGGTTACGTTCATTTTAAAGGGCTCTGCCATATGATCGTCAATAGTGCCGTTCTTAATTGTAGTTTTTTTTGTAGTTGTGTATGTAGTGTTACTAATGGTCTTTTGAAACGTCGAGATGTATATGTCGGAGTATGTGAACCTCGTAACTCTATGTTTTTGGTGTTCTCTATAGGCTTCGCGAATACATCACGTAGACGGACGATATTTGGCTCCTTTATAGTTTGGATCAAATGCCAGCCGGCGGCGATCACCGCAAATCGAATTACTGTCCAGTTATTCGGCAAAAGCTGAATATTGATATGATTGGGTGAAGTTTTTACCTCTGACCGATGTACAAAGGTCAAACAACTGCAATCCATAGGCCTAGATAATTGTTTTATTTTTTATTTTGATCAACGTTTACTGTATTTTAACATGTTCATAATTATTTCTCCTTGTCTTTCACCTATGCCGTGTATATTTCTGTCATTTATTTATGCATTATTTATGTATATCAGCGAATCGCGTACTACTGTTTATATCTTCGTTTCTGTGTTGCATTCTTAAATTCTAATCGATTGGACGCTGATTTCTCCGATAAACTTTGACATAACAACGTTCTGGAAATACATCGCATGACAAACATTAGAGTACGCAATATTTATAAAGCTAAATTTTACGTTGACTATCATGTAGCCGGAACAGCGCAGTTCGCACGAGTGGGAAGTATATTTTGGGAGAGACTGTGGCCGTGGGAATTTGGTCCAAGAACTTTTTTTTATTTTATTGTTATTTTTTATTTAAAAATTTGTAGAAATTGCAACATTTCAATTCCAAAGCTACATTATAAGAAAAATATTCGCATCTATTCTATTTTTCTTTTTTGTTTTATTCTCGCCCGGGCATTTCTTTTAATTATATACATTTCTCAATAGAGCAAAAGCTAAATTAGAGGAACGATCTAACCGAGGGGGCAGACTGTATTCATGAAAAAATAGAAGCGCTTTGAAATGAATAATCAAGATCATACAACAATATGACCTGTCTGTAAAAGAGACGCATACAGTTTTGAATGGTGGAGTTGGCTGCCCTATCCCGTGGAGGGTCAAAGTGACCCAGAAACCACGCTGAAGATTTTGTTTGTTTGTAAGTCTTCTTCTTCTTCTTCAACGTTCATTCTCAAACTCCCGCTGGATCTCTCTTGTAGCAGGACTACTAGATCTCCAGGAGGATGTAGTCCAGAGACTGGAATGCGTTGTGTCGCCGTTTTATTTGCGCCAATGGCCCCACACATTCGTCATACGGCGGTGTTTGTAAGTGAACCCCTGGAATTACGAGCGATTAGCTCTTACTTTCTATGTGCAATTGGGAGGTTGCTGGGCTTTTTTTCATACACAGGAGACTTCACCTTTTTGGCTCGGTGCAATACTTATTGGAGGAGCCTTTTACTCAGTTGGGAGGGGGGGATTTACATGTTACGAGTCGAGCTAATAATTTTATTGAGTCACCCATTGTTTGTCTGTCCCCTGACGAAGCGCTTTGCTGCCAGCGAGCGGTTCCTCATGTAGGAAGAGCATTCCATTACCACATGTGTGTCCCTAGGTCCCAGATCTAATTTCTTCCATATGAGCCGTGTTGGGTAAGCTAGTTATTTTGTCGAGTTAGACGCATGGTTGATACACCTTCCTAGACGAGGTGCCATTTTGCCAAACACGTCGGTGGTCTGGGGTTTGCCATGTGCACTTCTCATGCACTCGCCTCGTCCGCTTGAGATGGCCTTCCAATCCATCGCCAGTCGCGGTCTGTGTATTTTGACTCTTCGCCATTGCGTATATTACCCAAAGACCAGTAGTCGCAGTAGTCCCATGGGTACTGAACCCAATTCTCTCTGTATGAGCCATGTTGGGCAACGGCCGACAGCCGAATTGGGCTTGATTTGCAGTTTCGTTAGAAACTTACGCCCCCCTCTACGTTCCCGCAGCATCCAGATTTCGAGTCTCAACACTGCTTCAGTCAGACAATTGAACAGGGCACTCCACGACATATGTTCCATGCTCTGTCCTGTGTGCAATGGGGAGCTGTATTAGAAGCTTTCTTGCATGCACAACATTTCCAATGCTTCAGTCATGATTCCTACTTTGAATGGGGTCAATTGTGATGGGACATGTGGACTTCTGTGTATTCTCGAGCATGAGAAGCACTTCCGCCAGTTGGTCTCGTGCTGGACTATTGTGGCATCGTTGCCACTGAATTGATTCGCATACTGGCACTCTACCGTGTGTTTCCTTTTCCAGATTCAGTGTGTACTTTCAAGATCACTGTATGTTAGAAACATTGATATTGGTTGCCCCTCCAATGTTTCTACTTTTTAAGTCGACCGAGACAGAATGCACAGATGCCTTGCATATATGTTAGATGTAATGGCGTAGAGGTTTCGAAGATATTTTTTGTCCTCTCTGCAGGCAATTCTCATTTCATCTACATCATCTACATCCAAGGACACGAGTTGCCAGGAATACAGCAGTATTTCTGTTTCCAGGATGCACCACGGGGAGGTACTTTTCGGATCTTGGTTATCTGCTAACCCTGGGTCCGACGAGAGCAATGCGAGATAATCTCCCCCTCCCCCCCCCCCCCCACGCTGAAGGTAGAAATATTGGTAAAATAAATAAAAAATATAGTCCAGCAACGAATCTGACAAAAAACATAATAGCTTAATGAACATTTTTACAGCAAAATTGAACAATGGATTTTCAATGTCTTATATGAGTTATACACTCAAACACTGACGGGAACCATCCATAAAAATCTGTTTTTTACAGACCATGCGTTGTAGTGTGTAAGAAAAACAAACATTGCGCACGAGTTTGTAGTAAATTGAATGTAGAGACAAAGCCTTGTTTTTCTATATTTACATCGTTTTATCAGGTCAATGTCATCGCTGGAAAACAGTTTATAGAAGAATGTGTTATTGACACAGTTAAGTTTGGAACATTGCAATAAGTTAGAAAATTCAATTTATAACACTTCAAAATAGTGCAATGAATATTTACAAGTATTTCTTTTGAGAAACGGACTTGGTAAACTTTATTAATATATTTAAAATCTTTGAAAGAGAACACTTCACATTTTGAATTAAATCGATAATCATATAGTAGATGGATAAAACACAATACAAGCAGATCACATGTTTAAGTGACAAAATAACGGTAGGAAGAAAATCACCATATATAATTTAGACAAGGATCTTAGTAGAAGAGAAATGTGCAGAATGTTTGATAAGAATGAAAATATAACAAAAACTGAAGATGTGGCTGAAAAATAATAGCGACATCAATGTATTCAAAACGACATTGTTGTGTGAGAGAAACGACATTGTTGTGTGACAAAACGACATTGTTGTGTGAGAGAAACGACATTGTTGTGTGACAAAACGACATTGTTGTGTGAGAAAAGCAGGATTCACTTTGAGAAAATACGTTAGAGGAAGAAACATATTTTGTGAGATGTCACTTATATTAGCTCATAGAAGCAAGTATTTATATGAAGTCAGACAAATCAATCAATCAATCAATAAACCCGTAACCCTTCAGGGTCGTAGGGGTACCACATTGGATGTTTCAGCACATGGAGTCCTCCGGAGAATTATATCCTCAGCTATGCGGATGAGTGTGGAAATATCTTGCCCAGTCCATTCCTTAATGTTGTCTGTCCATGCCTGTATTTGTCCTTCTCTGCTTCTTCCACCCTCGACAGTTCCCTGCAGTATTGTTTTTGACAAGGAATCGTGCCTGCATACATGTCCGAACCATGCTTTGAAAGCAATGGCTCCTGAACACCTGCACAAATGCGTACAGATGGCTGAGCTAATGTATATTTGGATGAAACTTGGATAACTTATACCACATACTCGGAAGATTTTGAGCAAAAGACGGCGATTGATAATTACTCATGCTGACAGTAGAGAAAATGGACTTGAGAAATTCGGCACTCGTTTTTGCTTCAAAGCTCATTGACAATAGGGAGTAACAGAAATAAATGCCATATATTTCGAGAGCGGATTGAACTATAATCATGGAGGAAAACGTTTCTGGAAAGAGAACAAGAGGTAGACCAAGACTATGATGGAAACATGCCATCGAAGACCTTCTGAGCATGACATTAGAAGCTGGGCAGCTTGCACAGAAACCGAGAGACTTACAGAATGGCAATAAGGACACTGTTCTGTAAAGAACACGTCAAATAGAGAGTTCACTTGACAAGATTTCTGAAATGTTCTGTCTCTTCCCCTCTCCCGATTACATAGGGATTGGAAAACCATAGAAGTACTGTAAGCTGTGAAACAATTAGAAAGATTGCGGCTACAATAATCATGTATCGCTCACATAAGACATTTTGGAAATCCGTTTTCGTTTTAATTTTTCAAAAAAAAAAAACCCAGTGGGTGACTGGGGCAAATAAACAATACTGCAGATCTCATGAATTTATGCCAATGGTTGCAAAGTTAGATTTTTAAATATGAGAACGCATTTAAGAACATACTATGGCGTATTTGTATTCTTTTCATAACGTAGCAATCAATTCATCAATTTTTGGAATGTTGGGGTCTTCTAGACAATATTTATGTTTCGCTTTCTAGATGGAACAGATGTCGAACTTCCTCCTGCTGAAATCGAACTATGTTCCTTGGACACACACCAAGGAAATTGAAGAAGTATAGACGATATCTGAATGTACATATTTATTCTTCTGCGTTCGTTCTCAAACTCCTGCAGATTAGCAGGATGTAGTCCGGAGAACGGAATGCGCTGTGTCATGGTTTACAGCATTGCTGCGATATCTGCGCCTTTCGGCCTGACACATTCGACTTCAGCATGGCTTTGGGTCACTGACCCTATATGGGATGGGACAGCCAACTCCATCCCATAACCTCCTTAGTCGCTTTTTACGACATGCGTGGAAGGTAAACAGTGTTGCTTTTCATTGCTCCCCTTTTGGGCCCCGGCAACACACGGGCGTACATATTTATGCCATTCAAGAAGCAAACACACAAGTAATGGGGAACGTTAAGATTTGAAAGATAAATGATGGAATATATACCATTTCAGAATCATACAGTTTGCGGTATGGACATCCAGTGTAGGAGAAAGTCCATGTAAAAACAAGCACAAATTCATGTCTGAAAGTGAATGAATAAGAGACGAACAAGTTAATATCACTTGTATTTTATTTAATTGTTTCATTTTCCTTCTGGTACAGAGTCTAATAAATTGTATTTATTTCCAGAAATTTTTTATACGAGCTTCCAAGCTGCAACAACCCAGATACGTTTGTCTACGGTCTAAGCACTGCACAATCACAAAAGAAAGTCGTGTTCATTGTCAGTACTGTCGGTACCAGAAATGTCTTCAGCTGAATATGTACCATCCAAGTAAGTCTTTTATGTTGCTTTTACGGTTATGTATTTAAAGGTTGAAAATACGTAAAGGATTAATTTCATTGTACTAGAGTTAACACATATATACTTCGTCCATCTCCATGAAGCGGCACCAAAAAAGTACCACTCTTAGCACGTAACTTCGTAGCTTTAAGAGATAATTTCCAGAGATCTCTGAAAGAATCTTCTTTGTAAACTATTATAGTCAATATAAGGTACTACTGCAGTGAAACAGAACAGCGTAGTACTTAGTAGAACACATGTTTTTGAACATTTCACTTGAGCAATCTATCGCTGAAGAATTATGCGGTGTAAACACGAAAACATACAAATGACAACACACATGACATTGTCAACGTTTCGAACTGTTATGTCTTTCTCAAGAATATACAAAACAAACAGTGAAAAACAATGAAAACAGTAAAAACTATGTTACCTCCACAGAGGCACTAGATACAATATTAACATGTAAACAATACAAAGTTCAAGGTTACAACGATATATCTGGAAACTTGTAGTCATGGAAGAGGTTTTTGTTGAAAATTGGACGGGATATGTCAACAGATATAACAAATTATTACCCAATACAACATGGATAGCAATACAATAAGGACCACACCAACACAAATTTAAACAAGATTTAAATTTGTAACAAAGATATCGAGAGCAGGATTTGGACTCGCAATCTCTTGAGCACAAAATGAACAGCTTAGTCAGGGAGATCCCCAGCTTTATGAAGTGATAGCTTAATTATAAATATTAATATTATCATGTGACGTATTCTCTCCAGAATGTTGTCTTCCCAATGAACTCCCTGAACCCTTCTCTGTCTTGGTCCATCCCGCTTGTATTTTCCAACGACGTATTATGTTATCTTTAATGTCGTCAGCCCATCGTCTTTTTGGTCTGCCCTTTCTTCTTCACCGAGGTGCTATAATAGTAATATTCTTAGGTATAATCAATGTGTTTTTGTTATTGTCAGATCTTATTATGAACATTTTCAACCTCTTAATGTCGGAAGCCTAGATATTATAGAAATGAAGTATTAGACCATAATATCAAGAAGTCCCACAAATTTAGAACACATGATTATGTCAGTCAAACATGCTAGTCAGACTTCAAATATTTTCCTCAATGCAAAGAAGACAAAACGAATGCATATTAACAGACATGGACTCACATCTACAATAATCATTGAGAACAATTGAAATTGATAACATTGAAAGAACAACTAGAAAATGCCAGCAACTTTGAATATCTCGGGTCAGCCATCAATTAAGTGGGGGAAAAACAATCGAATACAATATCTAAACACGGTATTTGTAGACCAGAAAAAAGGCATTCGACAGAGTAGAAAGACATTATCTGGGAAACCGTAGAATATTATAACATCAGAGAGAAGCTGTTAGACAATATAAAATTGTTATACCAAAAATGTCAAAGCTTAGTAAGAACAACAGATGGCATGACTGAACCTTTAGAAACAAGATCTGGAGTAAGATAAAGCTGCATGCTTTCGCCCGCACTTTTAACATATACACGGGCAGAATAATAAAAGTAGTTCACATTAATAAAGATAAAAACATTGCAAATATATCGGATGAGGATTTAATCATGAAATCTACGAACCACTATGTGCCAGACGATCAAAGTCTACAGAAATTAGGAAAATTTGCAAAACCACATTAATGCATTGCTATTAGCATGTACAACATGAAAATCAACGTGCAAAAACAGAAGTTATGAAAATTACCAAGTCTGCAACACCAATGAATATAACAATAGATAGCGCCAAAGAATTTAAATATCTAGACAGCATTTTTGTTTCTGATAATTGAAGACTAGACAGAGAAATAGAAACAATGCGCCAGAAAGAAAACAGTGACTTACCAACTTTCATCATTACTTTTCCACCCACAGATCAAGATGGAAATCAGAAGACAGATAATATCGACAATTTTTATATCAACACTCTGCTACAAATATCAAACATGGTCCTTAGCAGCCGCGTAACAGAGGATAATAGTTACATGTGAAATGAAGTGTTTGAGAAAAAAGCTGCAATGGTTATTAAATTAGATCAAATAAGAAATGAAATTAGGAAAAGAGTTAGTATAATATCATGTATTGAACATATCAAAATACAGCAAGTAAAATGGTTCGGTCACCTTATGAGAATGAACCCAAACCTAATACCAATAAGAGTATATAACAAGAGAACACCCGGACATACGGCCAAAGATAGACCAAGAAAAAGGTGGATAGAAAACATCAAGATAATCTTGATAATACATGGACTCAATGCAAACAAGGCGACACATATGTCCTTGGATCGACAACTGAGGCCCCCACTCCTACGCTTAAATGCAAGTGTCGATACTATACCTTCATTCACCTGGGGAAATACAATAGACAACCATAAACACTACACGAGATTGCGCAGCAGAGATCAGAAAGAGATTCGCAAAGGCCCTACAAAAACATCACAGATGAGAAATATATGACAAGGGGATAAACAGAAAAACAATCTTACAACTATTGAGAAACTATTTTTTTTCAGTGGCAACATATGGTTGTGAGACGTGCGCAATGACACACACTAAAGAAAAATAGAATATTGGCATTCGAATTGAAATGTTACAGAAAGGTTCTAAGAATATAATGACAGAAAGACGATTCAATACAAACGTCTGTGAAGATCTGAACATAAAAGAAGACTGGCTCCTCAAAACTATTATAAAACAAGAGAGCGTATTTTAAAAGACGTGGTTTAGTACGATTAATCATGAAGGAAAGGTTCCAGGAGACAGAAAAAGACTACGATGGACACGGGATATCGAAGGCATTCTGAACATGACACTGGAAGAGGCTCGACAGCTTACACAGAACCGAGAGACTTACAGAAACTGGTGACATTGAAGGCAACATTCTGTAAAGGTCACGTTACATGTATATATGTTTTTAGATTCCTTGGGAAAACGTGCAACATTCTCGTACCCCATATTCACAGTGAGATTATTTCTCCCTAGCTTTTTGACATACACAAGAGGCTTCGACTCTCAGCGGTGTTCAATATCTTGCCGTGAAGCGCCCTGCCATACTGACAGAAAGAATACCACCAAGACAGGCACAATACATAAAGAACCCAACTAGACAAACACAATACCTAAGTGTGAACCTTCGTAAACTACAGGACTAAAAAAAAATAGGAAACAACCTATCCCAAGCAATGACTAATGTTTATGAAAAACTACCAACCTCGATTGGCACCATACATAACGAATGGGCAATTTTCAAAGCATCAATGACAAATAATCTAAAACCTTTATGTGACGCCAAGAACAAAACGATGGGGTGTTATAGAACTGATTGGTGGAATGAGGAAATCAAACAAGCAATCAGTAAATAGAAGCAAGCATTGAAAGTATTGGTAACTACAGGTAACCAAAAGGATTATGTTCAGTATCATTTAAAGAGAAGAAATGCCAAACGAGCAATCAAACAAACAAAAGAAAATGAGTGGACAGAATATGGTGAATACGTGTCTGACATATGCACCAAAAGACCAAGAGATTTCTTCAAAAGTATCAAAGCACTGAAAGTAAGAGATGAGAGTTATAACCCCACGACAATCATAAACAGCAGGATCGGTACTCCCATATTCAACGGAAAAGACAGGAAAACAAGGTGGCTAGAGTATTTTAAAGTGTTGTACAACCCACCAACCAACAGGAGAAACTAACCTTTCACTCCAAGATACTCAAATGTTCCAGAACCAGAAATACTAAACCGTGAAATAGAGGAACATATTAAGAACAGCCCGCGAAACAAATTACCTGGCGTGAATGGCATAACAACTGAAGCCATCCTCACGTGCAAGGACGTTGGTGTATGATGGTTAAAGAGAATATTCACCGCAGCATGGTCAGAAAAACAAGTACCATATGACTGACAGAGAGCAATAATTGTACCAATATGGAAAACAAGGGCAACAAAAGAGAGTGTGAGACGCAAAGAGGCATATCTCTGCTGCTCAGCAACATATGAAAGATATACGCAAAAATCGTAGAACAGAGAGTAAGACGGATAATAGAACCCCAGCTAAATAAGACACAATTAGGTTTCAGGAAAGGTATAGGATGCACAGATGCTATTTTTGCGCTATACCAGCTGAGCGAAAAGACACTTGAATGCGACCTACAACTAAACATCGCCTTCATCGACCAAGAAAAGACATTTGACAGAGTTGACAGAAAAACTGTGGCTAATATTATAGGAATATGGAGTACATGGACAATTATTAGACAACATAAAAGCTTTAGAAAAAAAAACTGCCAGAGCGTAATCATAACTACTGAGGGCACAACAGACTCACTAGAAATGAAAACAGACGTTAGACAAGGCTGCGTACTATCAATACTTCTGTTCGTAACATACATGGACGAACATACAACTAAAGAAGCAGACCTTGAAACAAATTAACCCCTGCAAAAGCATCAAATGAAGATCACAGCTCACTCAACGAACTGCTATTTGCAAATGATAAATGTTTTCCCCTTTCTCGCTGTTACACATCGAGGAACAGATAAAAAACACAAACAGCGAACAATAGCTTGTTTCAACACCATATTTTTGTCGATGCTGAAAAAAAGGCTATAAAAGACTTTGCAATCAATATTTATTCTAGATTACAATATGGCTACGCCATAATTCCTTTTTATACTCAAGGTTACTGGTTATACGAGCAGCTTGCATTTGTCTGAATAGTGAATAGTATATATTATTTTTTATACTTTGAGTGGTTCTCATTGCTGTAATGCGAGACCAAAATCAATTCTCATCAGTAATGAGTAGATTAAGCATATACAGTTGATCTTCACAGCATAGTTGCCAAGGTAACGCAACAACGTATGAAGCAGCCATCATGAAGGTCTAGGTGTGGTGTAAATATACA
This sequence comes from Meghimatium bilineatum, assembly GCA_034231615.1. NCBI lineage: Eukaryota > Metazoa > Mollusca > Gastropoda > Stylommatophora > Philomycidae > Meghimatium > Meghimatium bilineatum. The sequence continues at coordinate 29,325,561 of CM067313.1, read as the reverse complement.
TTTATTCTATCAATCTATAGTTGTGTTTCATATCTGCAGGAGTTGTACAAATTTTTAGTAATGTATTAGATAATCATTTTCGGCTGAATAATTTGACGGCTCTGTCTGTGTTCTGTGTATTTTCTTAAAGTTCAACACAGCCACACTCATTCGACACAGTCCCATTCAAGTATACACGATGCTAAGTTCAATAATATACCAGTACAAGAATGTTATAATATAATGGAGTTCTGAAGAGATCCAAGTCGCTCGTCATATCTGTAATAGAAAGGATGAGGAGCACTGCATGTTACACGCGTATAAACAAATGGTGCCTTACTATTGTTTCTGCTTGTCTGTTTGTGTGAAGTACCAGTTATATATATGAGTGGGTATGCACACAGAAGGTAACGCAGGTCTGCATCTTGAGTGACTATGAGTTTGATTAATAAGGTACAAGTGGGTCTCGTTCGCGAACAGTGGGTTGAGACCTTGAGAAAGGCGAGGCTGAAAGTGGTTATATTTATTTGTGTGCCTGGACATGTGGGTGTTCGAGGCAATGAAAGAGCGGATCAACTGGCGTCATGTGCGATTGTGGCACCGGGAGATGGGGCAATGGATCGCGCTGACGTTTTGAACTCCTTAAGAGATATAACATGCGAGAATGAGACTAATGTGGATGATGATTCCTTTTCAATGGCTAGGATTAAAGATCAGGGATTGAAATGCGGTGTTCCTAGAAGTTAACATTTTGTAGGGCGCAGAAGAATGATGGTCAACCAGCATAGGACCGGTACTGTCAGCAGAAGTGTAATGGCAGATACACTCAAGTAGAGATCGGAGCAACTATGGACGTGTCCAGTTTGCAGTGATGATGATCCGACGACTAACTAACTAACCAGTTATATGCTTGTGTTACTTATATAAGGTGGGCGATGACTATGAATCACATGAATTATCAAGTCTTCTTCTGCGTTTGTTCTCAAACTCCTGCAGATCAGCAGGATGTAGTCCGGAGAACGGAATGCGTTGTGTCATAGTTTACAGCATTGCTGCGATATCTGCGCCTTTCGACCTGACACATCCTACTTCAGCATGGCTTTGGGTCACTGACCCTATATGGGATGGGACAGCCAACTCCATCCCATAACCTCCTTAGTCGTCTTGTACGACATGCATGGAAGGTAAATAGTGTTGCTATTCTTTGCTCCCCTTTCAGTCCCCGAAAACACACGGGCGATTTGTAGACAGTGATGCATATTTAACCTCCGAGTTGACGGTTCTCTAGATACAAGGATATACTGTGGCACGTCACGAGAACGGTTGTAAAAAACATTTATATGAATTCCTTTACAGAACGAGTATACATAGATTTGAGCTATGCTGGTGGAAATTATTGCAGTTACATTATAATCATGTTGACAAGTTTTCACAAGTATAGCTAAAAAAATAACTGAAAAATTATATTACCGAACTCCCGGTAAATACTGAATCAATTATAACGGTTACTATAAAATCCTAACTACCAATGTTAAAAATAAATAACTAACAATAAAACAAAGAACAAGGATTATTTTCCACGTTACGGTCCAACAGAGACATTTCTCATGAAACATACAACAATAAAAAATATTTAAAACTGAGATGACTTTGACATATTTTTCTCACCACAAAACATTACCAAGTGAACTCCCGGTAGTGTTTTGTTTACAACCAACCTTTATTGTGACGTGACACAGCAAATAACATATCCTTGTATTTATAGGTCGATAGTTTCAGTCATGTTGACTGTCATGTTCAGTCAATATGACTGATGTGTTCAAGTTTGGACGTCAGTCATGCATATGACAGTTTTCAAGTTTGGACGTCAGTCATGCAATATGACAGTAATGTAATATGACTGATGTGTTCAAGTTTGGACGTCAGTCTTGCATATGACAGTTTTCAAGTTTGGACGTCAGTCATGCAATATGACAGTAATGTAATATGACTGATGTGTTCAAGTTTGGACGTCAGTCTTGCATATGACAGTTTTCAAGTTTGGACGTCAGTCATGCAATATGACAGTAATGTAATATGACAGATGTGTTCAAGTTTGGACTTCAGTCTTGCAATATGACAGTTTTCAAGTTTGGACGTCAGTCATGTAATATGACAGTAATGTAATATGACTGATGTGTTCAAGTTTGGACGCCAGTCTTGCATATGACACTTTTTAAATTTTGGACGTCAGTCATGCAATATGACAGTAATGTAATATGACAGATGTGTTCAAGTTTGGACATCAGTCTTGCAATATGATAGTTTTCAAGTTTGGACGTCAGTCTTGCAATATGACAGTTTTCAAGTTTGGACGTCAGTCATGCAATATGACAGTAATGTAATATGACAGATGTATTCAAGTTTGGACTTCAGTCATGCAATATAACTGATGTGTTCAAGTTTGGACGTCAGTCATGCACAGTTTTCAAGTTTGGACTTCGTACATGCAATGTGACAAATGCCCGAGAAAAGACACAAGAGTGACCAAACTAGACGAAATGATGAATTCAGGAGAAGAATGGGAATAAGATCATAAACATTAAAAAATCGAGAAACAAGAAATAAAATGGTTTGGACACCTTATAAGAATGAACCATAACAACTACCGACAAGAACATATACTATAAGTAGATCCGGATACAAGGTCAGAGGAAAACCTAGATAGATAGATAGATAACACCCAGACACCCTGAACAAATACGGATTCAACGCAGTCATTGCGACACATCTGGTCTTGATAGACAACTAAAGCTCACAGTCACCAAACCTACCCTTAATGGCAAGTGTGAATATTCTGACCATAATCCACCTGGGGATAGACAATAATATTATTATTGTTATCACAAAATGGCGTGAAAATGGCATGCAGCTATTATGGTATTATTAGTAGTATAGGTTGCTTATCTATACGACTTTGTGCCACTATGATAATGTCATTCATTGATATCCGCTATGCCCTAGTTATTTTGTTCTTGAATAATACCGCACACTGTGCCGGATGTAATAATGCCGCTCGTAATTGTTACAACATCCTATCTTCGCCATTATATATCAGTGTAAATTATTATTATATTACGTGCAATAGTAGATATCGTAGGAATATCAGTGGGAGGATATAACATAAATAATTTGAGATATGCGGATGACACTGTTCTTATTGCAAAAAGTGAGGAAGACCTTCAAGATTTAATTAATGTAATAGTCACAGAAAGTAAAGAGAAAGGCCTCTTCCTAAATATCATAAATATAAAGAAAACATAAGTAATGGTTATTTCAAAGAAAGAAAATAACACACCTTGCAAGATCAAAGTGAATTATATAGTATTAAAACAGGTCCACCAATTCAAATATTTAGGTACAATGATTACAGCAGATGGAAGAAGTTCAACAGAAATTAGATGCAGAATAGGACATGCAAAAACAACATTCGGAAAAATGAAAAATATACTGTGTAATATGACCTTGTCATTAGAGTTGAGAAAGAGAGTTCTGCAGTGCTATATAACCCCTATACTAACATATGGGTGCGAGTCTTGGACAATAAACAAACTGGAAAGTAGGAAATTAGAGGCAACAGAGTTGTGGTTCTACAGAAGAATGCTGAGAATACCATGGACTCCCAGAAAAACTTGTGTAGAGGTGTTGAAAGAGTCAAATGCGAAACGGACCTTAATCAACAATATAAGTAAAATGCAATCTTCTTTTTTTTTGGCCACTTCATGAGGCAGGCAGGTTTAGAGAACATAGTCACAACATACAAAATTGAAGGCAACAGAGATAGAGGGCGACAACGTGAGAAAATATTAGTTTGACAACCTGGCACGGCAAGGAAACAACGACTTTGATACATAATACTGTGGACAGAGAGCTGTGGAGAGCCATGACCGCCTACGCCAGCCGGCATGGCACCTGATGATGATGATGCAATTACTAGATTAAATAAAGCCTTATTGTGAGTTCTTGTCGGTATACTAGTGCCAATCATAACCATACCGGCGCCTGCGAAAATATGGTATGGACATTATTTCTGTAGGAGACATCTGTAATGTGACATTATTTTCGACTTTTGTATAAATGTAACTGATACAGATACAGTTTCTCAACGAGATTTGAGCGTCACTAATTTTCAGATTACCGGATGTCTGATCTCGCACCTGTGGCACGTTTAATAGAAATAACTTGATGACGCCATTAATGACTGAATGCTGTACGGAAATAGATTAGCGCGTATTGGCATAGCCCAGGGTTTCTAAAAATGGACGAAAAAGTCCCCTTGGGACGGTGAGAGTCTTAGGGTGGGGGAGGGGGCGAATCAGGATCTAGGGGGCAGCGTGGGGCCTATGTAGGATCAAGTTGCGATATAGCTTTATATTGTACCTTGGTCTGCCTCCTGTTCTCGTTCCCGGAACCCCCCCCCCCTTTTTTTAGAGAACAATGAACCAAATAAATGAGACCACTCGCTACATTTTATGTACAATAAGGTGCGGTTGTGGTGATGTTAATTTAGCTCTATTTAAAATCTGATTTCAAATAGCATTATTAGAAGCAATGGCAAGCCCTTCTGTTAGAAACGGGAAATTGTATAACAGTATTAAATGAGGAAAAAAAATCGACATTTCTTCAGTATCAGGAAACGTTGTCTTGCGTGCTCAGTAAAACTTGTCAATAAACTTTATAAATTAAATGTTGCGTCAACAGGATAAAGCGTTCTTGCTTTCAGTGTGCAGTTATTGTTATTCTTTTTTAAAAATGGTAAAGTATGTGAGTGGTCATGTCCCTCGCAGTTTTTATATCGCTGATAGTGTGCAGAGTGGACTAGATCAATTGTCGATATGGTGCAGAACTTACAACGCTGTGATCAATCCATCGAAAGTAAAGGTAGTCTGATACTCTTGAATAATAGTCTTGTCAATGACACACTGCCAGCTGTTAGTTGCATGGGCTCATTCATTGAAAGAGAACAGGACCTTAAATATCTTGGGATAACCTTTGATAGAAATCTAGCTCAACTAAAACGTCACAAATATGATTCAGAAGGCTAAAAGAGGGATCAATGTTGGCGACCTTCGACATGCAGCAATGGATATTGTTTCTGCTTCTACAAGTGATGGTGCTATCTGTCATAGATTATGGCTTCTGCCTGCTAACACTGTCGCAGATACAAGTCGATAGATTGGAAAAAGTCCAAAATTAAGTAAATGGGAGTGGTACTAGGGATACACCCATCTCTGCAATGAGATTTGTGCTTGATCTCCCCAGTATTAGAATGCGACATCAGGTACGCAAGTTAGGTCGTACCTTAAAGTGACATAATACAATCACCACCCAGTACACCAACATCTAGATGAGTCGCAGGGAAAACGAATTATGGTGGCATATCATGGATGGCAGTAGCTGAAGATGGGGGGGGGGGGGGTATTTGTTAAATCTCCCCCCCCCAGTCGTGACTTTAAGTACTAGAAATTTAGCCACAATGCGGGTAAAATCCATTAATTTTTTTAATTTTTTTAAAATGTCATCACAAAAGTGGAATGTACACTCGAAAACGAGCGAGTGACTTTTTTAAAAAAAAAAAATCTTTTCATTTTTAAAAATATTTTTTTTAGGTAAAACCTCTCCTTACTGAAAACATATCTACGAACCTGAATACACCAATCCCCTAATACAGTCTTAGAATATGTTGCCGTCACTAATAGCGCTGTTCATATAAATATGTGTGAAAATTGATGAGACAGTGAATAATGTGGAAAACAAGCTTTGTTCCAAATGGAAAAAAATATAGAATTTAGTTTCCTTGAAAATGAATCCTTACTTCTCGTATTTGTCCACTTATTGAAGATGGTAAAGTTGTATACTGTAACACATACAGTGACAATAATGATTTTTTTTCACAGGTGATAGATTGTCAGCCTACACCCCACCCCACCACCCCACTGTCCTTTAGTCGTTACTACAACATGCCTAGAAAGAAGACAGTGACCCTATTCTTTGCACTCTGAACTAAAAGTTCAAGTTCCGTTTGTCACACAGGCGATTTTTTTTAGGATAGAAGCTAATGATTGTTTTATATTTTCATGGACAAATAATCTAAAATATTCATAGGACAGTCTACTTTACAGAAAAATGAACAGGAGCAACATAGACTAATAGATCAAGTTGATAGACTAATAGATCAAGTTGATAGACTAATAGATCAAGTTGATAGACTAATAGATCAAGTTGATAGACTAATAGATCAAGTTGATAGACTAATAGATCAAGTTGATAGACTAATAGATCAAGTTGATAGACTAATAGATCAAGTTGATAGACTAATAGATCAAGTTGATAGACTAATAGATCAAGTTGATAGACTAATAGATCAAGTTGATAGACTAATAGATCAAGTTGATAGACTAATAGATCAAGTTGGTAGACTAATAGATCAAGTTGATAGACTAATAGATCAAGTTGATAGACTAATAGATCAAGTTGGTAGACTAATAGATCAAGTTGATAGACTAATAGATCAAGTTGATAGACTAATAGATCAAGTTGATAGACTAATAGATCATGTTGATAGACTAATAGATCAAGTTGATAGACTAATAGATCAAGTTGATAGACTAATAGATCAAGTTGATAGACTAATAGATCAAGTTGATAGACTAATAGATCAAGTTGATAGACTAATAGATCAAGTTGATAGACTAATAGATCAAGTTGATAGACTAATAGATCAAGTTGATAGACTAATAGATCAAGTTGATAGACTCATAGATCAAGTTGATAGACTAATAGATCAAGTTGATAAATGAAGCAGGCATGTGAGTCGACTCCCTACTGCTAATTGTTTAAGATTCTCTGGGTAGTAGTAACTTTACAATATTTGCTTCTCCTTTGTATCAGCTTTATATTGAGAATATTTTATGTGTGAAAATTTAAGTGACATATGTACATTTTAATATCTGTTGTGTATAGTTTATCACAAGTGTTACATAATGCGTGTGTAACTCTCCATGAGAACCTCTATAACCTTACCACAGATGTGCAGAATGAGAACCACTGTACTCAATTTTTTTTTACCAGATGATGGGCAGAAACATTTTAGCCAGACAGGTGTCCAGAAAATCCCCTGTCGTGTTTGTTCAGCTCCCTCCTCAGGGTTCCACTTTGGTGCTCTCACTTGTGAAGGATGTAAGGTTAGTTCCAGTTTGAGAGATTTAAGTAGTCTTATAGATGGTTCTTCTTCTTCTTCAGCATTCATTTTCAAACTCTTGCTGGATCTCCCTTGTAGCAGGACCATGATCCATTTTAGATTTCCAGCAGGATGTAGTCCAGAAGATGGAAATGCGTTGTGTCACCATTTTATTTGCACTAATGGCCTGGCACATCCGTCTTCAGCAGTTATAGATGGTTCAATATTCATAGTATGAATCATACTATTCAAAATAAATATAATATAATATAATAGCACATAATAGCTTTGAACAGACATAATTGGAGAGATCTGACCTCTGCCCTATGTGCTAACTTCAGTGCTAAAGGAAAATGATGATGATAGATGGTTACTGGGTCTAAGATGTAGATATCTGCTGAAGATTGATCAAACAGACATTTGTCTGTGTAGACAAGCAGACAGTAGAACTTGTGTTCCAGAACTGACATCTTTATGAAAGGAGTAAAGATGTGACCCTCTCTGACCTAGAAGACGAAACTTAATGGCAATGTTACAAGCCTGAGATGGACCATTACCTTTATAATATAGTCAGATGAGCAAGGCAGCAATATGAGAGAAGTAAGGGTCAAGAAACTAGAGAAACTAAGGCCCTACTCTGGGTCAAAGTGGTAGCAGGGATCACTATATCCAGCTACATGAGTAGGAATCAAAGAGGGAAGGCCAATCCAAACTCAATGATATTGTGCTAAATCAGATGTAGGTGTTGAAAGACGCACAAAAAACAGAGATAGATCTGAATTTACCTCAAATGTCCTTTCACTGTTTCTCCTGCTGATTATAAAATGTATGCAATCAGTTTGTGGGTATTTCAGACTTATAGTGTGTGTGTGTGTGTGTGTGTGTGTGTTTGAGGGAGTGTGTGACTGTCCTATAAGAAAGTCAGCATGATATAGAATGTTGGAGAGAAGTTATAGTTTTAAAATAGATACATTCAGACATCTCAGTTCAGAAGAATGGATGAGGAAAGTTTTTTGTTTATATGAGAGAAAGAGAGAGGAGATGGAAAATGAGAGAAATGATATATTACAAATGTGTGCATTCATTCTCAGGGATTTTTCAGAAGGATGGTCAAGGAAAGAGAGGCATACTCATACAAATGCAGTAGAAATGGAAATTGTGAGATTAATGCCCTGACTCGCAATATGTGCAAGGCATGTCGCTACAATAAGTGCATGCATATTGGCATGTCTGTGGAAGGTGTGTATACAGTGTTCAATATGTCAGTGGTACTAAGACGATAGGGCACTTGATATGATCAGTTGTTTGTTTTGAGAGTAAGTTAAGTCAAGTTAACCCATAGCATTTATTAATGCTGTAGGAGGGTGAGATGTTAGCAATCTCACATTTCAGTGGCTCTGCAAATGAGGGTGGTAGCCATCTCCTCTCCCTCGCAGTCTTTACTTCCCAGATTAATCCGGTACCCATTTAAGGCTGGGTCGACCCGGGAGCAGTTGCAATCTGAAAAACATTTCCACCTCAACTGGAGAGTGAACTCAAAACCACTCATATGCGAAGCCAGTGGGCTAACCACTGCGCTATGCGGTTTCCATGTTTTGAGTGTACAAATTTCTGAATGAATGATGATGCTGGATTAAGAATAAGCTGGACGATTCTGAGTTCTGAGTGACAGACTCCCAGGATGTAGCATCAACTTTAAAGCTCTTTAGAGACACTGAGAGAGTTCTTGAGAGTTAAGAGTTTCCTCTGTCTACTGGCCAGATGTTTTCTCTTAAGGAGCTGATTATACGTCAACTGTTTTGGGAAACGTTTGTCAGGCTTGCACACCGCCCGTGTGTTACCGGGCCCGAAAAGGGAGCAAAGAATAGCAACACTGTTTACCTTCCACGCATGTCATAAAAGGCGATAAGGAGGTTATGGGATGGAGTTTGCTGCCCCATCCCATATAGGACATTGCTGAAGTCGGTCGGATGTGTCAGGTCAAAAGGCGCAGATATCGCAGCAATGCTGTAAACCATGACACAACGTATTCCGTTCTCCGGACTACATCCTGCTAATCTGCAGGAGTTTGAGAATGAACACAGAAGAAGAAGAAGAAAGAGGCTTGCACACAACATGTCTGACCCATTTCAGCTGTGCCTTCTTCAGCATTGTATGAATGCTTGGGATATTAGCTCTAGGGACGACTTCAGTATCAGGTACTTTATCTTGCCACTTTATCCTGAGAAGTATATGATGTAGATACAGTGTACAAACAATGACAGTAAGCTGAATCATGCAAACATAGTGTGTTCAATTCCTAGTACAGTTAGCTCCCTAGGTTACACAGCTAAACATGCAGTTATTACAAACGCTATTAAGGGTGCTGTCACTATCAGCTAATTAAAAGGGACTGAGCACCTATTTTATTGCCTTGAATGTAGAGACTTTGATTGTAACTAAGAATCTAAGATATCAGTTTAACCAACTCAATGTTTTTTTCAAGGAGGTCTATGATAGCCTATTTGAATAATATAACCAAAGACATACAACAATATATAGGAATTTATGATGTACAAAACTATATTTTATATTTATAAATGTACTAATTTAAAATTGTGAACTGTTCTCTGAAACAGGCAGCAGAATTGGAAGACAGCCAAATGCTGTCAAGCATGCTATCTCCTTAGAAGCAAGCAAACAAGTTTCATTGAAGATAGAACCAGGAGTTGATAATGAAGTAAATGCAGACTCAAATCCATCTCATATAAGCTTTGATTCAGTCATTCTTGATCCCTGCATTCCTGGAGAAGAGGATGATAATCTTCAGTCTGTTGACTTGACTCAGGTTTCATCTTCTCTTGATGTCCTTAAACCATCCCTCAGAAAGATAGAGGCAAGCAATACTGAACCAGAAACGTCTGTTCCTTATTGTCAAGTAAATCAAGTGTTATATGGAACAGAAGAGCATATTTCATCTGCAATGCCTGTAGATCAATCAGAATTATTTAGACATCAGATGTCACTATCATCCAGTAACAAGTCTCATCCGAATCCTTATTCAAGTTTGAATCCGTCATCTGTGTCTGTAAATATGCCTATAAATTTTAAACAACAAATATTTGGGAGACCACAAATTGATGTGTCTGATTCTTCATCTGATAATCAGCCTCAGGATTTGAGCATTAGCCTAAACAAACCCCGAACAATGACCATCAGTTCTGATAACACCAAACCTCAGAAGGCATCGTCACTCTCTAGTACTTTACTTTGGCCTTCATGTGTGGATATGCATCCACCTTCTACTGTGCCACTTTCTTCATATAACTATCCAACAGAATATATCCATCAAGTTCAACACAATTTTCAAAGTCCTTTCATTCACAGTTTTGTTGATCATAATAAACAGTCTGAATCAGCTTATGAACATTCTGAAAACTATGGAGAAAACACTACTGCCTTTAACAGTGATTCATACAATTCTTTCCAAAAGGATAACCAGAATGGTACACATATACCCCAGCAGGAGACATATGTCCATAGGATGTTTACTCAGGCTCAAGTATTGGAAGATCAATTCTCTTCATCAGCTCTGGAATGTAACAGGTCACAATATACAACCCAACAAGAACCATATTGTCACAAGCTTGACTCAGAACCCTTTCAACAGTATATTCTTTCTAGGTCCAATGACATGAATGAGGTATACCCACATCCATCTGACCACCAAGAATATGTCTCGTGCTTAGATAGAGGAGATGTATACAGAGGCTGTTCAGATCCGCACAGCTTCCAAGGCAGATCTTCTCAACTGACAGAACCACACAATCTTACATTGCCAAAACCACAATGGCTGCCCTTCCAGTCACATACCTTATCACAACCATCTCGCAATATCTTACCTAATTTTAAATCTCCTAGCACATCATTTGCAGTAGATCCATGCCTTAGTAAAGAACCCAGGTTCATCCCGCCTTCGCAAATAAATAATATCCCTCAAGTGCCTTCAAATCCTACACCTGTCACAGGAAAAACCACATCTGCTAGAAATCAGTCTTGCCTGAACATGTCCAATGAAGAGCTGCATGGTGTCGTGTTGGATGCAGCTAGAAACTTGGCTCACTTTTGTGGTGCTGTAAGTATTTGCTAGAATAGACTATAATTGTGCACTTCCTTCTTAATAATAGTATAATATGTAGTAGTCCTATTTCACATAAAACATTAACTATTGGTTAATGCTTTGTCTGCTGAGTTGATATACAGGCTGTGACATAATTAATATGTGTTTCATTTTCTTCTTCAATGAAGAAATTGAACTACAGTTTTCTTAATTTGTTTAAATGGTTTTTTTGACAAATGATGTGTTATTGTGAGGACAGATGTAAGTACATCTGGTCAGTTAAAAGAATGGTTTATTTTGACAGTTATTTTATTTTATAAAAATATAAAATAATCTATTTTTTAAAAATGACCAATAGGATGAAAAATGACAGAAATGAAACATGACAAAAATGACCAACTGTCAAATTATCAAATTACCTGCAAAATAAGAATTCCCCATGAAATGCTTGATCTTGATGATTTTCTGAGAGTATATCCATTAATGAACAAATGAAAAACGTATAAATTTACATATGTGTATGATTTCAGTAACATAAGGAACAATAGCTACACCATTTCATACAAAATTATCAATCCTAGTCCTCTGGGTAGGAAGGACAGTATTGCTTTTAGATGACCAATCAAAAAATATTAACATGGTACAGGATTTAATAAATAGGGTAAAATCTTTGTTCTGGAATAGCTTGACAAATTACAAGAACATGCTTGTCAGAAAGATTTGGGTAGAATATGAAAAAAAAACTAAGAAGAAAGTAACAATAAATGAGTTAAAAGCCCTTGACAATTATCGCTATACAATCACTAGTGCTAGAGTATCATTGAATCTACAAGAAGAGTGGGCTTGCCAGGAAACTTATTGAGAAGAGCTGAGATAAAGAGGCAGATAGAAGAGTGGACAGCAGTAGAGATCTTGCATGTAATGCTGCATGGAGAGGGATGGTTGATAGCATAAACTTCCCTGTGTGATAATGGCAGAAGTAAAACACATTTAAACACAAATTTTACAAATTCGTGGTGTGACCATCAATTAAATTATTCTAGATTATTCACACGTTGCACTCCAAGAATTGATATCAATTTCGGTTAGCTCCAGAATCATGTTTTATGTGTGTTAAATGATTCCTTGTGACTTATATATATTTCTGTTTGGTATAAAATATAAAATTATGGCCGCAAGCTCGTAGCTGTCAATTATTTCCCTTACCATGCAATCTTTTCTGCTATATTTGATGAGGTAACACAAAAAGGTTGTAACATTGTTGTGTTATTGATAGTGAATGACTGAAAAATTCTTATTGCAATGGAACGTCTAGTACTGATTGGAAAAGATTCCGTAATGATATTAAAGCAGTGGTACTAAAGACAAACATCCAGTGAAAAATATATCAAATATATTTCATTATTAATTTGTGTATTGAAGTATATTTTATAAATCCACTCTGTCAGATACATTTGTGCTTTTGTACTCTTTATTAACTTTAATGAATCTATTTGTACATGTTTTAATCTCAACAGATTTAAATGTTTGTGACACTACCATATGAATTATCTGCCTCTTTTAAAGGATGTCCTCGTTCAATATATGTATGATGATGAAGTAATGACTTCAGCTGTGAGCAAATTGCTCTTGACAAACCATAGATTTCTCACAAAAGCACAGGTTCTCAGTAAAGGTATGGTTGGATTAGCAGCTTTATAGATGTGTATTTAATCACTGAAGGAAGGCATTCCAGTGCAGCAATATCCCAGGATTGTTACATCCTGCTAGGAGAGTGGCATACACAGTACTTCTGGACCAACTAGTACATCTAGGCCAACAAGTTCATCATTCTTTTGTCAGTTTTTTTTACCTTATCTCCAGTGATTGTACATCTGTTGTATTCCCTGCCACCTAGGAGTCTGCGATTGTACATCTGTTGTATTCCCTGCCACCTAGGAGTCTGCCACAGAAAGACAAAGGTGCAATGCCCCTTTGCTTGCATCTCTTCATCATTCATAGGAATTATTTGATAGAAAACAAAAGTAAGAAATTGAGATGAGACATGCATTTTGAGTGGGGGACAACATGTAACATTTATAACTGTAAAGATGAATGTTGGAGGGATTTTCATTGGAAGAAAAGCCTTGCTTTATAGTCTACTAGAAGTATACCATTTCAAATTGTTAGGCCATTGTTACGATCATCAGGCCTTCTGCATGCAGATGTGTGTTCTATTAATTTAATAAAACATGACAAACATTTATATTCTTTGTCTAAATTTTGAAAAGCCAAATTTTAAATTAGAATTGTTATGTGTTCAAGTGTGTATGCTATATCATTATATTCTTACAGAGCAGAGCGAAGTCTGATATTTTTGATGCAGATAGATTTAAAGATGTGGATTCAACTTGGGAGAAGATGATGGAACATTTTAACTTTCATGCAAAATGTATTGTACGTTTTGCCAAGAGAGTACCAGGTATGCACAGAAAGTAATAATGTCAATTTTTTTTGGTATGTTTAAATGATCTATTAATGTTTTTTCTGTTTTGTTATTTTATATGTACTTTTTACTCTCATAGCATTTATAAAGCTCCTGGCAGTAACATTCTTCTACAGCAGTGTTTCCCAACCTTTTTCTTACCATGTCTCACCTGTTTTTCTAAAATTCTGATGCCCTTCTATGTAACATATACATATTTGTATATATTAAAAAATTGAATGATTCCCTAAATGAAGCCTAATTACAACTTGGTAGAATTGCACCCCTGAACAATCAAACTGCACTCCTGTGGGGCATGGGTTGGGAAACACTGTTCTAAAGTGTGCATCTTATGTGCCCACACACAGTATTAGATAATGCTGTGCATGTAATTTATACTATTTGCACAAAATACAGGGCAGCAAACCTACAAAAATGCTTTAAAGTACCACCTCAAAGTTATTATACATGATTTTGTAGTTGCTGAAATTGCTGCATGATCCATACAAGCAAGAAATATTGAAGAGGGAATGTAACTTGGTAGTACAATAACTTGCCATCATCATCAATATTCACGGATTCTCATGACTTTTCCCTTTTTCTTATGGCAACTCCTGTAGCATTATTTTTCATAGCACCTCTCAACTCTAGCTTGAGGAGGACCAGATTTGATAAACTGAATCAGGTCAGAGATTTATATTGCGCCCTACACAAATGAAGTGTTGCTTAGACCTGTGTCTCTCAGTGTGTGCCATATGCCTCACCCCTCTCCCTGAGTGTTTTGCTGTGTTCCATGAAGACGAAATTGAAAATTGGGCTGTCAAGATCGGGAACCACAAAGAGGCTACTATTTGGACATTACTTGGTATTTAACCTTTAGCAAGCCAGATTAAAAAATAAGAAACGTCTCCCTGCCACCGATTATTTTTTGAAAATTTTAATTATTGATGGTGACTGTTTTGAAAATGTGATAATTTTTTGGTTGTTAGAGATATTTAAATAATATTTGCACATATAAATAAAGAATTGAATTATGCATATATTGGTGTAATTTATGTATGTGTGTGTGTGATACCAGACGTATGAGAAAGTGGTAAAGACGTTTTTCACAAAAAACATATTTTATAACAAATAAAGAGGGAAAAAATAAGAAAAAAAAATAACTTACCTTACATATCGAATTCCTTGGCAACACTGTCAACTAAATCACGTAAATCTGTTGTATTTATGTTCTTTCACTGCGAAATTATCAAAATATAGCCGGGGGAACTGTATAAAACATGTAGATTTGCAGTAAAATCGTTCTTTGAGCTTAGGCCTAGAGTTATTTTTTCTGCCACTTCAAAATATTCGATATCAAACGTACAAGTCCCCAAACCAGCACGGCATTCTGTATATTCACTGCTGTGAAACTAAATAACCTAATAATCCATGATTCAATCCACAATTCAATGTTATTTTATTCGAAATACGATGAAATATAGGTCTGTAAAACCGATCCATCATCATGGCATCGTACCGGTGTACAGATGTGGTCAGATTAATTGCTCTTAAACTTTTACGAATAGCCAGCCATTCTCAAAAACGATCATGTCGGAAGTGGGGGATGTACCGGCTTCGATTGCGCATGTCCCCAGCTATGTGCACGGACTGTGGTACGTGTAAATCTCACGATAATCTCGCTGGGTGGGACGGCCCGCCATCAGCGCGCGCGGCCATTTTGTTTTTCGGTGGCTGGATATCATATCGGCTCGGTGAAGGTTAATAATATATATTATAGTAAAAAGTAAAGTTAACCCATAGTATTTATTAATGCCGTAGGGGTGTGAATTATTAGTGGTCTCATATTTCAACGACTGCTAAATGAGGGCGATAACCATCTCCTCCTCTCCCTCGCAGTCTTTAATTCCTGTATTAATCCAGTACCCAATTAAGGCTGGGTTAATCCGGGAGCTGTAGAGTTCTGAAGAAAATTTGTTCTGAAAGGGCACCAAAGACAAAAAGTTATTCAGTATCACATTTTTAGATGATGATAAGTCTCCAAGCTTCTTTAGGTTGTCATCCTTATCCATCACCAGCTCTTGGACTGTAGGTGTATTTGATGCAATCTTCTCAGTTCCAAAAGTAACCCTAATGCTGCCTTGGCTGGGTCAGAAGATCCATGTGAGACTCAGGAGTTTAAGAACAGCTACAGATGTCTTTAACTCATACAAACAGTTAGTTAGTTAGTCATCAGGTTATCACCATGACACTCCAGACAAGTCCATAGATGCTTCAATCTCATATTCAGTATGCCCTTCAGCATGTGGTTTATAACTTTTCGTTTGATTCCTATATGCCGCTCGTTTCTTGTAACACCACACTTCACTCCCATGTCCTGCATTCTAGCCATAGAATACGGAAGAAGAAATATGCCTCGTATTTTCCAACTGATCCAACTCCATGATTGAACTCAAAATATTAGCATGAACTGACACTAGTCACTGGCCACTCTGACAAGTCTGTCTGCTCTTTTATTTCCCTCAACATCCAGATGTCCAGGTACAAAAATGAAGGTACTGGAATTTCTTGTATGAATCTCATTATTATTGCACTATATACATTGAACAGATCAGGTGATGGCACACTAAAAACTGCAATTATGTCATCATAAATCATAGTGGAATTTTTCATTTCATATCATATCTTATCAGCATTATCTTATGTAAAGTTTGAGATGCTTCTACTGTTTTTTCTGTCTTCCCACCTCTGCAATATGTTTAGTCTGTATAAAAATTAATATATTTTTTTTTCTTAAAATGTGAACTGTAAAGTGGTTATTTAACTATAATTTACACAATGTGAGCCTAAAAATTATCACTATTTATTCTTTTGCATGTAGGTTTTCGGAGTCTCAAGATTGATGACCAAGTTTTGCTTCTACGTACGGCTACTTATAGCTTAGTTATCCTGAATCACAGTCGAGCTTACGAACTTGACACTGGCTTCTATAATTATTTTAATTTCAGCAAAAAGGAAATTCAATTGATTAAAGTAAGGATGTTAAAGATATATCTTCAAATGTTTATGTTTTAAAGTTTCTTTTACACTTTAACAGATTGTTTATTTATTTGTATCTTCTGGTAGTGACGTCCGTTGATGGGGGGTGTTTCTCTAATCAAGTCTGGGTCATTCCATTGATCGTTGGATTAATCACCTAACAACTTAAAGTCCAGAACGATTTGTGTAACAGAAGTCAGTTCATTCCAATTCTTTTTCATTCAAGTGAATCACCAATCTCTTTAATGGATACCTACAGGCAAAAGAGCCAGGGGTAGACCAAAAGAAACACTCAGAAGAACAATTCTTAGAGAAAGTAAAACAACCAATATTCATACTAATCAAGAACTGCACAGAATAGCTTTGAACAGACAGAATTGGAGAGATCTGACCTCTGCCCTATGTGCTAACTTCAGCGCAAAAGGAAAATGAATGAGAGGGAGTGCAGATTGTGAACTCTTTTGTTCCTGTGCAAGGCAAAGCAGTTTGACTTCTTGCTTCAAATATCTCTGACAGTTTTTGTGTGTGTTAGATTAGGTTTCCAGAGCTTTCTTGCAAATCTCACAAGACTCATGTGCAATGTCACCAACTAGACATTCTTCTATTCCAGATATTTTTTTTGTAATCTCATGGAATACCATGGGTGAGAAGGTTGCATGCAGTCAACGGATGTCTGTGGCAGTCTACACCGCGACTCTTAATTCATTAGCTAGATAAGAGTATTTTTGTCAACCGATAGTCTGGCATACAGTTTTCCCATTGGTCTCTGGGACAGAGGAGTTAGTAAGGTGTCTTGAAATTTTAACTCACCTAATAAACTCAAGATTCACGTTGACGAGAAAAGGGTGTATCTTTCATTTTGCATTAGCCATGCTATACAACTTTTAGCTGGAGATTCAATGGGAGGAGAAAGGATATACCTTTCACTTTGCATTAGCCATGCCATACTACTTTTAGCTCCCTGTGAAACATAAGTCTTCAACAAACCTCCATCTTGTCTTATATTTAGCTATTGCTTCCATCTCTTTCCATGTTCTACCTAGCCTATATGTCTCTGCATCTACTTCTTTCCTCTAGGTATTTCTCCTCTAGATATTTCTTGATCTTCTCTTCTTCTGTCCCATGGGTTCCAGAAAAAATGCCTGTCTTAAAAATCTTCCATTGGTCTTTATGTATGTCCTATCCATCTCAAGTTATGTTTTATGGTTCCTTAGTTCCTCCTCCACTGGAGTTTCTTTAATTCTTTGCATAAGATCCTCATTAGTGGTCTTATATCATTTCAAAACTTGTATTCTAAGCAGTCATCCATTGATGAATGTTTGTAGTTTCAGGGTGTAAAGGAATATGCATTGCTCTAGTGCAATCCCAAGGTTAGCGGATGATAATAATAATAATAAACCCATAACCCGTCAGGGTCGTAGGAGTGTCACAATGAGATATTTCGTGCAGAAAGATCTCCACATATCTCTATCCTTTACCATCCTGATTAGTTTGGAAACTTTACACCCTGTTCATTCTTTAATATTGTCCAGCCATGTCATCTTCTTGGCCACAGCGTTTTTTTTACCCCCTCCACTATACCCTCAAGAACATCTTTTGTCATCGAGGAATGTCTCATCACGTGCCTGTACCATTGGAATTTACGAAGTTTCATGATAACTAAGTTATCAGATAACCAATATCCTAAAAGCATCTCCTCATGGTGCAACATGAAAACATTGCTTTGATGCTCATATGAAGCAATTTGGCTTCTGCTATATTCGTTTTGAATAGTGTTATTTTGGTGTTTAAATCTACATTTGTGTTTCTGAAGATTGGTGTCATTTGCCCTTGGGCTTGGTATGTATGCTTTACTACATCTATTGTGTATTTCTTTACTGCTCTTGCCATCTGTTGTTATATTGCTTCCTAGGTATGTGAATTCTGTCATATGTTTAAGTCTGTTGTTTCCAATATATATATATATATATATATATATATATATATATATATATATATATATATATATATATATATATATATATATATATATATATATATATATATATATATATATATATATATATATATATATATATATATATATATATATATATATATATATATATATATATATATATATTGGTGTTTCTTTCTGTTCTTCCTATCTTCATTCATTACTTCAGTCTTTTCTATGTTTATCTTCATATTAAAGGTTTGGCATGTTCGATGTAATCTGTCTATTTGTCTTTGTACTTGCTCTTCTGATGATGCTACTAGTGCTTGGTTGTCTGCAAATAGCAATTTGTTTAAGTTATTCTTCAGATTGTTTTCTTCTGTTGTCTTTGCAGATGTGATATACGTATGTCTATAAACAATACAGGGATAGTACACATCCCTGTCTCACTCCCGAGTGGGATTTGAAAATTATCGGATGTACTTGCGCTCGTTCTTACTATGCATTGAATATTGACATATATGCTTTGACATAGGCTTATCAGATGTTGCGGAACACCATATGTCTATAATGTTATCCATAATTGTACTCTACCCACATTACTTAACTTTTCTGTTCATATTCCATATTTCTTATTTTTACAATGTCTTCCAGGAATTATTTCCAGAGTTTGATGTCATTCATACTCACTACAAACATATGGGAATCATGGCTCAAAGACATAGCTTGACAGAGATGGAGTATGCATATCTTTCCTGTATACTGCTGCTAAATGATGGTATGTTGTTTTATCTAGTTTATACAGTTAATTGTTAATCACTAGTGAACAGTTGAAGTCCTGGAACACTCAGCTCCTGGTTGAAACCCTCAAGCAAAGAAAAGATTTATAAATTGTGGGAAATTTTAGAATGACTTATGTAGCTACTGTTTAAGCTCTTTGCTACTGACACCATTCATTACAAAAAATGGCCAATTGGGGTTTGCTAAATGGTGACACTGATTCAGAAAATTTTCTATGTCATTTTCTTGTTTTGTTTTTATTAACCTTTAGGCCCCTATGGGTGAGGTCACGCACCTGGAGTACACATTCCCGTGTGTCGGTGGGCGAGGCCACGCACCATACGATATCGCCCGATTCCCGAGCTCGGAACTTCACGAAGTAATGAACCAATGACGTATAAAGCCCGCCAAACGAAGCTAGGAATACGTCACAGTGTAACGGTCAAATTCTTTTACACATTAGCGTTGTATAGAAGGAGAAAGCCGGCAAATGTTATCAACACTTTTCGGGAGCGACTTTTGCCATTTTCGGCCGTATTTTACTATCAAATTGATTACAGCGTGGCATGGGTAAATGATCGTGACTACATGTTCTAATTGTTGTTCTTTGTGTTTAATATGTTGTTGTTTAATAAGAATGTGTGTTTATTCATTCAAAAACACAAAAATAATATGTATCAGGGGTGCCACATGTGTGCATGGACAATAATTACGTTGCGTGTCGGCATAGACCTAGTGTTGACCGGACGGTCATTATATGCGATTTATTCACGTTTTATTAGTTAGTTTAGTTCATATTATATTAGTTTGGATATAAAACAATACATATACAATAAGTATAGGTATTTATGAGTATTTTATCAATGTTGCCACACATTGCTCATGTATTAGGGTCGTCAAGAAGATATATTTGCGAATTTGAAAATGGCGTTTTGCGATTTTTTTCCCGAATTTTCAACTTCACAACTTGCTCACAACTGTTATATCACACATGCAACAACAACAAAAACATGATTATATTCACTATTCACTCCTTTATTTAGATGTGCAAACATTATTTTGATATCTTTTAAAACAAAAAAGATATCGCGTTTTCAAAACACCCACCATCAATAACGCAAATTTTCCAAAAAAGAATTCAGGCCCAGGGGGATATTTCTTAATTTTAATTCAGGGTCCTAAAGGTTAAAACTATAGTCCATCACTATCATATTTATAGTTATAATAATTATAAAGCATGATACATTCAGTTTTATTGTGGAAAATAATTTGCATTTACTTGAATTTGTTTTGTCAACATAATACTGAAACATGATTTTGTTTCTTATTTAAAAGAATACTCAGGACTAAAGAATGCTGAGAGAACGAAGCAACTTAAAGAGAGTTATATGGGTGCATTCCAAGATTATGAAATTGGTAAATTATCGTTGTTGCCTATCATGAAAATCTCAGATTATGATAATCTATTTATATTTGTGTACATTCCTCTACATCATGGGTGAAGAATGTTTAACCTGTTGGCCATATAAGGCCTGCGAAGATATTGGTCTGGCTTTGCTAAGGTAACCAGAGGTCAGACTTAAATTCAGTAAATCTATGAACTTTTTTACAAAGCAATATAAATTTATCTTAAGTCTATCTATTTATTGTCTTTTCTCTGCTTTTGCTGTAAGGTGTCGAGGATTGAATGACGATCGGTTTTCAGTCAATGACACGTTTGTTCTCTTGATATGCAGCAATATTGTGATGTCTCAGAGTGTTGGTAACTCTTTCAATCCACCTTCTTCTTGGTCTTCCTCTGCATCTTCCATTTTCATATTGTATGCTCTTGCCGCTGACCAATAAGGGTTCATTCTCATTCGGTTGCTGAAACATTTCAGTCTCTGTTTTCAATATATTTGACCACAGATGTGTGCCAACAGTTCTTATAATCTCTTCATTTCTCATATCATCTCTTCTTGTTCTTTGCTGCTTTTCTTAGACATCTCATTTCACTCGTAGTAAGCTTTCTCTCCTGTTCTTTAGTGTCCATGTCTGACATTGAAAACATAATTTTGGGATGAATATTGAATTTATGATTTGCCTTTAGGCTTCCATCGGGATAGAAAACCAAAATGCAAAAGGATAGAAAACTCAACATGAATACTCATTTCATTTCCCCACTCAGAAAAGACAAAAACTTCTACTAAATTTGAAAATGCTGGTGAATGAATGAAACTCCCATTGAGGCATTTAGTGAAAGATTTAATGACATGAAAAGTAAACAATTGGAATTAGTATCCTTACTACACCATTCAGCACATGGGAAGATAGAAGCTTTATCATAGGATAAGGAGAAGAAACCTAAAATCAAATGGTCTGGCAGGGCAGACCAGGCCCTTAGACTTGGTGGGCAACTGGTCTAGGTTGGCAGCGCCGAAAGCCAAACAGATAGAGCACAGCTCTGCTAACGCAGAAGCTCATGCAGCTTTCCTTGTTCCAGATGTATTACTATTACCTTTCCTTTGGAGTTAATAAGGCTTGCAGAGTGAAGGATCGTTTTGCATGGGCAACACATGGTCTCTATATTTCAACCCGGGAGATCTCAGAATCAAATTGGAAGATGACAGTTATGGATTATAAATAATTGACATACGGCTGCATTCTTGCCCCCACACTCTTTGGAATGTATATATCTCTTCTCTTTAAACATACTTTCTGCAACCAGGAGGGTGGTACATTAATCCATTCTCGTACAGATGGTGGCCTCCACAATGCTGAAAGGTTGAAAGCCAAAACAAGTATAAAGAAGGTCCTTATAAGAGATTTGCACTTTGCAGATGATTATACAATTACGACACACTCGTAGGAACTGTAAAACCTACTAACTGACTTTTCTGATGCCTTCTATGAGTTTGACTAACAATCAGCACAAAGAAGTTACAAATGCAGGCTGCCATTAAGCAGCTGCAAATTGTCATCGATGAGCTAGAGGCTGTTGACCACTTTACGTATCTAGGGCAAGGTCAGCAATAAATTATCATTGGATCAAGACATATGCAACAGGATAACAGGATTGGCAAGTCATCAACAACAATGAACAGACTAACAAATAGGGTCTGAGGAACAGGAATTTAACAATAAAAACTAAACTCCTAGTTTATCAAGCTTGCATCCTCAGCACCCTCCTCTATAGTAGTGAAACATGGACAACTTAGATGCCCCAGGAGAGACAGTAATATTCTTGGAGTAGAATTCTTGGAGTTAAGTGGCAGCACAAATTCACTAACACTGATGTATTGGAAAGACCTGGCAATACCAAAGTATTTTTTATGCTCAGTCTGTACAGACTCAGATGGCTGGGACACACTAGGAGGACAGAATATGGCAGAATACTGAAATATCTACTTTATAGAGAATTAGTTTGGGAAAATATCTCAGGGTCAATCTATACTTCTACAACGCACTCCAGGGTGCCGGTGTGCACTCATCCCTATGAAACTGTTGACCACCACCTTTTTGAATGCTCAGTGCTGAAGGACATAAGGAAAATGCTTCTCCCTCCAGGCCAGATAAATGGAACACATTGTATGGAACAAAACAACAGTTAACAAACACATGCATATACCACACAAGGGCATTGGGTCAAAGGGCATGAGCCCATGGACCGCTGGATCAGCAACCAACCACCTCTACTTCTGTACATAGATGTGTGTAAATGCTTTTTGGATGATGCAGGCATTAGTAAAATTAATTATGAGAACAGGATATCATGGATCGTGTTGCATAGAGGGAAGGAAAGATTAGGAATGGATAAAAACAAAGGAGACAGTGATAGCAGATAGTTGAAGGGCTCCACATCTAAGAAGACACACAGCACACGATGGTCTGTGATTCCTTATACATACTGTGGAAGACTCTATGTGACTTTGATTGGTCTTGTTAGTCACATCTATCGTCATGGAACGTAGATTATATTTCTTATAGCACAATAGAAATAACATCGTCTGTAAAGACGGAAAGGTGCCTACTACTATAGCATTCAATGTAGAAACAGTTCAATGTGCCAACAGGGTCCCTGTAGCATACTATAAGGAACTATCAAAGATAGAGTTTGTCATACTTTTAATCACTGCAATAACTTGGTTAAAAAGTTATGTGCATGTAGGCACTGTCTTCAGAGATATGTGCAAAGAGTTGAATGTGCTCCAAACTGATCAAATAAGGCTAATGAATAATAATGCAATATACTATTGATATTAAAGACTGGACAGGAGTAAGATATTCCATAATTAAAGACAGAACTGAGAGGCGTAGCAGGGTTTTTGTGTGGATGTTTCCAGAATGGCACCATTAGGACTCTGAGGGTTTATAGATTTGATGATTATGATGATACTATTGGCAAATTGCCAAAAAAGGATCATTGCAAAAATTAAAATGACATGATGACTGCAAGAATTGAAATTTCTTCCAACAAAACATTGAGCATACCACCCAAAGAGACACGGTGTAAATGCAGCTGTCTTTGCTCACAATCTTTATTAAGGTTTCAATGTACATATGGTGATGTGTGTGTTGTGGTGACTAATTTGAAGGACTTACAATAAGATTTCTTTGCATCTCCTGCTGGCTTGCTTGTTTGAACTTAATATAAACCCTATTTCTTGTCAACTGGATTTTCTCATTTTGTTTCAGAGAAAAGTAGTATGAGTTGTGGTAGTTTGACAAGAATAATCTCAGCTCTTCTGCAGGGATCACATCTTTGTCTCCTGTGCTATTTAATATTTGCAGTATGAAGGTTCATCATCATTAAGTGCCATCTCTGCAACAAGGGTTGACTGCAACAGAACTCCAACATCTCTTGTCTTGATCATGCACTCTGCTAGACTGTAACCTGTCTAGTTCGTGATGTTTCTCTCCCACTTGTATCCCTGACTACCTCTTGCTTGCCTCCCCTCGATTTTACCCTCCAGTAAGGTCAAGGGTAAAAGACACGGTGTCATGTCTTTTAATATGTCCAAAATACTTCATTCATTTAATATTTCTTTCTTTTGATAATTCTTTTTTCATATGATATTGTTAGAATCCCTTCATATTTTTTCTTCTCTTTCCATGAAGTTCTTATTCTTCTATATATCCACATCTCAAAGGCATCGATCCTGTGTCTTTTAGTTGTTTGTTCATGTTCCTGAGCCATACATTACTATAGATTATATGTAGCATTTTATCATTTTCATTTTTTGCTTGTTTGTAATTTGTTTAGACGTCAATATTTTTTTCATGTCATTGAAAGTACATTTAGCCATTCTTATTCTCCTTTAAACTTCTGCTTCACTTCTGGCATCATTTGTGATTATGTGTCTGAGATATTAGTAATGTTCTACTTGTTGTAGTTTGTCTCCGTGTTTTTTATGCTTAGCACCTGTTCTGCGATTTTACTGGTGGTTTTATCATGGCTTTTGTTTTTGGATGTTTATGTCTAGTTCATATTCTTTACTTTATTTATTGACTTGATCTACGAGGCGTGTTCAAATGAAAACGGGACTTGTTACACCACGCGTGATAGAGCGCACTGATATTGATGACATTTTGCACTAGTAATGAGTATCCAATAATTTACATACGGTCACGTGTTCATCTTCCCAGCATGCATATGTGCTGCAGAAGACTGTTAACAATATGGCGGGTGTGATTCCGAACCCGTCCAAAGTGAATCAGCGTGCTGTGATCCAGTTTCTTTCATTTGAAGGATGTCAAGCAGTAGACATTCATCGGAGAATGAAGGCAGCATATGGTGACAAATGTTTGGCGAGGACCAGAGTGATGGAGTGGGTGCGTATGTTTAAAGACGGACGTGAGTTAACGGCAGATCTTGCACGGCCAGGTCAGGCGCATATTGTTGCAACAGAAGAAGCCATAGCCGTGCTTGATAAAGCAGTACTGACTGACCGTCGTCGGAGCATTCGTTCGCTTGCAGAAGAATTCCATATGTCAATTGGGACAGCCCACATGGTTGTTCGGAAGAAATTGAACTATCGGAAGGTGTATTCACAGTGGGTCCCACGGATGTTGACTGACCACCATAAGGAAGAACGGATGGGGTGGAGTTTGAACCACCTGATGCGTTACAGGGCAGAGGGTGATGCATTTCTGTTGAGCATTGTGGCAGGTGATGAATCGTGGTGCCACCACTATGAACCGAGCAGCAAAATTGACAGCATGCAATGGAAACATCCAGGTTCACCAAAACCCAAAAAATTCAAGACACAGGTTTCTGCTGGGAAGGTTATGGTGACTGCATTTTTTGACCATGAAGGGCTTTTGTTGACTGATTTTAAGGAACCTGGTGTCAACATCAATGCCGCCCATTATAAAGACACTTTAGACAAGCTGCATAAGGCCATCAAGGCTAAGCGACCAGGCAGACTTTCTCAAGGTGTGATTCTTCTCCACGACAACGCTCGTCCGCACGTCGCAAAAATTGTGCAGGAAACATTGGCAAAGAAGAATTGGGAAGTTCTTCATCACCCAGCCTATAGTCCCGATTTATCCCCGTGTGATTTCCATTTGTTCGGACCATTGAAGAAAGCACTAAAGGGACAGCGATTCAACAGCGACGCAGACGTGAAGACAGCGGTGACCACATGGTTCAGAGAACAGCCACGCAACTTTTTCTCGGACGGCATTCGACGTCTACCTAAACAGTGGGATGCTTGCCTAAATGCATACGGAGATTTTTTCTGATGAACCCAGGTGCATTCTTATTCACAAGTGGTTGCTTTGTTCAATTCCGTTGAAAATATTAAATTGCGTATGATACTTTTTAAATAAATCCACAAGTCCCGTTTTCATTTGAACACGCCTCGTATTAGTCTTTGTAGTTCCTGTTCAGTTTCTGCTAAAAGGACCATGTCATTTGCATATTGCAGGTTATTTATTATTTTCCCACCGATCTTGAGTCCTGACATTCCTTCTATATGTTTAAAAATATTCACTTGTAGGCATTAAAATGCTGGGTGATAAAATACACCCTTGCCTTACCCCTCTTTTTGTTTCTATGTATGGTGAGTAGCTTTTTTCACACTATTGATGCAGTTTGTTCCCATTATATATTTACAATCAATCTAATGTCTTTTCCTGCTATAGCTATTTCTTGAAGACATGCAGTTAATTTTTCATGTTGGACTAGGTCGAAAGCCTTACACAATCTTAAGCGCTCAAAGAGGTTTGGCAGCAAGTGGGTGATGGCTGGTGTTTTTTGTGAACAGTTGCTCCTTGTACTGTTATATCAAGGGTCTATCTTGTCAGTAGTAAGAGGTTGCTTTGGCCTATCTGATTCTTAGTTGAACACAGATTGATAAGATCCACAATTCTTCTTCTTCTTCTTTCGTTCACTTGAAACATGTCTATATCTGTAATTCTGTCTCCTTAATAAAACTCACTGTCTTTTGTAGTTCATACAGTGTCCCATAGAGTTTTGATTCCAGTGTTGTTTCCTCTGGCCAATATGTCTGCCTCAGCGTTTCATGCTCAGAACACTCTTGAAGTATATGTTTGGCACTCTGTGCTGCCTGTCCACATGTACACATGGCCGTGTTGCCAATCTTGAACTTTGTATACATGTGACTGCGGAGTCGGTTGTGTCCTGTTCTGAGACGTAGAATTATAACTTGTTCTGATCTGTTCATATTGTGATAGTCATCTTGTGTTGGTGTTTGTGGCTTTCTTATTGACTTTATCATCTGTTTTTTCTGATGGTAGGTGATTGGTATATCTGGTTGGTCTTCGGCAGCACCTTCCTTAGCCAGTTGGTCTGCTTTTTCATTTCCTGGTATTCCACAGTGAGAGGGTATCCACTGCATGGTTACCCTATACTGGTAAGACAATTCGCTAAGTAGTTTTTTTAAGTCTGTTAGTTTTCCAGACTGGAGAGCTTGAAGCACTGACCTTGCATCTGTCAGGAATACCACAGGCTGTAGGTCAGAGTTGGAGTTCAGCAGTTTTTTAGCTGCCACACTAATTGCCTGGATTTCTGCATCATAATTATTGCAGAATTTTCCTGTCGGTGTTCTGATTGTATCTCTAGGCTTGTGTGGATATTCTATATATACACCTGCACCTCCATTCCTCACAGCATTCTGTGCTGACCCATCTGTGTACACTCTGACCCATATATCTTGTGGATATTCCTCATCCAGGATACTGAGGGTGATTGTCATTCGCTGCACACTGTTCTGTTCGTCCTCGCTTAGTATTCCTTTCACATGGGTCTGAATGTATATTGGCATTCCATGGCTTTCACTCCACGGGGTTTGCTCTGGTACAGACCTTAAGGGGCTGCCAACTTCAGGTAGGTCTGTAAGTTGTCTACGGAGTCGTTTAGCTTGATGGATAAAGCTGCTCCTTTTCAGTCGTCCCATTGCTAGATTTTGGAATCTTTCCTTCATTGGATGACTTGGCATACACTGAAACTTTTCTGCTTGAATTAGTACTTTTGTGTCTCTGCGTTCGCCAAGTGTTTGCATTCTTCCCATTTTCTGCATCTCTGCTATGGGTGTTGATTTCATTGCTCCCAACATTATTCTAAGTGCCTGGTTTTGCACTTTATCTAGATCTTGTAATGTGGTGTTTGATGCAGGACACCACGCAGCTGAACCGTATTCCAGGTGTGGTCTTATGCCTTGCTGGTAAACTTTACTGAGTATATTTCCACTGGCTCCCCATGTGGTTCCACTTAGTTTTCTCAGGATAGCTAGCTTCCTCCTGGCTTTTGTTGTTGCTTTGTTTATGTGCTGCTTCCATGTCAGCTTATCATCAAAAGTAACTCCGAGGTATGTGGGTTGTTTGTCTTCTTTCAAGAGCTCTCCATCTATCTTGATATGACCAGCTTTTTGTTTTGGTGAGAGGGTAAAGAGTGTAGTGCTGCACTTATCTGTGTTAATGCTGACGCACCATCTATTAGCCCATAAGGTTAGGGCATCGATAGCTCTTTGTATTTGTTTAGTGGCCACTGTTGCATGTTCTTCCGTGCACCAGATCACCAGGTCGTCAGCATACATTGCCACTTTGATCCCGTGTGGTAGTTCAGCAACTAGGTCATTGATGTAAACCAAGAAAAGTGTGGGTGACAGGACTCCTCCCTGGGGGACTCCATGACGCAGTAGAACTTTCTTGCTCTTGCGACCATCTAATTGTACCCTGGCTCTTCTATTATGCAGGTATGCTTTTACCCATTTGTACATTCTTGAGCTAACCCTGCAATTTCGCAATTTCTTTAGGAGCCCTTCTTTCCAGACCTTATCAAATGCTTTCCTGAGGTCTATCCATGCTGCTAGTACCAGTTTCTTTTCTTGGAAGGCATCCTCAATCTCTTGGGAGAGGTAGGTTGCCTGATCTTCAGTAGAGTAGCACTGTCGGAAACCTGCTTGCTGTGATACCAGAAGGTTTTCACTTTCAAGGTACCACTGCATCCTAAGATTGATAATGCGTTCCATTGTTTTACATAGACAGCTTGTGAGGCTGATGGGCCTGTAGTTGGAGACTGTGTTGCCATCTTTTCCTGATTTGAGGAGTGGTATCATTATTGCTTCTCTCCACGCCTGTGGTACATTACCTGTGGACCAGCTTGTGTTAAAGATCTGCAGTAGCTTTGCTCTTGCTGCACTTCCCAGGTTTCTAATCATTTCATTGGACACTCCATCAGCTCCAGGGGACTTTTTCATTTTCAATTTGGATATTGCATGCTCCAGTTCTCTCATTGTGATTGGTGCCTCCATGACTTCAGGTATAGGTTCACCTTGTCCAATGTTTTGCTGGTTCTCTCGAACCTCCTGTTGTTTGTCTGGGCTGACTTTGACGTTATTGTCTTCTGCAAAGGAATCTGCAAAGTAATCAGCTGCATGTTTACCTGTTAAAATGTTTCTATCTTTATAAAGTGTGATCCTGGTATTTCTCCCTGTACCTTCATCATTTAGTTGTTTTACAAGTTTCCATAATTTCCTAGTATCTCTTTCTAGGTTCAGCGACTCTGTTTTTTCTTTCCAGCTGCTCCGTCTGGCTTGTAACTTGGCTCTTTGAAATTTAGCCTTTGTTTGCTGATATTTGTTGTGATGTTCTTGGCTAGGTCTGTTCTCGGCATGCTTTCTAGATGTTTCCATCTCATTTTGCAGCTTTTCCAGTTCATCATTCCAGTAGGGTTTGTAGTTTTTGCGTGCCCCCCTGGGTATGGTTTTACTAGCAGCATGTAGTATACATCTATTAAATTCACTCACTGCTCTATTGATGTCTTTGTCCAAGTTCATGTCCTTAGCTAGAACACTGGTTAAATGCTGGTACATTTTCCAGTCTGCCCTCTTATAGTTCCACCTAGTGAGCGTGCTGCTGTCCTTGGTATATTCATTGTGAATTTCCAGAAATACTGGTCTGTGGTCACTACCCCCAAGCTGCTTTCCAACGACACGTGTGATGTTCCATTCCAGGCCTGGTGAGTAGAATGCCAGGTCTGGTGTAGAGGTGGTGTGCCATGCTCTCGAGTAGAAGGTTGGTGAGTCTGCTGGCTTGTTAATAAGAATGAGATTATTTTCATCCTGCCAGCTCTCAAGTTCCTCACCTCTCTTGTCGATATGATCGTAGCCCCAGCTCTGAGAGTGGCTGTTGAAGTCACCACACACCATAAGCCTTTCTTTGTCTGGAATTGTGTCTAGTGCCAATGGTTTATCATTTGGGCAGTAGTAGTTCAGGAGATGGAATTCTGCACTGTCTGTTTTTAGGTGGAGCATCTGGTATTCTGCCCCGTCCATGTATACTTCCAGCTGACATGCGCTGATATTGTTTTTAACTAGTGTCAGAATTCCACCCTTTCGCCTGTCTTTTCGGTCAGATCGGTAGCACTGGTAGCCTCTGATTTTGAAGGCTATGTCGCTGCTGAGGTGTGTTTCTTGGATACAGCATATATTTACTTGTTCTTCACTGAGGACATTTTCAAGTTCCAATTTTTTGCTGTATCCATCTCTTTTACTGTTGACACCCTCAGCATTCCAGTGCATTATTTTTATTGGTCGTTTGTTTGTTTGGCCAGTAGCTCTATTCCCTTGCCTCCTGGCTCCTCGGGGCAATTGAGAAGGACTTCCAGTAACTGAGGTTGGGCCCTTTCGAGGTATAGGGCCCGGCACCGTCCCTGCCTGAACGTCCGCCACAGGGCAGGCACCATAACGTTTATTAGATGCAGACATGTTTCCATTGTGTTTTATGCGTGGCAACCTGATTATCTGTGTGCCTTTTGGCTGGTTGCCTCCGTCTTCAGCACTCTGCTTACTTGGGCCGGACTATGGTCCTGCTCGAGTGGGAGTGCCCGACCAGTCTTAGTTTCCAGCCTCTGATGGCTGAACTAAGCCCCATCACCACTTCAAGGTTCTGGCCTCGATGGGGAGATCCACAATAAAACTATGTGTCATTGTTGGATGCCTCAGAGATACAGAAATAATGGCAATGTGTCTCTTGCTGGATTGTGATGCAAAGAACGAAGGAGATGCTCATCAGTGCAGACAAGAACAATCCATTAGATCATGATATTAATGATTAAGAAATTAATGGAAACAGATTAAAGTGGGACATTCATAGTTTGACAGGATTCATTCATTCATTTTCCTTTTGCGCTGAAGTTAGCGCATAGGGCAGAGGTCAGATCTCTCCAATTATGTCTGTTCACAGCTATTCTGTGCAGTTCTTGAATAGTATGGATATTGATTGTTTTACTTTCTCTAAGTAGTATTTCTTTTGGTCTATCCCTGGCTCTTTTGCCTGTAGGTATCCATTCAAGAGATTGGTGGTGTATTCTGTTGATGTCTGTGCGTAGGACATGCCCGATGTAGGACCAAAAGCGTTTTCTGATAACATCTGTGATGAAATTTTGATGTGTCTCTTCTCTGATTTTATCATTCTATTTGAATTCACATTCACTCCGTTAGTTATCCTACGAAGACATTTGTTCTCGAAACTCAGTAATTTCTTTTCTGAAGATAAGGAGCTTTTCCAGCTCTCACATCCATATGATAGCACCAGAATAATTCAGGAATTAAATAAGCGCAATTTCATGCGTGTTCTGATTGACTTTGACCTCCAGATATTAGACAGTCTGTTAAAGGCACTTGATGCTAGGGCAATGCGAGTTGTAATTTATGTCATGACATCACAGTCAAGTGTTAATTTGCTTCCTAGATGGGAGAATTTGTGTACCTTTTCAAGTTGTTGTCCATTTAAAGCAACATGCTCATAAAGAGAATACTCATTTATTAGAATACTCATTTATTATTTATTGTTAGGTGAATTGGTGAAGTCCATAATTTTTGTTTTTTATGAGTTGATTTGGAGTCCTATTTGTCCTGCGATGATTTTTAATCTATCATTTAATTTTTTTGACAGGATAGGGGATGTTATAAATGGCATTCATGTGTGTGTGCATTAGGTGATATAGAGCATGAAGAAGAGTGGGAAAGTAAGCCTAACAATTTACAATTTCTATTCAAGTGGTCATCACACTTTCCAAGAAAAACGACAATGACATACCAGTGCATATAGATTCAGAAGTCTAGGCTCTGATCAATGAGAATTCCTCATTTTCTTATCTACATTAGACAAAGAACCGGCACCACCCCAATTTTTGGAATATATTAAGAGACAACAGATCAAATGGTTTGCACACACCAGCAAACTACCATCAGACAGCATACCACAGCAAGCTATGCTACACAGATACAGTGAAGGCTAACCTAGAGGCTGACCACGAAAATGATGGACCATCAAAATAAAAGTGGCGACAAATTTCACAATATACTCAGCACACACGAGGGCCATCTCCAGAAAACTCCTCTACCCTTGACGCTGAAAAGCAAGAAAGGGTTTACTGAATAGATAGATAGAATAGTTATCTATAATGATAGTCCATGGTTCAACATGTGCACGTTGTTTGGGCATTCACAACTTAGTGCAAGGGGAAGTGCATTACGGAAAAAGGTGATGCTCTTTAAACAACCACTAGTAGTATAATGATGTGGTGACTTGGGCCTTGATATGACTGGATACTCATAGAGCTAAAGGTTGTTTTTTAACTGAACTTATGAGCATGCTTTGAATGATTCAATATGGATACATATACCATCGCTGGCTTGAGTCAATGAAGAAGTCTGTGCTGATATAAGTTACCTTAATTCTTCATTTTTGTGCCTGGACATGTGGATTTTAGGGGAAATAAAGAGCAGACAGACTTGCCAGCGTAGTCATAATGATTAGTGGTAGTGTGATGGATTGTGCTGATATTTTTAATTCAATCAAGGAATTAGACCAATTGGAAGATGTAGGGTGTACTTCTTCTTCCACATCTAAGGCAGAAATACAGGACCTGTGAGTGAAGTGTAGTGTTACAGGAAACAGGCTGTGTCATCGGTTATAATATTATTATTATCCTGTAGTGTCAGTTTTTAAGACATAATATTTTATAGTTGCTTAATTCTTGTGTTTTGTATACTAATATTCTGTTTATGAGTATTCCTTAGTATTTAAACGCTTGCACATAAATTGGTATAACATTTCATGAGTGAAAGTCATGTTCGTCTAAAGTTATCAACAATTTTATTGAAATGTTTGCTTTGATATTGCAGAACACTTTCCAAAAGATAACCATCGCTTTGGTGAAATGTTACAACGTATGTCTGAGTTCTCAGAGTTTAACATGCAGCACAATGTGGCAGTAGGGCTTGTCATCACTAAGAATCCTCAGCTTCATATACCACAGCTTTACGCCGAGATGTATACTCAGAATAACTCTTCACAGGACAATACTGATACTGTGATTGATGAAGATAATGCTGAAGTTGGTGAATTCAGTAGTCCTTCAGTAGTCTGTAGCACAAGCAGTTCATGAAATATGATATCACAGTTCAACTATATAATCTTTAGGAAGTTACGAACATGTACTTAGAGTATATTATTGCCCACGTGTTGCTGGGGATCTACAAGGGGAGCAAATAACAATACTGTGATCTGCTATCCATATAGGCTAATAAGGAGGTTTAGGGTAAAGTTGGCTGTCCCATCTCATAGGTCAAAGTCACAAACAGCAAATGAAATTGGATATTTCACAAAACAATGCAAATATTACATTAAGATTGTAAACAATGACATAACATCTGTTCTCTGGACTACATCTTGCTAATCTGCAGGAGTTTAAGAAAAAATGCAGAAGATGAAGAACGAATGCAGATAGAGAAAACTATATAATGAGAGTTATAGAATAGACAAAAATGCCCTAAATGATTTTATTTTATTTTATTATTGAGTAATGCATACAAAAGCTCCAATTTGTTATACTAGGTTTGATGGAAAACTTCAATGATAGCCCACAATGAAATGATGGGATATTCAGGACAGCTGGCATATTGTTTTACCAAATAGATCTACTTTCTATTTTCCAGAGACTGAAGGAAAAAATTAAATGATGAATGAACCAAGTCCCTTCACCATTTCAAGATGCTGGCCTTGATAGGGCCTATGCATCATATTCAGTACTGAAGGGAAGGATCATAGATAGATGTAGTAAGGCCCCTCTTTCTAACCCCCCCCCAAGACTTTTCCATGATAGCCAGCCAACAAATTTTAATTTTATTTTATTTAACATTAGAATGTGGATGTGCTCGCATATTCCTAATATTAAATTGTAATTAGCCGAAGACGGATGTGCCAGGTCACTGATGTAATTAAAACATGGCACAATGCATTCCCATTCTCTGGACTATGTCCTGTGGAAATCTAGCAGGACAATTATTCTTCAACAAAAGAGATCCAATGGTAGTTTGAGAATAAATGCAAACAAAAACAAATAAATTGTACTGATGACAGTTGGAAGTGAAGCATATTTGTTTGATTGTTTTAGAAGTTTATCATACTAAATTCATAGATAAATGACTGAATTTATGGCAAAAGGAACTTCTGGTCGCATAATAAGTTTACTAACACTTTGCTCACCAGCAACCCAGAGCGTACTTGTCCGCCATTACCGAGGATGCACGCAAAATTTTAGGACATACATTGACATCACCGTCTTTAAAAATTCGTTTAAAATCGATCTAGCGCTTGAAAGCCTTGACACTTTCTATGTGTTGTAACGACTGTTTGCACTTTCTGAATGAATTTGAAAACTCCAGAGTTATTTCAACTGCAAAAATCTAATCATAATGCAAGGCCTAGATATACATTAATTTCTATATATCATACAATATTTCCATTGAAAACTCTGATATTTCATGATAAAAACTCACCTACTATGTCTATATTATTATTCCCGACATGCCGCCATTTTTACAGAACATAATTTCCCAGAAACACTATTTTTAGCACATTATTGCAATTGGTATTCCTATTTTTCGGATCTATCATAGCACATTCGACTAGTGTCGAAATTGGTCAGCAAAGTGTTAACCCCTTGACTGTGGGGGTAACTCCGCAGTGCAGTGAGGGAATTTTGAGGGTTGTTTCATTTTTTTTTCCCCCTAACCAATTTATCCACAGCATTCTCACTTTTAACAATTTGAGTGTATTATTACTGTATACTCAAATTTATAACTTTACAAGCATATGCTTCTTTATAATATGGAGTAGACATAAAAACTTTTAATATACACTCGACTCGCAAAAGGACATATTATTTTTTTAAAATCATAATACAGTATAACTCCGATTATCCGAATTAATTGGGGAATGATTATGATAATTGGATATAGCTCAGTAATGAAGCAAAACAGTGTACATACATGCAATCATACATTGAAATGAACAGAATTTTATTGATAAAAGTACAGTTATATGTAAGCAACTATTATTTCAAATAAACTACATACCGTACACTACAGTACTGTACTTTCCAGGCACACCTTTATTTAACTGATTAATAATTTCCACTTTTTCACTAAGGGACAAAACAACACGTTTACGTTTTGTACTCATTGCACTTAATCCAGCAGTGAAAAAAACTAACACTAAACAACTAAACAGTGAACATAGTGCAAACTGAATAAAGTGAACAGTGCAAACTAGAGCCCGAATCAAACTGACAAAAAAATGGTGATCTGCACAGTAAAAGAGGGCAATGACTCATTGGTTCTCTGCTATTAATAACTTGAGTTACATACATTAGTAACGGCACGTGTGCACTGCCCCGGGACCTCTCTACTGTACCCGCTAACCCTCTCACTCTAAATTTATTTCACCCAAATTCAATTCGGATAATTACTTATCGGAATCTATATCGTCCGAATCACTACTAATGTCACAATGCAAATTAACAATTTCTAAATCACTTCCTGCATCAGATAAATTAGTGATAGAATTATTAGGAAAACTTTCTTCCAAAAGTGTATAAATATTTGATTAATTGAAGCTATGCTTCGTCATATTTGTAGGTCAATGTAAGATGGCTGCACAAAGAAAGTCCAGCTATGCCGACACAAAAGTAGAAATAATACAAGTGTGCCCAATTACAAAGGCTCTATTTTTATATGATCTTCAGACAGCTTGAACTGGCCAATTAGAGTATACAACTGACCAATCAGAGCCAGTGCTCCTTAAGGAGATGTCTGAAAAATGATGGTAACTTTTCATTGCACCTAAGGAATCATTGTTCCCCGGCCATTAAAAAAGTAAACAGAGTTACCCAACAGAGTTTTGGACTGTCAGTCATCATGTGATTGCAGAGATTGTAAATTGAAAATAGTAGCACATATGGACATGTCCTGTTTGCAATGATGATCTAGCAACTAAAACACACACTACTTGCAGCTGGCATCATCAGGTTCTATGCTTTATTTCTTTCATGTGGTATTTCATATAAAGACTATCCCCTCTTCTTTACCATCTTCAATCAATCATGGAGAACTTGGGAAATTCCAGACATGTGGTGTGAAACTGTCATCATCCCAATTGAAAAGAAACAAAAAGTAATAAAAAAATTTTAAAAACGGCAAGTCAAGCTACAGATGATTTGTGAGTTGTATGAGCCCAATGACATTATTTTAACAGTATTTTTATTGATGTTAACCTGATTTCCTTGCTCACTATTGTAGTAATATTATTTTTACTTTGTAATTTTGCTATTAATCTATTTGTTTTGTTAATCACATATTTGCTATGTTAATGTACTGTTGATTATAGTGCCATACTTGTTATTGTGATGTGTTCTGTGCCATGACGAATAATAAAATGTGATTATATTATATACACATACTTATATTACTGAGAGCCACTGCATCGTACCAGTTCTAATGTATAAAATAGAAAATATAACATAGATGTGGTCCCAGTTCTAATGTATGAAATAGAAAATATAACATAGATGTGGTCCCAGTTCTAATGTATGAAATTGAGACAAAAAGGTTCCCCAATGTGGAATTGTAAAATAGTTATTCTTAGAGAAAACTCAACCACTTAGAAACAAACTTGTCATTGACCAGGTTATGTTTATTTGACTTAGATGACATTTACTTACCAGTACATTCTTGGTTTCCTTTTCAAAAATGGTTAGGATTAGTAGACCCAACTAATATTATTATTGAGTAATTTAGTAGAATCTCATTGTAACAACTGGTCTGGACCGATGAAATATATATGTAATAACAGTAATTCACTACATATAGCACTAACAATAAAAGAAATATAATTGGGGATTTTGAAAAGTGTTGTTATACAGGGGAATTTGTTGGTACAGGTTAAGCAAATGTGGCCTCTTTTTTAACGGAATAAATACATACATTATTCAGCAAAATGAAATATCAATGAAGACCTATTTCACAGAAGCTAAGTCTACTTGTGGATCTATTGATCTGCTGTTACACACTGAGAGCCCCCCTCTCCCTTTGGGGGAGATGATGGGGATCCAGTGTGTAATATGCAGTTCGAAGCATACCTAGCAGTACTTTAATCCGAGGTCACCTAGGTCACGAAATCTGAATGAAACTACGCGCAATATTAAAAATTTGGACTTATCACATGATGAGGCTGCATTTGCTTAACCATAACCAATTTGTTATAAAATGGTGCACTACAGAGGGATTGCACTACACAAGGAAATTAATTACTCATAGCTTACACAAAAAACTCCATTGGTTATTCCAGCAAGCAGAAAATGAGTACAGGGGTTCTTGTTCTGGTAAGTTTGACAAATTACTCCATCTCTTTGGAATACTTGATAAAAACAATATTATTCACACAGATTATGATCAGCCACTGACTACGTAGCTGAATCATCATCATTGGGCGCAGTGCCGACTAGACAAAGCAAGTATAAGGATCATTATTGGCTCTTTCCCATAGCACAATGTTAAACTATCTAATATTTTCTCATACTGTCATCCTTGATATCTCTTGCCTTCAATCTTCTCTGTTGTAACTATGATGTCCAGGCCTCCTATGTCATAATGTGTCCAAAAATTAAAGATATCTCTTTATATTCTCTTTCTCATATAGTAACCACCATCTCGCATTTGATTCTTTCAGTGCCTCCTCATTAGTTTTTCTAGCTGCCCATGGTATTCTCAGAATTTTTCTATGGCACCTTATCTCTGTTGCCTCTAATTTTTCACTAATTTATTTGTTTATTGTCCAAAACTCACATTCATGTTACCCAGTAGCTCTGAAGAACTCTCATCATTTCTAATGACAGGGAAATTTTATAAAGTGTATTCTTCATCTTTAGAAATGCCACCTTTGACTGTTTTATTCTGTTGTTTTTTGTTTTTGTATCTCTGTTGTGCTTCTTCCATCTTGTTTTATTGTTGTTCCTAAATTCTTGAATTGGTGGACCTGTTTGAGTAATTCACTGAATCACTGAAAAACTTCCTCCTATGAAATTTTATGTTTTATAAAACAAGCATTACATGTCAAGTGACATATTTTTTTCAGAACGTTGTCTTCATTGTGGATACTGTGAATGCCTCTGTTCTGTGCAAGCAGGCTTGCACTAGCCAGAGACATTTAGAGATTACACTTACTATATTTTTATATGTAGTTGAATAGGTATGAATGAAACGCCCATACTATGATGCTAATTCATATTCAAGTGTATTTAATATTACTACAGGGAAATATAGAAAAATGAAGGGTAATATGGAGAAGCACAGAGTGGTATCAGACAGTGAATTAAAATTTAGTCTACTGTCTTGCGCACAAATGGGTAGGGAGGATATATCAGCAACATTTGTGTCAACATGTTAAAGATGATGCAGATAGAGCCCTGAGGGAATTTGTCTTATTCCCTATGGCTGACTTTCAGCTCTAAATAATTTATTATGATGGGGAAGTTTTGCAGAGCTGTTGCAAAATCCAGATGACCATTTGACTTAATATGGATGTAGGATGCAAGGCTACAAGTTGGACATTTGTCCACTCCGTAGGTGACTTTCTAGTGACTTCTGTTTGACTTAATGTGCCTGTAACATGCGATGCCACAAGTTGGACAATTATCCACTACGTAGGGGATTTGTGGTGACTTTTTTATAATTTCACAGCATGCTGCAGGTAAAAGTGTTGATTTCCTCCCTGCAGTCCAGGCATGGGTCACAGCAGGCTTCACCACAGCTGAGATTATGGCTGTATGTTTAGTTCTAAACGCTAGGCATTCCATTGCAGCAGTATGCTATAATCACATCCTGCCAAGAGCAGAGCATATACTTCTGTGCCAAATAGTTCATCACTCTTCTGTCAAATCTATTGCTCATCTGCAATGGTGGAAAACTTAGCATTCCCCACCACATAGAAGTAAGACACAAAAGGACAAAGGTGAAATATCAGCTGGCCTGTATCTCTAAATCATCCATGTGGACCATTTGACAGAATACAAAAGTAAGAAATCGAGACAAGACATGCAGTAACAATGATTTTTCACAAGTGACAGGTTGTCAACCTATCCCCATCTTTTCTCAGTCGCTTCTTACAACATGCCTAGAAAGAAGACAGTATAGCACCCTGAACTAAATGTAAAGGATATCCTCTGACAGTTTGGTTATTTATACCCTAAACTAGAAGTCCAGGCCCACAGTTGCCATATGTTGTTGCTACCATTAGTCATTTAAAATGTATGCGTAGGTCTAAATACCTTAGCAGGAAAGCAATCTCTATAAAACGTACGTGATGTACTATGTTGGGATTTTCAGTCCATCTGAGTGTACCATGATTGATCTTGAATATAAGCACAATTACATTTATTGATCATTATTCTAACTAATTCCAACACTAAAATGATAACAGTTATCATACAGTTTGATATCTGTATTATTTTCAGAATATTCACCTTCTTACTCAAATTCATCAACTTCTGAAATGTCTTGTACAAGTTCAACAGCTTGTTCTGTTGTTAGCCTTTTAGAACATAAATATTACTGATTTTCAGCACATCGTTTCATTTTTAAAACAATATATTAATAACAAATATAGACCTACACCATTTTGAGGAAACAGCCAAAATGCAGTGCATACTTTGTGTTTGTACATAATATGATAAATTGTAATTAATTCTGGGTACTGTTTCATGATATCAAATTCCTGTTTATTTGTTAACTGCAATTGTTTACATAAAGGTCGAAATCTCTGATTCTAAGGCCTATTAATACCAACTTGCTATAATCACATTTAAAATGTGTGATTAAAGATTGAGAAGTTACACGTTTGGATGAATGACACAGAGTGACTTTTGCAGAGTCTAGATAATTTGTGATTGTATGTAAGAGTCAAAAGTCTGGAAATAATGTAACATTATTCTTCTTCTTCTTTCATTGTCCTGAAATGTACTTATATCTGCAGTTGTATCTCTTCTATATTAATTAACTTGATTGTGTTTTGTAAACTTATACAGAGGTCAGAAGAGTTTTGCTGCCAGAGTTTTTCTGAGCCAGTGTGTTTGCCTCAGCAGTTCATATTTGAACATTCTTGAAATATATGCTCTCCTTTCTGAGGTGTTTGTCCTCATGGCTGTGTTTCCAATCTTGAACATTGTTTACATGTTGCTACAGAGTAGATTGTGGCCTATTCTGACACAGATTGATAATGTGTTCTGGTCTGTTCATAATTTGATAGTGTTAGTTAGAGTTGCTGTGATATGTCACATGGTGATGGTTAAAGATATAATTTTCCTCTCTCCAAATCCAATCCCTATAGATTTATTATAACTCAACAGTGATATACAACTATTTGTGTCTGAAATAAATGTTGATCTTACAGTTGATAAAAATATTTATATTTTGTTGACATGTCATAAAAACCATGCACTTTCTCTATCTGTGATTTGTGAACTGTGACTTTTCAAAGGGAGAAATGATATTCTTCACATAATAAAATTATAATTAATCTATTTTTTTGTTTTGTTTGTGTGTGAAATTTTATGAAGAAATTGAGTCTAATTAAAGGTGAACAAGGTCCATCTTACTTGTTTCCCTCACTTTTATATTTCCTATGTATTTATGTAAACTTGACACAGTAGATCAGCTTTTGTGCGTAAAGCTTTGCAGATTTTAGATAAACAACTATAACAAGTAAAAGGATCAAAGTGAGACAAATAGAAGCTATGCTTTACTCAGGTTTGGGGTAGATAATTGTTAAAGAAGTCAAACCTGATAAGAGTTTTGAAACCAAGTGAAATAATTTTGTAATATGCCTATCTGAATCAGAGCTGTAGATACGAATTTGCTGGGGATTGGGGGGGGGGAGAGTTAATAACAATGAATAATAATGTAAAAACAAATGTGGGATTTTAATTGATCTTTTTGAGAAAGTCTTTGTTGGGGGGGGGGATGTGCACACATGCTGTTTTTTTCCCCCTATTTTCAGCATCTTATTATAGGCTATCGGCTTCTGGTAAAATGGTGCGAAGTGACAACTGTGTTATTTATTATGACCACAAATGGAAGTCCAGTTCAATGTTCAGTACTCTTCTCATGGAATATGTGATTTCTTTCTGAATGTGTTAGATATTGCGGTGTAGCCATGTGAATTTTGGTTACAACACTGAGACAGGACTAGAAAACCATCAGTGAGAGCAAAATGGCTCGTAGTAAAATTGAGAGTTTTTCTGAAGACAACTACTAATATTAAACAAAAACGAAAAAACAACACATAAAATTTGCTACAATCAACATCTGTGGAATAAAAAATAAGAAACAAGACCTGATAGATGAAAGAAAAGGAAAAACATTAAAATATTAGGACTAGCAGATAAGAGAATTAAAGACATTGGCTGTAAGAAACTATATCAAAAAACATGTTTCTATACAGTGGCGTTGACCCAGTTTCAAGAGTGAAGAATAGAGTGGGCTTTTTTGTAGATCTGATACATTTAGATTGTTCAAGTTACACATCAGAATGAATGATCAATGTCGGTCACAATTACAATAGACCATCAGTGTAGACCAGTGGTTCCCAAACTTTTTGCGACATAGACAATTTGTCGATTTTTTAGTTTTCCATAGACTCTCTGCTTTCCTCATATTGTATTTACCTGCACATATTCATTAGAAACAATTTTTTGACAGCTGCCACAGTGCTGTCAAATGACACTCACTTTCTTTTCTTTTTTTTTTTTTTTTTTTTTTTGGTAGTGGACAGTTGTAAATAAAGGAAAACATACAATTTTTATTCATATCCTTTTGTTGAGAAGACATACAATGCAAGTAAATATTTGAATATGGAAGGAAACAAATCGGAACCTTTTAAAATTCTTATACAAAATTAATACACAAATAATGCTGTTAATAAGAGAGATGAACCTGATGCTCTGATAGCAATTGTTCAATATTTTCTTCACATTAGTGAGGCATAGTCTTAAACTGCACTAAAACCCATTTCCACTAGGTATGAAGATGGAAACGCTATTAAAAACTCTTGTGAAAGTCCATTATGCAGGATAAGAAACAGGTACATCTTTCTGAATCTAGAACTGCTGATACTCCTTTCTGAACTACACCTTAAGTTCTACCTTCGAGCGTATTCTAATAAGCTCTTCTTGTAATATGAAATCTGATTATTCAATGTCACCGTATGGATTGATAGTCCACTGTAGTATTTCATAGTCTAAACATCCTCAAACCTAGTTTTAAAGACTTTGTGAAGGAGATTTGAATGTTGAACATAGACCAACATGTCATCATCCTGGGCGTTTATCAGTGACAAGTTGGGGAACTGGGAAAATTGGCGTAGCCCAATCTTTTGTTTCCTGAGATTCATTCTTGCAAGAAAAGCTGCAATGAATGACTTAGTTTTTATTAAATTCAGACTGTCACCTTGTAACTGCAAGTTAAACTCATTATATTTAGTAAACAAATCTGTTAAATAAGCAATGTCTGGTTTACATTTTATTAAATTTTCTTTCAAAATGTAATCTTTAGCACTGAAAACTTCAAAACTGTCTCAAAACGTGAAAATAATCATGTCAAACATAAGCCTTCCGAGAGCCAGCACACTTCATTGTGAAGGAGTAATTGATCAAAGTCATCGTCATCATCTTCATACAATTGCGCAAACAACCTAGAATTCATGACACTGCTACAAATCTTGTTTACTGCGTTTATGACAAATTGAAGATAGTGATGCAATGGTTGGTTGGTTGGTTGCTGATCCAGCAGTCCATGGACTCATGCCCTTTGACCTAATGCCATTAAATGGCATTATATTGCTGGGAAGTCTGTGAATTTTCGGCCCACTTTTGGAAACACTGGTGTATACTAATACTCTGTTCGACGAATTCTCACTGATCCGAGATTTGATATGATTCTATATGGCACATGCACTGAAATATCATCGTCATATTTTCTGGAAGTGTGATGACCACTTGAAAGGGAGTTGTAATCTTTATAGGCTAACTTTCACCACTCTACTTCGTGTCCTATGTCCCTTAATGTGATATGGGGCGTACGGTAGATTTTCTCAGTATATATAAGTCTTCGAAATGCCGTCCCTTAAATGTATTTTTATGGTTGAATTGTTCTAATTGCATTTAGATTTTGCTGCTTACAGTGCCGCCTGATATGGCCGCCTCTCTGTATCACAGCACGGCCCTGCCCTGAATGTGATACCTGTGTAATAATCTCATCTACTCTGCCAAACCATGACTGCCTCCTTTTTAATATTTCTTTTGATATTTTAGATATTCCGATGATATTCCTGATGTTTCATGTCTACACTGATGCGCAGGAATGAGCGAGCTCAACAAATCTCAGCTATCAGCTATTGCATTATACGTGGTAGGATGATCCATCAAGAAGCTGAAACATCACTTCTGCTTCTGAATCTCTGGATCGCATCGCCATTTCTTTATACCTGGAGTGCATCGTTACTATTTCTGTATCCATGGAGCATCCAACAATGATACTTAGGCCCTATAACTTCATTTTAGATCTTATCAAGTCGGTCAGTTTCGTTTTGAAAGAGAACATTCAAAATGAGGGCTCATTCATTGAAAGAGAACATTCAAAATGAGGGCTCATTCATTGAAAGAGAAATGAACCTTAAATATCTTGGGATAATCTTTGATAGAAGTCTCTCATTCAACAAACACGTCACAAACACGTCATAAACACGTCATAAATATGATTCAGGAGGCTAAAAGTGGAATCAATGTTATCAAGGTTATGGCAACCTTTGACATGCAGCTATGGGTACTTTTTCTGCTTCTGCAAGTGATGATGCTATCTGTCATAGATTATGACCTCTGCCTACTAACTTTGTCACAGATACAAGTCGATAGATTTGAAAAAGTTCAAAATGAGGCAATGAGAGCGGTACTGGGTGTACTAGAGATACACCCATCTCTGCTATGAGATTTCTGCTTGATCTCCCCAGCATTAGAGTGCGACATCCGGTAGCACAAGTTAGGTCGTACCTTGAAGTGACAGAATACAACCACCACCCATTACACCATCGTCTAGATGAGTCAAAGGTAAAACGAATCAAGCGTGGCAGATCATGGATGGCAGAGGCTGAAGACACACTGCGAATAGTACGTGAATTGGAAGAAATAGGAAAGGGCAACGAATGGGTGGAGGTAGACAGAAGAAATCACTGACTACAGTGATTACCTTGAAGTGACAGAATACAACCACCACCCATTACACCATCGTCTAGATGAGTCAAAGGTAAAACGAATCAAGCGTGGCAGATCATGGATGGCAGAGGCTGAAGACACACTGCGAATAGTACGTGAATTGGAAGAAATAGGAAAGGGCAACGAATGGGTGGAGGTAGACAGAAGAAATCACTGACTACAGTAATAATACAACTAGATAAAACGTGTCGAAAACGAACTCGCCCGACTATTCAAGAAGTCTCCGAAGTCATTCAAGAAATATGCATAGATGGAAAATACATCAGGCTGAATAGAGATATATATTGGAAACAAACTGCATCAATAAGGTATTTAAAAAAGCCACTCACCAC
The DNA here is from genome assembly GCA_034231615.1 of Meghimatium bilineatum. NCBI lineage: Eukaryota > Metazoa > Mollusca > Gastropoda > Stylommatophora > Philomycidae > Meghimatium > Meghimatium bilineatum. The sequence continues at coordinate 29,280,602 of CM067313.1, read as the reverse complement.
ACAAACAACTAAAAAGAGGGATAAGACAAGATGTATTGTACCATCTAGCATATTTAACATCTACACAGATAATACTTTTAAACATATAGAAGGAATGTCATTACGCAAAATGATTGGGAAAATAATAAACTGTGAACCGCAGATGTCACTGCCCTTCTAGCAGAAAGTACAGGGACTACACAGATTAATAGATGAAGTCGATAAATCAAGTAATGAATATGGACTAGATATAAACAATAAACACAATCATAATAATCAGAAAAATCGCAGAAGAAACGATTCTAAGCATAAAAATACACGGAGAGATAGGAACGATGTCACAGGAATAGACTCCGCCCGAATCAAGGCATGCCGAAAACGGATGGTCTAAGCCGGAAGGTACAAATAGCGCAGCTTCGATGCTAGTGTCAACACAACGTACTTTACACTTCCCGGGGAAGACACAGGAATTTTCGTGCTGGTGATCAGAAAGCGAACTCAAACAAACAATGACATGACTAAAATATTATGACCAGAAGATGTGACCAAATCACACAATAACAGTTCCACTTTTATATACTCAAAGACATGTACATCTGTGTTATAATTTGCGCATCTTTCGTGGCGTTACAGAGATGTCACTTGACCAGCAGAACTAGCAGACGAGCCGATGTATAGGTAATGCAATCGCAGATGTCTGTTATCTAGCTAAAACTATCCCTAAGGTCACTTGTGAACCCTCCCTCCCCCAATAACACATACTACTCCGCAATGTTAGAATTCTAACACAATCCCAAACTCTCCTCCCCATCTCTCACAAAAACCAAAATAAGCATTTAATAAAACCATAAATTCTGAATTTAAATGTGTACAGATTATTGTAAAATCATTAATAACAAAAAAAAGTTATTGCGTTTTCCAAATACCATGTCATGTTGTTGTTTTTTTTGCGAAAAAAAAAGATCTTCACCATTTCCTCACACCACGGGTAGGACACATTAAAAAAAACCCCCCCCAATTACACACAAGTTTCTGGTATTCAATTCTGTATTAATACATGCGCAAAAAATATTTCAAAATCTCGAATAAAAAAGTTATTGCGTTTCCTTAACACCACCAACAAAAAAACAACCGCAAATTTTCAAATAAGAATCTTGTGACATAGGGGAAATGGTTTTTTTTTAAACACGGCTTGCTAAAGGTTAACAGCTTCGCAGCAGAGGAAAATCGTTATATGTGAAATGATGTGTCTGAGAAAAGCTGCAATGGTTAATAAAGTAGATAAAAATAAGAAATGAAATTAGGAAAAGAGTGTGTGTTTAGACCTCAGGAAAGAATTTTACAAGGTTTGGAAAGAAGGACTCTTAAAAAATTGCGAAATTTCAGGGTTAACTCAAGAATGTACAAATCGGTAAAAGCATATCTGCATAATAGAAAAACAAGGGCACAATTGGATGGTCGCACGAGCGAGAAAGTCTTACCGCGTAATGTAGTCCCCCAGGGATGAGTTTTGTCACCCCCACTTTTTTTTAGTTTATATCAATGACCTAGTTGCTGAACTACCACACGAGATCAAAGTGGCAATGTATGCTGACGACCTGGTGATCTGAAGAACATACGACAGTGGCCACTAAACAAATACAAAGAGCTATTGATGCCTTAACCTTATGGGCAAATATATGGTGAGTCAGTGTTAACACAGGTAAGTGCAGCACTACACTCTTTACCCTCTCACCAAAACAAAAAGCCGGTGATATCAAGATAGATGGAGAGCTTTTGAAAGAAGACAAACAACCCACATACCTCGGAGTTACTTTTGATAATAAGTTGACATGGAAGCAACACATAAACAAAGCAACATCAAAAGCCAGAAGGAAGTTAGCTATCCTGAGAAAACTAAGCAGAACCACATAGGGAGCCTGTGGGAATATACTCCGTAAAGTGTACCATCAAGGAATAAGACTACACCCGGAATGTGGTTCAGCTGCGTGGTGTCCTGCATCAAACACCACATTACAAGAATTAGATAAAGTGCAAAACCAGGCGCTTAGGATAATGCTGGGAGCAATGAAATCAACACCCATATTAGAAATGAAGAAAATGGGAAAACTGCAAACACGTGGCGAACGTAGACACACAGGTGCTAATACAAGCAGAAAAATTTAAGCATATGCCAAGTCGTCCAATGAAGGAAAGATGTCAAAATCTAACATTGGGGCGACTGAAAAGAAGCAGTTTTACTAGAACAAGTTGTAATTTTACGCCTCGGAACGGGATACAACCGACTCCGCAGTCACATGTACACAAAGTTCAAGATTGGCAGCACGGCCATATGTACACGTGGACAGGCTGCACAGAATACCAAGCATTTACTTCAAGATTGTTCTGAGTATGAAACGCTGAGGCAGACATTGGCTAGAGGAAACAACACTGGAATCAAAGCTCTATGGGCCACTGAATGAACTACAAAAGACAATGAGTTTTATTATGGAGACAGAATTACAGATATAGACATGTTTCAAGTGAACGAACGAAGAAGAAGGAAAAGAGTTGGTATATCATGTATTAAACATATCAAAAGACAGCAAGTAAAATGGTTCGGTCACCTTATGAGAATGAACCCAAACCAAATACCAATAAGAGCATATAACAAAAGAATACCGGACACAAGGCCAAAGGCAGGTAAAGAAAACGGTGGATAGAGAACATCATGATAGCCTTGAACAAACATGAACTTAATGCAACTAAAGCGACACATCTGACCTTGCAACGACAACTTAAGTTCCCATCCCTAGGTTTATCGGCAAGTGTGAATACCATAAACCATCATTCACCTGGGGACAGACAATATACATATTTGTGTGTTTATATCCCTTGTATGTTTCTGGAGAAAGGTCCTTGCTGGACCGTAACGTAGAACAATTTCCTGGACCTTGGACCACAAAGTGGCTAAGAGGTGCAAATAACACAGTGTTATTGTGGAACTTGCAGCACAACGTACTTCACACTCCCCGGCAGAAATCACAAGATATATTCGTTGTGGTTATATGAGAGTGAACGCAGAAGAAGAAATAACAATAGTACATTATCTTATTATTGTTATCGCTTCTGAAATTCGAAGTAAATGTACAATTTATTTCGTTTGTTTTCAAAACGGTGTAATCAATTTGCATTTTATAAAAACAGGCAATATTAAAAAAACTGAAGTGCGGATCACAAGATTCGAAATGTTTGTTTAGTTATTGCTAGCCAGCAGCATGGGTTATAAAAGGCGTCAACAATCCGCAGGCAGAGGAAAACACAAGCGACAAAAGCTTAATCTATTGACATTGCGACAAAAGAATGACTATAGGCAACTCGGGGAACCTCATCCTATAGAGGACAGGTGATTACGAAGATTTTTTATTATAATTCGTGAATTAAATATGATTCAACAAAAAAATGCCGTCCCGCAATGAAGGTTGGTTGCAACAGACAGACTACAGACCCCCAACATAGTACCGTCTCTTGTCTTGGTGGTGTATTCTGCTAGACTGTGTAACTGTAATCTGTTCATCTTGCGATGTTACTCTCCCAGTTGTATCTCTGCTTCTGTCTTGATCACCTCCCTCGACTTTACCCTCATATTAAATGTCGTAAACAAGACAGATGCCATGATGATGCTATCTAAAAAAAAACTATCTCATCTGAATCTGATCTTGTGATGTTACTTACTTACTGAGAGCTCTCTCACTTGTGTCCCTATCTTAACTATCTAGTGTCTCTGCCTACCTCTTATTTGCCTCCCTTCAACTTTACCATCAAGTAAGGTCTTCTTAAACAGGGTGTCATGTCTTTTATTGTTCAAAATATTTTATTTGCGTGATCTTTAATAATTCTTTCTTCATATTAAGTGTTGTTTGTTAGAACCTCTTTTGTTTGTTTTTGCCTCTTTCCATGATGTTCTCTATAGGATCCTGACTATCATGTAGGATATGACACTCTCAATGATTTGCTGTTGTCCTCTCTCTTTACAGTAGATCCTATTGGAGTGATTTGTACAGTGATTATGTACTCTCTAATCATTCGAGAGTCTAATGTTTTCATTACTATGAGACAAAACAGGAGAAACAGAAATTTTTTAGTCAACATAGCTGGTCTACGTAACCAAAAAAATTGAGTGTAACAGTAAGGCACTATAATTCCATATAAAAGACTGTTATAATTATATAGTCATATCATTTCTGTTATATGCCTATTGGTAGAATTAGTATAGATATAATGTAGTTAACCATCATCATCAGGTGTTGTGCAGATCATGAATCTCTAACTCTATTTCTAGTAAGTTTATCTTAACAGTTAAGATTAACTTATATAAAATTTTGGCTTTATAAATATTTCTATATGATTGTGAGATCTGGACTCTAACTGTAGACTTAAGAATCCAGGCATTTGAAAGCAAATGCTATAATCGTATTATTGGTATCTGTTACTGAGAACATAGACTAATGTATCTCCCATTGTGGTATCACTGGAAATGAGAGAACTGATGCCCTGGGAAAAACAGTGGCTAAAATCTAACAATTCAGTGATCTTCTGCCATACAATGAGGCCAAAATAATAATCCGCAACCATTATACCTCACAGTATAAGAAAGATATGGATATTGACTCGAAACCAGACCCCATACACCAACTTCATAGGCAACAACAGACCATCATCTTTCAACTTAGAACTGGTAGCTGGAGGCTCAGAACCACCTGTACTGAATCAGAGTGGTCCACACAAGTGAATGTCCATGCGAAACAGGCATACAGACCCCTTACACATACAGACCCCCTAAGACTTAAGATTACAAAGAATTGTGAGTACATGGCCACAATGGACTGAAGTGAGGCAAAAACATTGGGTTATCCGCTCTGACCTCAAGAAGACTGGGAGCTTCATCCTTGTGACTGATCGGATGATCTAGCAAGACCAAAATATTAATGAATGCAGAAGAATAAAAAGACTAATATGTGTCAGTGATATAATTAATGTATTAGTGGGTCAATAAGAACCACTATTAACAATCGTGAGATTTTGTGAACTCCTGTGGTTTGGGCATCTGATGAGACATTCTTCAGTGACAAAAGATGTTCTTCAGTATATGATGAAAGGGGATGGGGGAAGAAGAAGTTTAGGCCAAAAGACATGGCTGGATATATTTCCAGTATTTTTAATGAGATCATTGTTGAGTCTTTGCCATGCCATGATGATAGGCTATGGGATATTTCTCATGATGTCATCTTTGATCTCTCATACCTTCAATCACTGCCCATTGTAACTGTTCTTCGCGCCCCACTGTCTCATAACATGACCAAGAAATACAAGATTGTCCCTTGTGCAGTTGGAACCAGATATTATTTATTTATAGAAATCACAAATGCATTTGCACTTCAGTATTCTCTTCCTTGCATAACTATTCATTTTCCTTTTCTAAATTTCAGGGACAAAGTGAAGAGTTACAGTAGAGTCAATCAGACAGAAATACAGGTTTGATTATTTAAATTTTATTACTATCATTTAAATGTTTCTGCACATTATCCATTTAATTTTTACAGGCGCCAACATACAGTTGTGAGGACACAGTGATTGTCGCCCAGACTTCCTTAGATTTGTTTCATGGTTTGATTACCAGTAGGGAGGCAATTGTATTTAGATTCACAAGCAGCTCCCATTTGACCTAACCTCAGGACATTGGTGCGAAATGAAATCTGTCAGAATAAATATGTCTGACTTGATGCTGCCAATTGGTAACAAACAAATATGGGACTAAGACTTCGCTATAGTATATGTTTCAACGCTGCAAAGAAAGGACTTTACTTGCTACATCAAAATACAACCAGAAAAATTTCATCATGTGCGAAATTAAATGCATGAGAAAAGCAGTTAATGTTGTGAGATGGAATAGTGTTGTGTGTGAATAATGTTGTGAGATAGGATATGATATGAAAATGGTAACAATTTATGAAAACATTTGAAAATATCAAAATGAAGACATCAGAAATATGAGAAACATATCATGTAAGAAATACTTTGAGAAATAACATATCAACTGGTTTTAGAATATATATTAAGAATATCTATTAATTCTTATAAATCTAGTAACTACCATCATGCGTCTACAACAGAAGATCTGTAGAGCCAGAGAACAATCAAGAGAGAAAATAGATAAATAACAATCAAGATTACACTGCATGTATTTGGATACATTTCTACCAAAGTGATCAGTCATAACTTGATACTCCCTTTATGCTGCATGGTATGTGTGAAATGTACACCTGGAGATAGATAATTAATGTTTAACACACTGCATTAAAATTACATAATTTTTCCCTGTCACTGCATTATTCTTTTTGATTTGTGTGTTCTTTATGGAGGGTGTTTGGAAAATGCAAAAACTTATTTTGTTTTTGGAGTTTTGCGTATACATTTTAAAAATGGAAATATAGGAATGGTTACTGAATATAATAATGTAAGTTTTGTGATGTGTTAAAAATGGTGAAGATGAAAAAGCAAACCGTATACATAAGTGGCTTACCTATTTTTAATGGAGCTCGGTTGTACAATCCACTTTGAAATTAACTAGTGTGTGGTACCTTTCAAAGTAGGGAAAGGGACACAGAAGTTTCTGATGCCTGCGGCACACGTGTTGGGTCATGTGGCACTTTTTCTACTGACTGGAATAGACCATGCAGTTGGGTTTGGACACCTTGCTATTGCTTGTGCATTTTGGATTCATTACAATGTAGTTTTTTCCACCATTACAATGTAGTTTTGTCCACCATTACAATCATTTCTGGTGGATTAGAGGATCTTTTACCTCTGCGGCTGGTGGAGATCGTGTGCTGGTACCCACCAAAAAAATCATGAGCAACCTGCAGACATAATTTTACAGATTTGACTCGACCTGAATACTTGGCCCTTCAGAGGACAAGCAAATTGATGAAGCAAACCTCCAACAGTTTCTTCCACCATTTAGAGCTCCTGTAGGCTAATATATATTATTTTAGCTGTTTGTCAACACAATTTACATCGGCCATATGACAGGAATAAGAGTGTAGTGTGCATGGTTTATCTATGCCCTGTTCATTGCCAGCATGAGATTGGATTGGACCTGCTTAGTGAAGGTCTGCAAATTGTGTGTAGTCGTCATCAAATTGACAAGCCTCTTGTTAAATCTGAGAAGTAGATAATTTTTCCTTCTGCTACAGTGATTGCAGATTATCAGCTTTGGGTTTTGCAAACTGAATCATATTGGTATCCCTCAATGATATGACTGCAGTGTGCCGCAAGTGTCCGTCCAGTTTTCTGCAAGCTTCTTGAAAACATCAGGTTATAAGAAATTATACATGTATACAACATAGTGCATCCCATATATATGTTCAACCAGGGAAGTAACAACTCTGTGAGCCAAACCTCTGGTAGGATCTATGTTGTCTTCCTTTCCAAGGTACAGCAAAAAAATTATAGAGGTAGCCTGTCCTGGAGTTAGCCAGTGCCCAAGGTTTCATACCCCCTTAGAGGATTTTTCTTGTGCATGTACTGCATCAGACCAGTCCTCTCCTTGAAAGCTATCATAATTGTTTCTACACTAAACTCTTTGGAAGTTTAATGCCTGTGAAACAGAGGAAAAATAATGCCAACAAATTGTATGATCTTGATGGCTTCACTGTGCCCAAGTTACTTTTGTGGTACTGCAGCTGTGATGTCCACGAGGTGCAGGGATGATGCAACAACAAGAAACCGGTCTCTACTAATCATATTCCTGAGCCCAGACATCTTTATGAAACTATTATTCCTGAACCCAGACATCTTTATGAAACTATTATTCTTGAAACCAGACATCTTTATGAAACTATTATTCCTGAACCCAGACATCTTTATGAAACTATTATTCCTGAACCCAGACATCTTTATGAAACTATTATTCCTGAACCCAGACATCTTTATGAAACTATTATTCTTGAAACCAGACATCTTTATGAAACTATTATTCCTGAACCCAGACATCTTTATGAAACTATTATTCTTGAAACCAGACATCTTTATGAAACTATTATTCTTGAAACCAGACATCTTTATGAAACTATTATTCTTGAACCCAGACATATTTATGAAACTATTATTCCTGAGCCCAGACATCTTTATGAAACTATTATTCCTGAACCCAGACATCTTTATGAAACTATTATTCCTGAACCCAGACATCTTTATGAAACTATTATTCCTGAACCCAGACATCTTTATGAAACTATTATTCCTGAACCCAGACATCTTTATGAAACTATTATTCCTGAACCCAGACATCTTTATGAAACCATTATTCCTGAACCCAGACATCTTTATGAAACTATTATTCTTGAAACCAGACATCTTTATGAAACTATTATTCTTGAAACCAGACATCTTTATGAAACTATTATTCTTGAAACCAGACATCTTTATGAAACTATTATTCTTGAAACCAGACATCTTTATGAAACTATTATTCTTGAACCCAGACATCTTTATGAAACTATTATTCTTGAACCCAGACATCTTTATGAAACTATTATTCTTGAACCCAGACATCTTTGTGAAACTATTATTCTTGAACCCAGACATATTTATGAAACTATTATTCTTGAACCCAGACATCTTTATGAAACTTATTTATGAATCCAGACATATTTATGAAACTATTATTCCTGAACCCAGACATCTTTATGAAACTATTATTCTTGAACCCAGACATCTTTATGAAACTATCATTTGACCACATCTGTCTGGCAAATGGTACCTGACGTCTACTTTAGGGTACAAAGAATAAGGCAGTCTTATTTCCACGCATATCATAGGAAGTGACTAATCAATTAGGGGATATGCTGACAACTTGTCATCTGTAAAAAATAATCATGGTATTCTACAAGGATCAGTGACCAGGTTCCTACAGAACAAAAAGTTAACGTAATTAAATGGAATGAAATTATGATAAAGACGTATATACTGACACATCCAACGTTCTACGCATTTGGCGATGAGAGCCCTGATTACTTGATATACACGTTACACACTGAGTGGGGGGGGGGGGGGTGTATGGCAAGTGTGTTGCTCACAAATCACAAGTTCGGTGTCTTTATTAGCAACTTTTTAAATCTCAGAATCATGGAAGCTCAGTGCAATAACATATGAAATTAAAAAGTTGGACTTTTATCACATGATTTGGTTACTGATCCCTGTATTGAACCCTAATCATTATCACATACTGTCGCAATTTCTTACTTTTGTCATCTATCATATCATCGCAAGAAATGTATTGGTTGCCTCTAAATTATGATTCACTATTATAATGGATTCCAGACTCCATTGACTTCTGAAAATGTCACTCAGACCGTCTACTGATAGAACGTGTGGTGTCCATCTGCTCTCTCTTGAATATCATGGCATGTAAAGCAATGCAATGGCATCTGTGAAGTCCTTATCTTTCAACTCTGAGAACATTAGTTGGTGAAACAGTAGTTAGAACATTCTTAGTAGGTTAGTTGGTTTATAGATTGGTGATGTCATGTTCTAGTCATCTGATAATTGTCAATTTTCAGCTTTTCTTTTTTGCTAAGTGTAAAGCTGGAACCATTGTTCTCTCATGGCAGTGTGATATAGGTAGTTCTGTAAATTATTTTTACCAGTGTTTCCATTCAATCTTGCCATAAATTACTCAATAGTAGATCTACATGTCATATATTGGGACAAAATCATATCTTTTTGTATACTCTTCAGTAGGTTTCTATTTGCCGCTGTGTAGTAAATATGATTCTTAAGAGACTGCAGTTTGCTGTTATTCTTTGGCATCTAATGGAGGATTGTGAGCACACATGAGATGGCATAGCTTAACAAGAGTTTGTGTGTCCTACATATAACATTTTGTAGGACAATCGTTGTCTCCTTTATGTGAACATGGCCGCTGTAACAAGAAGTTGATGAAACAGACAGGAATTGAGTTGGAGAAATTGTTTCTATTTTACTGTGTGTCATATTCCCAACCACAATACTTTTTGTTTCTAAGATTGTCAAGTTTACAGTTGGGGCATTGATGGCGTATCCTAGTAATTTTGACTGAGCAGTGTCTATATTATTCATTTGTTGTTTTTTTCCTGATTGTTAACAGAGTATTAGAAGAAATAGTTTCAAAATGTATTCTTTACACTTAATTAAACTATGTATGATTTATAGACATGTACCTAGCAATATGTGTGATCAAAATTGTGTTTTCTTTACTTCACAGTCAAAGCAGTCAAAGGATGATAGCTCTTCAGATGAGAGTGAACAGGAAGTGCCTGCCATTAAACAGCTCATGGAAGAAATAGGTGTTACTGAGGAAAATTCTGATCAGGAAGAAACAGAAGAAGAATCTGAAGATGAAGCAGATGAAATTAATGAAAGCACAGAGGATGGTCAAGCTGAACTTGATGTACATCTGGACAATGCAAGTAGTGATGATGATGGTGGTGATGATGCAGAGGAGGATGATGGTGGAGATGATGTAGACGAGGAAGATGATGGTGATTTAGGTGATAATGATGAAAAGTTAGAAACTGATGATTCAGAGGAAGAATCAACCGAATCTAAAGAAGCTGCAATACTTAATGAAGAATCTTCAGAATCAGGTGAACAACTTTGAATCACATCTGTAAACTGTGAGCTTTACAAGTTTTGATACTTGAAAATTATTTAATTTAAATTAAACTTATAACTGTACACTTTTAAATATTTGTGGAAGATTAAAAAAAAAATACATTTGTGCAGTATATCTATGTAATGCTCTGGACAACTGAGTTGTTCAATAAGTTCCACCATTCTTTTCTTAGCATGAACTTTTCTATCTTGCGCAACATGCTTTGAGAGTCTGTGAGTATTACCGAGTGTGTTGATGTATCAGTTATCAACCAATTAAGTGCTGCTGTAACTCCCTCTGTCTCCATCCTCATGCTTGATGTGACAGTAGAAAATGCTGAAGATTTCTCAACCAACTTCACGCCGTTTCTGTAGGCAACAAAAACCTCAACCGCCTTTATTTATGTTTCTGCTAATTGAGCCATCTGTGTATATAATTATGTTTTGTAGTTTCGAGTGTAGTTGGGCAAGTTCGTGCACTGTATCCTGAGCCCTGACTGCCGTCCATTTTCGACACGCTTTATCTAGTTGTATTATTACTTTAGTCAGTGATTTCTTCTCAGTGTTTACGTCCACCCATTCACTACCCTGTCCTATTTCTTCCAATTCACATACTCTTCGCAGTGTGTCTTCAACCTCTGCCACGCTTGATTCGTTTTCCCTTTGACTCATCTAGACAATGGTGTAATGGGTGGTGGTTGTATTCTGTCCCTTTAAGGTACAACTTAACTTGTGCTACCTGATGTTGCACTCTGATGCTGGGGAGATCAAGCAGAAATCTCATAGCAGAGATGGGTGTGTCTCTAGTACACCCCAGTACCGCTCCCATTGCATCATTAACCTTAATTTTCACTTAACCTATGTAAACCCCTTAGCTGTGGAGGTATTCTTAAGGATATGTTGAAAAGCCACCACTATTTTTCGGAGACCCTCCTCTTCTTAGCTTCCCAGGGATATAATCTGTCTGGATGCTTATAACAAATCATGCAGAAGAATTGTTTCCCTGGGAAACTAAGAAGAGGATCTCAGCAAAATGGTGGCAACCCCTCATCATATCCTTAAGGATACTTCCACAATAAGGGGGTTAACTGTTGCAGTAATACCATTGTCATAAATTGTTCTTGTTTAATCACCAGAAAATATTATAAGAGAAACAGCAGAAGAAGAGGAGACAGAAGATGAAGATGATAATGAACTTTGTCTGAAGGAATCTGGTATGTTTTATCATTACAGACATTACTTATTTTAGTTTTCTGAATCGATGTCTACCCACTCTGGGCAAACCTATGGGTTCTCTGCCAGCACATGATGAAGCATGTTGTGGGCTGTCATCTCAATGCAAATTGTGTTCTATTCATTTTAAAAGTTTTTGGCTAATCATAATTGTTCTAAATTTCTTCTAGTTCAGTTAAAATACTAAAATACCATTTGTTTATTATCCATTCAATTTTTTGGTATGATTTTGTATTTGTTTTGCATAATTTTTCATCAAGAAATGGGTTCTGTTTTTCAGATCCATTCACAAAACATTTTGAGGTCGACAATGATTTCTCAACAATTGCAGAGAGCAGTGGCAGTGTAAAATGGCAGAAAAAGCAGATGAAGGTATATATATAATCTGAATATACCAGATTGTTGTAGATGAACTCCTTTTTTCATGTCATTGAACAGTACAAAGTATACAATTTTTAACCCATATTTTTCTATGACCTAGTGACATGCACTGGCTGATGTGGTTCACATCACTGCACTTGGGAAGTGGATACCTGTCTAAAAGTCGTCGAGCTGGAAGAAGTGAATACGTAAAAGCAGGCAAGAAGAGGGTAGCCCTTGATAGATATTGTGATACAGCTTGGTAAAAAATATCATGATTGGACCACCATCTGAACTTGGGAATGATACAAGAACTCGTCCAGTAGTATTCAAAGACACACAAAACAGTTATTTACACATATGTGGTGAGAGATCCACTGCCTGTCTTGCAATATCAAGTATGAGAATGGTGATATGAGGTAGTGAAGGGGCTCTCAGCTGATGATGTAACCACCAACTCCCAGAGTATGCTGCATAAGATAGAAAAGTAAGATATAAATAAGATAGAAAGTTCACCTTTCTAAACAACGTGTAAAGTAGTAGATGGATCTACTGTCCAGGTCATCCAAGAGTCAGAGGAAATGAAAGAGCTGAGGTATTGGCAGGCAATGTTATAATGGATGGTACAGTGATAGGAAGAGACAGAACTCAGTTAATCAGGGCTGTCATGGATTCTCTAGAAAATTATGAAGAGGATGTTGAAAGAGACAATACACATGTTAAAAAATCTTTGGAAAGATCCAAAGAACCAACAATTGACTGGAACACTGACCTAAACACCCTTAGATGTCTCATGAAATACTTCCAGTTCTATGATGTTGTTTCATGATCAAGAATAATCACTTCATCTACTTTTACTTTTGTAGATTTGTTCTGGTCCTATTTTCTTGTGAGTAGATTGACCCATAGCTGTTTGTGGTTTATAAAAAATCTCCCACATCTGGGAATTAGTCCTGGACCCATGGATTAGGAAGTCAGTGCAATGTTTTGCTACAACTTCTGAATCAATCATTTAAGTAGTTATTTTAAAATCTGTTTCTTATCGTTGACAAAGAAATTTGTTATATCTCAGTGATAGTATTCTGAATTTAGTCACCAAATGGTAGATGTTCACACTTCCCACTGCAGTTCTCTTGTCAGTCTAATGGGTATTTTTCTCTCATATACTTGGTTTGGGGAAATAACACGAGATAAAAGCTAAGAATTTGATTTGGGAGACGGTAATACATAATTCACAAATGATGGTGGATGTGGTAGTTAAAAGGAGAATAGAAATAGTTAAAAGTACTTTCAATGACATGAAAATATTAACATCTAAGCAAATCACAAACTAAAATGAGTTTTGTTTAAAGTGCTACATATACTCTACATTAATGTGCAGATAACAATTGATGGCCACCACATTAATGTGTTGTTCAGAAACCTGGTTAAGACGTAACAGATTCCATTGAGGTGCAGGTATATACAGGAGATATGATGCAGATATATGACATGGAGAAACGATTACAGGCTTTAAAGTACAAATGCTACAGACGAATGCTACGAATTTCCTATAGGGAGCATAAGACCAATTTGTACATAAGAAATAAAAGTAGAGGTGTATGCAGGTGTACAAGAACCATTGCTTTCAATAGTGAAATAACGAAAATTAGCATGGTTTGGACATGTATGCAGATATGATTCCTTGTCAGAAACAATACTGCAGGGAACTGTTGAGGGAGGAAGAAGCAGAGGAGGGAAAATAAAGGTATGGACAGACAACATCAAGGATTGGATAGGACAAGATTTTTCCTCACTCATCCGCATCACTGAGGATGGAAATTGCTGGAGGACTCTGTGTGCTGAAGCATCCATCATAGCAGATGACTTCAGTGGTAGATCAATGGAGTGGTGAAATACCACTGAAAATAGAGTTTCACTTTGAGCAAGGTCTCATTAACTCTTTCAGGACTTGATTATGTTTAAGTTTGGACCAAATTAATTTTATAAAATTTCCTTATATATGTTTTTTATTAAATCACTTGACATACTAATATTGATAAATAGTGTATGTGTAATATATCATTGGAACGGGGAATGGATACATAATATGAATATATGAGTACATTGATGGTATGTGATTACGTCACAAGGATAGAGTTAGCATTGTGAAGTAATAAAATATCAAATTAAAGCCAGTATACTGGCGATTGGTCCTGTAGACCCATAGTATAAAGCCAGTATACTGGCGATTGGTCCGGAAAGAGTTAAGTGCTGACATCTCTATTTTGAGCGATATCTGTCCAAGAATAGGATCTTAGACAGAGGACAAAGGTGGTGTCATCCTCCTGACATTTATTTCTTATTCTGATGCTCCTTTCTGCCCTTGGATTTTCTTTGGGAACAGGAAAGTGATCACCTACTCTTTTTTCTGTTGGTCAAGTGAAAAGCACTATGACAGCTGAGACCTAAACCTGTGTTCCATTATGTATGTTCCAGTAGTCCCAACAATCTGCTCAGCATATTACAAAAAGCATACCAGACAGAGAACTGTGATAATTCCATACCTGCAGCCACCTTGATGGAATAATTGGAATAGCAAAAGTGAAAAGATAAAAGAATGAGCATCTGATTGTCTTACAATTTAATGCCACAAACTTGTATGGTTTGGTCATGTGATGAGGCATGAATCCCTGTCCAAAACTATCCTTTCAGGGAACAGTTGAGGGTGGAAGGAGAGAAGGACAAAAGAAAGTATGGATTGATAATATTAAAGACAAGACTGTCTTTCAATTTATGTTTAATCATGATTGTCATACACTTAATGCTCTGTTCACACTTTGTTGTCTTATAATTTATATTCTGTAACAACTATTTATCCCCTTGACATGAGTATTCTGTTTGTTTCTCAGGTTCCAGGTTTAGGAGAAAGCTTGCTGCTCTTCAAAGATCCAGTCTATTTACCAAATGCTGACACAGATACTGACCTCAATAAACTCCATGTACGTTATTGTAGTTGAGCAGATAACATACAGCAAAGTTTAATTCACTCTTTATTTTTAGGCTCCAAAATGTAATTCATTCAGGTGGCATATTCTTTACAAAATGTAATTCATTCAGGTGGCATATTCTTTACAAAATGTAATTCATTCAGGTGACATATTCTTTACAAAATGTAATTAATTCAGGTGACATATTCTTTACAAAAATGTAATTAATTCAGGTGACATATTCTTTACAAAATGTAATTCATTCAGGTGACATATACTTTACAAAATGTAATTCATTCAAGTGACATATTCTTTACAAAATGTAATTAATTCAGGTGACATATTCTTTCCAAAATGTAATTAATTCAGGTGACATATTCTTTACAAAATGTAATTCATTCAGGTGACATATTCTTTCCAAAATGTAATTAATTCAGGTGACATATTCTTTCCAAAATGTAATTAATTCAGGTGGCATATTCTTTACAAAATGAAATTCATTCAGGTGACATATTCTTTCCAAAATGTAATTAATTCAGGTGGCATATTCTTTACAAAATGTAATTCATTCAGGTGACATATTCTTTCCAAAATGTAATTAATTCAGGTGGCATATTCTTTACAAAATGTAATTCATTCAGGTGACATATTCTTTACAAAATGTAATTCATTCAGGTGACATATTCTTTACAAAATGTAATTCATTCAGGTGACATATTCTTTACAAAATGTAATTCATTCAGGTGACATATACTTTACAAATGTAATTCATTCAGGTGACATATTCTTTACAAAATGTAATTCATTCAGGTGACATATTCTTTACAAAATGTAATTCATTCAGGTGACATATTCTTTACAAAATGTAATTCATTCAGGTGACATATTCTTTACAAAATGTAATTCATTCAGGTGACATATTCTTTACAAAATGTAATTCATTCAGGTGACATATTCTTTACAAAATGTAATTCATTCAGGTGACATATTCTTTACAAAATGTAATTCATTCAGGTGACATATTCTTTACAAAATGTAATTCATTCAGGTGACATATACTTTATAAAATGTAATTTTCTTTATGGATGTTCTGAACTGCTCACAATTTCGAGCGAGTTGACCTACTGCAGCCAAGTGCATGTTTAACCTTTAGCAAGCCAGATTAAAAAATACAAAATGTCTCCCTGCCACCGGATTCTTTTTTGAAAATTTGCATTATTGATGGTGACTGTTTTGAAAATGTGATAATTTTTTGGTTGTTAGAGATATTTAAATAATATTTGCACATATAAATAAAGAATTGAATTATGCATATATTGGTGTAATTTATGTACGTGTGTGTGTGATACCAGACGTATGAGAAAGTGGTAAAGACGTTTTTCACAAAAAACATATATTTTATAACAAATAAAGAGGGAAAAAAGTAAAAAAATTACTTACCTTACATATCGAATTCCTTGGCAACACTGTAAACTAAATAACGCAAATCTGTTGTATTTATGTTCTTTCACTGCGAAATTATCAAAATATAGCCGGGGGAACTGTATAAAACTTGTAGATTTGCAGTAAAATCGTTCTTTGAGCTTAGGCCTAGAGTTATTTTTTCTGCCACTTCAAAATATTCGATATCAAACGTACAAGTCCCCAAACCAGCACGGCATTCTGTATATTCACTGCTGTGAAACTAAATAACCTAATAATCCATGATTCAAGCCACGATTCAATGTTATTTTATTCGAAATACGATGAAATAAAGGTCTGTAAAACCGATCCATCATCATGGCATCGTACCGGTGTACAGATGTGGTCAGATTAATTGCTCTTAAACTTTTACGAATAGCTAGCCATTCTAAAAAACGATCATGTCGGAAGTGGGGGATGTACCGGCTTCGATTGCGCATGTCCCCAGCTATGTGCACGGACTGTGGTACGTGTAAATCTCACGATATTATCGTTGGGTGGGCCGGACCGCCAAAAGCGCGCGCGGCCATTTTGTTTCTCGGCGGCTGCGATTGATATAGACTCGGTGAAGGTTAAACAATCTGAGATGTCATTTGGGCCACCATTACCTTTTACCAGAAACCGTATTTTCCAATATAAATTTGTCAAGTCTGTTATGTCTCTTTATGAGGCAGGAAATATCTTCTACAGACTCACTTAACAGTCACTAACTTACCGTATGGATCACTAAGTCAACTTCAGAAGACCTGCACTTTTGTAAGAATGGCATTGTGCTGACAAGTGAATTACTCAGCATTTAGATATCAAAAATAATAAAGTCTCTTTATATGTCCAAAAGTTCCAGCTTTATTGTTATAATGTTGATTAGGATCCATCCCTCTTCTACATTTAATGTTCTTGGTTCATCTTTTTTCTCCACGCATGGTATTCTCCAAATCTCTTCTGTAGCATCTCATTTTGAAATCAGCAATTCTCTATGCCACTTTTTTAAGTGTCCCCGTTTCACAGCCGTAAATTGCTGCTGGAAATATGCTTAGTTAGTTAGTCGTCGGATCATCATCAATGCAAACTGGACACATCCATAGTTGCTCTGATCTCTCCCTGAGTGTATCCACCATTACACTTCTGCTGACAGTACCGGTCTATGCTGGTTGACCATCATTCTTCTGCTCCCTCCAAAATTTTCCCTTTTAGCAACACTGCATTTCAAACCCTGATCTTTAATCCTGGCCATCAAAAAGGAATAATCATCTACACTAGTCTCACTCGTGCGTGCTATATCTCTTAAGGAGTTCAAATTGTCCGCTCGATACGCTGCCCTGTTCCACAATCGCGCATGATGCCAGTTGATATTCTCTTTCATTGCCTCGAACACCCACATGCCCCAGCACGAAAATAAACGTGACCACTTTCAGCCTCGTCTTTCTCAAGGCCTCAATCCACTGTTTTGAACAAGACACACTTGTACTTTCCTAATCATACTCATAGTCACTCAAGATGCGTTCCTGCGTTACTTTCTGTGTGTATACTCACTCAAATGCCCTGGTCACCGCCATAGTCTCCATGGTCATACTACTCGTAGTAACCACAAAGGCCCCACTCTCCTCCCTGATCGTTTTACCTGCATTTTGAGCTGTGAAGGCCCAAGCACTGCGATAAACATAAGCTTGTTTTAATCTAATGCTTTACAGTTGGTGCCTTGCCAAAGACTCAAAAAAGCATTATTTTGTAGGGTTTTCTATATTATACAGACATCTGTCTAACAGTGTTATTTGGTGTGTTAACTCAGTTGTTAATTATGTGTACATGATTGTTTGTGTTAAATTACAAATGGAAACTCTAGTAGGTGTTTAAGTAAGTGTATTCTATTCAAGGGGGAGAATGTTTTTGGGGTATATTTTCAGTAATGTTGTTTAAGGTTAAGGTTTGGATATATTAGTTGTATAATAAGATATTAGGGTTACTTATTTACTTATTATCTGATCCCCGGGTTAGTGAGCTTTCACTCTTTCTTTCCTGTGCCAGGTTGTGAGCCTCTTTCTT
The DNA here is from genome assembly GCA_034231615.1 of Meghimatium bilineatum. Classification (NCBI taxonomy): domain Eukaryota; kingdom Metazoa; phylum Mollusca; class Gastropoda; order Stylommatophora; family Philomycidae; genus Meghimatium; species Meghimatium bilineatum. The sequence goes on along the minus strand of CM067313.1, from coordinate 29,261,883 downwards.
TTCTGTGCCAGGTGGTAGTAGGTGCATGTCTTTTTCATCTGTGTTATGTCTATAATAAGGGTGTTAGTGATGGAGGGATTTGGTGGTAACAGTTGTTTTCGCAGGTCTTGTAGTGCAGGACATTCAATAAGGTGATATTTTACTGTTTCGTCATCTTGTCTGTTGCAGTATAGTGTATGGTCTGCGGTAATTTTTTGTAGGTTTTTGTTAAGTTGTACATATGTTGTATGCAGCTTACATATTGTGGTTTGATCTTTGCGATGTAGCGTATTTAGGTTGTTGTGTGGATTTGGTTTGGTCATGTCTGCATATAGTACTCGTCCTTTTGAGCCAGTGGTCCATCCATTGTTTTTGCGGATAATGTTTTTAGCTATCCTAAGGTTGGTGGAAATTCCTATTGGGACATGCTTGCTCCCTTTTTTGCCAGTTTATGAGCACTTTCATTCCTGCTGATACATGTATGGTCTGTTGTCCACTGTAGTGTAGTGATGCCATATGATGTATGTTTGTAGCTTGAAATATGTTGCCTATGGTTTTCTCTGCTATTTCCTGTTTTCAAGGGCTTGTAGGGTAGATATGGAGTCTGTGAATATTACCGGAGCTTTAGTATAAGTTTTTATATAAACTTTAATATAAGCATCCAGACTGGTTTTTTTCCCCAGGAAAACTAAGAAAACGAAGATCTCAGCAAAACAGCATAAACTCTTCATCATATCCTTAAGAATACCGTCACAGCTAAGAGGTTAATCAAGGATGCTGTTTACTGCCTTGTGTGCATTAGTCATAGATTTTTTAAGTTTTTTAAAAGCTTTATCTAGGTTCTTTCTTGTTTATTTCAGCAAAATAATTACTTAGCAGTCTGACTTTCCCTCTGCTTTTTTTGACTGTTTTTATTGTTGGGGAGTGAAGAAATACATTGGTGTAGGGTTTATTTTCTGGTATTCACCCTGCCATCTCCAGGCTTTGTTTCCATCTATTCTTAGGTCAAGACCGTAACACTTTCTTTCTATGCTTCTTGTTTGACTTTGGCAGTTAGTTTGTTGTTCAAAGTTTTGTTTGCAGGATTAGGATCTTTCTAAACTTCTAGCCGTGTGTCTCATTTGAACTAAGTTTTCTATTTATTTGTTTCAGAAGTTACTATACTCTTATCTGATGCTCTTTGGGATAGTTTCTTTAGCTGCCTTCATTATTGTGGCAGTTGTCATTTCATTTTGGAGATTCTGCTATACACAACAGTAACATTTTGTACTAGTGTACTTCTGAGATACTTGAATCTATTTACTGCTTTCAGTATCACATCATTTACCTTTATCCATGGTTCATTGTAGATTTTGCTAGCTGCTGTGACTTCTTTTCGTCATAGTGATAATAGGCCCAAAGTTAGTACAGACTTAGGAGAATCTGTCTATGATGATTTGTAGTTTTTTTTCTCCAGAGTTGTGGCACAGTCATTAGCAAATAGGAGATCTTTAATGATGTGTGTTTTTACCTTAGATTTTGCTTGAAGCTGCTGAAGGTTGGAATAATTTTCTATGGTTGTGGTACCTAATGTGAGTCAAGTATCCAAATGGCTAGGTAGTGTAGTACATCAATTGAGCAAAAGAAGAATGTGTATATGTAGTTGCTATAATTTTAACTTATTGTAGTTTACTATATTTGTTTGTTTTTCGTTCGCTCCATTGTAACCATCACGGATATCCATGCGATTTCCGCCGGGAGCGTGATTACGTTATGCGCCTTGTAGGCCTAGCACATCCGATTTTGGCATGCCTTGACAATTTGGGTGGGCTACCCTTAGCCTGTGACAGCCTCTATATCTGTCTCCAGGCACGCGTAGTGGAGACTCTTCGCCCAGACGATTTTTTGCTCTCGTCTGACTCGAACGAGGTGTTCCACTGTCTATGAACTTGCCTCGTGTAATTGGACGTGCTGTGCCTATTGGGTACTGAACCGTTTCTCATCCGTGAGCCTGGTTCCTTAAGGGGAAGAACTCAACAGAGGAGTTGGACCCTGGCTCTTTCGCCCTCTTAGCCGAGGTGTCATTCACCGACATCGTGTACCCCTTGTCCAAGTTCGAGTCTCACGCCACGCGTTTGAGAGCAAGGCGTTCTCGAGCTTAGCGTCCTTGTCCCAATAGCGCCTTAGCCATCAGGTACTGAACCCTTTCTCTCTTCAAGTGTATTTCCGGTGTAGGAAAACCTGACAGTAGAGTTGGGCCAGGGCTAACTCGTTGTCCCTTTTGTGCCTGAGCGCATCGAGTACGGAACCCTTTCTCTTCGCGAGCATATTTCCGGTTTAGGAAGGCTCGACATTAGAGTTGGATTAGGTCTTCTTGCTTTACCAAACGCCAATGAATGGGTCTGGGTCTCTGCCTGTAAGGGACACAGGTAACTAGAAGTTCGTCTCGAGCTGATGGAGCTTGTAGTTCCCCCTTTCCTAGGAACTTTTCATTTTCTATTTGCAGTTCGCGCTGTCCTCTAGCGCTGTTCTGCCCTTTCATTGTTTCATTGTACTTGGTATGAAATCTATTTGTCTCTCACCATGCATCTACCTTTACGTGCATTTTACATTGGCCGCCCCTCCAATGTTTGGACTGGACTGACTAGCTTCACTGTATGTCGACAGTGTCGCTATATGTGGTGCTGCTGGTGGTGTCGGAGATATTGTCTGTCTCTTGTGCAGTCAAATCTCTTTCCATCTGCTACCTCCACATTCTCGGACACGATCCCCAAATGATTTGGCCAGAATCAGCACGAGCTGCTGTATTTCTGTTTCCAGGGTGCACCGCGTGGAGGTACATTTGGGATCTTGGTTATCTGCTAACCCTGGGTCCGCGTAGAGCAATGCGTTCCCTTTGCACCCCTAGTTTACTATAATTACATAGTTATTTAGCAAAATGTACTATCATATACACAATTTTTATGCTGCTAGTTGTCAATGAAACATATTTCACATAGATTAAATTTTAAACTTGATAAATAGACATGATGCCTGACACATATGTTCCATTTGAAACATCTACCAGGTGAAGCATAAACTATGTCAGCATGTGCTGAACACTAACACACAATTGGCCAATGTTAGTCCTAGACCTGGAGGTGAGCCATGTAACACATTTGTTTTATTGTATTTTTTGGTCTTCTACATTCATTTCAAACTCCTGCAGATTAATTGGATGTAGTTTAGAGAATGGAATGTGCTCTACCATGGTTTATTACTCAACATTATCTTTGCCTTTCGGTTTAACATATCAGAGTTCAGTATGTCTTCTGAGTCACTTTGACACTCTTTGGGATGGGACACCTAAAACTGTCTTAGTTGTTTCTTATGACATTCATTGTAGGTGACAGTTTTGCTATTCTATGCTCTTCTTATGGTCCCAGCAACTTAGGAAAATTTCTTGGTCTTTTTTGTTTAACAGAGTTGACTGCACTAATCGATGACTTAGTTTCTTTTAGCATATTGTGAAGCACACAATGCTGATGTTACCATATTATTCACTTTTGATTCTCATAGATGACTCTGATGCTTGTTTTACTTGATACCAAATTTCCATGATATAGTTGTTTTGTCTATAATTTTATGGCATCATTCAATAGCTGGTTCTGAAGTGGCTTAAGTATGAACTTAAGTCAGTGTTTCTCAGGATAGCACAACAGTTCTCTCCTATCAGAGAAGCAGCAGTCAGGTCACAATCCAAGGATTTCCTCCAAAATCCAGCAAAACCACAACTAAGGTAAAAAAAAATCCATCTTATTATCCGCCGAAGATGGATATGTCAGGCCATTGTCACAAATAAAATGGTCACACAACGCATTTCCATTCTCTGGACTATATCCTGCTGGAAATCTAGTAGAACAATTGTCCTGCTGCAATAGAAATCCAGCGGGAGTTTGAGAATGGACGCTGAAGAAGAAATCCATCTTATTATAAGCATCCACTGAAGCAATTACTGCAAACTCTTGACATCTTGATTTTATAGAATGCTGAAGAATCTGCTTCACATCTTGTTTACAAAGTAGTTTTTTTTCCTGAAATTCCTTAAGAGTTCTGGTATGTTAATTATGTCTGTAAAAATCAGGAATATATATGCTATGCTATCATCATATAGAGTTCTGACGTGTTAGTTATATGTCTACAAAAATCAGGAGTGTACATGTTGTTCTGTACTGTTCAAGAATATACATATTATCATGTCCATCCTGAGATCCATGTAATAGCATTCATTTTTTTTTATTCCTCAAAATTTCATCAATTTAATTCTGATGAATATCTAGTCATACCACGTTGAAAATACATGAAAGTGCCTGATCACAAAAATCAAAGAATATTATATGTTGTCTTCGGTGTTTAGATTGCAACTGCTTGGAAATACCACATATTGTAGATATATTTTAACTGTGTTGGAGAGGCAAGTGCGATTGTCAAGCTATTCTGACTCAAGTGAACATGGTAATGGTTCAACCAAGTGTGGGTCATGCTGTTTCATGTAGCTCTGACAAGTTACTGATATATTTCCATAAAAAATTCTGCAGTAGTTGAAAAGCAATGTCGTGTATGGGTTATACCTTAATTCTTATTAAATTAATTATAATAAATATATTATATCTTATTTGTTTCATTATTCTGTTTCTTTGAATAAATCTTTAGTGCATTAGTATTAAATGAATTGTTCTTTCCTTATTTTGTCAACAGCTTCTCTGAGCACTCTACAACAACATTTGTTCCGTGTGATTAACTCTTATCAAGATCTGATGTATCCAAAACAGACAGTACATAACCTGGAAGAGATTAGGCTAGTCTACACTTTGCATGCATTGAACCATGTCTTAAAGTGAGTGGCTGAATATGTAATGATCATATTCTCATTATTGATTGATCTCAAACACTCCAAGCAGATCATGCACCATCACTAAGACTTTGATGTGTTCTTGATTAGAAACTGGCTTCACAGCACGCGGGACATTCACATAAGTGCTCCGCTCTCCGCTCCAGCAGCCATCCCAGTGTATGTAGACTCAGAATCCCGGTCAGGTGTTGATTGTGTGATCTTCAGGACTTTCCAAAAAATTTACTTTTCCTTCCCTCACCTCTAGATACTTCCATTTCTAATATTCTCTGTATGTGTACGTTCTCAGCCTCATTGACATCATCTGCATCTTGAAATGAATTTATTACTGCCTTCATTAAGTCTGTTTTATCTCTTCTCAGCAATGTGCCGTCTATCGCCATATTGCCTGCTAATAAGTTGGCTCTCTCGTTTCCTATGACCAGGGCAGTATATCCATGTAATGTTCGGACAACTGAATTGTTCAATAAGTCCCACCATTCTTTTCTTAGCATGCGCTTTTCTATCTTGCACAACATGCTTTTGAGAGTCTGTGAGTATTACAAAGTGTGTTGATGTATCAGTTATCAACCAATTAAGAGCTGCTGTAAATCCCTCTATCTCCATCCTCATGCTCGATGTGACAGTAGAATATGCTGAAGATTTCTCAACCAACTTCACGCCGTTTCTGTAGGCAACAAAACCCCAACTGCTTTTATTTATGTTTCTGTTAACGGAGCCATATGTGTATATAATTATGTCTTGTGGTTTCAAGTGTAGTCGGGCGAGTTTGTGTACTGTATCCTGAGCCCTGACGTCCATCCATTTTCGACACGCTTTATCTAGTTGTGTTATTACTTTAGTCCGTGATTTCTTCTCAGTGTCTACCTCCACCCATTCACTACCCTTTCCTATTTCTTCCAATTCACATACTCTTCGCAGTGTGTCTTCAGCCTCTGCCATCCATGATCTGCCACGCTTGATTCGTTTTCCCTTTTTCATCTAGACGTTGGTGTAATTGGTGGTGGTTGTATTCTGTCACGTTAAGGTACGACCTAACTTGTGTGCTACCTGATGTCGCACTCTAATTCTGGTGAGATCAAGCCTAAATCTCATAAACTTTGATGTGTATCGTACATTATCAAGTTTAAGTTATATCATTAATAATTTAATATTTACTTTCAATTTCACATTTTTCTTGTTTGATGTTTTTATGTAACTTTGCAAAATTGTGTTTCCCTTTTGTTACTCTTCGCATTGCTGATAGTTTCATGCAGATTACATAATAGCTTATTGTTCCTTCAGTCTGTATGTGTGTGTGTCTATCTGGATTATTTCTATCTTGTTTTTGGTCCTCATAAAATTGTAATTTAACCAATTTTTAAAATATAATTACCATGTGGTACACAGTTTTACTGCAATCATCCATTAATTCAGCCTCCAAAGTGAGATCCAGCGGGAGTTTGAGAATGAACGATTGAAGAAGAAGAGTATCCTATTTAAACAGATTGAAAAAATCTTTTTTTTTTCGCGTTATATCCCTTTATATTACACACAGTAGCATCACACCGCATCTCGAGAGCTCTGGTTTCTGCCCTATGCACCATGTTGAGAGCTGAAGGAACATAGATAGATACCACTTTATGCCTTGCCAGCATCAGGGTTAGAATAGTTCTCTGAAGACTGCCTTTTTGTGTGCTTCGTTATGTGTTTGTTTTCGTTATTCTTTTATTTCTGTGATCCATCTTTTGCATGATCTGACCCTGGCTTTATATCCATCGTGCCTACATAACAGTGTCTGTATTGCTTTTTTAAGAAATGCCAGGACTAAATAAAAAACTTCAGATATGTTGATGATAGTATTATTTGTTGAAAGTGAACAAGAATTACTATCAACAAGGGGTGTTTGTTATACATTGGATATTAATATACAGAAAATAAGAAAACATGATTATTACTAAAACAAATGGCTGTCATAATTTAAGAATGGTTGTTTCCCAGATCTTAGGCCTACCATTTTTACTGGATGTGAAACGAAATACATGTACATTTTCTTTTGATTATTTGCCTTGGCTCTATTTATCAGAGGACTGGCATTTATTAATTAATTTACACATAGCTTTATTTAGGGCAGTTGTATGAGTGGGTTAGGAAGGTTGTGTGGGTGGGAACAGACTGGGGTTAGGGTGTGGTATAGCCAGTATCTACTAATTTCCTCCAGTATGGCTTAGAGCAGGTTAACATTTGCCTGTAGCCTAGATCATAACCTGAACTCAGTCAGATAGATTTTCAAGTGGTGCTGTGCTGTTATAGTAGCACTTTCAACAAATTCTTCCCTCAGTGTAGTAGGTTGTCATATCGTTTGCATATCTTTTCATCCACATAGCATATCTCTGTGCAAGTATCTTTAATCCAGGAGCACTCCTCGCATCTGTAACAAGCATATTGCATTTTTATCTGTCGAAAGCACATTCAGTGTTGTTACGGTAGCCTTATTGTAACTAGGAATGAACCGGCATAGTGATGTACAAACTACTAAAAATTTCGAGTCTGCGCAGATTTCTTAAAAGGTGTGAAAGGTTTGTCCGGGATCTATGAAACAACCTTTAGAACAAATGGTTAGACAGAAAAAAACCCAGTCCTTACCGTGAGTTGGACCCTAGACCTCACGGGTGTGAGACCAACGCTCTAACCTCTCTGCCATGTGCTACACCCTGCATTTATTTTTAAACTCCTGCTGGCTAGCAGGATGTAGCCCAGAAAAAGGAATGTGTTGTGTCATGGTTACTGCTTGGCAGATGATATCAGTGCCTTTTAGCCAGCACATCCAACTTATGGGTCATTTTGACCTATGGGATAGAATGACCAACCCCAATCTCAAAACCCCCTTAATCACCTCTTACAACATACATGGATGCTAATAGTCTTGCTACTCATGTATCCCCATTTTAGGCGTGCCAACACGCAGGTGTACTGAAAATACTACTGGAAGGTAAAATTGAGGTCTGGCTGGAGTAAGGAAGATTGATATAATTGCATGGATGACTTGAAGAGATGAATATCGTAGTTTGTCAGACTATACTAGGATGGCAAGAGACAGGAAATAGGGAGATCCATTGCAGCCAATCTTCAGTGCCTAGACAGCATTTAATTTAATCTGACTATCAACCTGTATCCATATTCTAAATATATAAATGTTGAATGATTTATTTTAATTGACTTGTAGATTTTCTATACCCAGTATATGAGAGCTACTTTAAATGTTGTACACAATTTGTTATAATTCACAAATATAGCTTAATTATTATTTTTTGTATCTAGTTTATTGTTTGTGCTTTGATTTAATGTAGTAACATCGGTAGTATTTCTTTTTATTGTCTCATGCAGAACAAGAAGCCGCATTATTGCTCACAATACAAAGCTGAAGAACAAGAAGAATGATGCAGAAGATGAGTAAGTAAATTAATTTTCACCTATAGCATACACGCATACATGGCCGGTGTTTAGCATACACACATACATGGCCGGTGTTTAGCATACACGCATACATGGCCAGTGTTTAGCATACACGCATACATGGCCGGTGGCCAACATATAAACAAAATTAATGCGAACAGTTTAAAATTTGTTTGAAAAGTGAAACCCAGTTTGTGTGGAAGATGAAACACATTTAATAAGAACACTGCCCAGTTTGGAAGATATGATGCAGAAATAACATGCAAGTCAGAGAGACGAAATTTATTAGAAATGGAAATATATTTTGTTAAGGGGTACTTTATAAATATTAGCAATCAATTAAAATGATCAAGATTGCTTAATTGACATGTTGGTCTTTGAAAGTTTAATGTCTTCTTCTTCACCGTTCATTCTCAAACTCCTGCTGGCCAGTAGGATGTAGTCCAAAGAATGGAAATGCATTGTGTCGCCATTTTATTTGTGCAGATGACCTGACACATCCGTCTTCTGCAGAAAAAGTTTAATGTCTGAAGTTTGTTATTGATATAATTTTTTTAATGATGTTACTTAATTGTTATAGTCATGCATAAAATTTGTTTTTTAAACAAATTATGATGCTGATAAAATATGACACACCAGGAAGTAGTAAATGTTGTGGTTACAGAAATGTGGTGTAATTTTATATACATATATGGAAATGATTTTGTGAAAATGATAGCAATAATTCAAAAAAATAATTGTCTATTTTCATTTGTAGTTTAGAGTATCGTGACCAGGGTTTGACCAGACCTAAGGTATTGATCCTTCTACCATACAGGGACAAAGCACTCAAAGTTGTTAACATGATCATTAGTTTATTGTCTTCCACTCAACAGGTCAGTCTTTTAAACACCTTTTCTTAAGATCTTGTAGTTAAATATCTAGTATAAGTTATTTGCTTTTTTAACCATTATCTAGCCAAATTAAAACAGGAAATTTTCTCCCTGCCACAGGATTATGTTTTGATTCATCCATCTCTGCTATGAGATTTCTGCTTGATCTCTCCAACATTAGAGTGTGTGCGACATCAGGTAGCACAAGTTAGGTCGTACCTTAAAGTCACAGAATACTACCACCACCCATTACACCATCTAGATGAGTCAAAGGGAAAATGAATGAAGCATAGCAGATCATGGATGGCAGTGGCTGAAGACACCTTGCATTGTTAATTTGAAGAAATAGGAAAGGGCAGTGAATGTGTGGAGGTAGACACAGAAGAAATAACTAACTAAAGTAATAATACAACTACGTAAAGCGTGTCGAAAATGGATGGGTGTGAGTACCCAGGCTACATGAACTTGCCTATCTACAGTTGAAACCACAAGACATAATTATATACACATTAACAGAAATATCTTTTGGATGCTTCTAAATAAAAATAATATAAGCAGTTTTCTATGTTTATTTTTAGTTTCCACAATTATACTGAGACAATATTTTTTTAATGTATATCATAACAAGTTTGTTTATTTAGAACATTTCCTATCTTTTGATCACAGGCCGTTGTAAGCAACAGGAAGAGGTTTGAAAGTGAATACTCTGAGCTTGAAAATTCTGATCTGGCAGAGAAAGAATTCAAACCTGGTGAGTTGGTCCAGATTTTACTGAAATGGATGCTCTCTTCATAGTTGTACTAATAAACATATTTTTATCAGAATTTGAACTACATGTCATATTTTCTTCTTCTTCTTTCGTTCACTTGAAACATGTCTATATCTGTAATTCTGTCTCCTTAATAAAACTCACTGTCTTTTGTAGTTCATACAGTGTCCCATATAATCTGTCATCCAATATTATATAAATTTAATATATTGCGTAAATAAAGGTTTTTCTAGGTCAAAGACTTTTCAAGTAATCGTAAAGGTTATGTTGGTTCTATAGCAGCAACCCAACATTATTTAGAGTGATACATATACAAAATGTTCACACTTGTATATACGAGCACATATACTTACATATATGTATACACACACTTATAGTGTGCAACCTGAATATGTCTTCCTTCTTTATTTCTGCTGTGGTCTGGGTGATTATCAGTTTTTGTGCTATGGCATGTTTTGATGCTTGATATGCAGTGATGTTATGATGTTGCAGTACACCTGTGACTCCTTCGATCCACCTTCTTAATGTTTTCCTGCCTCTTGGTGTTTCCATTCTCATGTTGTATGTTCTTGCTGATGACCAATTGAGATTCATTCCTGTTAAATGACTGAACCATATTAGCCTCTGTTTTTCAATATATTTGACAAGTGTTGTTCCAATAACTCTTGTAACCTCTTCATTTCTCATGTGGTCTCTTTTTTTATTTTCACTTTTCTTAAACATCTCATTTCACTTTTAAAGAGACATCTCTTATTTTTTAGCTAGTGTCCATGTTTGATGCAGATAGCATGATGTATGAAGATTGAATTTATGATTTTCATTTAGTTTCCATTGAAATAGAATGGTGTTTCAGGATTACATTGATAGCATATATAGTTCACATCTGAATATGTACTTTTAAAAAAAAAAATTATATCAGTGAAAAATGACCCTCAAGCTATCACTGAAAATTTTAAATTAGTATATTTTGTTTGTATAGAGGACTTCAGGATAACATTTCAAGGGAACACTGATGACAACTTCCGTGTCGGAATGAGTGTGTCAAAGAAAAGTTTGCGTTTGTACAGTCCATTCTATGAGTCTGATATCATTTTAGCATCTCCACTTGGTCTTAGGACAATCATTGGGTTGGAAGGGTAAGTGAGTTTGTGTTAACTAGAATAGCTTCTTTAATAAAAATTTTTTTAAACTGTCATTTGTTAATGTCTTATAGATTCAATTAGTAAAGTCTTAACATGAATAAATGGTGTATTCATAGTTCTATAACAGTCAACGCTATTTTATTACAATTGTAGTAGAAGAACAACGACAAAAATGTATTCTAAAATGGGTTACGTTGATCGTTTACATAGTTTGCTTGTTGGGTTTGCACCTGTATATGTACTGTTTTATTTCTTAGATCAATGGATAGTTTCATGAGAATTGACTCATAGTCACTGAAAACTATGGGGGGGGGGTGAGGGGTGGTATGGATATATAAGAAAATGAGCATGCTTGCTATACCTCAGAGCTGCCGCTAAAGAAACAGTACTGCAGTGGATCTCATGCATACTTGTACATGAAAAGACTGATCTCCTGGCAAGAGAAGGAGAATCACTAGAACAAATAGAAAGTGACGTTTCATACCATAAATGTAAGACTATGATAAAAACAGAATATAAGAAACAGTTGAAGCAAATGCACCCAACTGCAGAACCAAATGATCCCTACCACCAAATGTTATGCAAAGAACAAAACATTATCTTCAGACTACGAACTGTTCACAACAGACTGAGAAGTTACATGTACAGAAAGTACAAATTTGAAGAGACAGACCTGTTCAACTTTGACTGAGCCCAGAGGCAGCAGAACACATTCTTCATGCATGGCAAAAAGATAGAGAAAATATGACCTAATGAGATGGCATTTCTTCCAACCTGAGGTGTTCCATGAATAACCCTGAAGTGAATTACACATTTCATTGAAGTTATTGGCGCTGTAACTTAACTGACTGAAGAATGATAAGAGAAAAAAAAACACAGTTCTACAAGTGGGCCCATGATTCCTTGTACATTCTTGATCAGTAACCAACATCACTAAATAATGGGTGTTCCCTTAATTGCTTTGCTTGCCATTCTGTCAGCCATCTACAAGCATATAAACTCAGTGTCCCAGTCAGCTGTTGTTTGTGTTCTTTTGGTCTTTCCAGTGAGGATGCACTTTCTCCCCTGATCACTCCCATTTCTATCACTCTCAGAACATGTACATTTTCTCTTTCAGCATACTATTTATCATTTTGTAGTATATTTACGTGGACAGTATTACAAGGAGCTGTATAACTGCAAGTGTAACTCTAACTGCGCTATGTTAGAGAATTCTTAACTAAGCAACAGAGATATAGGAAATGCAGAAATTCTAGTAGATGAAATAAAAGAGGCCATACGAACATTGAAAGGAGGAAAGTCACCTGGTGTAGAAAAGATTCCAGCAGAACTCTTGAAATACGGGAGAATTAATGTGGTAAATACTATGACCAAAATCTGCTAGAATATGTGGAGCACAAAACAATGGCCAGCTGAATGGACGCAATCTCTAATAATATCAATTCCCAAGAAGGAAAATTTGAAAATGTGTAAGAATTACAGAACCATTAGCCTTACAACACACCAAAGTAAAGTGATGCTCAAAATACTACTGAACAGAATAAGGCACAAGTCGGAAGAAGTAATTCCAGAAGAACAAGCTGGCTTCAGAGCAAACAGAAGCACTGCTGAAGAAATATTTAACATTCGAACATTAATTGAAAAACATTCAGCACCAACATGATGTATAACACAATTTCATTGATTTTACAAAGGCCTTTGACAGTGTTTGGCACATCTGTGGCACATACTGAGACAATTTAATCTTGACACCACAATCATAGACATTGTTGAATTACTGTACAAAAATGCAAGTAGTACTGTCTTATCATACAACAAAATTGGAGAGTTCTGTAAAACAAATGTGGGAGTACGGCAAGGATGCATAATGCCTCCAGTACTTTTCAACATATACCTAGAGCACATCATACAGGAGACACTACATGATTACAACACATCTATATCGATTGGAGGTCGCCCTCTTTTCAACTTGCGTTTCGCTGAGATGATATTGATCACATAGCTGGGTCAGAACAGAAATTAGAAGAGTTAACAGCAAAGTTGGAAAAAGTTACCAGCAAGTACGGAATGAAAATGAACACAGAAAAGAGCAAGATCTTAGTTAACAGCAGAGATGCAGAAGAACAGACCAACATCATGATAAAAGGATATACGCTTGAGGAGGTAAATATTTTCAAATACCTCGGATCCAGCATATGCACTGATGGAAAATGCAAAGCAGAATTAAAAAATAAGGCTGGAGATGACTTTAGCGTCTGTGTCAAGGTTAATGGTGATTTGGAAAAGCAACATCAGTGTTGGAGTGAAAGTCAAACTATACATCACTGGTGCTTTCTGTTGTGCTGTATGGTTGTGAGAGTTGGACATGGAGAGATGATTACAGGCTTTCGAGTACAAATGTTAAAGATGAATTCAATGAATTTCCGATAGAGAGCATAAGACAAATTTGTATGTAAGAAACAAAATAGAGATGTATGCAGGTGTACAAGAACCATTTCTTTCAATAGTGGTTGGTTGCTTATCCAGCGGTCCCTTTGACCCACTTTCAATAGTGAAATGACAAAACTAGCATGGTTTGGACATGTACACAGACATAATTCCTTGTCAAAAACAGTACTGCAGGAAATCGTCGAAGGTGGAAGAATCAAAGGAGGGAAAATAAAGACATGGACAGACAATATTAAGGAATGGACATGACAAGATTCTTCCTCACTCATCCACATCATTGAAGATAGAAATAACTGGAGGACTCTGTGTGCTGAAGCATCCAATATGGTGCCCCTATATCCCTGAGGGGTTATGGGTTTATAGATTATAGATAATATATTCATGACTGCCCTAATTAACTTAGTTTGGTCTTTTCTTATCACTTTCCCATCCACTATAGCTTTAGCTGCCAGTGACACGATCCTGATGCAGACACAGATTTGTTGGGCAGGTCATTTGGTGCGTATGCCAGACCATCGTCTGCCAAAAATACTTCTCTATGGTGAGCTAGAGAAGGGTATACGATCTCAAGGTGGCCAAAGGAAGCGCTACAAGGACTCGTTAAATACCTCACTAAAAGCCTTTGAAATATACCAAGACACATGGGAAGAACTTGCACAAAATAGATCTACATGGCGTTCTAAAATAAAAAAGAGCGCATCATCTTGTGAAAAGAAGAGAAATGCAGCAGCTCAACAGCGGAGAGCAGCTAGAAAGTCACGGATAGACCAAGATCCGTCTACAGTCGTTATTCCATGTCCAAACTGTCCAAGGACATTTACAGCTTGAATAGGGCTCATTAGCCATCTACGAACTCATAATCAAGGACATAACTAAAATTGAATTTTCAAAAGTGGATGTAACAAATGGTCATCATCACTTGTGATGGATGAACAACACAGCTGCCAGTGCATCAGCTCTTTCATTGCCTCTTAACTCCCTCATGGCCTGTAGATCCATGTGATACTTTGGACGTTATTGAGATGAGTGGCCCACTCCTTTCTTATCATGAATATTTTTATCTTACGCTGCATACTCTGGTAGTCTGTTAGAATTACTGTGATTGTTGGTAGTTGTGTTGTCAGCCAAGTGAGGGTTCCTGTTACTGCCTCTATCTGCATTCTTATACTTGATGTTGTGGTTGGATAGGCATCAGATTTTTCAACCACTTTCTTGCCATTTCGTATGTGATGAAGGCACATCTGCATTGTTTGTTTTTCTTACTGCTGTGCTGAACCATCTGTGTAAATAATTATATATTGTGGCTTTGATTACTGTTGTATGAGTTCTTGTATCATTGCCTTGGTTGCAGCCCATTCATGACAATCTCACTTTAATTGCACTGAAATCCTTCATAGTTTTCTAAATGACATTGTTGACATGTTTTGAAAAACAGAGACTTCTATCGAACATAATTCCTTGTACAAAGACTCCTTTGTGAAACTCTTTGTGGCTCAGATTGGTCCTGTGAGTGACATCCACCATTGCCATAGATCGTAGATATTTCTTATAGCACAACAATAAACCTCTCATCTGGATAAGTCAGGAATGTGTCTACACTTTACATTAAATCTTTGAGGTTTCTGTTATCATTCACAATGATGTCTATGTTTATATATCATTTGTACTTACCAATCTTACAGCAACAATGCCTAATTGTCTATGCTGTGTTCAGTATTTGTACCTCCAAAAATGTTCACATTTGTGCATTTTTTGTGTGGCAACTGTTTTTTATGACTATCTATCTGTAAACTTAAAATTGCCCTCAATGGAGAAACAATTCAAACAGTTGATAACTTTTCTTATTTAGGCAGCAAACTGACACAAGATGAAGATACAATAAAAGAGATCTCTACCAGAATTGCATTGGCATCAAGTTCATTCCACCACCTAACAAACATCTGGAGAAAAAAAAGAAAACATATCAAACTACGACTGTTCAACTCCAATGTTGAAATATGGTTGCGAAAATTGGAAAATGACAAAGGCACTGGAGATGAAATTGAACTCATTTGAAAATAAATGTCTTGGACGACTCTTAACCTTTAGGACCCTGAATTAAAATTAAGAAATATCCCCTGGGGTCTGAATTCACTTTTGAAAAATTTGCATAATTGATGTTTTGAAAACGTGATAACTTTTTTGTTTTAAAAGATATCAATATAATTTTTGTACATAAAGGAGTGAATAGTGAATATAATCGTGTTTTTGTTGTTGTTGTATGTGTGATATGACAGTTGTAAACAAGTTGTGAAGTTGAAAATTTGGGCGAAAAACGCAAAACGCCATTTTCAAATTCGCAAATATATCTTCTTGACGACCGTAATACATGAACAATGTGTGGCACCATTGATAAAATCCTCAAAAATACCTATACTTAATGTATATATATATATATTGTTTTATATCCAAAGTAATATACTATGAACTAAAAAAACTAATAAAACGTGAAGAAATCGCATATAACGTCCGTCCGGTCAACACTAGGCCTAGGCCGACACGCAATGTAATTATTGTCCATGCACACATGTGGCACCCCTGATACATATTATTTTTGTGTTTTTGAATGAATACATACACATTCTTATCAAATAACAACATATTAAACACAAAAAAACAACAATTAGAACATGTAGTCACGATCATTTGCCCATGCCACGCGGTACTCAGTTTGATAGTAAAATACGGCAGCGAAAAATGGCCAAGTCACTCCAGAAAAGCGTTGATAACATCAGCCGGTTTTCTCCTTCTATACAATGCTAATGTGTAAAAATATTTGACCTTTACACTGTGATGTATTCCTGGCTTTGTTTGGCGGGCTTTATACGTCATTTGTTCATTTGGGAATCGGGCGATATCGTATGGTGCGTGAACTCACCTACATGGTTCTAAAGGTTAAATATTGATTGAGAAGAATTCAAGTCAAACATGCAAGTAAGAGAAGACAACAAACAACAATAGGTTTATACAACAATAAGAAGAAAACGATGGACTTATATTGGACATGTACTTGGAATGAATTTTAAAATAGACTGCCACTACAATCATTAAAATGGGTACCAGATGGAAAAAGAGGAAGACCAAGAGAGACTCTTTGCAGAACAACCATCAAAGAGGGTATGACTATGGGTCTCAACAATATACAAGAATTATACACAGTAGCATCACATCGCTCAAACTGGAGAGCTCTGGTTTCTGCCCTATGCACCATGTTCAGCGCTGAAGGGACATAGATAGATAGATCTATCTGTATCTGGTAGTTGTGGGAGTGGACATGTTAAAATAACACAACTAAGATAGCATACTTTTTTTTGTTGGTAGTTGGGAAGGTGGGGGGGGGGGGTGAGTGCTGATTGGCTGAATTAGTAAACATGCTAATAATTCTTTCACAGCAAGGTGATGTCAGCTGGATGGGTCTGGATTTAGTCTCATGTATCATCTGATAATTTTCTGAAGTAACATAATTTTTAAAAATTTTTCTCTCTAGCGATCGAGAACGTGACTTTGATTTTCTGTCATCTATAGAAGTTCTCATTGTTGATCAGACAGACATCTACCCTATGCAGAACTGGGACCACTTCACAGTAAGTTATACTACCAGTTTGGCATGTAAAGTGTGTTGTTAGTCCACATGATCATTGCCTCTCTTTAACTCTAATGAATCAGCTTTGTTCATTGAGAAAATTCAAATACTGAAGCACTATATAGAATAGTATCAATCAATTTGAAATATTCTACCGGCCTTCACTGAAAAATCCATAGATCATCCACAACAACAAAAAAGGAAGAAACTTGATATTTTTTCCACCGAATAGCTCAAGAAGTCGAGGTTGCCATCAGGTAAAGTTCAACATTGTCAGTACAGTGTGCATCCTCCATTATTTGTGATATGTTCAAGGCATGGCTGTCACATGCAAAATAATGAGCTTGCAAATGAAACATTGGTGCACTGCCTGCCACTGATGCTGAGGTGCCAGAAGCAGTTCATGCAGAGTTGCAGGAAACAGCTGATGTTGATTTAACACATTGATGACCAGCAATCCAGCTTACTTATCCTCCATTACCGAGGGTGAATGCAAAATTTTATACATTGACATTACCGTCTTAAAAAATCTACATAAAATCGATCTAGCGAGAGAGAGCCTTGAAACTTTCTATGTGTTGTAACGACTGCACTTTCTAAATGAATTTGAAAGCCCGAAAGTTATTTGAAGCACAAAATGTTACTTATTATAATGCTAGGCCTAGATTTACAGTACTCTCTATATTTCATACAATATCACTTTCTCCGATATTTTCATGATACTCTTGAATAACATTTATATCTGTATTTCACATGTGCCGCCATTTTGGGATATCATACTTTCCCAGATGAGTTATTTTTAATAACAGTATTGCAACGAGGGTTCCAGTATTTCTGAAGTGTACCGATTTTGACAATTGCTGAAATTGGTCACCAATTTTCTTGACACCTGCTTGTTGCAGGAAAGCATTTACTGCATGAGAATGGTAGGGTCTTGCATTATCATCTTGTAGGACTGCATTGTGCCCAATATCTTGCAGTGCCTGGATGGCAAGAGGCAGGAAAATCTCGTCACTAGGGGTCACGATTCAGATTCACAATCATACAATAGATGGTGGTTCTGTGGAGTAACTACATTCAGATTCACAATCATACAATAGATGGTGGTTCTGTGGAGTAAACTACATTCAGATTCACAATCATACAATAGATGGTGGTTCTGTGGAGTAAACTACATTCAGATTCACAATCATACAATAGATGGTGGTTCTGTGGAGTAAACTACATTCAGATTCACAATCATACAATAGATGGTGGTTCTGTGGAGTAAACTACATTCAGATTCACAATCATACAATAGATGGTGGTTCTGTGGAATAAACTACATTCAGATTCACAATCATACAATAGATGGTGGTTCTGTGGAGTAAACTAGTGTCTCCCCACCACTGATCCCCCCTCAAGGATAGAACCATCACTAAAGAATTCACTGTGATACCTCCATACTCTGATATGTGTTCATCTATAAGCTCTGAGACTAATCATGACTCATCCGTAAACATGTTACCCTACTGTGCATGTCGTCAATGCACGTGCTGCATACACTATGCGAAATGAATTGCTCTTTGGGCAGCATTTCAGTATGGTTGAATGACAAGCACAAAGTTTGGCATCATGAAGACAATTACAAATACTCTGATCACTGAATACAGTGTTGGTAGCATTATCTGAGGAACTGTTGGATATCATTTGCATTTGACACCTGCGTGTTGCCAGGGCCCGAAAGGGGAGCAAAGAATAGCAACACTTTACCTTCCATGCATGTCGTAAGAGGCGACTAAGGAGGTTATAGGATGGAGCTGGCTATCCCATTCCATATAGGGTCAAGCCATGCCGAAGTCGGACGTGTCAGGCCGAAAGGCGCAGATATCTCAGCAATGCTGCAAACCATGACACAACTCTTTCCGTTCTCCGGACTACATTCCACTAATCTGCAGGAGTTTGAGAACGAACGCAGAAGAAGAAGATTTGCATTTGCAATTCTCTGTTCTTGCCTCTGAATTAAAAGATCTTCTCAAGGTGTACTGACTCTAGGCAGCATGTGTGTTGCCGTTCCTGAATGATCCAAGTCTGGGCAAAGTGATGCTGCAGTCTGACAATAACGGAAGGAGATACTGTTAGCCTCTGAGCCACATTTCAGAAAGTAGCACCTTCCTACAACTGTGCAATGGCTCATATCCGCAACACTCAGCTTTTGTCGGTTAGCCATATAGTTGTGCACTGATTATGCAGCAGTTTGTGTTGATTATAGAAACAATAATTTTGTAAGTACATCTCAAGATCAATACTATAGTCTTTTTTTGGATTAATACATTTTGTTTCATGTTCAAATATCATTAAAATGATCCAAATGTTGGCAACTAAGCAGCATTTTTTTCAGCATGCTTGCAGAGTTTAACATTAGTTAAACGCTCTGCTGGTGGCCCATGCAGTTCATGTTGAATGTTTGTTGTTTGAGAAATCAATTTCAGATTAATTGGTTATAGAAAATAAATGTATTTTAATTTTTGTTTCATTTCCAGCTTACTGGTCTATAACTTTTTTTAAATTATATTTTTCTTAGTATTATTATTGTATAGTATACAAGTTGTATTTATTTGTTTTCTTGATTGTACTTACAGCATGTTTTTAAACACCTTCACCTTCAACCAAAGGAATATCACAATTGTGATTTTTCTCGAGTGAGAATGTGGTCTATAAATGGATGGTAAGCATTGTAATTTTTATATGAAGATATTATAGAACAGTCTTTTTGCCTCTCTTTTTTGTATACATCTTTATAGACCATTGACCTGAGCTCACTTACATCACACCACCACCCATATGTTTCCATTTATTACTCTTTATTCTACATGTATCAGGATATTACAGTATAAAATATAAGGAAAAGTGACTATATAATTTATATGCATGTTTTAATTAACACTTATTTTCTAAACGTCAGTCAATGAATGCAAAATGTTAGTTACATGTGAGCCTTAATGAGCAGGATACAACAGATACCTGTTGATGAGTTCTACAATATTTGGGTTTATGTTTAGTTTGGTAAAGGGGTAGATCACTTTGTTCATCAATGTTCATGAGAGGCTGTAATTCAGAACTGAAGACTCTCTTATTGAAGAATAAGTATGATGGAGAAGTAATGAAAAATACACTTGCTTTCTCTCAAAATATTGCAAATGTTGTTCAATTGTCTGAATGTAATCAAAATTCTTTATATTGTTTGAAGATGGGCTTCATTTTACAGTTATTTTTTAACGACTGCATCAAAATTTTGAACCTATTCTGGCATCTATAGTTCAATCAACTCTTGGAATAATTCATTTATATCTTGCTCCACATTAGTCAGGTATTTACTGGTCATTATTAGATTCCTCATGTTGGTGGAGACTAGAAACTTAGTACAATTATTGACCATCATACCTTGCAGAAGATTTCAGTTGGTGAACATGTGGATTTATTTTCTTTTTCATATTTTATGTACAGTCCAGCACCTTCATTCTTCACTGCTTTGGTTGCTGATCCATCAGTATATACTTGTATCCACGCTTCTTTGGGTACATATTTTCAATCATGTTGCATACTTATGTTTTTTTGGGCGAGTATTCAGTTCTTTATAGTGTGTTTATGGTGGTTCTGATAGCGAGATTTTTATATTGCTCCCACAGAACTGAGAAAAGTGTTAGTGTTATTTATTTTGTTATGTCTGGTAGTTCATTGTTGTATTCCCTGTTTAATATTTTGGATTGTGAATAAAACTGCTTCTCTTCAGCTGTCCACTGGCTAGGTCACCGAATCTCACCTTCACTAGGTGTGTTGGTGTGCTCTTGTACTTTTCTGCATGGATCATGGTCTTATTGTCCCACCTGTATGGTAAGTGGCTTCATGCCTGTAATTTTTTCCATTTGATTGATGGGAGACATTGCATCTCTTATAAGATGAAGTGCTGGATTTTGTAAATGTTGGAGAGCATATACTACAGTCCAAACATTGCTGTAGATGGCATCTAATCTTGTTACTAGGGAGTTATGGAATCCAGTATAAGCTGTGTATAAGTTCATATAGAGGATGTATCTGGGACTTGGGGGGGGGGGGTAATGAGGCAGCAGGGTATCAGCTTCTTTGACACGATAGCCAATCTCCTGGCTTCTTTAATGCAATCACTGTTACTAATTGCCTGTATGTTGCTAAGGGGAGCAAAGAATAGCAACACTGTTTAGCTTCCATGCATGTCGTAAGAGGCAACTAAGGAGTGGAGTTGGCTGTCCCATTCCATATAGGTTAAGTGACCCAAAGCCATGCTGAAGTCAGACGTGTCAGGCCGAAAGATGCAGATATCGCAGCAATGCTGTAAACCATAACACAACGCATTCCGTTCTCCGGACTACATCCTGCTAATCTACAGGAGTTTGAGAACGAACGTAGAAGAAGACTGTTACTAATAACTAGTATATGTTTGTTTTTCAGGAGCAAGTATTACCGTCAAACCCTGATATTCAGCAGCATCATTCTTCCAGAAATTGTGACCATCTTCAATAAAAATTGTCACAGTATCCTTGGAAAATTATCTCTCAACAGTACATTCATTGTGTTGCTTTTGTTGCATAATCTATATGCATAGAATTATAGAATTTTAAAATCAGTTTATTTGATGGGAACAGTACCATTGAATTCATAATCACTGTCATTAGTTATTTAATGTGTATCACGTGTGATTTTGTACATTCCTATCAACCATGGACATGTCTAATTTCATTATATCAAAGATTATATTGACATCAACAATAATGGAGGTCAGGATCAAGTGTTCAAGTAAAACTGCCACCTTAATGTGTGATATTGGTTATAATCACTGCGTAGTTGAAGTATTGGTAAAGCTGCCATCTTAATTTATGGTATTGGTTATAATTAAATCTCTCCATCACTAACACCCCTTTTTACAGACACAACACAGCCGAAGAAGACATGCACCTACTACATCCTGGCACAGTGAATAATGAGTGAAAGCTCACAGCCCTGGGGATCAGAGAACAGAACAGAACATAATCATTGTGTACCTGAAAATAGTTTTTATCTCTTCCATAAGTTATAGAACTACTTACACAAGATCTGAATTATTGAGAAATAAACAATGAAATGTATAAAATATTATTTAAAGCTTTAGTCAAAACTCATCTTAATTAGATAACAGAGGAAAATATGACAATAAATATCAAATAACTACTTGAGGAAAGAAAGATGGTGATCACATAATTCATTTATGAAAAGACGGATTCACTTATATAAATTATTTGTCTTAACTGTAGTTAGACTATGCAGGAAAGCTGTTTGTACAGAGAGAAGAGAAACTCGGAACAATAAGATCAAGTGCTTCAGATTCACCACAAGTATGGGTTATTTAATGCATTTATTCATGTTAATAGTTATCATTGGAAGATTTATCATTAATAATAAAGAAATTTACTGGAAAATTCTTTTGGACATGAAATGGCAAGATAAGATAAGGAACAAAGAGGCTTGAATAAGAACAGACAGAATGCTGTATTCCTACAATTTATGTCTAGGAAATGGATAGGAAAATTAATATGGAATCCACAGAAAAAGACATGGATGAACAACTTCAATTTAGAATTACCTGTAGAAATTTTTTCCTGACAGTTGAAAGGTAAGGGCAGTTAATAAGGTATTCCACTGTTTCATTCGGATGAGAGCAGTGTCTACAAGTGAGTAGTTGCTGGGGTTTCATTCGGTATAATTGGCTATTGATCCTTGCATGCCCTGTTTGAAACTAAAAGATAAGGGATTGGTTTCTCCTGCAGAGTTTATTTATATTGTCATTGTCCGTTGGCTGTGTCATGTCACTAAATATGTTTATGCATGTGGTTGCATCTGTGGGTCTCACCAATGTCCCACTAGACATACCACCCATGCAACAGAAAACCATAGTGGATGACATGCAGTTATATTGAGGTTATCTTCTTAGAGAAGCTTCATGGCACGTAATCTATACAATTATGCTTTTATTTTGTTGTTGAAATGTGTTTCATGTTTACCTGAATATATATGTATTCTGTGGTTGGGAGAGAGCCAGAGATGTACTGCACAGCATTGGGGAGGAGGAAACTGACAGCACTGTTTTTTCCTATGGCTGAGGCCCATCATAGAGGCACAATGACTCAGGACGTGACAATCCTTTTGACTTGAACATTTGGTTGCATGCCAGGAGCAATAGAGAAGTTCGGCATAACCAGTAGTCAATTGGTGGCGGGGAATGAGCACAGTGAACCCTATCTTGGCTACAGTGGCTAGGAGCAGAGCATAGGTTGAAACCTACCTTCCTGGAGGTGTGATAGTTATTCTCTGGCTCTGTCCCGGGGTGGGCCGAAAATCCACAGACTTCCCAGCAATATAATGGTATTAGGTCAAAGGGCATGAGCCCATGGACCGCTGGATCAGCAACCAACCAACCACTAAATACATTTTGTCCAATCAGCCCATATAATATATATATATATATATAAAAGATACTCCCATTTTGTCACACATGCACAACACACATCTATATGTTTGTGTATATATTCCTGTACGTGGGTTTGCTATTTAATTAAAAACTGTCTCTTTTGTGTGTAGATCTTTCACAGAGTTGCATGTGATGGTCCTAAAGGCTTTACACAGATGCAAGCTAAGTTTGAGTATTTGAAGAAAAAAGTAAGTATTGATCTTATGTGCTTAGGGTCTGATTATTTTTACAATTGAATTTCTTTAGTTTTTTTAGTAATATAATATAATAATGCAAACAGCTCTTTCCAGAGAATAGCTCTTTAGTAAGCATACATAATTCTATTTTGTTTATCTTACAACAACTTCTGGGTGCTGGCTGTGCATGCATCCCTATTAATAATCATCATAAATATTTTGCTTTTCTATACAATTCTATTATGTCTAAATGTAAGTGCCCCATCCTGCTTATTTGTTTAAATTTGTATTGTCCAGAAATGTACAAACTATAGGCGTAATCACTTGGTAGTTGCTCATTTTTGTCACGCTCTATATCACGTGATGATTAAATCATTTGAGACTTACACATGTATTTATTCAGAGAATGGTAGAAATGGGAAAGACTAAAGGCGACAGGAGAAAGTGCTCCCTCTCCGGAAAGATCAGAAGAACATGCAATCAGCAACTGACTGGGACACTGAACTTATACACTTGTAGATGGTTGATGGAACGGCAAGCAGAGCATATATGGAAATGTCCCCAGTGATGTGACGCTTGTTCCTAATCAAGAATCAAGACTTACACATCATAAATTATTGTTTCAAAAGTATTTGTCAACTACTAAATGAAAGTCACTTCAAGGACACCACTTGTGTGTGTTTTTTGTGTTAAATTTACCGGTAAAGAAAAAATAGAATCATTTAAACACAAATCTCTATATTGAACTCTCTATCTCCAGGTTTATCTTCAGCTTTTTATAGAAGTAGGATTGGAATAAAATTGGTTTGCTTTTTTAAATGGACCAAATCAAATGGGATGCTTATTCCTAAATGAAATGCTAAATCCTAAATGAAATGCTAAATTAGACAAAATTTACCCATGAATTTTCCTTCATCTGTCTACGTGTTAATGTATGCCTTATGATTGGCCAGCATTTAAACATTTATTTTTAGTATATTTAATAAAGTAGTAGGTGCTTGCTTCACAATTCTAAATAGACAGGGATTAAATTCCAGCTTAAATACAGAGCCCTCCAAAAATATGTATACGCTGCCACAAAGATTTGCGATCTTATTTGTATATGAATTTGCAAGGACACTGGTTGGGAAGAAGAGATGCAAATAAGTTGCCCTCAAGTTCTCCTGATTTAACATCTGCAGATATTTACATATGTAGGACCATACAGAATGTTGCATATTACAGAAAACCAACATCACTGGTAGCTTTTAGATAAGAAATTTAAAATGTATGTGCGATAGTACAGCAATGTGTTCCTTCAGTAACTTTCACCACATTGTCCAGTTGGATTATCGCACATACATTTTCAATTTCTTATCTAAAAGCTGTGACAAATGTGTAGAACCTAATGAAATGCACATAATGTAATCATGTATCTCATAAAACCAAATGAAATGGCAGCTGTTAGTGAAGACACTACATGCATGCGTATCAATCCAGCTGGTAACTTTAGCTAAGTTTACTCAAACAACAGTTTAACAGTAATACATTTCTAGAAGCTAGCAGATAGTACTTTCAGCACTGATTGTGATTGCTTGGTTATAGTATGAGATTATCATTGCCATAATACCGAGGAAGATGTTCTAATTGTGTAATATTGATCAATCTATTGTGGGTTAGAAAAAACACGAAGCTTCTCAGCTAGAACAAGAAGCAGTATTACAGAATAAACATGATGAAGCTTCTCAGTAAGAATGATTGCTATATTGCAGAAAAAAAAGTTGAATCTTCTCAGCTAGAATGAGAAACATTATAGAAACAAAATGGAAATAATGAGTAGTAAGATTTTCTGTGTGCCCTATTTGTTATTGATTGTAAACTAACAACACATGCTTATGCTCAATATGACTATAATAACATATGTTATACCAGAGCAAAGAAGGTATCTTCAAGGTGATATCAAAAGCTATTTGTTCATTATGTTCTCTGATTTTAGATCATTCCCCACCATACGTCCTCTGGGATGAAGCAGACATTGATATATTGTAACTACTACAGTTTTGTACATCTTCGAAACTACTTCAGAGAGTCTGAGGTGGATTTTCTTTTTATTAACGAGTGAGTCATACAGACTGTTTACATGTTTTATATACATACATATACAGTAGAACCCCGATATATCGAACTCGCATATTTCGAACATTCGGTTATTGCGAATATTTTAAATAGTCCGCGCAATAGGTAACATTAATCCCTCTAATAAATTACGGATATAGCGAAGTCGGGTTTGCACCATTTCGCTTATAGCGAAGTTCCACGGTGGCCTTTTGGTAATGAATCGACGTGTATATCGAAGTCCGAAACAGACAAAGATTTGCTGACCTATCATGTCAAAGAATATCAGGTCCGCAGCCCACATGTTGGACATTGCCAAACTGTATTTACAAGCCGTACAACAAACCAAAATCTCGTCATTTGGCCAAATGATAATCTTTATGGGACTGCTACTATGACGCTGCTGTAAGGTCATGTAATTCAGTTCGGTAATGTGTTTGGATGCTGCACAGCGCTTGGAATCAAGTGAAGCCAGAAACTATTGCTAATTGTTTTAAACACGCAAGATTTGTGCAGTCAGATAGCGCTGGCCCATCTGCTGTTGTTTCTTCGATTGCAATTGCACCAGATGTAGGAAATTTATGGGATCGTC
Source organism: Meghimatium bilineatum (assembly GCA_034231615.1). NCBI lineage: Eukaryota > Metazoa > Mollusca > Gastropoda > Stylommatophora > Philomycidae > Meghimatium > Meghimatium bilineatum. The sequence goes on along the minus strand of CM067313.1, from coordinate 29,235,364 downwards.
TACGTTCAGCTGGTTTCGACATTCCAACGTTTGAAGACTTTCGTGATGCTGATAACGACTTGGCAAGTAACGAAACCATGACTGACGAAGCCATAATTGAGTCGGTAACTTCACAACATGATGATGATGATGATGACGATGATATTGGTGACAGCATGGAACGTCCCCCACCCACAACAGCCGACGCCATGGAAGCTCTTGCTGTTTTGCGTAACTGGATGGAATGTAGCAACGCGGATACGAAAAATGGATTTAAAATGGTAGCAGACCTGGAGAACATTGTTATTAGCTCACGTCCGATGCAGCAGAAATCAATTACAGACTTCTTCAAAAAAGATACATACATGTATACTGGACTTAATTGAGACTGCTGCCAAAGTTGAATGTATCACCATATGACTACAGCTGTATATACATGTACTTACAGGTATGTAAATGTACTGCCAATTTTTATTATTTAACTTTAAAAACAACTTTTTATCTCGTGTTTAAAAAGAAATGTATAGTAGGCCTAGCTCACAGCTTCGTGAAGCGCGCTTCATAACTCGTGAAGTCGGCTTGACATTGCAAGTTCTTAGAGCATTGCATTTAATAAAAAAACGGTTATATCGAACCTCGGATATATCGAATTAATTCAATTTCCCCGAGAACTTCGATATATCGGGGTTCTACTGTATATATATTTGAGACTGCTTATTTGAAATGATTGAAAACCCCCTACCAGAATTCTATCTTTACAGTTTTGATGTCATAATGTCCTACTGTTGATCATCGCCATCTGGAGCAGCGGGTCCTCCAACTTGAGGCATTGCACATCATAGAACCTAGGCTCTGTGACCAAGACTGGTAAAATCTCATTGTTTTGATGCTGTATGTTGAACTAAAATGCAGAAACCAACTGTGGAAAAAAAGGGAAGCCTGAGGAGAAAACATCAGGTTGAGGATGTAATGATCTTATACGTCTTTCCAAATTTGATAGTTATGGCATACAAGACTGCCATGGATGAAGGAATATTGAGAGTGATGAAGTACACCTCAGATTCACTACCCATAGTAGGCCAAGTCAAAGCAGCATCAGACCAGTTAGTATCAGGGCCCTAGTTGGTTGTAGCAGCCCTCTGGGTTTGAAAGTAAGCTCCAGAAAAAACTCCACTTTAAATAAAACAGAATATTAAAAAATGGACAGCAAAAGTAAGATATCACAAAGGAAAACAAATGAAGACCCGGAGAAAAGAATGTAGCAAACTAAATCTAAAAAAGAGAAAGGAGTAAAGATTGGAGACTTGCATAATCACAGATCAATCCAACATCCTGCATGGTATTGTACTGGTGTGCATATGTGGACAGATGTAGTGGATTTTGATATTATGATATATTCTTTCCTGTTCAATAAGCTTACGCATATACAGTAAAACTATCAGGGAGGAGAGTGGGGCCTTAGTGGTTACTATGAGTAGCATGGCCATGAAGACTATGGTGGTGACCAGGGCGATTGTGGCACAGGACGATGGGGCAATGGAACGAGCTGATGTTTTGAACTTAAAGAGATATAGCATGCGAGAGTGAGACTAGAATGGATGGTGATTCCTTTTCAGTGGCCAGGATTAAAGATCAAGGTTTGAAATGCGGTGTTGCTAGAAGTGAACATTTTGGACACAGAAGAATGATGGTCAACCAGCATAGGACCAGTACTGTCAGCAGAAGTGTAATGGCGGATACACTCGGGGAGAGATTGGAACAACTATGGACGTGTCCAGTTTGCAGTGATGATGATCTGACGACTAACTAAGCTTACAGGAAAAGGAAGTCAAATGGAATAGCTAGCCAGGTTTGTTATAATCTGGCAATAAAAATATTAAAAATTTAGCTTCTTTTATTGATTACGGGGTGCCTGGCAACACGGGCAGATGGACTTGCCAATAGCGCTTGGAAACTTTGGACAAACGCACTGACCCAAAGCGCACTTAAAGTTAAATGGATAGAGGCCTTCCTGGCAAACAGAACCATAGCCACCAGCAATGCTGGTATATTATCCCGGAAAAGGTTATCGAGGAGGAAACTGCCTCAAGACTCCCCTCTAAGCTGCATACTTTTCCTATCTGTGTTGATGACTTGGTGGAACATCTCAATATGCGCTGTTTGCTGATTACCTTACCATCTGGACTACTAACGAATATCCTATCCTGGCGAAGGAAAAGATCAACAGGAGCTCTCCTCACAATCTCAGTATATTGTGAATTGTGGAAACTAAAAAACAATAAACAGAAAACTGCTTACACTATTTTCTATATAAGCCACAAAACAAGCCAAAAGATATGTCAACAGCCTAACAGGTGTCAAGCTGGAAAGGAGGCTAACTTTCACTAGCTTATTTATAACATCGCAGAAATGTATCTACTGTGGTTGAACTTGCTAAAGTAAGTCCTGGTGAGCAGACAAACCTACACTTAGATATACAAACATAGGATACGCCAGATCCATATTACTACAACCTTCCTCTACATGTCACATCACCAAAATGCTCTTGCAAACATTTAAAGGCATGAGATAAACACAAACAGTGGCCTGTGAAACAAGAGGAGGAAACAGTAAAACATCACCATATTGAATGACCTGCACAACAAGACCTGAGAAAATAACTATTACCACCAAACCCCTCCATCACTAACACCCTTTATACAGACTCTACACAGCTTAAAAGACATGCACCTACCACCACCTGGCACAGGGAAAAAAAAGAGTGAAAGCTCACAACCCTGCCATGAGAATTGGATAAGTATGTGAAATGGTTGTTGCAAACTAGATCTGTGAACATGTTATGAACATGGAGTGTTTGACTTAACTTAGTTACTTGCATTCAAAATGTGAGTCACCTCTATGAGAAATTAGCTATATTAGACAACATCCAAAATAAAAATTGGTTAGGAGTGTTTTCAGATAGGTTTACATGAGACCTGGAATCAGGAGTATATTGTTTTTGCCAGTGTGGTTAAAAATTTGTGACATGTTCTTGATTCATTATGAATAAAATGTTTGTATCCACTTGTCATATCCAATATGTTGGGGTTTCTTTATTCATCTTTCCCTTTGACAGCCATCTCTAAATATCTGTATAAGTGAGTGCCGTGCTTGACTGAGCTGCAGTGTTGTCCATATATGCCTGTATAGTTCTCTGTGCAGGGGAGTGCAGATGTGTATTTCCCATCATCAAACTGGCACCAAAATTACATTTCTCATAACACCCCTTTCCCCATGTACTTTGTAAAACAGTGTTCACTGTTACTGATTGCAGTATTATATATGCTATGCTTGTCTGTATATAGGTATGACTCTGAGAAACATGTGCGCAATGCACGGATTCATTTCCGGAAACGTCACCCACATTTTATGCTGTATACAGAAAGACTTCATTTTCACTACAGGTAAGACATTGGAGATTATTAACAAACAGTTTTTTTTTCAATGAGTTGTGTGTTTTATATATTTATATTATGAGTATTATCAGATGGCAAGACAAGATTCCAGATACCACTGTCCTTGATAGAGCTGGTATCCCCAGAATTGACACTATCCTGATGCAGACACAGATTCGTTGGGCAGGTCATTTTGTGTGTATGCCAGACCATCGTCTGCCAATACTTCTCTATGGTCAGCTGGAGAGGGTACACAATCTTAAGGTGGCCAAAAGAAGCACTACAAGGACTCATTAAATACCTCACTAAAAGCCTTTGAAATATACCAAGACACATGGGAAGAACTTGCACAAAATAGATCTACATGGCATTCTACAATAAAAAAGAACGCATCATCTTGTGAAAAGAGGAGAAATGCAGCAGCTCAACAGCGGAGAGTAGCTAGAAAGTCACGAATATACCATGATCTGTCTACAGTGGTCATTCCATGCCCGAACTGTCCAAAGACATTTACAGCTCAAATAGGGCTCATAATCTACGAACTCATATTCAAGGACATAACTCTAATTGAATTTTCAAAAATGAATATAACAAATGGTCATTATCACTTGTGATGGATGAACAACAAAATGAGTATTATGACTTATGTAATCAAGCAAGTTTTTGTGTGTACATGCGTGTATAGAGGAACTCAGAACCTGGAGGAATTGGTATAGAAGAGTCACATTGATCTGAATTTAAGTGCAACTGTTAAATCCCTTGTATTAATTTTTAATATCTTTCTCTATTTATTGCTGTTTCCAATATAGGGAAATGGAGATGGGGAAACCATCTCTTTGTATTTTAATTTGATTTTGTGTGTCTGTTTCATTTGTGTTTGTTTCTTGAAAAAGGTTCCAGTTGGACCGTAATGTGGAAAAAGTCCTCGTTCCTTTGTTTTCTGTTATTTCCTTTTTTTAAATATTATTTTGATTATTTGTTAGTTATTAGTTAAGCCAGTAACAGTAGTATATTATCCTGGTTATCACTTTAAAATGTGCTGTCAGTTTCTGTATTTAGTTTTATTACAAATATAGTGTGCTTATTATTTGTTGTTTTCTTGTGTGCAATATATAAAATTTTCTCATCATTTTGACAGATATTCAACTGCCTCATCTGAATGAAAATTATGTGATGAGTGAAGTATATAACAAAGTCATTCTTTATGTTGGCTGCAGTCAGCTGGGAATGTATTTTTGATTTATATGATTTTACAAATAAACAGAATTGTCATATTACTGACAGGTTCTGTTATCTCTTATAGATTTCGACTGAGAGGGATTCATCATATTGTGTGGTTTGACCTACCTCAATACCCACACTTCTATCCTGAGCTGGTCAACTTGATGGAGACCTCACATCATGCTTGTACATGTACAGTTCTTTACACAAGGTACACATTCATTGTTTATATGTCATGACAATTGTATGTATTTGTATGTCCTATTCTGGCCTTCTTTCTCACATTTCCACTTTCTTGTTTGCAGTTGGCACTGCCCTCTGGCGCTGTGCTGCCCCACCTTGTACTCAGTATGTTGTCTTTTTGTCTCTTGCCATGCATCTACCTTTTAATCCCTTTGTCATTGGCCGCCCCTCCAATGCTCAGACTGGACTGACTAGTATCTGTGTGTTGACAGCGCCTCTGCATGTGTTGGCGATGGTGGTGTCGGAGATATTGTCTGTCCTTATGTGGTGAAATCTCTTTCCATCTGCTACCTCCACATTCATGGACACGATCCCCAAAAGTTCTGGCAGGATCAGCACGAGCCGCTGTATTTCTGTTTCCAGGGTGCACCACAAGGAAGTATTCTTGGAATCTTGGTTATCTGCTAACCCTGGGTCTGTCGAGAGCAGTATGTTCCTTTTGCACCCCAGATAAAGTATGAAGTTGTTATAATGATAATTGGTTGTTGAATCAATAACGCCTTGCACTGTCAGACCTAGGAAAACAACTATTACCCCCTCTAGTATCAGTAACACCCAATATACAGACACAACACAGCAGAAGACATACACCTATTAATGTTCACTCTTTTCCAGCATATGTTGATCAATTATGTGGCTAATGTTGTTATATCTTAATAAGCACATTGAATTTTCAAATAAAGATGATGTGGCATCTTCCCATGAAAGATTTTATCTGCAGTAATATGTGTGTCATTTGCTTTGCTGTTATACTCTGGCAGGAGCCATGGTAAATTAGGGATTAGTGTACAAACTTCCTGATTGGCTGGTCCAGATTCAATTTTCCAGGTCAGCTTAGTTAAGAAGCATATTCTAGAACACTCTAGGGTTGGAAAAGAAATTTCCTTTTTTTCTGTCATTTGCTGTATGGATGAGTGTATAAAATTCAACTCCAGTTTATTCCTTGATGTTGTCAATCCATGACTTTCTTTGTTCCCACTGCTGCTTCCACTGTTCCTGCAAGATTGTTTTAAACAGGGAGTCGTGTTGGATGAAATATCAAACCAAATCAGCTTTCTTCATTTAACTTAATAAGTGATACTTAGAATCCTGCATATCATGTTTACTTTACTGATGACAAACATGTTTGATTTCTATTGCAAATCTGTAATATCTGTCTCCTGTATTTATGTATGGGGCATAGATCCCCAGAACATTATTTAGGGCTAACGATAGATTTATTCCCCAATTGCTATGACCATTTTTGATGAAATTGAAATCATACAAATGGTAATGTCATGTGACTGAAATCTGCAAATCATTGTAGCAGTTGTATTGATCTTCCGTTTACCAGCAAGATACAAGGCATATGGGACTTTTATCGTAGAAGAAATTATAAAAATTAGAAAACATCCAGTTTGGAATCCATTGGCGGGTTTTAATGGCCGGTCGTCAATGTGTATAATTGACGTACAATCATTGATTGTGACAACGACCTAGATATCAGTAGATATAGGCCTATTACAATATATATATAGGCCTAGTATCATGTTGATTTCTTTATATGACATTGAACAAGTATGGAATTAACAGGCTGATTTTACAGATTGAGACTAGGTTTATGTTTTTGAACACTAAGTTACTTTTATATATTTTATTGTAGTTATATTTAGTTCCCCAGCAATATTGTGTTATTTTTATTCAGGAAACTACACAAATACAGTAGATTTAGGTGTGTTACAGTGTGTAAAACTGATGTGTTTAGTGTTGCCGTGTCGGAAAATAAAGTTGCGCAATTTGTAGAAAACATTTTTATTTGATTTTGATGTTTTTCCGTTTAACAACCTTCTCACATCTCTTGTATCATACATACACAAACAAAAACTTATACCAACATATGCAGTATTCAATTATTTTTTTAGATGTTCAAAAATTATTTTAATAACAAAAATCTCAATAACAAAAAAGTTACGACGTTCTCGAAACACCCATGTGCGGTTATTTTTGTTGGGTTTTTTTGCAAAAAAGGCTTCATCATGTGCTCACATCATGTGTACATTTTTTATTTAAATGTGCAGAAATTATTTTAATATCTCTAATAACAAAAGTTATTCCGTTTTCCAACACTTACCAAAAAAAGTTAAAATTAAAAAAAAAGAATCTGGTGGCAGGTGATAGGTAGTGTAATTTTAATCCGGCTTGCTAAAGGTTAAATATATTTTTATCTTTTGTATGACATCGTGGCATGTGGCATGGCAAATAGTCATACTGTAGAGAGTTGTGGAGATCCATGATTGCCTGCATCAGTTGGCACGACACCTTCTGATGTTGATGATATTAGTTTATTGTATTATTTCAGTAGTTCCTATAATTTGTCATTTTCAGCAATTTATATGTCTAAGATTGTTAATTATTCTTTCACGGATGTTAGTTCCTGGTATTTCTTCAATCGGTATTTTGATTTTCATTCACTCTCACACTTCAGTTGAATCTCTCTTGAAGCAGGGGCAATTGCCCTATTAGATTTTCAACAGGATGTAATCGTAGTAAACTGAGGTGCATTGTAGTGCTGTTTTAATTGCTGCAATAACTCGACACATCTGTCTTCTGTGGAATATTTGTTTGAAAGATTCAGTTAAGATGAGAAAATACACCACTGCCACATCCCAATTTTATATCAGCACACATTGATCAATAAGTAACACATTTTATTTGATATGGAGCCAGACAAAATATTGATATAAAGAAAAGATAGCATCTAATGCAGAAAGTTTCTTGGTGAACTTCCAAGAGTTCTTAAGTGTTTCATAAAGTGAATCTTGTCACATGGAAGTCTTCTGCTTCTTCTGTGTTTGTCAAAATCCTGCGGATTAGCAGAAAGTAGTCTGGAGAATGGAATGTGTTGTGTATTAGTTAACAATACTTGCAACTTTTGTCCCGACACATCTGACCAGAATGGCTTCTGGGTCCCCCTTGACTTTTCAGATGGGACAGCCAACACCACCCCCAAAATCTTCTTAACCACCTCTTATGAAATATATGGCAGGTTTTGCTATTGTTTGTTTTACTTTTGGGTCCGGCAACACATGGGTGATTTCATGCAGATAAGGAATTTTAATGTACATGAGCACTTCTGGTCAATACCTATCAACACTTAAAACTAATACTTATCAATTTGACTGCTTGACTACTTATATGTTTTTGCAGAAGTACCAACTGGTCTGTACTGTAGTGTTAAAATAAGTCATATGTAACAGTGCACTCAGTGCACTTGGTCTCTCATTTGTGAGTCACCAGTAAAAGTCATATGTAACAGTGCACTAGGTCTCTCAATCGTGAGTCACCAGTAAAAGTGATATGTAACAGTGCACTTGATCTCTCAATCTTGAGTCACCAGTAAAAGTGATATGTAACAGTGCACTTGATCTCTCAATCTTGAGTCACCAGTAAAAGTGATATGTAACAGTGCACTTGGTCTCTCATTTGTGAGTCACCAGTAAAAGTGATATGTAGCAGTGCACTTGGTCTCTCAATCGTGAGTCACCAGTAAAAGTCATATGTAACAGTGCACTAGGTCTCTCAATCGTGAGTCACCAGTAAAAGTGATATGTAACAGTGCACTTGATCTCTCAATCTTGAGTCACCAGTAAAAGTGATATGTAACAGTGCACTTGATCTCTCAATCTTGAGTCACCAGTAAAAGTGATATGTAACAGTGCACTTGATCTCTCAATCTTGAGTCACCAGTAAAAGTCATATGTAACAGTGCACTAGGTCTCTCAATCTTGAGTCACCAGTAAAAGTCATATGTAACAGTGCACTTGATCTCTCAATCTTGAGTCACCAGTAAAAGTCATATGTAACAGTGCACTAGGTCTCTCAATCTTGAGTCACCAGTAAAAGTCATATGTAACAGTGCACTAGGTCTCTCAATCGTGAGTCACCAGTAAAAGTGATATGTAACAGTGCACTTGGTCTCTCAATCGTGAGTCACCAGTAAAAGTCATATGTAACAGTGCACTAGGTCTCTCAATCGTGAGTCACCAGTAAAAGTGATATGTAACAGTGCACTTGGTCTCTCAATCGTGAGTCACCAGTAAAAGTGATATGTAACAGTGCACTTGGTCTCTCAATCGTGAGTCACCAGTAAAAGTCATATGTAACAGTGCACTTGATCTCTCAATCGTGAGTCACCAGTAAAAGTGATATGTAACAGTGCACTTGGTCTCTCAATCGTGAGTCACCAGTAAAAGTGATATGTAACAGTGCACTTGGTCTCTCAATCGTGAGTCACCAGTAAAAGTGATATGTAACAGTGCACTTGGTCTCTCAATCGTGAGTCACCAGTAAAAGTGATATGTAACAATGCACTTGATCTCTCAATCTTGAGTCACGAGTAAGATTTTGATTTTGTTTTCTTGTGATGATAAGATGAAGGCAATTTGTTTATCAAAATCCCACCGAAGACGGATGTGTCTGCAGAAAAATGTCATCAAAGTTACGTATATTTACTGAGACTATAGAAAACACTGTGTAATGTTACCATATGCAACTTATGAAGTCAATGCAAGATTTGGTAGCACATGTAATTTATATGTTGATATAATACTGAATATCATGATACATTTGTTTCAGATATGATGCTCAGAAACTGATGGAGATTGTGGGAAGTAAACGTGCAGCTCACATGATTGGAGCAGAGAAATCTGTCAACATGATAGCAGTGTCTTAACCTTTAGCAAGCCAGATTAAAAAATACAAAACGTCTAGCTGCCTCCGGATTATTTTTTGAAAATTTGCGTTATTGATGGTGACTGTTTTGAAAATGTGATAATTTTTTGGTTGTTAAAGAAATTTAAATAATATTTGCACATATAAATAAAGAATTGAATTATGCATATATTGGTGTAATTTATGTACGTGTGTGTGTGTGTGATACCAGACGTATGAGAAAGTGGTAAAGACGTTTTTCACAAAAAACATATATTTTATAACAAAATAAAGAGGAAAAAAAATAAGTAAAAAAAAATAACTTACCTTACATATCGAATTCCTTGGCAACACTGTAAACTAAATCACGCAAATCTGTTGCATTTATGTTCTTTCACTGTGAAATTATCAAAATATAGCCGGAGGAACTGTATAAAACATGTAGATTTGCAGTAAAATAGTTCTTTGAGCTTAGGCCAAGAGTTATTTTTTCTGCCATTTCAACATATTCGATATCAAACGTACAAGTCCCCAAACCAACACGGCATTCTGTATATTCACTGCTGTGAAACTAAATAACCTAATAATTCATGATTCAAGCCACGATTCAATGTTATTTTATTCGAAATATGATGAAATAAAGGTCTATAAAACCGATCCACCATCATGGCATCGTACCGGTGTGCAGATGTGGTCAGATTAATTGCTCTTAAACGTTTACGAATAGCTAGCCATTCTCAAAAACGATCATTTCGGAAGTAGGGGATGTACCGGCTTCGATTGCGCATGTCCCCAGCTATGTGCACGGACTGTGGTACGTGTAAATCTCACGATATACTCGTTGGGTGGGACGGGCCGCCAACAGCACGCGCCGCCATTTTGTTTTTCGGCGGCCGGGGTTGATATAGGCTTGGTGAAGGTTAACAGATGGTCATTGCTTAACCCTCTTTGCTTATCCTATACCAGCTGGACCCGGCCTCTATCTATTAATTTCCAGAACGGTCATTTATTGCAGAAATCGACAGTGATTTAAATTATTTTTCTTCACGATTTAGTGTGAATAGACAAGTTAAATATTGTCCTCTTGCAACTAGCAGTCATGGCTGCTCAAATAGCAGTTTTCCTATTGTTTCTAAAAAAAAGCTGTAGTTTTCAGGCTCTGAATTGTTTATTATAACCTTAAATTTTCTTCAAAACTTGGTCAAAATGGACCTACTTGTGGTTCAGATGCGGTTGACAGGGAACACTTTGATGGAATTTTAGAAAATGAGAATGAATCAGACATTAATGTAGAACCATTTCAGGATGCGAGTGTTGAAAGTAGTGACAATATATAGTGCAAGCATTAAGTGATTCTTCTTCTTCTGCATTCGTTCTCAAACTCCTGCAGATTAGCAGGATGTAGTCCGGAGAACGGAATGCGTTGTGTCATGGTTTACAGCATTGCTGCGATATCTGCACCTTTCTGCCTGACACATCCGACTTCAGCATGGCTTTGGGTCACTGACCCTATATGGGATGGGACAGCCAACTCCATCCCATAACATCCTTAGTCGCCTTTTACGACATGCATGGAAGGTAAACAGTGTTGCTCTTCTTTGCTCCCCTTTCGGGCCCCGGCAACACACTGGCGATGATGTGATGATGTGCACTCTCCGTCACACCATAGACCTACGAATGATGAAGAACAGTCAAAACATCTGATCTATGTCAGTATTGAGCAATTTCATGAGAAATCAACTCCTGCAAATGACATTAATCCAAGTTACTCAGATACTGCACAGAGTTACTGCACAGAGCATACTGAAATGTATGCTGGTATCAAAATTTTAGTACAACAAGATCCTTCTTGGAAGCTGGTTTCACCAGATAATATCAAGGACTTTCTTTATGTGAACTTGAATCGCTTTATGTTTGGGATTCACTAGTTACCCTCATATAGAATGTTTTGATCTACTCATGAACTGTTGAATGTGACTTCTTCTTTCCTTCATCTTTTACCCTTTACGGGTGTCGAGGGAGATACAATGTTTTTGTTCTCGCTTTTCTGGCAGCTTCAGATAATATTATTTGGTGTTAGTGTAATGTCTCTTTGATGTTGTCGATCCAGCGTACTCTAGGTCTACCCTTGGCTCTTCTTTCTGCTTCTCCTCTCTTCGTATATGCTTTATAAACTAATGAATCACACAGCATTCTTTCCAGATGACCAAACCATTGTATCTGTTGGTTTTGTATGATGATTTTGAATGTGACTGCAGTGTCAAATGTAATGTCCAAAAATTTATTTTAAAGTATACACAAATATTTTCATCTCAATAATTATAATTTCATGCCATAAAGAATAGATGTAGTTTTTAAGGTTAGATCTCTGTTTGATCTTATTCTAATCATCAAGAGAGCTAATCAAACATGAACAAGTTATTAGCATTGAAGAAGCTTTTACAAACTCCAATTACAAACAGTAGACCTATATGAAAAACAATCCAGGGGGAATAAAAATTTGGTGTGCTGCCGATCATCATACAGGATATCTCTATAACTTTACGGTGTGTACTGGATAATCAGAAACAGTTGAAAGATTGACTAGGATGTCATGTTACTTTAGGGAGACTTCTTTGTAGCTTTTCACTTCAACATTTATCAACAACCAAATTGATAAGTAGATGAAGCTGATAGAAAATTGGTGCTCATTTTGTTTCCCCTATCTTGTTACAAGACACATAAACATGACTTACATGACATTCACAAACACATATTCACAGATCAGTACCTCTTCCAATTATCTGTAAGTTGAACTTTGAATAATAAAAATGTATTACAATTTTTATTTTTTATTCATTTTCTTGCAGTCACTTCTCACTTTTTCATTGTTATTTCCTTTTCCCAGGGAATTAAGCTCTGAGTTGTTCCTGATCGGTTAGGACTGAAAGGATTAATTCATGAAAATCTTATGTAAATATATACACGTCTCAAGATAAAATCAATGTGCTAGAGTGATGTTTCTATGAAGTCATGCACCCAAATAGTTTATAATTTAACATAGCAAACGCCAGAGCTAACTGTCATCTTCACATATCAGGAAGCACTTCCTGCCATCTACACAATAGCAGGAAGCACATGTCATCTTCACATTAGCAGGAAGCTTATCCTGTCATCTTCACATTAGCAGGAAGCACAACATGTCATCTTCACATTAGCAGGAAGCAAAACCTGTAATCTTCACATTAGCAGGAAGCACATCCTGTAATCTTCATATTAGCAGGAAGCACAGCCTGTAATCTTCATATTAGCAGGAAGCACAACCTGTCATCTTCACATTAGCAGGAAGCACAATCTGTCATCTTCACATTAGCAGGAAGCACAATCTGTCATCTTCACATTAGTAGGAAACTCATCCTGTCATTTTTACATCAGTGGGAAAAATTTCCTGTCATCTTCACATTAGCAGGAAGCACCTCCTGTCATCTTCACATCAGTGGAAATAATCTTCTGCCATCTTCACATTAGCAGTTTCATTGAAACTCATTCATTCTAGGAAATGTCTGACTGGTTGTTTGTTTTAAATTTTCTTCTTCCCCCACCCACCTCAAAATATCTGAGTGACCATACTGTATTATGAAAAATAGTGTCTACAAAATTCACAGTGACAGGAACCGGAGACAGCATAGAGATGAATGGTGAAGAAGAATGTTGGATGGATGGATTATGTATGGAGGAGGATGATGAGAATTATGAAATAGAATAAATAACCCTATTAGATGTGAGCAGGTAGTTTTATTGTCTCAATGGCATGGTTGCCTTAAGGGTTTAATGGATGCATTTTTGATCCCAAAAGGGAGGAATTCCAATGCATCGTTATCCCAGGATTGTCATGTCCTGCCTGCAGTGTAGCACATATACTTGTGGGTCAACTATTTCATCATTCTGTCAGATTTGTAGATGGGTATCTACAGTGGTGTTACTTCTGGCATTCCCTGCCACCTAGGAATCTATAACAAAAATACAAAGGTGCAATGTCTGCAGATCTGCATCTTATTGTCATCCATTGGGATGATGTGATATACAAGACAAAAATAAGAAATTGAGTTAGATAAGACATGATTGGGGCTAACAGATAAGATAAGACATGATTGGGGCTAACGGATAAGATAAGACATCATTGGGGCTAACGGATATGATAAGACATGAGTGGAGCTAACATAAGATAAGACATGAATGGAGCTAACATAAAATAAGACATGAGTGGCGCTAACAGATAAGATAAGACATGAGTGGAGCTAACAGATAAGATAAGGCATGAGTGGAGCTAACAGATAAGATAAGACATGAGTGGAGCTAACAGATAAGATAAGACATGAGTGGAGCTAACAGATAAGATAAGGCATGAGTGGAGCTAACAGATAAGACATGAGTGGAGTTAACAGATAAGATAAGACATGAGTGGAGCTAACAGAACACACAACATGAAAAATATGGCTGTAAAGTTGAATGTTGGAGGAATTTTCACTGGAAGAAAATAGCTGCTATATAATCATACAATATACTAGAAATATAATGTAACATAATGGCTTGTGTTAGGACACTGGTAAGACCTAACATAATGGCTTGTGTTAGGACACTGGTAAAACCTAACATAATGGCTTGTGTTAGGACACTGGTAAAACCTAACATAATGGCTTGTGTTAGGACACTGGTAAAACCTAACATAATGGCTTGTGTTAGGACACTGGTAAAACCTAACATAATGGCTTGTGTTAGGACACTGGTAAAACCTAACATAATGGCTTGTGTTAGGACACTGGTAAAACCTAACATAATGGCTTGTGTTAGGACACTGGTAAGACCTAACATAATGGCTTGTGTTAGGACACTGGTAAGACCTAACATAATGGCTTGTGTTAGGACACTGGTAAGACCTAACATAATGGCTTGTGTTAGGACACTGGTAAAACCTAACATAATGGCTTGTGTTAGGACACTGGTAAAACCTAACATAATGGCTTGTGTTAGGACACTGGTAAAACCTAACATAATGGCTTGTGTTAGGACACTGGTAAAACCTAACATAATGGCTTGTGTTAGGACACTGGTAAGACCTAACATAATGGCTTGTGTTAGGACACTGGTAAGACCTAACAAAAATTCTTGAGACCAACAGGAATTGAACCAGGTCCATTCCAACAACACCGAATCACCCTGCAACTTAAGTAAATGGGCCCTTCTGTACTAGACCAACCGCATCTCCAATAAAAGATGTGATTTTGTCAAGATACTCAAACCAGATGAATTTCACGTTGGTCAAGTAAGGAGGGGCGCATTTACTCGAGTTGCAGGGCGATGTGATTCGGTTCCATTTAACTGACCTGGTTCAATTCACTTTAGTCTCAAGAATTTTTGGTTTATCCTCTTGCTTCCTGCTTGAATTTACTTGTAAGATCTAACAAGGAATATCATGGATATAGATAGATATATTGTCTTTCCCCAGTTGGTTTGTTATCTACGCTTGCTGTTAAGCGCAGAGGGTGGTTGGAGCTCAAGCTTGTGTTCCATGGTAAGATGTGGGGCCTTGGCTGTGCTATGACCTTGTTTGTTCAAGATGTCCCTAGCATTTTCTATCGATCTTTTTCATGGTCTTTCTCTGTCTTTGTACCCTGATCTCATGGAGATAGATAAACAGAATATATATATATATATATAATTACAAAAAAGCCAGAAACTATCTAATAATCAGGTAAGGCTGTATAACATTAATTATATTAAACAAATAAATATGTTACAAATACCTACCCCTACCTGTGCTAATACTGTACAAAACTGATGAAAACAAATATCATACAAAGAATAAGGACGAAAACAGTTGACGTTTTGATCATAAGACCGTTGGAACAGACAATAGTATAACGGCAAATAATACAGAAAAAAACCATAAGAAAATATTTAAAACTGTCAATATAACAGTTGGCAATAAAAGGAAGTGAATTTATCAAATTCATGCAGTACGTTCAAGAAGAGCACATTAGCTCTCGCTATAAAATTAGCACCATGAAGAGATTAGACTAACACACTAAACTACAAAATTCAACCACAGACACAAGAGAAAGACACAATAGGATATTGCAGCATTCCTATTCTAGTTATTAACTGAATCTAGTTATTCTATCATACTTTCGTCCTCTTACCCCGTTATTTTAGGTCTGTCCAGCCTGGAGGACCCACCACCAGACACTTGAAGCTTATGTGTGGTCATTATGGTCAATCCTGGAGGACCTACCACCAGACACTTGAAGCTTATGTGTGGTCATTATGGTCCAGCTGGAGGACCCACCACCAGACACTTGAAGCTTATGTGTGGTCATTATGGTCCAGCTGGAGGACCCACCACCAGACACCTGAAGCTTATGTGTGGTCATTATGGTCCAGCCTGGAGGAACTACCACCAGACACTTGAAGCGTATGTGTGTTTTTTATGCGTTTCTTGGCATTGTATACGTCTCAGTAGTTTATCATTGCTTTCTAAGCCGATTCTGGTCGATTATCAGTAACCATTCTTGATGCACCCTCAGCATAATACGGGACCTTTCTAACTCCTGCCTTCGAAGCAGTTGTCGAAAATACGATCTTCCGCCTTCCCCAACACTAGTTATGTGCACTGTAGGTAGGATACCCCCATGCTGAGTAGCTTCACGTAGTTCAGCCGACTAGCCAAGGTCGTTGCCCTGGATCATTATAATGTAATATAATGTATTGTAATATGGATGGTAAGTCCATGGTATGTATGTCTTTGTTTTGCTCCGTAGACCCCGTTGTCGAATTTATATGTTGTTCCCATAGACCTCCCTATTTCCATATACCATGGACAACTCAGAAAACTAATGCAGATGTTCTGAGTGATGCGGGCGTAAAAAGATCAATCATATCAAACATTAGGGGCAGACAGTCAAGGTTTCTGGGGCATGTGCTAAGAAGAACACTTATTAACCACTGGAAAGTTCAAAGGAGAAGTTGCTAGATGGACTAGCATTTTGGCACGGGAGAAGTACACCAACCGAGCTTATTGACAACACTAGAGATAGAGAGTCGTGGAGAAACATGATCGCTTATGCCAGTAAGTATGGCACTTGATTGATTGATAGTTCTCCCGGTAAAAAACACGGTTCAGTTTTTCACTGTGCACACTGTTTACATTATGAAGTAGTTGACGTCACGGAACACTGCGCATGTTCAAGTTCATCTCTCGACACAGACAAGATGTCATATATTTTTCCCAAATGAGCCGCAAATGTATATAAAAATAATGCTTAATACTAATCCTAACCATAATGTAAATACTAATTACAATCCTAACCCAAATAATGCTATTCATAATGCAATGGTGCTGCGCATGCCAATCACACTGCGAAGGTTAGGTAATACCTCGAAACTAGAACAAAGGTCACAGCCGATCTCCCTTCCTGCCTAATGTATTCACCTAAACAAATTAACTTTAAAATGTGTTTTATGACAGCTGACACAGTACTGCTCACTTTAATAGGTTTATTTTTTGGGAGTGGACGATCATTGTAAAATAAAAACATGTACGATTATTGTTATACCTTTATTAAGAAGACGCACAATGTAAGTAAATATTTGGATTTGAAAGGAAACTTCTTCGTCGTACGCCTTCCGGCGGACCCTCTGAAAGCATTCCGCTGACCGTCATGAGAAGGACGTATGAGGGTGATCTGCGTTATGTCATGTTTTACAGCAATCTGCATTATCTGCGTCTTTCGACCTGATACATTCGTCTTCAGCCAGCATTTTTTTGGGCCGGATTGGCATTCCCGTATCTTCGATCCCTAGTACTTGGCCAGGCTACAGCAGGTGGCTGCACTCCTGTTTCCAGGCCCACTGCGTGGAAGTGTACTGAGGGTCTTGGCCAGCTGTGGTTCACTGACCCTGATGCTCGGCCAGCAATGGAGCGACGGTCGGTACACTCTGATTCGTATGTCATCTTTGGGCCCGAAAGGAAACAAATCAGAACCTAGTAATTCTTACACAAAATTAATACACAAATAAAGCTGTTATTGAGAGGGATTATATGATGCTCTGATAGCAGTTGTTCAATATTCTTCACATTAGTGCAGTATACTCTTAAATCTCCACGTCCAATGATTTGCATTCGATTTATTTTTATCGTAAAACGCTTGGCAACCCTCACTAAAAACCAATTTCCACGATGTATGAAGATGGAAAAGCTATGAAAAGTTTCCTTGCGATAAAACACATGGCCCATGAAAAAGTCATTCAGAAACAGTGACACATTGTTTACTGGTTTTGCGTTTGAACAAAGCCCTAATCAGTACAGGTGTTCCCAAGGCCATGATGTAGCACACTGTGTCAATGATCTTTCGTCGATTATACAGTGCCGCTGTCTTATTAGATTCATCCTTCTAAAGTGAGTCACGTGACGTTCCCTGTGATTTAATTACCCGATAGTCACTTTCGGTATACTTTCGTCAACAGCCAATGAAACTCACAAAAAAGTCAAACTTTGTCAAGTTAAAATTAAGATTTTCAATTTGGCTCACAGGTTGCGCGAAGTGTGTTCCAATGAAACCCAGCAATTCTTTTGTTCATGGTCACGTAATAATTTGGTCACGTACAATTAAACACATAAAAATTTGGGAGGGGGGGGGGGATTGGTGGTGAAGGTAGGTTATCTTGCATTCATTCCCCCGAAAGATAAAGTAAACACACAATGTTTGCTCAGCTTGTTTATACTGCGCGTGTCGGGAAACAACCCTAAGTAGGCCCATGTCCTGGAAAGAAGAATATTGTTATCACACTAGCTCTTGCTACTGTTGTAAAATATAAGTAATTCTATTTATCTCGAAACTAAAGTAATATGAATAAAACCCGCGGCTAAAAGAAATTGAAATCAATAATAGAAATATGTGAAATAATCACACTACATAAATAATAGGACTAAACATACCATGAACAACCGTGGAGGGCAGAAAACATGCTCACATTTTACAAGCGGCAATTATTTAAGAAGAATGATGAACATTCCACGGACAGCCAAGAAAACTAATGTAGAATGCCTCAAAGATGCTCAAGTACAACGACAAATTATAGCAAAAATTAGAAGCAGACAATCAAGATTTTTAGGGTATGCAAGGGAGAAAAGTTAAACTTGAACATTTAGTAACCACCGGAAAGATCAAGGGGAGAAGATACAGAGAAAGACAAAGAGTAAATTTCTGGATGGGTTGTCACTGTGACACAAAAAGAAGTCACGAACTGAACTTATTAACAACACAAGAGACAGAAAGTTGTGGAGAAGCATGATCGCTTACACCACTTTGCATGGCACTTGATTGATTGAATTATCAGCAGAAAAGAATGAAAATTAGGAATCCCAAATACTAAGACGCTGATTGGCCCAGCAAGCTAAGAGCAGGAATATTCATATTTCAGGACCCGCATGGAATTCTTTCAACATACTGACATTACATGAACTCTTGGCTGGTTCAAATTACAACATTGAATTACGTTGAAAATAATTTGCAGATCAATACTTATTTAGCTTTAGTTTAGAGTGTGCCAAGTCCAATTTCATGTACGTGAACAGTGTAGCCATAGTTTCACCGGTGCTGTTTTCATCACTGTTTCTGGTTTGAACATGTTCTATTCCACTTTGCTGGTAGCTCCGCGCTTTACGCTGTTTCTCTGGACTAACTTCAGTATTAGTCTTGAGCAAGTTATCTACTACGTGCTTCTCTGTAATAATTTTCCCGTCCTGTACAAATGTTATGTTTGTGCTTCTTCATGTTTTCTCATCATTTATCTGTTTGACTAGTTTCAAAAGTTGTCTTCCATTCATTTCTATGATTCTGTTTTCTCTTTCTTCTAGCTTGGCACTTTTGACTTTGCTTGTGTGGTGTCCTGTGTTTGGTTATTTTAAAGATCCCGTCCGTGCGTTTTCTAATTCTTCTTGCAGTAGTTGTAGCTGTTCACTGCAGTATGATTTGTATTGCTAGCGGGCTCCTCTTGATATTGTTAGTTTTAATTAGTTTGATGTAGAAATGTGCCAGCTTAAATTTTGCGCGTCATCGTCACGCCCCACATGCATGTCAGTAGTCATGTTATAAAAAAATATATATACGATACACAGTATGGCGGTTGTCCTACAATATGACTGTCAATGCTACCTGGTTACTAGACCAGAGTTTACTATAGTCAGCGTTACATATTTTCAGTTGTGTTGTAGTGACTTGACAGTTAATACACCAGGTAAGGATGTTATAAGATCTAGCTAATGTATGCTTGCGTGGTGTAGATCACACCGTCACATCAGCTAATGTTATAATTGCTATTAATACTTACTTCTGCCACTGTCTATTTTTTTCTGTATAGTGCAACATAGAGCCGTGGTAGAGTAATTGTTTAAGTTATTCTCCTACGGACCAGCAGACAGTGGTTTGAATTCACTCGCTATTCCTAGTTTGAAATACAAATTTATCCAGTAGTTCATCCAACTCCAAGAAGTCGGGTATCAAGACTCATGCCATGGGAAGGTCGAGAAATAGCGCTATCGCTACTGCGCAGATGCAAAGGTGACACTATTTATGTTGTTTCTGGTAACCCACTGACTATGCAGTTGAGCACTTCTGGGAAACCGTATGTTGTGCTAACCCAGCGTACCATTACCTTTGTTAAAATAACGCTACAGTTCAGTTTTTACGTAAGTCTTTCCCCAG
Organism: Meghimatium bilineatum; assembly: GCA_034231615.1. NCBI lineage: Eukaryota > Metazoa > Mollusca > Gastropoda > Stylommatophora > Philomycidae > Meghimatium > Meghimatium bilineatum. Next base: position 29,215,056 of record CM067313.1, on the reverse strand, counting down.
TAAAATGGATGTAGTGTTTTTTTCTCACATATCTTGCGATGTTAGTTATCATATCTGTCAACAGTCTTCTGTTTCGTGTATTACCAATCTTTTAATTCTGTTCATACCATGCAGTTTTGCTTATCATGTCTGCCAACATCATTCTATCTCGTGTAATGTCAACTATTTCTTATAATCGATACAATATATCGTTGGTTAACACGTCTGCCAACATCCTTCTGTTCGGTGTGCTGTTAGTTATTTCTCATAGTACATCAGTTACCTATGTGGTGTATATGGCACCCGGGGAGTTGCCAAAAATTTGGCTTTTCTGCACCACAGACATAGGACTGTGATGTGTATTAAAACAGCCTGATTGTGATGTGTATTTAAAAAGGGTCCAAAAGACGTATGTGATTTACTTCATTGTAATCAAGTTTGCCTATGTGTACTCCGTCTCTTTTAGCAGGTCACCTGCCAATACTACAACATAGAGCATAATCTTGATTCTTGATTAGGAACAAGCGTCACAGCACTGGGGACATTCCTATATATATACTCTGCTTGCCGCCCCGTCAGCAATCTAAAGGTGTATAAGCTAAGTGTCCCAGTCAGTTGCTGATTACGCGTTCAAGCAATAATCCCGAGAGACTTCAGATAAATCTAGTCTTAAACATGCCCTCTTGTGTCATATAATGAGAGAAGAAAAAAATCGATATAACATTCTGGCAATTAATAAGTTATAAGTTATCTCTAAAACTTCAACAAACACCAACAGTTACTGAGAGTTATTAGAACAAGTACGGTTCTCTGTTGAGGCATTATCGTCAGTTAAATCTGATATTTTAAGCGAACAATTACGGTTCTCACTATGTTGAGATATTGTCATCAGGTAATTCTGATATTTCTTCTTCTTCTGCGTTCATTCTCAAACTCCCATTGGATTCTCTTGTAGCAGGACAATTGTCATACTAGATTTCCAGCAGGATGTAGTCCAGAGAATAGAAATGGGATGTGTCGCGGTTTTATTTGCGCCAATGGCCCGACAAATCCATCACCAGCAGAAAAAAATCTGATATTTTAAAAGAACAATTACGGTTCTCACTATATTAAGACATTATCATCAATTACTGAAATAATTTCTATAATAGATTCCAGAATGTTGCGTGGACCTGTCAGTATAGCCATCGTGGCTATTATTGTGTATAAGATTGGAGAGACAATTCTGAAAAAAGGCAACGGTGCTCACTTTCACAAACACTACCCAGGGGAATGCAGGTAAATATGAGAAAGAATGAGGGATAGAGTGAGTGAGTCAGTGAGTCAGTCAGTGAGTGAGAAATTATGAGATAGTTAATAGAAATGAGGCAACATTATAAATACACATAACAAATATAATAATCAGATATGGACGAAATAGAATGAAGGGTACACCGTTATATGGTTGCAGCAGTCACTTCTCTTGAAGTAGAGTGAATGGTACACAGTTATATGGTTGAAGCAGTCACTTCTCTTGAAATAGAGTGAATGGTACACAGTTATATGGTTGAAGCAGTCACTTCTCTTGAAGTAGAGTGAATGGTACACAGTTATATGGTTGCAGCAGTCACTTCTCTTGAAGTAGAGTGAATGGTACACAGTTATATGGTTGAAGCAGTCACTTCTCTTGAAATAGAGTGAATGGTGCACAGTTATATGGTTGCAGCAGTCACTTCTCTTGGTTGTTTACTTGAGATCCTATCAGAGTTCACATCTTTGACTATCCCTTTTCTTCTCCGCCACTTCGTGCTTCTCTTGATTTTGCTGGTATAATACCAACATATATCATTTTTATTGATGTCTTCGTAGGGTGTCCTATCCATAAGTACCCCACCCCCCCTCTCCCAATTCTCTACTATGCAATCCTATGGTTGTTAATGACCGCCTACAAAATGCTTGTTTTATTGCGATATTACTCCACAAATTTCACGGCGATTGACTTCTTATGCCTTGAACATTCGAAATTTTGACTGTGGCCTTATTTCTATACTGCTACTTTTCTATGTTGCGACATGATCTGTAGTTATAGGAACTCTCTTATCCGACTTGTCATTGTTTATTCTCTTATAATATTGTTTTTGAAAGTATGAATCAACGAAATAAACCGATAATTGTATAATGTACATACATTTCCTGCTAGACATTATATCTAGACACATATGCCTAATACTTGGACACAAACGCTGCGTTACCGGGACCCGAGATAGAGCACGACCGGGCTCAAGTCACGACCTGTGGATTGATGCACTAGAAGGCCGGTTGTGATTATTGCCGTCAGTTTATTTGGTCAGCCTTGGTTATTTTTGACGGGCGACTCCAACTATATAAATAGTGTCCAATGAATAGCCCTACAATAATCAAAAAAATACCGAATGAAGGCCTGTTTACGATTAGCAGTGATGTCCTCTATATCAGCCGATGGTCACGAATAGAGCAATGAATAGTAACAGTGATGCATGTAATAATAGCAAACTAAAGAGTTTGTGCGATAGTTTGATATCTCACCCAATGATCTCCGCTGTGATGAAGCCTGATGAAGACCCATGTCTGGACTGCTGGGAGAGAATCAAATCTTGTATCTGTAGCATGCCACTGATCTAAAGAAAGACAAAATAAAATCCCCTCCAGAGTAGAAAGGATCACAGCTTGTAATACTGTTACCTTGCAGTCACATTAAGTAGATATCGTCACCTTATAGTCACATTAAGTAACCTTTGTTACATTACATTCACATTAAGTAAACATTGCACAGTACACTCACGTCAAGTAAGTATTGCAAGGTACAGGCACATTAGGTTAGCATTGTCACCGAACATTCACATTAAGTAACCATTGTCCCCTTGCAGTCACATTGAGTAGATATTTTCCCATTACAGTCCATCAAGTACCATTGTCACCTTGCAGTCACACTGAGTAGATATTGTCACATTACAGTCACATTAAGTAATCATTATCATCTTGCAGTCACATTAAGTAGATATTGTCACCTTACAGTCACATTAAGTAATCATTGTCACCTTGCAGTCACATTGAGTAGATATTGCACCGTACAGCCACATCAAGTAAATATTGCAAGGTAAACCAAATTAAGTTAACATTATTAGCGAACAGTCACATTAAGTTAACATTGCACCATACATCCACATTAAGTAAACATTGTTACCTTACAATATGAAAACATTATCATGTTACAGCCACATTAAGTAAACATTGTACCGTGCAGTTACATTAAGTAAACATTGATTGTAATGTGCAATCACATTAAGTACACATTGCACCTTGCAGGCACAATAAGTAAACATTGTAATTTACAATCACACTAAGTAAACATTGCACCACGCAGTTACATTAAGCAACTCTACACCATGCAGTCAAATTAACTAACATTGTTGCACTTTGCAGCCACATTAAGTAACTAGTTTGCACCTTGAAGCCACATTAAGTAAACTTTGCACCGTGCAGCCAATTTAAGCATACATTGTCATCTTCCGTCACACTGAGCAAACATTGCACCGTGCAGTCACATTAAGTATAGGCCTATATTGTCACCTTTAGTCACATTAAGTAAACTTTGCACCGTGCAGCGCTAAATTAAGCATACATTGTCATCTTCAGTCACACTGAGCAAACATTACACCGTGCAGTCACATTTCGTACAGAATGTTCGTACAGTTACATTTATCTGGGACTTGCTAGAGCAGGGGTCGGCAACCTATGGCACGCGTGCCACACTTGGCACGCCAATCAATTTCAAATGGCACGCAGATTCTTCACCTACCACTATACATGCAGATGTAGAGAACTAATAAATTAACGTAACCATACAGAACTCGTAAAATGATTTTTTTTGTTTTGTGTGTGTCTATTTTGTTTTGTCAGGCAAGTGAAAGGTCTAGATTTTGGATCAGAAGATCTGGAAGTTACTAAAGATGGTCTCGCTTTCATAACATCCGGTGTGTGGTTTCCTGCAATACCCACAGGCTACAACGAGTTCTTGAAAGTTAACAACATTAAAGGTAACATCTTTCTTTATGATTTCAAACAACCAGACTTGGGTGCTAGGATACTTCAACTGAAGCCCAGCAAAGACTTTGATCCAGAAACATTCTATCCTCATGGCATAAGTCTTCTTGAAGATGAAATCAAGGGTGAGCATTTGCTATACATAATTAATCATCGGAAAGGAAGTGACGATGCTATAGAAAAGTTTAGATATTTACCCAAAACAAATGAACTTGTTCATCTGAAATCTTTCTCTGACCACAAACTTCAAATCACAAATGACCTGTCTGTATTTGAGAAAGATCAATTCTACGTTACTAACTTCAGATACTTCAGTAATCCCTACCTTAGTTTACTGGAGCATACTGTTCTCCCAGTAGCGCTAGGGTCAGTAGTTTTCTTCAACGGTACAGATTTCAACGTAGTCATCCCAGGAGTAAACTCTCCTAATGGAGTCTTACTATCTAAGGACAAAAGGTATCTGTTTTTTATTATTTTATTATGTGATATTTTTGGTGTTTTACATATAAATGCTAGGAAGATAAAGAATTTGTTGTTTAATTTTCAAACGTTGACTTTGGTGATTTCTATGAATGAAGCAGTCTGTTCAAGTAGTTCTACACATACAATAAATACAATTTTTCGTGGAATGAAACTACGACTAGATAACAATACTTTCAATATGAAACAATGGGCTAAATATGCAACAAATGTTTAGTTGTCATAGGTTCAGTGCCACGCGTGTAAATGTCTGTTTAGAGATATGATTATTGCATTATCATCATCATCATTATCATCAACAACACCATCACCATTACCAGCAACACAATGAACATAAATAACACCATCATAAACAATTGCAACTATACCAACAACTACAACTACAGCAAAACAAGCAACATTTAAAGTGGATGGAACATATTGATGGTAAGTAAGATTCAGTCTATCCTCTTCACGAGTATTAGTAGATCATCCCATTCGCACTAGATCATGTCACTGAATATTTGCAACTGCAGGATACTGGACCACTTTTAGTTAACTTAGTGTATCCTAACTTCATGAGGGCCCAAGACATAATGATCCGAGTTTGCTTTTGGAAAATAACAAGAAGAAGAATGTACCATACACATTAACTATAATATATTTGGAACGGATTCCTATATATGAACATATACTTCATTGACAGCCTTGCTTTACCAAACAGATCTGAGCAGATGCAGGAAACGATTTGAACGATTTGATCAATGCACAACAACACTCTCAATGAAATAGACGATATGTGGACCTGTAAGAAGTTAGAATTAGGTTCTAGAGAACTGGACAGCAACCAGCAAACTGTGGGATCTACTGGGAAGTTTCAAAATTGAGAGACGATCTACCAATTATGAAATAACCACAATGACCATATATTTGTTACTTGTGACAACAGGCAAATACTTGATTACGGCAATATACGAGGTCGTAGAAACGACTTTTGTAAAGAGGTTGGGCAGGGTTTATCTTAAAATAATATTGTAATCAGTCACTTTCATAGATCTTATGAGGTCAAGGATAGGGCTAATGATTACAGTTTTTTTTAAAGAAAAACACAACATTCCAAAATAATGCTGATGATGTAATAAATCTATCCTCGCGATCTTTTGGTAAATATTCCGCAGCTCCACATTTGACCTCCGCTGTGCTATGACCATGTTTGTTCAGGATGTCCCTGACGTTTTCTATCCATCTTTTTCGTAGTCTTCCTCTCAACACTTAAATAATCATTTACGCATTTCAATAGTTAGCAACACTTAAACAATCATATAATTAAGTATAAAATGGTGAAATTATGAATTTGAAATAGTCGTATTTCTCGTTGAAAACTATCAAAATTTCTAGAATATATTAATCATAAACTGTAATCGCCCGTGTGTTGCCGGGGCCCGAAGGTGGAGCAAAGAATAGCAACACTGTTTACCTTTCACGCATGTCGTAAAAGGCGACTAAGGAGGTTATGGGATGGAGTTGGCTGTCCCATCCCATATAGGGTCAGTGACCCAAAGCCATGCTGAAGTCAGATGTGTCAGGCCGAAAGGCGCAGATATCGCAGCAATGCTGTAAACCATGGCACAATGCATTCCGTTCTCCGGATTACATCCTGCTAATCGGCAGGAGTTTGAGAACGAACGAAGAAGAAGAAGAATAAACTGTAATAGTCGGAATGGGAGTATGTATCGGATTGTTAACAATATTTGCTTATTTTTACTTTTCAAACCCCAAGATAGCATCTGTCACTGCCTTCATTTACCAAATTTGCAAACTATTTTTCGTCTCGTACATTCTGCTAACCAGTATCTGCTATCACAATTTTCAGATACCTCTATGTGAATTTTCCAAGAAGCGGGCATACTAATGTTTACGAAGTTAACAATGACAAATCCCTAGTTCAAATTCAGTCAGTGGCAGTCCACACACATGCTGACAATCTTCATCTCTCACAATCCGGAGATTCACTCTACACAGGAGCACATCCGCTATTGAATAAAATAATACAGCATTTAGACGATCCCAGGCAACAAGCACCATCCTCAGTAAGTTATTTTTGTTAGGCCCCTATACAACCTTTCTCTTAAGGGTTCTTTGTTTTATTGTCATAATTATCACCGTAATTTGATCAGTAGTCACAAACTGTACAAAACTTAAATGTCTGCGCTTGCTGTTGCCCCAATGAGCATACTGTTAATCTGATCTTTTATTTCCCGTAGGCTGAGAACTTTGGTTTCGAGATCAGTACCTAACATAGCCCTGACTTGCTCCATGGCATGAACTTCTCTGGATCAGATTTTTGTTCTGACACACTGGGCAAATAAATGGTGAAAATTAAACAGTTGGCACGAGTCAGGGGTGAACAATAAATGAACAAGTATGGACACATAGAGAAGCTAACGCAGAGGTGACGAGGGAGATTAATTCCAAAAGAAAATTACTTATCAATATCAGAAAAAACAGTCCACATTTATTGGCCACAACATGGGACCAGGAGGTTTGGAATACAATTTAACAACAGACAAAACTGAGTGGAAAAGTTGACATAGGATGTCAATGAGAAAAAAAATTGGATACTTTGACATCATGGTGTGGTAGAAAATCAAACATCATTGGAGCTGCTGATGATATTGCGAATAGTATTTGGTGAACTTGTGGAGATAAATGACCGCCTACACCAACAAGTTAAAACAACTTCTTTTGAGAGAATATAATTATATATAGATATAAAGTAGGTGACGTCACGCTGAGACTGTATCAAACAGCATGACGATCTTGTCAACCATTACACCCAAAGTCTGGTATTCGGCGAATTTAGGCGTATGAGGTAGTTTATTGGCCTACCGGGTAATGTAGGCGAACGCCAGCAACCCAGCGAGGAACGTATCAGACATGGTGAGACAGTTAGAAAACCATGGTCATCCACTGCATCGAACATCACTTCAAGTCGTCTCCATTCGTCTTGCCACTGATTTCAAATGAGGCCCTACAATAGAGTTCTTCTTCTTCTGCGTTCGTTCTCAAACTCCTGTAGATTAGCAGGATGTAGTCCGGAGAACGGAATGCGTTGTGTCATGGTTTTACAATAGAGTGAAGTCTACTGTTTGCACAACTACTCCTCACTTTAATCAAAATTCCCAGTGCAAGTCATATTCACATCCACGGAAAATTAACACAGAGAAAACAGAAGTCATGTTACAACAAGCACATGACAAAAAACTATCTGGAGCCCTGCATAAAGGTAAATGACGTACCACTGAATGTTGTAAACATTCACATACCTTGGTAGCACTTTATCACAAAATGCCAACCTTGTTGATGAAGTATGTACAATGATCGCAAAGGCAAGCAGCATCTTCGGCAGATTGTGCGCAAATGTTTAGAATAGAAATGGCATAAACCTACAGACTAAGCTGAAAGTTCACAGAGCAGTGGTACTTCCAGTACTGTTATACGCTAGTGAAACATGGACTGTGTATAGACGTCATGTGAGGAAACTCAGTGATTTTCACACAACGTGTCTCAGAATTATTTCTTTTTGGGGACATAATTAAGGAGGGTGGGGTGTCCCTAAATTCTTGACACATTATTGACAAGCAGGTAAGTACAATAAGGTAAGCAGATAAGTACAATAAGGTAAGTAGGTAAATATAATAAGGTAAGCGGGCAAGTACAATAAGGTAAGTGGGTAAGTATATAAGGTAAGCAGGCAAGTGCAATAAGGTAAGCAGGCAATTACAATAAGGTAATCAGGAAAGTACAAAAAGGTAAGCAGGTAAGTACGGGAGGTGAATACAATATTGCCTAAAATGTGTTGACATAAATTATGCATGGACAGCCCCAAAGAAATATTCTTTTATCAATCAATCAATCAAATGCCAAGCCAAGTAACGTAGGTGATGATGCTTCTGAATAACTCTATGTCTCCCTCTATGATTTAATTTTGCATTGATATTAATATTGCATCTTTGCGGTGTGTATTTCTTTGAAACAACCATTACTTCTGTTTTGTTTTTGTTTAGACTGATGCCTTTATTTTTACTCTTTTACTACCATGTTTAACAGGGCTTGAAATTCTTGTTCGCTCCCTTCAATCAGAACTGTATCGTCTGCATATCTTAGATTATTCAGATTGTAACCTCTAACTCTGGGGGTCGGGATACCATGGCTCGCGAGCCAGATGTGGCTCTATTAATGGCTGTATCTGGCTCGCAGACAAATGTTCAATTATAAAAAAAATTCTTTAGACTCCTTTGATCTACATATTAATTGCATATCAATATTTCATTCAACAAATGAGCTAAAGTCTACTGCAGCTCAGCATCAAAAGTCGCATTAATGGTAAGAAATACTCATTATTGATTAGCAACAGCATAACAATGTTATTAAAAAGAATTCAGAGACATAATTGTTGTACTTTTAGTGTTGAAATTACGCAAAATGCACAGTTACTTGAATTTTTAGTTTTAAAAACAATGTATCTCTTAGAATTAGTTTTCAAAATATGTGGTGTCCGTGGCTCTCTCAGACAAAAAGGTTCTCGACCCCTGCTCTAACTGCTATTTATAGCATACTTTCTATATTATCTGACATAATATCCTCTGTATACAGGGAGAAAAGATCTGGTGACATTATTCATCCTTGTCTGACCCCCATCTCTACCTTTTGAAATTCTTTTACATTACTGTCAACCCTTATCGCAGCTGTTTATTTCCAATAAATATTTCTTACTATTTTTAGATCTTTTCCATCAACATTTAGTATTTGTAACATTTTTATGGTTGATACAACTTTCTATTCCCCTTGACCCAATGTCATTGTGTTAGTGTATGGATGTGTTAGTGAGCTGTTGTTTTGTTTCATATAATGTGTTCCATTTATCTGGCCCTGGAGGAAAAAACATTTTCCTGATGTCATCCAGCGTTGGACATTCAAAAATGTGGCGGTTGTGAACAGTTCCATAGGGATGAGTGCACAGCCAGTATTTATGTTTAATTTCTTTGATTATCTTTTTGTGTTCTGTAATATTAGCCTTCAGCTTTCTTCTTTGTTCCATCAATTTTGAGATATCTTCTGTCACCAAATCTTTATTTGCTAGATGTTTCTTAGGTGGTAGGATCTCTGCAGATGTTATATATTCTTCTAACAGCATGCACTGTTCGCCAATGGTTTCTATTTTATATATTGTATTGTACCTATTATTTTATATCTAAATACTAATTGAATTGTATCTTTTTTAGAGCAATACTATTGAATATTTAGGAATAATACACGCAGCCGTATCGACAGTACAGTATAGGCGATCGGCTTGCGAACTACGAATACGTTCTACTGAATTGAATTTGTGAATTGGTCCTCTAACCACTCTGCCACCGAATGGGCCATTTTAACTTTAACAAACCCAATAAATCTTTTTTTTTTCCAAAACAAAAACAAAATAGATAAAAATGCAGTTACTCATGTTATTATTATTACCACGATTTACGTATTTTATTTCAGCTCCTGTTCCATATCATCAAAACCGAATTTTAAAATTATTTCCTTTATATTGCAGGTTTTGAATATTCCTTTGCAAGATGGGAAAATTGTTCCTGAGAAGATCACGGAACTATTTTATGATCATGGTGACCTCATTAGCGGTTCATCAGTTGCAGCCGTCTACAACAAATCGCTTTTGATTGGTTCTGTCATTAACAAGCTTGCCATTTGTGATCTTAGTATTACCGTTTAGATTTTTTCCATTAAATATTGTAGTTATTCCAAAATGATGGTCATCAAATCAGTTAATATCTCATTAACCAATAATCGAAAAAAATGGATTTTTAAATGCGACTTAAGTTTTAGATTGTATAATTGAAAATTATGCAGGTTTTGCCATTTCCTTCATGCTGCCTATTTCTTGTATGTTTGTCTCAGAATTGTTTTCTCCTCAAAGAATGAAATTTATGGCACCTTAACTATTGAGTGACTATTTATGAGCTATATTAGTTAGTTCTTTTCGTGTCACAGGCGGCACATGGGGCACAGGTTTTGATTCTCCATGCGATTCGGTCTCCGCTGCCTGCAATTTTAGTTCTTGAATTGACTTGCAGCTCAAAACTAATATTGTTGAATAAATACAATTCATATAAAATATAGCCCAGCTAGTAATCTAGACATAAAACCTTATGATCCAATGAACATTTGTTACAGCAAAATTGAACAACAGATTTTCAATATGTCTCATTTGAGTTATACACTCAGACACTGACGAGACACCAATATGAATACAGACCATGCATTGTAATGTAAAAAAAAAAAGAAAAACACAGCGCATAGTTTGTATGTGTTCCTATGAACACAGCTTCACTTTTTTTCGAGATTTCAATCCATTAGTCAAATACGATGCCGAATGGCGTAGGCGATCATGTTTCTCCATGACTCTCTGTCTCTTATGTGGTCAATAAGCTCGGTTGGTGAACTACCGTGCCACAATACTAGTCCATCTAGCAACTTTTCTCTTTGTCGTCCCCTATCTCTTCTCCCCTTGATCTTTCCAGTGGTCAGTGGCGTAGCGTGCGTCAATGGCGCCCGGGACGGAATCATAATTTTCCGCCCTTGTGACATTACAAAAATGTGGCAGTGATTGTGAAATCCTGGACGAAAATAAATTTGCCGCCCTCCCGATGATGCCGCCCGGGGCGGTCCGCACCTCCGCCGCCCTCTCGATACGCCAATGCCAGTGGTTATCAAGTGTTTCAAGCTGTATTCTCCTCAGCACATGCCCTAGAAACCTTGTCTAGTTCGAGATTTACAAAGTTTTATGAGGTCAATATCATAGCTGTAAAACAGTTCATAGATGAATATTACTCCTACAGTTAAGTTTGGAACATTAATGTGAGTTTGAAAATTCAATTAAAAACCCTTTAAATTATTGCAGTGAATATTCTCATGTATTTCTGTTGAGAGACTGAACTTGGTAAACTTTATCAATCAGTTTGAAATCTTTGGAAGAGAACAATTCATGTTTCGAATGTAAGTCTATAATCATATAGTGGATGTATAAAACACAAAAGAAACAAAGCACATGTTTAAGTGAGAAAATAATGGAAAAAAGGAAAATCAATCTAGATAATTTTGACATGGATCTTAGTAGAAGAGGAATGTGCATAATGTTTGTTAAGATTCTTGATTAGAAACTAGCATCACAGCACGTGTGGCACTCCCATAAAAAATTCCGCTCTCCATTCCAGTAGCCATACTAGTGTATGTAGACTCAGAGTCCCGGGCAGGTTGATTGCGCGATCTTCGGGACTTTCAACAAAAAAAGTTCTTTACCTTCCCTCCCCTCTAGATACTCCCGTTTCTAACATTCTCTGTATGTGTACGTTCTCATCCTCATTGGCATTATCTTCATTTTGAAATGAATTTATTACTACCTTGATCAAGTCTGCTTTATCGCTTCTCAGCATTGCTACGTCTATCGCCGCATTGCCTGTCAATAAGTTGACTCTCGTTTTCACTGACCCCAGCATGACCAAGGTAGTACATTCATGTAATGTTCTGGACAGTTGAGCAAACCTATAAGTCCCACCATTCCTCTCCCAGCAGGTATCTTTATATCCCGCGCATCATGCCCCGAGAGTCCGTGAGCACTACCGAATGTGTTGATGCATCAGCCACCAACCAACCAAATACCGCCGAAACTCCGTCCATCTCAATCCCCATGCTCGATGTGACAGTGGGGTATGCAGAAGACTTCTCAACCAACTTCATGTCGTTTCATGTTTGATAAGATAGAAAATGTAACATTAAAGCAAACAAGGATGTTGCTGAAAAATATAACATCGATGTTTCCAAAACGACATTGTGGAGATATCTAAGAGAGACGAGCAAGAGATACAAGTGGAAGAGTAACATCTCTCTTTCAGAAAATATGCTGGAAGAAGCAAAGCCATTTATTCTTATCATTTAGAAAAGTCATTTATAGTGGCTCTTAGAAGCAAGTCTTTACCGGAACTCAAATAAACGCGTACACATGGCTATGGTATTGTGCATTTGGATGAAATTTGGAGAAACGCACACCACACAAGCGAAAGAGTTTGGTAGTCTTCAGATGGAACAATTAAGAGATTTGCATCTATTGATACACGCTGGCAGTAGACAAATGCGGAACTCGTTTGTGCTTCAAAGTCCACTGATAATAGGGACTACCACAAAAAGTGAACGGCCATATATTTGGTGAGTGGATTGAGAGTACTGTTCTTTAATTATTGGATAGATGATCATTTTGTCTCGTAATGGACAATGCATCTTATCATAATGCTGTAGTACAAGATGATAAAGTACCATCAACAGCAAACACTAAAGACAAAATTAAATTTTGGCTTACAAAAAAGACCCGGACCGGTAACATTCAATGAAATGTATCTGAAACCAGAGTTACTATCCTTTGTGAAGCAGACACAGCAGGGAATTACATTTCATATCTACAAGCAGGGCCGTAGCTATGCTCTCCTTAAGAAGGGGGGACGTGGTTTACCTAAAAAAAAAGTCATTCGCGCTTTTCGCATGACAGCTTCCTCAGAAGTCCTCGTACCCATTCCTTTAATTAAGGTGGTTTTACTTAGGGACCACTTGTGGTCTAAAAATAATTTTCCAACACAATGCGAGAAGGAACCTGGATCCTCTCAACATGAAGCTAGTGCACTAATGCACAGAATTCATTAGAATCTGACGCTCAATGACTGGTGTATCAAAGACAAAAAACAATTTTAGGACTAAATGTGAGCATCGTGATTTAAATTAACAAGGGTAATATTAGAATAAGTAAAACAACCAATATTCATACTATTCAAGAACTGCACAGAATAGCTTTGAACAGACAGAATTGGAGAGATCTGACCTCTGCCCTAACTTCAGCTCAAAAGGAAAATGAATGAATGAATGAATGAATGAATATTAGAAACATGCTGGTTTGTCATTGGTTCAACCAAGAAAAATAATAGGTAGTAACAGAATACCCTCCCCACTTTATTAAATGTTTGTGTGTGTGTGGATGTGTATAAGTTATCTTTAAATATTTATTACAGCTTTTACATTCCATTTATAATTGATTATATATTTGCCACCATCGTTAACAAAATTACTTTTAAAATAAAATTATATATATATATTCTAGAAATGAATTCTGATTTGTTCCAATTATTAACGTTTTCCTGCACATGTTTCTCAAAACACATCATCAAGTGCTGTCTTCGCATTGAAGGCAACAGATCTGCAACATCACATGTCTCTTGTTTTGATGGTGCCCTCTGCTAGACTGTAACCTGTCCATCTTGTGATGTTACTCTTCCACTTGTATCTCTGTCTACATCTTAGTCGTCTCCATTCGACTTTACCCTCAAGTAAGATCTTCAACAAGGTGTCATGTCTTTTAATGTGTCCAAAATATTTTATTTTGTTGATTTATATTTCTTTTAAAAGCCAAAATACCTAATTACGATCATATATGCATATTATATATATATATATATATTGCAAAAAGGATATAAAAACTTTTTCAAATGAAAAATAATCGCTGACAAGGCACATGTAGCGGAGGTACATTGCGTCGGAACGAAGATGTGTCGTGAGTTGTAATATACCAACATAACGAAGAGTAGTGATCGGACCGGGTCAGGTTACGGGTCCAAGATGGCTGCTTGGATCACCTGATTTTTCAAAGTTAAATGATGAAAAATGTCTGCCCAATAGTGAAAAAGTACGTTCCCCATCTGTGTCAGGGATGAGAGGTGCATTAGCAACTAATTAGCCAAGTTCAAGCAGGTCAAGGTAAGCAGGGTACTGGGCCAAGATGGCTGCAGACAGATCCACGATAGTGGTGTACTGATCCGTAACGGGTCAGGGCGTGGGCTAATAAGGTTGCCTACCGATCACCTGACTCGTCAAAGGTAAATGATTGAAAATGTCTGACAAATGGTGAAAAAGGAAGATACCCGTCATTGTTAGGGGTGGGGGCGCATCAGCCACGCGTCAAACGCAAGGCAAAACAACTCAAGGTCAAATAGCGGCAAGGAGGAAATAATTTGTGGAAAATGTCTGGTCAATGATGAAAAGTACTCATGCCCTATGTATATGGGTACTAATTAGCAACGCATCAAGCCCGTGGTCAAACACTCCAAGGTGCCACGCTACCCTTACCATGGCATATGGTACAAGGAGAGGTTAACTACAGCAAAATTTTCCGCTGAGATATCTAGATCGTCAGATCTGCTCCAAACTGGTCCAACAAACAGCACATGCGATATCTATCTTGTGTGGGTAAAGGTCATACTAAAAGGTCATCTAATGTTTTCCAGATATTACAAGGGCTAATTTTATTTGTCAATTGTAGTATTTTTGTTGTGCGTTTGGTATATGGTTTGTGTCGTCACTTTCAAAAAAATTTGGTATTTAAAAATATGTGTTGTTAAAACTTCGAATCGTATTGCAATCCTGGTTCAGTGTGTGTGTGGTAAGTCAACATTTATGAATGGCTTATTCACAAATTTTAAATCGTTATATTTTTATTTTTTTTAAAAGAAGTAATAACATAATAAACATTGATCATAAAAAGTTTGAGTCGTATGGCAACCCTGCTCTAGTCAGTGAATGTATCCAGAAATGATTTTCTGTAACTATTAATAATGTATGGCTGTTAATAACATCTATGTTTGGTAACAATGTCTGTATCGGAAATGTACTCATATTAATGAAACGAATGAAATACCGGTAGTATTACTAATTATATGCACTTTCGTTTGTTCCTTACAAAATGCTAATTTATTATAATGGCAATAGTGAAACAGATGTTAAAAGAAGAATATGCGTGGTTAAAAGTACTTTCGATGTTATGAAGAATATATTAACATCTAAATAATTTCTATATGAGAAGCATACATGCCTGAATTGTAGTGTTTTTTTTCTATATACGATGGAAAAAATAAATGACCTGAAACAGCTTCATCATCCCTTCGCGTTGGGGTTTTATTTTGATCTGATCTGGTGGTGATTCGTTGTCCATGACAAATTAATCGAATCATCGCATCCACACCTCTAGACCAGTGTGTAACACTACTAATAACAGAATTCGTAGTAATTCTAGTTATGGATATAGCGATATCCATTTGCAATTCCTCAACGTAGCCAGAGCTTGTGACGAATGTTAGCGCGAGGAAGTCCTGCTAAAAATACAGAAAAATGTAATACTTGGGAGATTCATGACCTACATCAAAACCTTCCAGCAGGTACGCTACTTCAAGGTTCGAATCAATAACATGTCTGACGCTTTTAAGCAGGAAAGTGGGATACCGCAAGAATCAGTATTCTCTCTCTACCTTAATTCACCATAATAGTTAATGTTCTGTGTGAAGAAGTCGGAAATGTGATAAACAGCAGAACTCAATATTCTGCTAACATGGAACATGGACCACCTGAAAAGAATATAAAGTACGTGACAGTAATTCTACAGAAACAGCTCAATCTTGTAACCAACTGAATAACCAGGTTGGTTTTTCTTCTTCTTCCTCTGCGTTCGTTCTCAAACTCCTGCAGATTAGCAGGATGTAGTCCGGAGAACGGAATGCGTTTTGTCATGGTTTACAGCATTGCTGCGATATCTGTGCATTTCGGCCTGACACATCCGACTTCAGCATGGCTATGGGTCACTGACCCTATATGGGATGGGACATCCAACTCCATCCCATAACCTCCTTAGTCGCCATTTACTACATGCGTGGAAGGTAAACAGTGTTGCTATTCTTTGCTCCCTTTTCGGGCCCCGGCAACACACGGGAGAGGTTGGTTTTCATGATTAATGCGAGCAAATCTGTAGGGATGCTGTTCAACAGATTCACGTGCCGAGGTACAGACATTAAAATAGATAATCAACTTATACAATTGGTAAAAGTCACATGGTTTATGTGCATAACCTGACATGGGACAAACACATAAACACACTAGTAGACAACGGCAGAGGGGGCCTGAACATGCTCAAGTACATTTAAGGTAGTGGATGGTATGGGTAGACACAAAGACATTTATGATATTCTGCAAGACTTTCGTAAGAGATAAATGTTCCAGTGTAGGGTAACAGCCCTGAACAGGAAGTAAGTGGCTGGAGGAACACAGGGCAAATATCAAGATAAACAAACATATGTAAAAGTGTTACCAAAAAATCAGATAAAACCACTTAACAACGAGGTGCGGAGACAGATGACGTTTCGACTTAAATGTCTTTATCAGGACACACCAAAGACCACAGTAAAACTAATCTTACATGGAGACAAACATGGTTAAGATAGGGGGGAAGGAAATGGAGAGATAGTGAATATGTTTTTGTTTGTTTGTTTTTCGTTCGCTCCATTGTAACCATCACGGATATCCGTGCGATTTCCGCCGGGAGCGTGATTACGTTGTGCCACCGTTATGCGCCTTGTAGGCCTAGCACATCCGATTTCGGCATGCCTTGACAATTCGGGTGGGCTACCCTTAGCCTGTGACAGCCTCTATATCTGTCTCCAAGCACGCGTAGTGGAGACTCTTCGCCCAGGCGATTTTTTGCTCTCGTCTGACTCGAACGAGGTGTTCCACTGTCTATGAACTTGCCTCGTGTAATTGGACGTGCTGTGCCTGTGTCCATTGGGTACTGAACCGTTTCTCATCCGTGAGCCTGGTTCCTTAAGGGGAAGAACTCAACAGAGGAGTTGGACCCTGGCTCTTTCGCCCTCTTAGCCGAGGTGTCATTCACCGACATCGTGTACCCCTTGTCCCAGTTCGAGTCTCACACCACGCGTTTGAGAGCAAGGCGTTCTCGAGCTGAGCGTCCTTGTCCCAATAGCGTCTGAGCCTATCAGGTACTGAACCCTTGCTCTCTTCAAGTGTATTTCCGGTGTGGGAAAACCTGACAGTAGAGTTGGGCCAGGGCTAAATCGTTGTCCATTTTGTGCCTGAGCGCATCGAGTACGGAACCCTTTCTCTTCGCGAGCATATTTCCGGTTTAGGAAGGCTCGACAGTAGAGTTGGGTTAGGTCTTCTTGCTTTACCAAACGCCAATGGATGGGTCTGGGTCTCTGTCTGTAAGGAACACAGGTAACTAGAAGCTCGACTCGAGCTGACGGAGCTTGTAGTTCCCCTTTCCTAGGGACTTTTCACTTTCTATTTGCAGTTCGCGCTGCCCTCTAGCGCTGTTCTGCCCTTTCATTGTTTCATTGTACTCGGTATGAAATCTATTTGTCTCTCGCCATGCATCTATCTTTACGTGCATTTTACATTGGCCGCCCCTCCAATGTTCGGACTGGACTGACTTGCTTCACTGTATGTCGACAGTGTCGCTATATGTGGTGATGCTGGTGGTGTCGGAGATATTGTCTGTCTCTTGTGCAGTCAAATCTCTTTCCATCTGCTACCTCCACATTCTCGGACACGATCCCCAAATGATTTGGCCAGAATCAGCTCGAGCTGCTGTATTTTTGTTTCCAGGGTGCACCGCGTGGAGGTACATTTGGGATCTTGGTTATCTGCTAACCCTGGGTCCGCCTAGAGCAATGCGTTCCCTTTGCACCCCAGATAGTGAATAGATAGCGGTAGAAGCAACTATGGAGCACAATGACAGGGAAGAAAGGGGTATAGGGAGAGGATAGTGGTAAACAGAAGGGAAAAGTGTAAAGAAGAAAGTAAGAAGTGAAAATAGATAAGATGTAATAGCAAGAAAATAAGATAAATTCAATCAGATTAAAGTAAATTGAATTAAATTAAGTTAGAATATTTATTTCAATTGTTGCACCAGACAATGAGTATAACCTATGAGTCGTAATGTGATGGTACGAGAGATCGAATAAGAGAGAGAGAGAGAGAGAGCGCGCGCGAGGGAGAGACAATAGTGGAAATAAATTGTAGTGATGATATGTGAAGATAGTGAAATATTAGTGATAATATGTAACTTAGCTTCAGATACGTGTTGTTCCACTGGTTTTTCTTAGAACGACTGAGCCCAACATCGGAGGCTTAAAGTTGGAAGTAGACAGTAGTGAAAAGACAAGTCTATTGTGTTGAATACAAAAGTTAAGTAACCGGCTCGCCAGATAAGAAAACACAGCTATAGTGCAGTACAACACAATGAAAAAGAAACCGAAGGGAAGAATAGCACCCGTAGGCAATAAAATAAACAATAAGAAAGGGTATACAGAAAATCAGCAAATGCCGCGAACCTGAAACAAAGCGTGAGTCAGGGACGTAGATACGAAAACCGAGGAGTAGAGATAAGCTGGATACGCAAGCATTGTATATGAGTCGTCGCTCTTCAAACACCAAAAATCTAACAAAATCCAAAATAGAGCCCTAACTGCAATCGCCGAAGTACCGACATGCACTGCAGGAGACGTGCTACAAGTAACATTAGGGAGTCTACCCTTACGTCTCAGAAGAAAAGATGGTTCATGTTAAGCAGATGTGACCTATTTTTTACGGAACTAAATATAGAAGACGAAATTACTGAGCGAATATTCAAACATAACACACAGTCTGACAGTCTTTTCATCATGTAATAACAACAGGAAAATATGCGCTACCAAAACCAAGAATACCAGCTTGATGGCGCAGAAATCAACAGAAACAACATCCAGACATCTGAAACTGGTAACAACCAAGCAACTTTATGCAGTCAAATCGCCGCAATGGGAACTTATAAAATGAAATATCGCATTCTACTATCTAAGACACTACCCAAAAAATGGGAAAGTTAAAAATACAAAATAGAATGACAATAAAAATAAAATGACATTTTAAAAACCACACACGAAACAAATTTAATATATACAAATGGATCGAAGGATGAAGACAAAACAATGGGAGCAGGTAACTTAATCCCAGATAAGGTGAATTAAAAAAATCATAGGGCTTACAGCCTATATATAACTATTACTGTTGTTATGTTGTTCGTCTATCAGAAGTGATGATGACCATTTGTTACATCCACTTTTGAAAATTCAATTTTAGTTATGTCCTTGATTATGAGTTCGTAGATGACTAATGAGCCCTATTCGAGCTGTAAATGTCCTTGGACAGTTTGGACATGGAATAACGACTGTAGACGGATCTTGGTCTATCCGTAACTTTCTAGCTGCTCTCCGCTGTTGAGCTGCTGCATTTCTCTTCTTTTCACAAGATGATGCGCTCTTTATTATTTTAGAACGCCATGTAGAACTATTACTTTGTTCTACGTGGCGTTCTAAAATGTGTATTAATGTGTATTTTGTTTTCAACTATTACTATAATGCACCAAAAAAGATGTTAAAGGAAATCCGAGAAGAAGCTCGTGAAAAGAGACTGGAAGTTTCCTGTGACAATGAGCATAGGTGGAAAGTGAATCAATGAGGTAAATGAGGATGAGGTAAATTGAGTGCAATTTGTTCCAAGTATAGGCCTATGCATTTATGGGGACAAAGAACTTGAATGTAGTACACGTGACCGCAGTTCACATTCCAGCTTGAGCAATTACGTTATAAGGACCAACCAGATTGATGCAATCAAAAACCCGATAACAAACTCCAGTGCAGTACAGTCACCACAGTGCTCAAAATCAGACATAACTTTCTGAATATAACCTCTTCCTGAATGTAATGATCTATATTATATTTCATCATTATTGTCTGTACCAACACCTACTTTCAAATATTGGAAGGTCATTGCATCGAAATAAATCTTCTTATCAAATAAAGACTTGTTACGATTACTAACCTCTAATCGTATCAGCTGTAAAGCTATATCAAAGGCCAAGATTACAAGCAGTACTTAATAAACGATATCAATCCATTGGAAGATTTGTTTTTGAGAACAGGACATGTACTTTACCATTTAGATTTACAGAACTGTTCTACAAAACGTAAGACAATATATTTTAAATACTAGTAATGAAAATATTAATACCACTGCTTTTTTTCGAATACTATTAATACTGATACTTCTGTTGGTTCTACGAATATTATTACTACTACAAACCTACTATCATGATCACTGTTATACTAATTACCACTACTACTACTACCATTGTGTCTACTACTATAAGCGAAAACTACTACTTACACATGTACCACACTATTACTACTAAACTACTACTACTATCCCACCTACTGCTATTACTACTACAATAACTACTACTACTACTACTACTAGTACTACTACTACTATCCCACCTACTGCTATTACTACTACAATAACTACTACTACTACTACTACTAGTACTACTACTACTATCCCACCTACTGCTATTACTACTACAATAACTACTACTACTACTACTACTACTACTACCACCACCACCATTTCTACTGCTGCTGCTACAACAACTATTGATGTATATACTGCTATATGTACTGCATCAACAGCGATTGAAGCTATTTGTCTTACTACTGAATCTCTTGTTATTATCAGCAATACTTCTTCTTCTTCTGAGTTCGTTCTCAAACTCCTGCAGGTTAGCAGGATGTAGTCCGGAGAACGGAATGCATTGTGCCATGGTTTACAGCATTGCTGGATATCTGTGCCTTTCGGCCTGATACATCCGACTTCATCATGGCTTTGGGTCACTGATCCTATATGGGATGGGACAGCCAACGCCATCCCATAACCTCCTTAGTCGCCTTTTACGACATGCGTGGAAGGTAAACAGTGTTACTATTCTTTGCTCCCTTTTCGGGTCCCGGCAACACACGGGCGATCAGTAATACTGATTTTACTGCTACAATTACTGGTACTATTTTATTGCTTCTACTACTAATACTAACACAGTGTATACACACTACTAGTGAAAACTACTACAGATACTGCTGCTGCTACTACTACTACTACTACTACTACTACTACTACTACTACTACTACTATTGATGTTGTTCGTCCATCACAAGTGATGATGACCATTTGTTACATCCACTTTTGAAAATTCAATTTTAGTTATGTCCTTGATTATGAGTTCGTAGATGGCTAATGACGACGACTACTACTACTACTACTACTACTACTACTACTACTACTACTACTATTACTACTACTACTACTACTACTACTACTATTACTACTACTACTACTACTACCACCACCACCACTACCACCACCACCACCACCACCACCACTACTGTTTCTACTCTGACAACCACTCTTGTTGATACATAAACGGTAACTATTATTTTCCGCAAGGTGAAGTTTGTGTATACTCTCCAGGGTTCATGTCTTGGGACATAATGACATGGAGGACTGCATTCAACCATGCAGAAACCCCCCTTCTTGTTTCCACAAAACATTTTGATCCAACGTGACGACTATGTGGACATGGCATCGTCGGAGTTGTCAGAGTTGATTGAGACAGAGGTGAGGCAGATAGGCCGGATCCAGACGGATCCAGACATTCGCACGAAGACCACCAAACGTTGCACTGCTGTCAACAATGCGCAGGGCGACATCCTTGTCGAATGTTGTAGTATTTGACAGAGTGATACCGAGCAATGCAATAAATGGGATAGCCTAAGGAAAAACATTCAAACAACAAATGAAAATGTACCAATAAGAGAAGCCAAGAACAAATAAAAATTGATGACAGATGAAATACTAAATGAAGTGTCAGAAAGAAAGAAATTTAAAATACCCCAAAATATTAATTTTCCCCTTCAAAAACATCCGAAGGGAATAGGTTTTCCCATTGATTCTAAGATGGTTTTCCCATTTACTTCATTTGTGACAAGACATTACGTTTTGTTTTCTTCACGTGTGGCAAAGCAACATTTCTTTGGTCACTTCATTTGAAAATATTTTTCGTTATATTTTATATATTCCACAAATACGAATATCTTTTTAAATGTCATTTAATTATGATATTGATTTCTTCAATAGTTCAGTTCTCCTAGCTGTTGAGACAGACGACTGGTTTCTTATTAGCTTTACAAATGCTTCGCGGAGCTGTCAAAGTTGTTATCCTTACGGGTGTGTTGTACTGGCTTGGGCAGATGGTTTGGAAGTATGGTCTGCATTTGAAGTACTATAAGCACTATCCGGGAGACTGCAGGTACACAGTTTGAAAGTAGAACTTTTTATTTGACATAAAAAACAAACCAGCCGATGTTACAAGGACATGTTATTGACCCGTAACTTTATCTAATGTCTAATATGAAGATTAATCCATACTATTCAGTCGTGGTAAAACATAAGTTTGAAATATACCTAGAATATTCTTAATAGTGGGAAAGCTCATCTTTCTTTTCGCTTAATACCCTTTTATGTCTTGCTTCAGGGGTAGATTAGTTCTCTGGAGATGGATTTGTGTGTGCTTCATGTATGTTTGTTTTTGTTGACTCCTTTATTTCTGTAATCTATCGTTTCCATGTTCTACTCTTCGTTATGTAACCATCGAGCCTGTATAGTAATGCTTTTTGAGGGACACTGCCTGATGGTAGTCTGTATAATAAAGGAAGGGGAGGTTGAATTAATATGGAATGCAAGAGAAGGAGTAGACAGACATACTTCTTTTAACATTTTACTCATGATAGAATAAATACGGTATAGTGCTTTTGTGTGGTCATTGTAATTGACAGGCACTTAAAACCTACAGAGAGAGTGCAGGTAGTTTTTGTTCGGATGTCGCTGTTATGACAAGGCAATTATCGGTGGTCGATCGTATTGGGGTAAATATTTATCTAGCTCGCAATAAAGCACGGCGCAGACTTATCTGTAGATACCTATTTTTGTTTATCTTGACACGTGATCTGTTGACATTACCACTGACCGATGGGAGAACAGAAATAATCTACCATGTAGAAATGGATTGCATTATTTAAGTTTTAGGTATTGGGTCTGTTGATTATCCTCTTCGCACACCAGCACACCGGACACGTCCATTGGTTTACTGAAGATCTTCAGTAAATCTCTCAAGATATAACGGCTGATGGTTCCGGTTCTATGTTGGTTCATTGCTCTTTTTGAGTTCTTTGTCATGGGTTCTCTACGGGTCACGTCCATCATTACTCCCAATTCTCTCATTCTCGATATTGACTCATGCTCATTCAACTCAAAATCCTCATATAGTGAGGACTCACAAAGAGCAATGAGTATGTCTGCTCGGTACATAGACTGACCTTCGGTTGTGGTGGTGAGGTTATCTAAAAGGGCGGCCCCTTTCGCTTCCCTCCACGCCCGCATGTCCGGGGACAAAGATAAGCATGAGTTTTCGTAGTGATGTATAAGTTTACATGAGATCACTTGCTATTACGTGGGAAATTCAGCTTGTACAAGATAAAAATATAGACGGAAGAAGTTAACTCACACCTTTTAAGTGATTGTTACATCGAGGTGTTGACCAATTGAAGTACATTAGAAATAACCAATGCCATTTATTCTTATTTACTTTTATGTAGCCATCACGAATGCAAATGTAATTTTTATTGCATGTTCTTTAGTTTGACTATTTCAAAGATAATATTTTATCGGAGTTATTATCTAGCCGTTTACTCGGCGCGTTAGAGAAGTTGAATGATTGACATGTGGGAAAGTCTTGAATAGAAAATATTGTGACAAATATTGAAAATAAATGCTGAAACATATTCAATCATCACTGGCAAGATTCCAGTTTCCAGAAGATTCGGAAGCTAGGAAGCGACGGAGTCGGTTGCAAGTTCTCTTGTAGTAAGCTGGAGTGTAGGACGGGAACAATTTCCGGGTAGAGAAGATTTTTAGTTAGAAGTTTTTAGTTTGGGCGTGAAAGCTCTAATTTGAGAGACGGTATAAGTATCCAGGAAAACCTGACTTTTGGCTTGATATCTGATAATCGGACCCGACAGTTTTAACTACAGTCGAAATCAATAAGACCTTACAATTCCAGAACATTAAGGAATAATCGTACAAATCGTGGGACTTCAGTTTAGAGAATTTTGCATTTTCTAACGAGCTGACTTCACGAACAGCGTAGAGGAGATTGTTCCGATCGTCGCACGGTCATATAGGA
The DNA here is from genome assembly GCA_034231615.1 of Meghimatium bilineatum. Classification (NCBI taxonomy): domain Eukaryota; kingdom Metazoa; phylum Mollusca; class Gastropoda; order Stylommatophora; family Philomycidae; genus Meghimatium; species Meghimatium bilineatum. The sequence continues at coordinate 29,190,506 of CM067313.1, read as the reverse complement.
TAGACAAGAACGATATTAGAACCACGGGTTGAAATTCTAGCCGCTTATCATCACGGATGAAGGTTAGAAGAAGACCTTCATCGTCCGAAGGTTAGAAGAAGAATCATAGATTGCCAGAACAGGACGAATTAATGTATTAGCGGATAAGATACTGTACATCGACTTATAGATGTTGCAACACTGGATGATGTATGAACAATAAACATGTTCTATAGTGGAACTCTGGTGTCTCGCATATATTTTAATACCAGGTGACTTTGAAACGACACTTGTGTTATTTTTCATTTCCGATACTGTCATAATCTGGAAGCATGTGAAAACAACTTAACCTGTTTGTTAGTCTTCTAATGTTTTCGTTTCTGATTTTTATCTCTTATTATTACTCCGAGGATTCTACATTTACAAGTCATTTCTGTTGTAACAAGTTTTTCTTTTGGCTTATGTTGCTCTTACTTCTGATGTGCGGTAGGATGGTTTCTCAGAGCTACATTTCATACTCGGAAGACTTCTATTTAATGCAATTCCTATTACAGAGGACGTATACTCGGAAAAGATCCTTGTCACCAGATGAGCTCGTATTTTGTCTGAGTCACAACTGAGGTTCAATATTAGAACTAAACGCTTCGTAACCGATGAATCATCCCCCGTGTAGAAAAACTTCATTAACTATTGTGTCCTTATGTCATAATGTCTAATTTCTTCTGTATGAGCAGTGTTGGGCAAGGCGACAATCGAATTACTTAGGTTGCCTCATTCTCAAAGATGAGGTCCCTTACACATGGAGCGTCACCAAACAAGTCCGAAATCTTAGATTTGACCTGTGCATGTCCCACGCACTCACTTCGCCGGCCTGTGATAGTCACCCAATCAATCGCCAAGCACGGTATGTGTTTCGGCTCATAGCAATGATGTTTTTCATCCAAAGAATGTTTAGTCATTTACTAACGACGTTTGACGTAATGCTGTTTTGTCACACATAAAAAGAACAAATATGATGTCTTGTCACAAATGAAGTGACCCTGGGAAAAACTAATGTGGATGTGTTGAAAGAGTCAAATTCGAGACCGAGCTTAGTCAGTAATATAGAAAAGGACAATCTTCATTATTTTGGGCCACCTTATGAGACAAGGAGGTTTGGAGAACATAGACACTACAGGCAAGATTGAAGGCAATTGAGACAGAGGTCCTCAAAGTGAGAAAACATTAGACAGTTTGGCAACCTGGCACGGCAGGGAAACAACACCGATATTGATTCATAATGTTGGAGATAGAGAGTTGTGGAGAACCATGACTACCTACGCCAGCGGGCATGGCATCTGATGATGATGATTCATCTCCAGACCTGTGTTTTCTAGCATTTTATTTCATTATACGATGTACTGTCTTCAATTGGGCATTTTCTTTGTATCCCTTTTGCGAGTTCATCAGCCTCTTCGTTTTCATATATGTTACAATGAACTGGAATCCAATTACTTTGACTAAACGGTTACTAACTTTCATCAGCGCCTTTGACAGACCATTCATAACGTTTTTGAAGTCACTTATTTGCAAACTAATAAAATATATTTTCTAGTACCTTTGTTATTTTTAATAATACAGTATACGCAAATGTGTATCTATTTTGTTGCACTTTATTTCTTCATTAGGCAAGTTAAAGGTCCAGAATTTGGATCTGAAGACCTACAAGTCACAAGCGATGGTCTAGCCTTCATAACATCAGGTATATGGATGCCTACAGCTCCACCACCGATTGTTGAGTACGTAAAGAAAAACAACATTAAAGGCAACATATATCTGTATGATTTCAAGAAACCTGAACTGGAAGCCAGGAGGCTGACACTTAAACCCAGCAATAGCTTCAATCCAGAGACGTTCCACCCTCACGGCATGAGTCTTCTTGATGATGTCACCAAGGGACAACATTTGGTATATGTTGTCAATCATCGAGAAGGTACTGATGCTGTTGAAAAGTTTAGATATTTACCAAAGACAAATGAACTAGTTCACCTGAAATCTTTCTCTGGAGACAAACTTCACGTCAGTAATGACTTGACTGTGGTCGAAGAAGATAAATTTTACATCACAAACTATCTGTATTTCAAGAACTTTTTTCTAATCTTACTAGAGCAGCTGGTTTTTCCATTTGGTTTAGGAAGTCTAGTGTACTTCAACGGAACAGACTTTATATACATAGAACCAAATGTACACTCTCCAAACGGTGTTCTACTGTCTAAGGATAAAAGGTAAATAGCAAATTTAATTATTTTGATGGATTCATTTGTGCTATAAAACTCTTTTCATTCTAAGAATGAAGTGGGTCAATGCTTCTGATAGGTTGCTGAGCGCAGAACGTATTATTTGTTGTTAAGTGCCGAATAATATTGTGCTTTCATTTTTAATGTTTTTTTCCTTCAAAATGATGTTTAAATATTGTTATCAATTGTTTTTAAATGTTTTAAATAATATTGTTTTTACCTGTTTATATATTGTTATCAGCTGTTTACAAATCACCTGTTGTCGCGGAGTAATGTGGGAGTGTGTTGTGACCCACTTCATTCTTAAATTGAACAGATTATAGACAGATTTAATAGAAATTAGTTGGGACTAGGTGAAGAAACCTAAAGGAAACAGATAATGAGCTATGAGTAAACGTTTCTGAAACATAACTGAAGATGTGAGATGTACACTGCTTTATATATGCCTGCGTATTACGTCATAAACTATGTTCACCTGCGTATAACGTCATAAACTATGTTCACCTGCGTATTACGTCATAAACTTTTTTCACCTGCGTATTACGTCATAAACTATGTTCACCTGCGTATTACGTCATAAACTATGTTCACCTGCGTATTGCGTCATAAACTATGTTCACCTGCGTATTGCGTCATAAACCATGCTCACTGAGACTGATGGAGTTTGTAGCCGTTGAATTGTTGTATGAATATAGAAAAAGAAATGATCAAGAATTCATGTATCAATATATTGTACCTCCATCAGAGTCTTGATTTCTATATTCTTGATTAGGAACAATCGTGGGGTGCAAAGGGAACGAAATGCTCTCGGCGGACCCAGGGTTAGCAAATAACCAAGATCCCAAATGTACCTCCTCGCGGTGCACCATGGAAACAGAAATACAGCGGCTTGTGCTGATTCTGGCTAAATCATTTGGGGATCGTGTCCGAGAATGTTGAGGTAACAGATGAAAAGAGATTTGACTGTATACGAGACAAACAATATCTCCGACACCAACAGCACCAAAAAATACAGTGGTACTGTCGACAAACAGTGACGCTAGTCAGTCCAGTCCGAACATTGAAGGGGCGGCCAATTAAAAAGGCACAAAAAGGTAAATGCATGGCGAGAGACAAATAGTTTTCAAAATTAGCACAATGAAAGGGCAGAACAGCGCCAGAAGGCAGCGCCAACTGCAAATAGAAAGGGGGACGATTTAAGGAAAGGGAAACTACAAGCTCTGTTAGCTCGAGACAATCTTCTAGTTACCTGTACTCCTTATAGGCAGAAACCCAGACCCAATCATGGGCGTCCGGCAAAGCAAGAAGACCTGGCCCAACTCTAATGTCGCCCCTTCCTATACCGAAAACATGCTCGCGAAGAAAAAGGGTTCCGTACCCGATGGGCTCAGGCAAAAAAGGGACAACGATGGCAGTCCTGGCCCAACTCTACTGTCAAGATTTCCTATACCGGAAATACACTTGCAGAGAGAAAGGATTCAGTACCTGATGGGCTCTGGCGTTATTGGGGGCAAGGTCGCTCATCTCGAGAACGCCTTGTTCTCAAACGCGTGGTGTGAGACTCGAACTTGGACGATAGTGGTTCACGATATCGGTGAACGACACCTCGGCTAAGAAGGCGAAAGAGCCAGGGTCCAAATCTTCTGTTGAGTTCTTCCTCGTAAGGAACCACGTTCGCGGATGAGAAACGGTTCAGTACCCGATGTGCACAGGCACAGTACGTCCAATTACATGAGGCAAGGTCATAGACAGTGGAACACCTCGTGCAAGATAGACGTCAACGACAATCGTCTCGACGAAGAGTCACTACACCTCTCATGCGCCCGGCGACAGATAGGCAGGCTGTCACGGACTAGGAAAGCCTACTACCCAAATGAAAGGCATGACGAAAACGGATGTGCTGGACTTCGGACGTCCGAAACCACAGAGTGGCCAACCGAGGTGCAAATAACATAGTTTTACTGTGGAACTTGCAGCACAACGTACTTCACGCTCCCCGGCGGAAATCACACAATATATTCGTTGTAGTTATATGAGAGCTAACGCAAAAGAAGAAGAAGGAACAAGCGTCGCAGCAATGGGGGCATCCCCATATATGCTCTGTTTTCCGTTCCGTCAGCCATCTAAAACTGTATACACTGAGTGTCCCAGTCAGTTACTGATTACGCGTTCTTCTCATCTTTCCGTAGAGGGAGCACTTTCTCCCATCGCTTCTAGTTTCTTTTTTTTTTTACCCATTTCTACCATTCTCTGAATATGTACATTGTCTCGTTCGACCTCCTCCTCGTCTTATCGTTGGATATCCATGACGGCGCTAATCAATTCAATCCTTTCTCTTCTTCTTATCTACAGTTAGCGGTTCCTTCAAGGGAAAACCACTCTTCATTCTTCTCTATGAAGATCTATCTATCTGCATTTTAAGGCGCAGCTGATTGCCTTCGTTGTGCTCGGATTTTCCACATATACTTCTGATCTCTTAATAAAACAGTACACACATACTAACGAGTAAACCACTCGCAGCGCTTACCTTCGTAGCTTCAAGAGATAATATTCAGGTATCACCGACAAATGCACTTGTAAACAAGCATTCACGGCCCGGTATCGAGCCAGTGACATCTTAACACAAGGCACATTGCTTAATAACTGCGCTACTAATGAAACAATTTGGAGATTCAAAATATAATAGCATTGTCACATAATTATTCCATGCAAAAAGGCACTTCATGAAGGAATTGTGTAGGCTATATAATGGTAACTATTAACAAAACTTTGGTTGTTTAACTCCAACATCATCCCTATTCTATCATATGGATGCGAAAGTTGGAAAACCACAAAAGCCACAGATAAGAGACTAGACTCCTTTGAAAACAAATGCCTACGTATCATTCTGAAATTTAAGTGGAGTGACTTTAAATCTAACACTACTATAGGAGAGGAAAGCAAACAAACCTATATATCTTTCTTCATTAGACAAAGGCGTTGGACTTAATCGGCCATGTTCTCAGAATGAACAGCCTAAGAATTCCCCATCAGTCACTATATTGGGTGCCACCTGGAGTAAGAAGAAGAGGGAGACCTAGAGAAACTCTTCGAAGAACCATTAATTGAGAAGGCATGTCAATGAACCTAAACAACACGCAAGAATTGAAATACCTGGCAACACAAAGACAGAAATGGAAAGCTATGGTTTCTGCCATATGCGCCGCCTACGGCCCTGGATGAACATAACGTAACATTAACTACTTCAGATGCGACAAATAAACATAGCGTAACGTCACTTTCATATTATATTTTCAGATACCTCTATATGAACAAGGCAAATCCCTTTGCAGTGAATGTATATGAAATTAAAGATGCTACTACACTTGTAGAAGTTCAGTCTGTACCAGTGAATACCCTCGCAGACAACTTGCATCTGTCTGAATCCGGAGATGCACTGTACATCGGAGCACATCCCATATTTTACAAAATTATATTGCATATGTGTTACGATCTGAGTACACCAACTCCATCTTCGGTGAGATTTTGTAACATGATCACATCTTAACATATCTTGTACTTATTTTAAATGAAGATTCAATTCAAAATATAAAGATAAAAAAATAACCAATGACAACTGAAAATATTGTTGGAATAGACATTTATGCAGTGAAGGAGTCGTCATAGGCGCCCAGTCTTTCAGTTTATTAACATTATAAGAGCGCTTACGCAACATCTTCTGCGATAATTTATAAATGTTTCCTAAATCAGGAACTATGGGGCCCATTTTATAAGTTTGGCTCACAAGAATAGAATCTACGGTGATCTGAAGTCTTGTATGGGTGCTGTTTTACCACTCGACTAAAAACTGTGATGCACTTACACGTAGAAAAAGTCAGGACACTTAAGGTATGCTTATATATTAATAATAACGAATAAGGTCCAACACTAGCAAGAAAGCCAATGAATACATTGATAACCACCGAAGACGGATGTGTCGGGCCATTGGCGCAAATAAAACTGCGAGACAACGCATTTCCATTCTCTGGACTACATCCTGCTGGAAATCTAATAGGATCATGGTCCTGCTACAAGAGAGATCCAACGTGAGTTTGAGAATGAACGCTGAAGAAGAAGAAAAAAAAATACATTGATAGTATAAACAAAGATAATAAAATACATAGGAACAAGTGAATTATTTGCATTAGTTCAAGTAGATGGCGTAAAATAGAAACTTATTTTATGTGACAGTAAAATCTCTTAGGTCTACGAATCACGTCACTGATTGATGATATAACCATGGCGATGATATATTTACAATGGTGATGCTACACTGAGGATGACATTCGTGGCGATAACATTATACTAAGAACATTTGTTGACACAGTATTTATGACCTACCATTGACATCTCGATAACGGTTGTTTCCGTTGCCGTCACGACTAGTTCAGTTTAAGTAGTGGTTAATATGACAGTAATATGTTTACCACCACTAGATAATAATCAGTAGTCATTGCATCCCCGTGTTTTGCTTGGAACCTCAAGGGGCAGAACAATCTATATATCTATATATACGATATGGCCCTTGTTTGCCGTGTGGCGTTAGGAATAGACGAGTTCTCTGGAGATGGCATTTTGGTGTGTTGCTTGTAAGAATGTTCCCGTGGCTTATTTGATTTGATTGATCCATCTTTTACATGGTCTGCCTCTGGCTTTATAGCCGTTATGGCTGTGTGTCATAGCCATCTGTGGCATGCTGTCTGTTGGTAGTCTGGAAGTGTGTGAAAACCACTTGATATATGCAGAACAATAATAGCAATAAAACCATTCACTTTACAAGAAACGTCTAAGAAGGTTTGGCTGGAAATATCTGTATCAACTTATAGGTCAAATTAATCTCAAATCTATGATGCAGTTGTGCATGTCAGCCAGAAAGAACGGTATGCAGAGGGATATACATTGCTCTAGTGCAATCATAGGGTTAGCAGATAACTAAGATCCTAAAAGTCATCTTCATAACATTGCAATGCACACAAAACTTCCTCAGTTCTACCTCTTATCAATGTCTCAGCCATTATAGCTTTATCACGAATGGATGATCTCTTTCATTTACATGTATAATTAAAATTGAGAATCGGCAGAAAACGACAGACGTGAGATTTACAGATTTAGATATTTTCATCAGTGTTTCAAAATAGTTTTATTAATAATTCGCTAGTCTATTGTCTATCTCCAGGTGGTTTATTATCCACTCTTGCCGTTAAGCGTACGGGTGATTGGAGCTCGAGCTTTTTTTCTAAAGCCAAACGTATGTCTATTCTTGATTACACATTTAAAACATTCTTTATTACTATTTTATTCTTCTTCTGTAAAAGCGAGATATTAATTGTTATTGATAGACCAATACTATTGTGGAAATTGATGAATGTAAGTTTACATGAAGTAAATGATAAATACAACTGTGTACATGATTTAATTTGTCTACAAAACGTTTTGGCAACACTAACATGGTTTTTGTGTGTCGACATTTATATCACTTGTCAATCAATTGTTACCTTCCTCGTGTTCTCCTACAACAACGAAACAACATTTCATTGCTCAATTTGCGTAAAATGTGTATTGTTCATCTGTAGAATGTCTACATGGGGGAGTGGAAAAGTGGGTTGTTCATCTGTAGAATGTCTAAATGGGGGAGTGGAAAAGTGGGTTGTTCATCTGTAGAATGTCTACATGGGGGAGTGGAAAAGTGGGTTGCTCATGTGTAGAATGTCTACATGGGGGAGTGGAAAAGTGGGTTGTTCATCTGTAGAATGTCTACACGGGGGAGTGGAAAAGTGGGTTGTTCATCTGTAGAATGTCTACATGGGGGAGTGGAAAAGTGGGTTGCTTATCTGTAGAATGTCTACATGGGGGAGTGGAAAAGTGGGTTGTTCATCTGTAGAATGTCTACATGGGGGAGTGGAAAAGTGGGTTGCTTATCTGTAGAATGCCTACATGGGGGAGTGGAAAAGTGGGTTGTTCATCTGTAGAATGTCTACATGGGGGAGTGGAAAAGTGGGTTGTTCATCTGTAGAATGTCTACATGGGGGAGTGGAAAAGTGGGTTGCTTATCTGTAGAATGTCTACATGGGGGAGTGGAAAAGTGGGCTGTTCATCTGTAGAATGCCTATATGGGGGAGTGAAAAAGTGGGTTGCTGTCCATAAATTAAGCCAACAGTTTTTTGTACAATTTTTATCTCCCCCCCCCCTTCCTTGTCAACAACTTGTCAAATATTCAGGCATAATTATGCTTAATTATGTCATAGTTGTGTTAACCCTCCCATAAAAATAGTTCTGAAGAAAAAGTGCGAAAAGAAATACGTAGGGCCTCATATTTACAAATTTGTGGAATTTTTATTTTTTACATTTAATCGATGTATACATCGTAATTGATATATAAAAACAGTATGTAAACATATGTCAACACCTCTCCCTCTTCCAAACATCTATCACATTTTTTCCATATTCTCTCTCTCTTTCTCTCTCTCTCTCTCTCAATCGCTGATGTGATTTATGGACTGCCCCATATTCCATTTCATCTGCTTTCCCAGACGGATTTGATGGTTTCAATTCGATTAATTTCAATGTATAAATTAATTCTGGTAAATTAATATGGAATTAAATCAATTAAAATAATACTTAATTCATGTAAGTGCTTTACTATTATGATTGACTTATTTACATTGTACTTTACTTAAAATTACTTGTGATTTTTGCAATTAATATAAAATCTCTAAAATTAATTGTGTATTATTCCCTGTACTTATCCATTGCAGGTTTTGAATCTACCCTTGAAGAACGGGAAAATTGTCACTGAAGAAATCACGGAACTATTTTATGATCATGGTGACCTCATTAGCGGTTCATCAGTCGCTGCTGTCTACAACAACTCGCTCCTGATTGGCTCAATTATTCATAAACTTGTCGTCTGTGATGTCAATACCAAAAAATAGGTTTCAAAATTTCGAAATATTTTTTTATATTCATCATCAAGTACCGTCTCCGCAATGAAGGTTGGCTGCAACAGACACCCAACATCTGCTGTCTCTTGATTTGGTGGTGCACTCTGCTAGACTGTAACCTGTACATCTTGTTATGTTACTCTCCTACTTATATCTCTGCCTACCTCTTGCTCACTTCCCTTCAACTTTACCCTAAAAGTAAAGTCTTCAACAAGGTGTCATGTCTTATATTGTGTCCAAAATATTTTATTTGCCTGATCTCAGTCGCGTAGCGTGAGTCAATGGCACCCGGGGCGGAATCATAATTGTCCGCCCATGTGATTTTTTTTTAAAATAAGTCAGTAATTGTAAGATACTGGACGAAAACATTTATTTGAAAACATATTACGTACATAAATAAAAGTATATTATCATATAACTTTTCGAGCCTTTAGTGGCGGCAAAATTATTTATGACGTCGTCAAAATTAATTTCTTCCTGATACTTTGTTCTAATGACAAAATTAATTTCGTCCGTGATACTTTGTTCTATTGACAAAATGGCTACATTACATAATCTTGTTGAGCTCCTGGTAGACCGTAAGTAATTTTTTAAAATTAACTTTAACTTTAAGAAGCTTCGTTCACATGCTGCAATGCTGATAGCTATTGTTAAAAATATGTGAAGCATTATCACGATATTCGGCACGCTAATACGATATTTGCATTGTTGAATAAACTCCAGAATCTCGAAGGACCCCTTCATAACTTTATTTTGGTCTTTTGCATCAGCTACAGCGACGAAATTGCGTAACCTCTCCCTTTCGATTTCAAACTCTTTCACATCGATGTCACAAGGCTCTTCTTCTAATTCACACTTGTAATCTGGGTTTAACAAGTTACTTCATGTGAGAAAAGAGTATTTAACATACAGCTCATGCAGTTGCTGACACCTGGTTTTGATTTCTTTTATTATTCTGGCCACTGATTCGGAAATTTCTTGTCTTAATTTAATATAATAATTTAAATCAGCATCTGCTGCTTTCTCGCTATCCATCTTTTTTTTGTTTTTCTTATTCCGACGAAGAGCTATATCGATGCCTAGATCTTCACAAACATTTTTAGCATAATCCAATGCGTGGTTAACCATAACATCACGGTTGTCGACTAGGAACAATTGTAATGCCTAACTTTTCATAACACATTGATGCACATTTAGACCTTTCGTCTGGAGATACAATTGTGTATCATTTATTTCACAAATAACTCGATTCCATAATTCAAAGAAGGCCAACAATGACAACGACTGGAGAGTAAGAAGTAGAAGTCCAGTGTCTGATCTTGTCACTGCATTTTCTTTTATGTTCTGCGAAAGTGATTCCAGGACTTCAATAATCTCATTATAATGGGTCTTCATGATCGCTATGACTTCGTACCTTGCCATCCAGAGTGTTTCAACAATGCGTTTGACAACTTGATCTGCAATGTCGGTAAGCACTTTCCAGCGGTGAGTGGAAGACGAAATATAATTTAAAACTCTATCCATAGTACCAAAAAACATAACTGAGTCCACTGCTATTGACGCTGCGTGTTCTCCCACCAGATTCAAAGTATGGTTACTTCAAGACACATACTGGGCATTTGGATTAATTGTCTTGATAAGTGTTTGTACACCAGAAGAAACACTTTTATCAAAGAACTAAGAACACAATAAGATTTTATATCACGAAGTACACTAAAACAGTATCCATGTGAGAGGATGCACAAAATGTGCCATCAGTCGATCACCACAAACACCGTGAGCTTATTACGTGTAAAACCGTCTGTTTATATCTTAATTTGGCGGGGGCAGTTATAGTCATCCCTTTGTTATTTCAAAAAGAAAATTTTTGGGGTTTCCTCAGACGCAAAAAGCACATATGGTTTTTGTATTATCTAGGGTAGTAGACGGATTTATAATGTTTGACATGTTTGCAAAATTTAAACAAGATTATATGTAAAAGTAAATATGCTTTCAAAATCGGCCAAAAATTGCCAAATATTTCGTTTTTTGCATTCGTTCTCAAAATTGATTGGTAGAATGTAGTCTAGAGAATGGAATGCGCGTGTCATGGTCGAGAGCCTTGTTGAGATATCTGCACCATTCGTCATATTCAACTTAATCATGAGCCAGATATTTAAAATGGCAACCCTGTGAAAGAGATGGCAACCATGTGAAAGAGATGACAACCATGTGAAAGAGATGGCAACCATGTTAAATAGATAGAAACCCGGTGAAAGAGATAGAAACCTCGTGAAAGAGATAGAAACCATGTGAAAGAGATAGAAACCTTGTGAAAGAGATAGAAATCCTGTGAAAGAGATGGAAACTATGAAAGAGATAGAAACCCCGTGAAAGAGATGGAAACCTCGTGAAAGAGATAGAAACCCTGTGAAAGAGATAGAAACCTCGTGAAAGAGATAGAAACCCTGTGAAAGAGATAGAAACCTCGTGAAAGAGATAGAAGATGGAGATCCGTTGCAGTCAACGCTTGAAAATTAGACTTGAAATAGCCACGGCTGCAATGCCCAGATTAAATACCATATGGGGGATCAGAATAAATACATCAGTGAAGATACGCCTGGATACCATTGTATGCCATGTGTACCATTATAAGTCATGTCGTGGTGTGAGACTCGGAATTGGGGGAGGGCTTCACGCTGTCGGTGAACGACACCTCGGCTAAGAAGACGAAAGAGCCATGGTCCAACTCTTCTCGCGGATGAGAAAAGGTTCAGCATCCGATGGGCATAGGCACAGAACGTCAAATTACACGAGGCAGGTTCACAGACGGCGGAACACCTCGCGCGAGATAGACGTGAACGACAATCGTCTTGGCGAAGAGTCACTACACACCCACGTGACAGTCGACAGATAGGCAGGCTGTCACGGGCTAGGGAAGCCTACTACCCGAATTAAAGGCATGACAAAAACGGATGTGCTGGGCCTCGGATGTCTAGACCACAAAGTGAGCCAATCGAGGTACAAATAACACAGTTCAACTGTGGAACTTGTGGCACAGCGCACTTCGCTCTCGCCGGCGGAAATCTCACGATTTATTCGTTGTGGTTATAAGAGAATGAACGCAGAAGAAGAAGAATATGCCATGCATACCATATGTACCATTATAGACCTATAAATATAAAATTAAATACATTTTCTATTTGTATGGGTACACATATTTCTAGTTAAGATGTTGAGAAGAATATACTATGTAATATGTCACTGTCATTAGAAGCGCTGAAGAGAGTTTCATGGCTAGGCCTAAATCAATCAATCAATAAACCGTAACCCTTCACGGTCGTAGGGGTGCCACATTGGTTGCTTCAGCACACAGAGTCCTCAAGCGAATTATATCCTCAGCGATGCGGATGAGTGTGGAAATATATTGTCCTGTCCATTCCTTGATGTTGTATGTCAATGCCTTTATTTTTCCTCCTCTGTTCTTCTCCTTCGACAGTTCCCTGTAGTATTGTTTTTGACAAGGAATCATGTCTGCATACATGTCCGAACCATGCTAGTTTTCGTCGTTTCACTATTGAAAACAATGGTTCCTGAACTCCTGCACACACCTCTACTTTATTTCTTACGTACACATTGGTCTTATGTTCCCTATAGGGAATTCGTAGAATTTGTCTGTAGCATTTGTACTCGAAAGCCTGTAATCTTCTCAGGCCTATATAGTATATAGGGACCTACCACTGACTCTAAAATATGTATGCTAAGTTTGGCAATAAATAAACAGGATAGTGGAAAAATTAGAGGCAACAGTGATATGGTTATATAAAGGAAAGTGTTGACAAGACATAGAGGATTTATTTAATTGTAGTTGGATTATCCCATATGTATTCCATCCTTCTCAACAAAGCGATACGCCCCAGCCGATAGTATCATTCATAGCACGTAATTATGCAGATTTAAGCTAATAATTGCTATAATTCATAGGTAGGTAGGTTAATGAGTGTCTCTCTTTTTGGAGAGGCGTGCCACTTTAAGTCCAATTAGGCTATATCAGGACACAAACTATAATTCACGGGGATTTCCGCCATCTTTGTTAGCATATTCTTCCCCGTGTCCTTGAGTGATGGGTGTGACGGGGGAGGGGGGGGGGTGCGGCGCACCGGGCATAAAATGCCCCAGAAATAATGAAAACATTGAAATGGGATTTAAGTGCCTTTGCCGTGCCAAAGTTGATGCCCCGCAACCAGTGGCGTAGCGAGAGGGGGCGGAGGTGCGGACCGCCCCGAACGGCATCATCGGGAGGTGGGCAAATTTATTTTCTTCCAGGCTTTCACAATCACTGCCATATTTTTCTTATGTCACAAGGGCAGAAAATTATGATTCCGCCCAGGGTGCCACTGACCCACGCTACGTCACTACCAACTCTCACACTTAAGAAAAACCTGTCTCTGAAAAAGTGCCGTGATAATCCACCTGACAATGAAAGGACTAAATTGGAGAAGTAGCATTATGGTCATCAAGAAATTCAAGAGAACTCTGTTATAATCATCTTCTAGGTCTTTTGCAACCGCGCATGGTTGCATTCATTCGTCAAAACTTTCGAACACTTCTGTGGCGATGTTGTGCCAAGTCTGCTTACCTGGACGATAGCCTCCCAAAGTTGAGGGCAGCCTCTCTAGATGTAGGGACAATTTCCATAAAGCAAATCCCAAAAATAAACAACAAGAGAAAAAAGCCTATAGAAAATAAATAAAACTTAACCATAAGGCCTCAACAAAACCCCAGAAAAAAATCCAGAAAAACTTAACCAAGCCCTGCATTCCTTAGAATTAATCCTTCTTTGTCTTTAAGCCAGGAAAAAGTTTCTCGTAATTAGCGTACTCACGTTTCAATTAAAATAATGTTCATTTTCGGTGATAATATAACTTCACTCCAAAGCTGAAATATTTTATATGTGTTTATTATATTTAAGTATTAAAAAATCATCATTAAAAAAGATCATTAATATTATATTATTTAAATATTATTAGATATGAAGTATTTATTTGTGTATGCTTGTAGTGCATTGTAATTTTAATGTTCCGGTTACTGATTAAGTTAATTGATTGCACTGGGGTACTGTCACCGATGTTTTTATTGTGTTCACAAGAATCATAATTCAATTTTTTTTTAAATGTTACATAGCTACATATTAACATCCCTAGTAGAAGTATCATATTCAGTAAAGCTGTAAATGACAGTTTGGCTTATTATGTATGAACTAAAAATATACTGCACATATTAAAACTTGTCAGCGCCTCAGACAAAACCATTAGTCTTTAGATGGGGATGAACAAGAATACATAGCGCAACGTAAACCTTTGGCAAATTGGTAACATTTTTTAAACAGTCTCGATTTCTAATTTTTTAAATTATACAATTATTCTGCTTTCTGTGAATGTTAATATATCTTAATATTAATTATAAATATATTATATTATTTCAAATAGACATATCATCCCTGTTTTTACATACCTTAGGCTGTTCTTCTTGTGTGCGAGTTCTCTGGACGTGAGTACATGTACAACATAGTTGCCATTTTGGTTCTTTTCAGATCGCAGAATATGCTTTTTTAGTCATCTAGTGCATTTTTTTAATCAGGTTAGTGCTTCATAAACATTATTATTGCTTATTAGTAATTTATGTTTTCCTCAATTTTTTTACTGCTTTTGAACCAGGTCTATTCACTGGAAACCTATACGTCTCGCAACTTGTTTAACACGTTTTCCATATTCGACCAATCCACATCCCTAAATAAGATGCGATTTTAGTCACGACTTCCAACTTGTATATATTCTTAAGCTACTGTATTATGAATATGGACCGGACGATTGAGACACATTTCTATAAATCATCGGTA
The DNA here is from genome assembly GCA_034231615.1 of Meghimatium bilineatum. Classification (NCBI taxonomy): domain Eukaryota; kingdom Metazoa; phylum Mollusca; class Gastropoda; order Stylommatophora; family Philomycidae; genus Meghimatium; species Meghimatium bilineatum. The sequence continues at coordinate 29,175,393 of CM067313.1, read as the reverse complement.
ATTCAGGAGTTATACAATAATGTTAAATGTTTGTGATTCTCGGTGAATGTACATATCCTCAAGTGTATTTGGTCTGTGTCTCGATAAACCAGTCCTTATATATAGTAACTTGAGAATATACACGTTGGAAATCTTGACTAAAATTGCATCATTTTTAGAAATGTGTATTGATTCAATTTGCGAGGTGAATATGTACCAGTTGTCGGATCCGGTGCAAATCCCATTTGATGTCTTCTAATTTTTGTATAAATTCTCGATTCTTCTTAATTATATTATTCATTTGGTGCTTTTAGCCCGTCAAAAAATGTTTTATTTTTTGAAGTTTTTGTGACAAAAGAGTCGAACCTGGGATTATAACCCGAAAAAGTTAGTTGCCCTTGTGCAAATGGTCGTATATACGATTTCGCTAAAAGTTAGTGTTTTTACCTTTAAGAAAAACTAACCACGAAATTTTAGTGGATTTATTAAATTATTATGTTTACCCTGCATTTGACTAATTATTTGTTTCAAGTACTAAAAGTCATGATCTTTTTCATAAACTTCTTGTGGCTATATATATATATATATATATATATATATATATATATAAAGTATAGTGTGTAAATGTGAGTGGTATCGTATGTTGTACCATTTGCATTCGTTTAGCATTGCCATCAACCCAGAATTTTGTGTGTGTGACTTTTAGTGGTTTTCTAGAAATATAAATACGTTCAGTAGTTGTTCATAATTAGAGATAACATATAATTGGTTTTCTCACTTAGCATTTTGTCAAGCAAAGTATAATGATACTTTTGTATTAATAAATGAGAGGTTATGCTCTTTTATAAAGATGATGATCAGTGTATCGCCAGGGTTTGGAAATATGACAATTTGTTAATCGCGAAATGGATCGCGTTGACCAGTAGTGTAATGCATCTGGAGCTCTGGTGAACCCAAGGAAAGCAGCCATGGCATGGTTCTCTCTGAATAACCACATGGTCCATGCACTAACGCCTCCTACCAATCTATGTGGAGAGATAGTTTAGATATTATCAACTTTAAAATACCTGGAAGTGCTGTTTGACAGACCTTTATGTTTTAATGAGCATGTAATTTACACAATCCTCAGAGCTCAAAATAGGTTGATTGCAATAACGGTTTGGCAGCTGTTGTTTTTTTTTACACTTACTTGTTGCACGGATTTATCGAGGGATAGTACTGTCTGTGGTAGCGTATATCTTGGCTATCATAAACCTGAGCCAAACGCAGATTGATAGACTTGACATGATTCATAATTAAGCGATGCGTGTCTTTTCTGGATGCCCCAAAGATAGAAAAATAGTGGCAATACGCTTCTTATTTTTATCATTGTATTATGGATTATCCTACTATGATGCACAGAGCAGATATTGGATGTGCTGGTTCATACCTGTGCATCAATGCTGACAAGAACCATCCACTACATGATGATATTGAAAATATCAAAGGAAACAGATTAAAGAGGGAGAGGTCATGGCTTGGCAGGACAGATGGGGTTATTAAAGGATAGGCCTATATACTTTAGGAGAATATAGAACCTGGAGAAGAGTGGGAAAATAAGCCTATCAAGTCTACAATTTCCATTGATGTCGTCATCACCCTTTCCAGGAAACGTCACAATGGCATAAGTGAATTATGGTAGAAAGTGGTGATTTTTATACAACCACTAGTAGTATAACGATGGAGGTGATGGCAGTGACGAAGACAATGATGTGACATGGAATTCATTAGCACTACGGATGTCTGTTTTTCTTAAAACTGATTTTATGAGTATGCTTTAAAAGATTCAGTTGAGCTATCTACACATTCAGTGTCTGAAGTTGATAACGAAATCTGCGCTGAATTTGTGTACTTAGACACGCTGGTGTTGAAGTAAATGGGGGAAAAAAGCAATCAGTGTGGCCAGTTACTGGCGACAGTTCAATGGACCGTGCTGATATTTTGAATGTATCCATGGAGTTAGACCAGTTGGAAGATATGGGGCGTAGTTTTTCTTCCGTATCTATGGCTAGAATGCATGTCCTAGGGGTGAAGCGTAATGCTGCAATAATCTAGCGGCAAACAAGAATAAAAAGATGAGTTGCCAACCAATACAGAACCAGAACAGTAATTTAGGATCATGGACATACTGAATATGAGATCGGATTATATATGGAATTGTCCGGAATGCACGATGATGATCTAACGACTAACAACTAGCTTTCTCACTCACCATTTCGTCAAGCGAAGTATAATGAGCCTTTTATATTAATACATGAAAGATACCGTACGGTGAAGCTTGTTCAGCCAAGTCAGGCACGACGGATGTCTATTTAATTTGCTATTGTCAGAATACTGCAGCAGTTGGTCAGGCTCATAATTACTTTTAACATAACAGGAATTCAGGAACGCTGTTATATAGCAGAACGTCTATATTCAGCTACAGGAAATAGTAAATGTTGTTTAACTGTGACTTCGCATTGTCAAATAACGCGTTCAGTATATAAATGATATTGAGGGGCACGATAATACAACATATAAGAAAACTGAACAATATAATACAACAAACCATAGGTAAGATAAACAATTATTCAGGGGACAAATACAAACAATGCTTTCGCACTCAGGAATGATGTAGGAGCAAAAAAGTAGGCATATGTATGTTTGTAACTGGCCATTGATTCTTTTGCCCTGGATCATTTAAGTTAATCCTGTAAGTTACAATTTGGGGACAGTAAGGCGTTCAAGATAGTAAAGTCTAGAAGATCTAAGTGTAATGCAGTAATTTCAGACGTTCCCTCCATATTAAAAAAAACCGCTTGGTATTGGAAACAACAAATTCCGCATATTGATTGCCGTTTCTGCAAAACGAAATTATTTGGTATGGCTGTGGGGTATTATTCTGAGAGAAGAAAACAGCTTGGTATTATTTTTTATACTGTGTGACTATATCGTCGGCAATGAGGCGAAAGAATGACTTAAATAGAATGGACTTTGGTTGTAAAGACTAGTTGCACAAAGCCATAGATTCCAAAACATTTTTGGGCCACCGGCCACTTTGCAAGACATAAATGTTGTATAATGTCTCCGGTACTTTTCAACATATACTCGTACATAGAGCACATCATACAGGAGACACTACATGATTACAACACGTCTATATCAATCGGAGGTTGTCCTATTTGCAACTTGCGTTTCGTTGATGATATTGATCTTACAGCTGGGTCAGAACAATAATTACAAGAGTAAACAGCAAGTACGGAATAAAAATAAACACAGAAAGGAGCAAAATCTTCGTTAACAGCAGAGACACAGAAAAACAGAATAACATCATGATGAATGGATAGGCTTATAGGCTATGCTTGAGGAGGGGAATACTATCAAATATTTTGGATCTAGAATATGCAGCGATGGAAAATGAAAATCATAAATAAAAAAATAGGATGGTGATGGCTTTAACGTCTAAACATCTACATCGTCTACATGTGGCTAACCACATCAGCTTTAGACTGAAAATCAAACTGTATAACTCACTAGTGCTTTCTGTTGTGCCGTTTGGGTATGAGAGTTGGACACTCACTATTATCACATATGCACACAGAAGGTAACGCAGGTCTGCATCTTGAGTGACTCTATGAGTATGATTAGGATGGTACAAGTGGGTCTCGTTCGTGAAAAGTGGATTGAGGCCTTGAGAAAGGCGAGGCTAAAAGTGATTTATGTTCGTGCCGGGACTTGTAGATGTTCGATGCAATTAAAGAGCAAATCAACTGGCGTCATGCGCGATTGTGGCACAGGGCGATGGATCGAGCTGACGTTTTGAAATTCTTAAGAGATATAGCACGCGAGAGTGAGACTAGTGTGGATGATGATTCCATTTCAATGACCATGATTAAAGATCAGGCTTTGAAATGCGGTGTTGCTAGAAGTGAACATTTTGGATGGCGCAGAAGAATGATCGTCAACCAGCATAGGACCGGTACTGTCAGCAGAAGTGTAATGGCGGATACACTCAAGCAGAGATCGGAGCAACTATGTACGTGTCCAGTTTGCAGTGATGATGATCCGACGACTAACTAACTAACACTCACTGCGAACACAATTACAGGCTTTCGAATACAAATGTTACAGACGAATTTTCTATAAGAGAGCATAAGACAATTTTGTATGTAAGAAATAAAATAGAGGTGTATGCCGGTCTACAACAACCATTTATTTCAATAGTCAAAAGACGAAAACTAGCATGGTTTGAACATGTATACAGGCATGATTCATTATCAATTACCATACTGCAGGGAACCGTCGAAGGGGAGAAGCAGAGGCGGGAAAATAAAGACATTGATAGACAACATCAAGAAATGGACACGACAAGATTTGTCCTCACTCATCCGCATCGATAAAGGTAGAAATCACCGGAGGATATGTGTACCGAAGGAATCCAATTTCGTACCTCTATGACTCTGGCGGATTTCGGATTCATAGATATAGATAGTGCTTCTTTAGGCACGGTACTATTACTTTTTGACAAAATGAGTTGGCAACACGGACACCAGCGATATGTTGAAATGTTTACCGAACTAGAAATATCAGAGACAGAGGTGTGAATCTGTGTTGCTTTTATTATGCAACAAGGTACAATTAATTTTTTGGCCATGTTTCTTGTTTTGATCATGCTCAATATTTTGCTTCTATTACAAGTTTAATAATAATACAATCAATATCATCACACTTTCACTTTGCTAGCAGAATCATTATTATTGTTTGGATGTAGCGGAAAAATGTTGTTGATGGTTGTGTGTGTGTGCTCACCATGAACGCAGAACGAGCTATTGAAATGTTTATTCGCCGTGTCTCATAATCATGTAGGCTCAATATGCAATGGATGAAGAAGCTCAGGCACGAAAAACATATAGGCTATTATGCTATAAGTATATATTTTTTTGGTAGGTATTATATTTCATGAATCGTAGTATGAATCAATATTTATTAATCAAACAATGCCTTCGCCTTCTTAATCTAAAAAAGGGAATTGTAGGCCTATTAAATGTGAGATGCATGCTACATTTATAACGAGATTATCAAGACAAGGTCATCTTTTTACTTTTGCATTTATTGCATATAACGATTGTATTAAGACTATAGGCCTACCTACTATATTTGTACATAACAGGCCCGTGGATTAACCATTTGAAGAAGGAGCTTAGCTTACTAATGCTTCCACTGCCAATAAAGACTGAGCCATTTCCAGGGGGAAAAAAGAGGACATGGATCTATTTTTGAAAATCCTTTCAAAACATCAAAACTAGGTTTAAACATAGTAATACATAGGGGCCTATATATATATATATATTATATATATATATATATATATATATATATATATATATATATATAAGCACCTTGAAATGGTGATGGGGCTTAGTTCAGCCATCTGTCAAAAACTGTTAACTGTCAATACTGCATTTTACCAGTTCAGGTTTTGCAGGAAGGGGATTGAATAGCTGTGTGATAAAGGATGTATGATCTTGCTGTCACCATGTCATGTACAGGGTGAGTTTTTAAATTTACCCTCCGACAGATAAAAATCCAGTCCTTACCGGGGATCGAACTCTAGACCTCACTCGTGTGAGACTAGCGTTCTAACCTTTCAGCCATGTGCCATCAGGGGCTAGAAACTAAGACTGGTCGAGCAGTCCCACTCGAGCAGGACCACAGTCCTGCCCAAGTAAGCAGGGTTCTGAAGACGGAGGAAACCTGCTAATAGGCACTCAATCAGAATGAATATACAAAACACAATGGGAACATGTCTATATCCAATAATAGTTATGGTGCCTGCCCTGTTATGGACTTTCAGGCAATGACTGTGCCGGGCCCTATACCTTGAAAGGGCCCAACTCCAATTACTAGAGGTCTTTCTCAATTGACCCAAGGTGCCAGGAGGCAAGGGAATAGAGCTACTGGCTAAACAAACAAATGACCAATAAAACTAGTGCACTGGAATGCTGAGAGTGTCAACTGCAAAAGAGATGTAAAAAGTTGGAACTTGAAAATATTCTATGTGAAGACCAAGTTAATGTATGCTGTATTCAAGAAACACACCTCAGCAGCGATATAGCCTTTAAAATCAGAGGCTACAATGATACTGATCAGACCAAAATGACAGACGAAAGGGTGGAATTCTGACACTTGTTAGAATATATTAAAATAATATCAATGCATGTCAGCAGGAAGTGTATATGGAGGGGACAGAATACCAGATGCTCCACCTAAAAACAGACAGTACAGAATTCCATCTCCTGAACTACTACTGTCCAAATGATAGACCATTTGCACTAGTCACAATCCCAGAAAAAGAGAGACTTGTGGTGACTTCAACAGCCACTCTCAGAGCTGGGGCTACGATCACATGGACAAGAGAGGTGAGGAACTTGAGAGCTGGCAGGATGAAAATAAGCTCATAATTATTAACCAGCCAGCATACTATCCAACCTTCAATTCGAGAGCATGGCACTCCACCTCTACACTAGACCTGACATTCCACTCACCAGGCCTTTGAATAGAACATCACACAAGTCATTGGAAAGCAGATTGGAAGTAATGCCCACATACCTGTATTTTTGGAAATGCACAATGAATGTACCAAGGACAGCAGCGCACTCACTAGGTGGAACTATAAGAGGGCAGAGTGAAAAATGTACTAGAATTTAATCAGTGTTCTAGTTAAGGACATAAATGTAGACAAAGACATCAATACAGTAGTGAGTGAATTTAATAGATGATACTACATGCTGCTAATAAAACCATACAGGGGGGGGGGGGGCACGCAAAAATTACAAACCCTACTGGAATGATGTACTGGAGATGCTACCCAATGAGATGGAAACATCTAGACAGCAGGCAGAGAACAGACCAAGCCAAGAACACCATAACAAATATCAGCAAACAAAGGCTAAATTTCAAAGAGCCAAGTTACAAGCTAGACGGAGCAGCTGGAAAGAAAAAACATAATTGCTGAACTTTAAAAGAGACACTAAGAAATTATGGAAACTGGTAAATCAACTCAAATATTGAAGGAACAGGGAGAAATACAAGGATCATACTTTATAAAGATAGAAACATTTTAACAGGTAAACATGCAGCTGATTACTTTTCAGACTCCTTTGCAGAAGACAACAACATCAAAGTTAGCCCAGACAAACAACAGGAGGTTCAAGAGAACCAGCAAATTAGACAGATGAACCTATATCTGAAGTCATGGAAACACCAAACACAATGAAAGAACTGGAGCATGCAATATCCAAATTGAAAATGAAAAAGTCCCCAGGGGCTGATGGAGTGTTTAAAAATGAAATTTTTAAAAACCTGGGAACTGCAGCAAGAGCAAAGCTACTGCAGATATTGAACACAATCTGGACTACAGGTAATGCTCTGCAGGCATGGAGGGAAGCAATAATGATACCACTCCTCAAATCAGGAATAGATAGCAACAAAGTCTCCAATTACAGGCCCATCAGCCTCACAAGCTGTCTATGAAAAACAATGGAACACATTATTAATCTTGGAATGCAGTGGTACCTTAAAAGTGAAAACCTTCTGGTATTGCAGCAAGCAGGCTTAAGGCAGTGGTACTCTACTGAAGATCAGGCAACCTACATCTCCCAAGAGATTGAGGATGCCCTCTAAGATAACAAACTGGTACTAGCAGCAGGGATAGATATCAGGAAATTATTTAACAAGGTTTGGAAAGAAGGACTCTTAAAAAAGGGTTAACTAAAGGATGTACAAATGGGTAAAAACACATCTGCATAATAGAAGAGCCAGGGTATAATTGGATCGTCACAAGAGCAAGAAAGTCCTACTGCATCATGGAGTCACCCAGGGAGGAATCCTGTAATCCACACTTTTCTTGGTTTACATCAATGACCTATTTGTGAAACTACCACATAGGGTAAAAGTGGCAATGTATGCATGCTGAGGACCTGGTGATTTGGTGCATGGAAAAACGTGTGGCAGTGGCCACTAAACAAATACAAAGAGCTATTGATGCCTTAACCCTATGGACAAATAGATGGTGCATCAGCATTAACACAGATAAGTGTTGCACTACACTCTTTACCCTCTCACCAAAACAAAAGGCAGGTATTATCAAGATAGATGGAGAACTTTTGAAAGCAAACAAACAACCCACATACCTCAGAGTTACTTTTGATGATAAGCTGACATGGAAGCAACACATAAACAAAGCAACAACAAAAGCCAGGAGGAAATTTGCTATCCTAAGAAAACTAAGTGGAACCACATGGGGAGTCAGTGGGAATATACTCCAAAAAGTTTACCGGCAAGGCAGAGGACCACACCTCTACAGGCATGCAACCAAATGTTCATGTCAAAAAGATTGTCACGTCCTGAGTCGCTGTGCCCCTAAGATGTGTCTCAGCCATAGGAAAAAACAGTACTGTCAGTTTCATCCTCCCCAGTGCTGCACAGTACATCTTTAGCAAGCTGTGTTTACAAGAAACATATTTTCCCTCTGGCACCGGATTATTATTTGAAAATTTGTGTTATGGTTTGTGGCTGTTTTGAAAACGTGTTAACTTTTTTGTTGTTAGAGATATTTAAATAATATTTGTACATTTAAATAAAGAATTGAATACTGCATATATTGGTGTTATTTGTGTACATGCATGTGTGATACCAGAAGTAGACCCCTATGAGAAATTGGTAAAGACGTTTTTTTTATAAAAAACAAACTATAACAAACAAAATGAAAATAAAATATTAAAAAATTTACTTACATTTTGTTTTTTGGATTTTTTAAATATCACTGGTGTAAATGAATGAACCATATAGATTTGCAGTAAATCGTTCTCTGAAGCTCTAGACCTAATCATATTTGGGATCGCTCCAAAACAGTTGATCTTTTGGCCTCTACATCACAAAAGCAGCATGATCTACATTTTATTTTGCTGTGAAAACTTACTAACTTTCAATAATTCATAATCTGAATCACATACTGAAAATACGATAAGATAAGTCTATAAAATCTGATTTACTTTCATTGGCTTGCCGATGTGGACGGATACATTTCGCTATCACAGCACCATTGATGTCTGTCTCCCTGCTCATAATCTATTAGAAAAAAGAAGTCAAATGGAATAGCTAACTAGGATTGGTCAAATCTGGTTACTTAAACATGTTATTTTCAAGTACTAGAGAGTCCTAACAATAGTCGGATCATTCCGCCTTAAGCGTTCATGATATGCTAATACTGTAATTGTAACACTCCGCCTAAAGTGTGCTTAATGCTAATTTTTACATTCCGGACATCCCTATAGGAGGGAGTTCTGTTTCAGAAGATGGTGTGAACAGTATGCATGCTGATAGTCCCTGTGGCAAAATGATTGTATATTTTCCTAGTCTTTCTATCCTGTGTATATTTTCCTAGTCTTTCTATCCCCTGAGCAATTCCAAACTCCTTCAATCTCTACTTTACAACATTCTGAACCACCATGGTGACCTTGTCCAACAGACGCATATATTGGGAATTCACAATGTCTCCTTTGTCATCTGTCCTGACATGTGCTTTTGATGCCAGTCTGTCGGTTCTCTCATTACCCTCAACTCCAGCGTGACCTGAACAAAACATCCACATAAGTCTCTGGAAATGTGTAACACCATATACTCCATCCACTCCTGACATAGCCACATCTATTCTGTATTGTGTAAACCATGGATTGAGAGTCTGACACATTAACAGCCCTAGTTGTCACTGTTTCTGAGACCCATTTTAGAGCCTCTGTAACTGCCTCAATTTCCATTCAATTTGTCTCATTTCAATTCCTTAATTTGTCTAGTGCTATTCTGCTCTTTATCTCAATGAATCACATTCATGCTGAATATATTTTTTTTTTCAATTAATATTCTGATGTTAAAAAATTTGCTCTACGGTGACTCTGTTTGCTCTAACCCAGAATGTTCATTTGAAATTACTTTTGCTCCATACTGGAGTTGCTGAACTATACACACTTTTCAGCAATGACTATACCTCTTAGAATAGCAGAGAAATCCCAGCCTGATCTTGATCCTTGCTGATCAGAACCGTTTGTGTATATAACCAATCACTCTCTTCTACATTATTGGTTATCAGTTACTTTATTGTGAGATAAGTTTTCCATTGCATCACTTCCAGTATTCCCTGCAGATTCTGATAGCAACTTTTTGATAACTTGACAGTTTTTCACCACTCTGCTTATGCTGTGAGGTGTTGCAGGATTGAATGACAATTGGTTATCGGGCTATTGCATGTCTGGTTGCTTGATATGCAGTAATATTGTGCCATGTCAGAATGTTGGTAACTCCTTCAATCCACCTTCTTCTTGGTCTTCCTCTGTATCTTGCTGTTTTCAGTTTCATAACAGCAATTTTTGCATTTCCATTTTCGTGTTGTATGTTCTTGCTGCTGGCCAATAAGGGTTCATTCTCATTAGGTAGCCGAAGCATTTCCATTTCTGTTTTTCAATATATTTGATCACTGATGTTGTTCCAACAGTTCTTGTAATCTCCTCACTTCTCACATCATCTCTTCTTGTTCTGTTTGTTTCTTTTCTTAGACTTAGACACCTCATTTCACACATCATCATCATCAGTTGCCATGCCTGCTGGCATAGGCGGTCATGGCTCTCCACAGCTCTCTGTCCACAGCATTATGTATCAAAGTCGTTGTTGTTTCCTTGCCGTGCCAGGTTATCAAACTTTCTAATATTTTCTCATGTTGTCACCCTCTGTCTCTGTTGCCTTCAATTTTGCCTGTTGTGACTATGTTCTCTAAACCTGCCTGTCTCATGAAGTGGCAAAAAAAAGAAGATTGCCTTTTTCTTATATTGTTGATTAAGGTCCGTTTCGCATTTGACTCTTTCAACACCTCTACATTAGTTTTTCTGGCAGTCCATGGTATTCTCAGCATTCTTCTGTAGAACATCTCTGTTGCCTCTAATTTCCCACATTCCAGTTTGTTTATTGTCCAAGACTAGCACCCATATGTTAGTATAGGGGTTATGTAGCACTGCAGAACTCTCTTTCTCTCCTCTAATGACAAGGTCATATTACACAGTATATTTTTCATTTTTCTGAATGTTGTTTTTGCCTGTCCTATTCTGCATCTTATTTCTGTTGAACTTCTTCCATCTGCTGTAATCATTTTACCTAAATATTTGAATTGGTGGACCTGTTTTAATACTATATAATTCACTTTGATTTTGCAAGGTGTTATTTTGTTTCTTTGAAATAACCATTACTTATGTTTTCTTGATATTTCACACATATTAAGTTTTTTTCTCTTGTTCTTTAGTTAGAGTCAGTGTCTGACATTGAAAACATAATGCTAGGATGAATATTGAATTCTTCTCATTTGAGTATGTAATATGGCTATCCTGGTGCAAGTCTGTTTTCAGGGCCTGAAAGGGAAACAAAGAATATCAATATTGTTTACCTTCCATCCATATTGTAAGAGATGACTACGGAGATTTTGGGGAGGAATTGTCTGACCATCTCATATAAAATCAAAGTAACCCAGATTCAGTGCTGAAGTTGGATGTGTGAGACTGGATGCAAATATTACAGCTAAGCTGTATACTATAACATAACACATAACAATGCCTTTGTGAATTTGACTGTTGGGATACTGTATAAAACCTTTTTTTTTAATAGATGTGAAGCATGGATGATCAATTTCTATTTCTTCTTCTAAGATCAATCATCCAATATTGGTCATGTATAGAGCGGTTTTTTTAAGGTCATCTTGGGTTCTCCACAATTTTTTGCGGAGAAGCTCATGTGGACCGTATTGTTGTTCTGTGAACAGTGAAACTGGGACAATTTTGTATGTGTTTTAAAGTTCAAAATAAACTAAAAGCTACTGAGATGTGGTTTTTGAGAAGAATAATGAAAATTAGATGGACATCAAAATAAGTTAGAGATTACAGATGCTGGAGTAAAAAGACAAAGTATAGTAAACATTAGAATCAGACTGTAAAGATTTTTAGAGCACATGATGATAAGAGCAAAACTTTAACATTTAGTAACCTTCAGAAAGATCAAGGGGAGAAGAGACAGAGGAAGACAAAGAGAATAGTTGCTGGATGGGTTGTCAATGAGAGAATATCACCATCTGAACTGATTAACAAAACAAAAGACACATAGAAACATGATCACCTAAGCGACCCTGCATGCCACTTGATTGATTGATGTTTGATCTGTACCACAATTTCATTGACTTCTTTCGTTTGCTTGGAAAATGCTCATATCTGAAGTTTTGTTTCTTCTATAAACTTGACTGTGTTCTGTAACTCGTACAGAGGTCCTTAGATTCTTATTTCCACCGTTGTTTCTCTGACCAGTGTATTTGCCTCAGTATTTCATATTTCTGGCATTCCTGTAGAATATGCTCTGCTGTCTGAGGTGCCTGTCCACATGGCCGTGTTGCCAATCTTGAACTTTGCATACATGTGGCTATGAAGTCGGTTGTGCCCTGTTCTGAGGCACAGAATCATAACTTGTTCTGTTCATGATTTTCATTGGCTTTTTGAAGGCCTTTGACAATGACTGGCATGATGGTCTCTGATATATAGTAGGCAATTTAATTTTTAAAGTTAAATTATCACTATAATTAAATTAAATTGCCACTATTATAGACATTTTTTAATCACTATACAGAAATGCAAGTCATGATGCCATCTTATCAAATAATTCCATTGATAAGCTCTTTAAAACACATATGGGAGTTTGGCAGGGATGCATATTGTCTCCTATTCTTTCCAACATCTTTTTAGAGCACATAAAACAGGAGACCCTTCAGGATTACATCATGTCTTTATCTATCCAAAGATCGCCCTATTTGCATTTTGCACTTTGCTGATGATATGGATCATATATATCTGGATCAGAACTAAACTACAAGAGTTAACAACAAAATTGAAAAAGTTGTCAACAAGTCTATCTATCTATTGTCATTTCCACTAGTGCCGTTAAGCATCATGAAAGGGGGGGGGGTTTCAGAGTTTTTTGTCATTGGCCATGGTAAGCTGCGTCTATTTAATGCTTCTTTGTCTCTGCCCATCAAGTTTTTGGTCTTCCATTAACAGCAAGTACATAATGGAAATCAACACTGAAAAGATCAGGATCTTGGTTAACAGCAGAGACACAGAAGTACAGAGCAACATCTTAATGAATGGGTGTAAATGTGAAGTAGTGAATATTTTCAAATATATAGGATCCTGCATATCCAACAATGGAAAATCTAAAACAGAAATTGAGATAATGCTGGAGATGGCTTTAGATTCTGTATCAAGGGTAAACTTAATTTGGAACAGCAACCACAGTACTAGGGTGAAAATCTAGTGCTTTCTATTATGCTGTATTGTTGTTAGAGTTGGACACACTGCAGAAAGGGAGAGATTAATATAGGTCTTTGAATACAAATATTGCAGACAAATTCGGAACATCTCCTACAGAGAGCATAAGAGAAATATGCACGTAAGAAATAAAATAGATTTAAATGTTGGTCCACAAGAATCATTTGTTTCAACAGTGAAAAGACAAAAACTAGCATGGACTAGACATGTAACCTGTCATGATTATGTATTAAAAAAATGATACTGCAGGGAACAGTTGCTAAGGCCATCATCTCCAGCTTTATCTTTACTTCTATTTATACTTATATTTTATATTGGGCTTTCTATCACTACTTATGCAAGATCCTATGTTTTTGAATGTATTCAAATAGTTTTTTCGATGTTATATTTTCTTCTCCTTCAGCTTTTGCTTATTGGTACGTTAAATATTGGATTTTCTTGTACATAAGAATAATTATTGTATGTAAATACTAGTCAACATTTTTTGTAGAAGGTATAGAGTTTTTTTTCTTTTCAATGCCATCCTAAGAAATGGATTCTGCAGGTATTAACTTTTTTCATTATTCCAGTTTGTGTTTTTGTAAATAGTATTTATCAGATCAGTTTGTCAGCAGGTTGCTCAGAAGTTTAAATATGTGAAAGTTAATAAGATACAAATATATTTAAAATGAATCATTCAGTATTATACTTTCTTTAATTGACTATACAGGATTAAGTTTCTCCATACTCAAACAAGGAACAGAGAAGTATGGCTGGATTTTTTGTGTTGATGTTTTCAAAGTACCGGTAGTACCCCTACAACCTGAAAGGTTACAAGATTGATGATGGTAATAATATATTCTTCACCACTGTAACATGGAAATATTGACAATAAGGAAGCAGCAAGATATAATTGAAGCCCTTCAGATAGACAGACCATCAATATAAAAGCAAAAAAGTACGGACACATTGGGATGAAGAGAGAAATAAAGAAAGAACAAAATATGTACAATATATGTAGAATAGAGACTGTTTCAAATTATACACCTAGACACCCTAGTAGAGGAAAGGTGTAAACATGTTATAGAAGGAAACTTCAACAGTCACAATAATTTTATCAAAATGTCATTTCAGTGGTCTGTGTGTTTCCGAGGTCTGAAAGGGAAGCGTGAAATATTGATGCTGTGACCTGCCATGTATGTTGTATAAGGTGATTAAGGAGATTCTGTGGGTGGGGTTGACTTTCCCATCCCATAGAGGGTGAAAGTAACCCAAAAGTCATGCAGAAGTTGGATGTGTCAAGCTGAAAGGTGTAGATATTGCAGGCAAGCTTTAAACCATATCATGATGCATTCCGTTCTATGGACTACATTCTTGTCTACAAGAATTTGATAACAAATGAAGAAGTCATTTTGATGTTCTATCTTTGTAAAAGACTATAGAATATATACAGAATAAAGGTAGATCCTTGAGGCAACTTTTGTTTTGGACATGGTGGGTCTTATCCAATCAGATACTAAAACATTGAAAAAATTACGCATTAGTATATGCCCATACCCATACATTCCCATACTTTTGTAAATGTATTTTATGAATATATAATAATCCAATCCAATATTGAATCTTTATACAGAAATTAAATGTGGAAACAATTGTAATATCATTTATATAAAATTCACAATATTTTTTTGTTATGGCTTACTGTTTGTTGGAACCTTTTTTTTTGCTATATGTTCAGTGTTTGCCATGTTGACTGCACTGTTGTGTTATTTGTTCAAGAAGAACACATACAGAAGTGTTCAACAATTATGTTTCATTATGTCCTTTTTATTCACACTTGCTGTTTGCTACTGCAGCTGATGTTGCTGCTCCATCTTTTAAAAAAAAATAAAATTCATCTTTAAAAAAAAAATAACTTAGAGATTATACTACTGTTCTGATTTATTATTAATCCTATTTTGTTGAAAATTATTAAAATGAAATAACTAAATGTCAGTGTCTTGGTGGGGCCCATAAGGGAAGTAAAGAATAGCAACATTGTTTACCTTCCATGCATAGCTTAGTGACGAGTGAGGTTTAGGGGTGAAGTTGGCTACCTCATCCAATATAGGATCAAAATGATCCAGAAGTCTTGCTGAAGACAGATGTGTCAGGCCAAAAGGTGCAAATATCACAGCTAAGATATAAAGCATGACTCAATAAATTCTGTTCTCCGAACTACATCTTGCTAATCTGCAGGAGTTTGAGAGCAGAAACAAAAGAAAACAATACCAAATTGAATTTTAGCGTTGACTTTGTTATTCATTGTAGTACATTTGAAAAGTTTTAAAATTAAGGAAAATTGCAAAATATGTGACTTGTGAGTCATAGATAATCCTCTGAAACTCTTAGTTTTACTGAAACTTGGAACAAGCATATGCCAAATAATAAATAATAATGAGAAGAAATAAAAAAACTTATAAATTCAAACCAAGTCATTTGATATTGGGACTTTGCAACGTTATACGTAAGAAATATGTTCTGAATTTACTTAACTCCAGATTTCTGAATATTTACCAGTAGTCATTCTCATTTGCTATTTTTTGTTTAACATAAGTGTTCCCAGTGTTTATAATATTCGTTTTGGTCTTGTAAGTGATTTTTATTCTTAATTCCAGCTTCAAATATATATTTTGTTAACTATTTTATTTGGCAAGTAAGAATTCTACTATCAGATCATTTTTACAAGAAACAGTAGACGTATACTGTGAACTTTTGAAAACTAAATAATTATAGTGAGACCCATAATCCAACAAGCTCATAAATTCCACAAAGGATACAAAAGCACAAAAAGGCCCCTCCAAATACCTCTGTTCTCAGCCATTTGGTAGAAAAAATATTGCAATATCATGCCCAGACCATTCCATGCATTCTGATACTTCTCCAATGTATCATTTTAATGGACAGTATTTTACTCAGCTCCTCTAAACTTCTCTGCGAAACTTCACTTATATGCAAGCTAAAATAACACAACTATTATTCTGCACCATTTTATCTCAAGTACTATTAAAGCTGCTCTGCATAATTCATTTTAAAACAAAATAGCTATAGCAATTATTTCTGTAGTTGATCATACAATCAACATAAAAATAAATGATTAACTACTGACACTAGGGACCAAACCCGAAATAAAGGAATGACGAAAACAGATGTGCTGGACCTCGGACATCCAGACCACAGAGTGGCCGACCGAGGTGCAAATAACACAGTTCTACTGTGGAACCTGCAGCACAACGTACTTCACGCTCCCCGGCGGAAATCACACGATATATTCGTTTTGGTTTTTGAGAGCAAACGCTGAAGAAGAAGAAGAAGACTACTGACACAAGTGCAGGAATTTAAATACCTAGCAAGCACTTTTACAGCCGATGAAAAAATGGACAGAGAGTTTGAGACAAGAATTCAGAATGTGAACTGTGTAAATTATGAACTTTCACCAATTTTGAAACACACATCTATCTCGATGGAAACCAAAAGTCAAATCATAAATTCAATATTCATCCTAACATTATGTTTTCAATGTCATTTGAACAAGAGAGAAAGCTTACTACGTGTGAACTGAGATGTCTAAGAAAAGCAGCAAACAGAACAATAAATAATGTGAGAAATGTAGAGATTACAAGAAGTGTTGGAACAACATCAGTGGTCAAAACTATTGAAAAACATAGATTGAAATAGTTCGGCAACCTTAATAAGAATGAACCCTCATTGGCCACTGACAAAAGCACACAACATGAAAATTAAAACAGCATGATATAAGGAAGACCAAGAAGAAGGTGGATTGAAGGAGTTACCAACATTTTGACATGGCACAATATTACTGCATATCATGCGACCAAACGTGCAATAGCCCGAAAACCAATCGTCATTCAATTCTGCAATGCCTCACAGCATAAACAGAGAAAAGACAGTAGACTATTAAAACCACAGAATAGCTTTCCATCGCAGGAAATGAGGACAACAATTTCAGACTTGTGTTGCTTCTTCCTGATGTGTACTGAGATTACTGAAAATTCCAAACCTGGCAAAGAATGCCCTGCCATATTTGGGATATGTATGATTAGGATTGAGCATAAATATGTTCTGTCATTTTGGGCAGCACATTTTCTCTGTGCCTCTAAGATTTGATGCATGTCAGTGATGCAAACACCTTTACTCATTTTACTGTGTCACACTGGGTGATTCTGGGCAGCAGACTCCCTAGAATGTGGTGTCAATATTAACACACTTTAACCTCTTAGCTGCAGAGGTATTCTTAAGGATATGATGAGGGGTTTCCGCCATTTTGTTGATATCTTCTTCTTCTTAGTTTCCCAGAGAAACAATTCATCTGATGATTATTATAAGTATCCAGACAGATTTTTTCTCTGGGAAGCTAAGAAGAGATCTCCGCAAAATGGTGGTGGCTTTTCATCATATCTTTAAGAATACCTCCGCAGCTAAGGCGTTAAAAACACTTTGAGAGAGTCCTTGAAGTGTTTCTTCTGTCCATCGACCTGTTGCTTTCCCTTAATAGTAAAGCAAAATGAATTAAACAGGTTACTAAAAACACTTACTTTGCCTATGAATAAAAATATATAAAAAAGTATATATAAAAAAAACATACAATAAAACTAAACAGGACAATTCTCCACATATCGGCTCAAATGGAACCTTTTTCAAGAGACAAACAACACTAAACATCACAATAATAAACAAAATAGATCACTTAGAGTTCATAAAGCCACGTCTCCATGACGCAGGAACTTTCTTTTACTAGATGCGTTTCCATTCCTGAGTCCTGGAGACGTGGCTTTATGAAATCTAAGTGATCTATTTTGTTTATTATTGTGGTGTTTACTATTGTTTGTCTCTTGAAAAAGGTTCCATTTGAGCTGATACGTGGAGAATTGTCCTGTTTAGTTTTATTGTATGTTTTTTTATATATACTTTTTTATATATTTGTATTCATAGGAAAGGTAAATGTTTTTAGTAACCTGTTTAATTCATTTTGCTTTACTATTTTTGTTCATTCGGTTACTGCGATACCCTCCACTTTGTTGGACACCCTCCACTTTGTTTGACACCCTCCGACCATTTGGTTATTTATATTTGCTTTCCCTTAAGGAACTCCCCATATATCAGCTGTTTTGGGATGCATTTGTCATGCTTGTGCACAACATGTCTGGCCCATCTCAGCTGTGTCTTCTTCAGCATTGTATGAATGCTTGAAATGTTGGCTTTAGGGAGGACTGCAGTATCACTTTATCCTTAGAAAAAATACTTTATCTTGCCACTTTGGAAGTGATTTAACACTCTCACATGTCTGATGTACACAGGACTTACAAACACATAGCAAGGTAGTGAACATAATGGAGCGATGTACTTAATTCTGAGGTGAGGCTAATGCTCTTCTGCTTCCATACATTGTCGAGCAGTCTGTCAAATTTAACATCTGCTTTAGAAGTCCTGTTGTTAACTTCAGCATTAATGCCATCAGCTCTAGAGTACTACCAAGATAAATGAATCTGTCAACTGTTAGGAGACAATTGTTATTGACCTTGATGCATGGCTTATGCTTTTGTTCATCCAGAGTTTAAACTATATAGGCTCTATTTAATTACAGTGAATATTCAACTGATTTACAAGACCTGATATCTTTCACCATGGTAAGATATAAAATAAAGTTCCCTTTTCAATTACTTTGATTTGTATAACTTTATAAAGGTGTACATTGTTATTCCTACATTTGATCAACAACTACACAAGATGGCAGTCTCCAGAAATCTCTTCTACCCCTGACACCGAAAGGCAACAAAGGGTTTTAGTGAATAGATAGATTAACAGCTTTTCCAGAGATGGCTTTACCAGTAGGGCATACTTTCCCAGAAGAGTGATACACATTTTCTGTATCCTGGATTGACCTAGAACCCATTGGTGATTTAAAAAATATTTCCAGTAAAACTGGAAATTGAATATAGAGCCTACTATTTAACATAAATTTAAAATCAGGCATGTTCTTTATGTTCCAAGGAATATCATGATTAACAGATTTTTCAGATACAAACATTTATCTGTTGGCCAGAAGGAGTAATAAACTATAGAGATATGATTAGATATCAAGGAGAAATAATATAATGTATTTAGACATAGGCCTACTATGAACTGGAAACCATGGATGAAAAGAAGAATGGACAATCCACAGAGAAGGGAAAAGAAAATATTGGACAAAAAAATAGCCCCCAAATACATGTTTGTCAGAAGACAGTTATAGGCCAGAGGTCATCTGCAGACTAAAATAATTTAGACAAAGCCAAATGTTATATCCACAAATGCCACTCAGCAAATTGATGTTGATTACTTCTGTGTTAAAAGTGAAGTCATGATGTTAAATGTTTCAGTATCATGTCTTTATTTGATATCATTTATTTTCAGTCAGTTTGTATATGTTGTCACAATGTATTCTCTGTTTTCTCTTCTCACAACATACCAACATGTCTGGACTTCTTCTGTTTTGATGTAATAATAATTAGGTTCAAGAAAATGGATTGTTTTGAAAGCAGAAATGGAAATTGAGATCTGAACACTTACAATGGCTACAAGAGCTGCTACGTGTGAGTAAGCTGTGTTCTGTTCATGTTCAGACAATATTGTATAATAATAAATTACTGACTCTTTTGTTTAATATTTGATAATCTAGTATGCTTATAAACTAGCAGCAACGTTTTTAGTAGCATTGAGATGTTGTGACTTAGAAAATATCAATATTCAGTGATAGGGAATTTTATTTAATTAGACAACTGTTCTGCAGATGCCAACAAGTATAATAAAATTGCATTTTTTAAATGGGGCCTACGTTTTTATATTACTTATATAATATATTCCAAAATAGTATATCAATCGATTAGTGATGGGATTACTAAGTATGTAGAAACATCAAATGAAAATGGAGACGAGTTGGCCGTCATCAATTATACTTTATACTCACAGAAATACTACAAAGGATAGTAAACACATATTTTGAATATTACAGGGTACAGTTGAAGTTGGAAGAAACAGGGAAGACAAAGAAAATAATGGACATTTGGGATTCACTTGTATGCTATCTCAAAGAATGGACAGGTCAAGATTTTTCCACGCATCCATAACGCTGAGGATGAAAGTTGCTGGAGGAGTCAGTGTTGTTGCATCTAGTGTAGTACCTCTAAAACCCTGATGGGTTATGGACTAATCAATAGATGAATATGTATACATAAATATAGTTACACTATTCTGTGACTGAACTCAAATCACAACGAAGTAGTAAGTATTCAGATACTACTCAAAGATTCAGAACTGAAAATATTTCAGTCTTTTCAACTTTAAAAAAAAAAAGATATACTTGCATTAAAACAGTCAGACCTAATACAGAAATATATGAATGAAGTAAAAAATTAAGTTTCATAATTACTGAAAACATTTACTAATTTAAAGAAAAATTTAGAAAGAAAAATTAGCATAAAAGGAAAATTCATAAATAATAACATTCACATAGACACCTTACCAATAAAGAGATCCAATAAAAATCAGAAATGAGTGACTCACAATATCATAAATGTTTGACTGAGAATATCACAAATTGTTGAAAGAATGCACAAAATGCAAGGCAATGGAAAATATAGAATCATAGATATGAAAGATATGAGGATCAGGTATTTTATAAGTGCTAGCATTAATGCCTGCAAAAGATGCAAAGTTTTATGTGGCAGATAGAAAGGAACAACTTTATTAAGACAGACTTAACTGTAAATATAAATAAATATTTAATGCTCCCAAAATAGCATTGAAATTGTCTTAAAATTGTACAGATTTGTATTGACAACATTTTTGAAGATCATGAAGCAATTTTTGTACACATAATGTAGTCTAGTTGTCATCTGAAATGTTGTGTTTAGTTTTTTAATTTAGTAGTGGCCATAAAAAAAAATATATAGAAATAACTATGTTTGAGCAATTGCACCTGGTATAGATTTTTATGAATCATTAAGGTGTTTGATGTAGAACTAATGTCATATAGAATCTAGCCATGGATGGTGAATTACTCAAGAGAATAACTAGTAGTCATGAAGATTTTATACAATGATAGAATATTGCAAATACAATGTATTGGACGGCTAAATAATGGAGGAGTACTGAACATAGCCAATGAAGTCACAAAGATCATGTAGAGACGGTTACATTTTTGTATGGATATAAGGCAAATAGCAGACTCAAACAGCAGGTAATGTTAGCAGAAGTGGACAATAAAGAAATAAGATATTGGATATCTTTGTTAGGAGGCATGACAGAAAGTCTACAACATAATTTGTTGAAAGATATCAATAAGGTACTTATACAGAGCACAAGGTAGTCAGTTTTACCATTCTCAAACAGACGTGATACAATATAGATGACAGTATAGACAATAGACTAAATTGTTGTTTCAACCATGATATATTTCTTTAAAAAATACAGACACAGAGAACCATATAAAACTTTGATATTACTATTATATTTATCTAAATTAAAAACAAGATAGACGCAAAGTTTGTGAATAACAATTTGGTTTTTAGGATAAACAAAGGAACCAGAGAATCTATACTTAGTATATGACTATTAATGGATAAAAATATTGAAGTCTAGAAAATTACATGGTACATTTTATTTACAGACTACAGCAAGGCCTTCGACAGAGTCAAGAAGAAAAATTAATTTAATGCCTCCAAGAAATAGGACTAGATAGAAAAGACATCAGATTAGAAATATATATTGAGAATGAACTGCGTCGATAATGTGTGAAAACAGCTACTCACCTTAACGGAGAATAGGAATGGCTAAAATTACTTTCAATGACATGAAAATATTAACATCACAAATCACAAACTAAAAATAAGAATTGTAAAATGCTTAAATCTATTAGGCATTAATTCATGATGAAAAAAATGTACATAATGAACAAACAAATGGAAGACAGAATTAATGCTTTTGAAAAGTGGATATGTACAATAATAAGGAGAAATTCATGGAAAGAAAAGAAAATGAACAAAGAGGATCGGCTATGTATGAAAAAAGTTACAATTAAAGGAAATAAAAATCAAACAAATAAGGTATTTTAAACATATTAAAAGATGTGACATCTTTTTGAAGAACATACTAGAGGGTAAAATTGAGCAGAGGTGAGCAAGATGTAGGCAGAGATACAAGTGGGAGGGAAATTTCATGAGAAATGAGATGGACAGAATATAGTAGAAGAGTGCACCATCAAAGGAAGAGACAAAGCATGTTAGAGGTCCACTGCAGCCAACGTTTGTTGCAGGGAAGGCACTTGATGATGATGATATTTTTTATTTTTTTAAAAATGTTCTTTAGTCTGTTTTGTATACTCTCACCTATATTTTTTCTAGTCAATTAGTCTGAAACTGTTTGTCAAAGATAAAACTCACTACCTTGTGTTCTGTTAAGTACTTTACTAGTTATATAGTTTTGCTATAGTCTCACTATAGTACACAAATTCTCCTATCTAGGAAGCAAATTAACACTCAACTGTGATGTCATGACAAAAATTATAACTGGCATTGCCCTAGCATCAAGTGCATTTAACAGACTGTCTAATATCTGGAAGTCAAAGTCAATCAGCATACGCACGAAAATGCGCTTATTCCTGCGTTATTCCGGTGCTATCATATGGATGCGAGAGCTGGAAAAGCTCTTTATCTTCAGAAAAGAAATTACAGAGTTTTGAGAACAAATGTCTTCGTAGGATAACTAACTCCCATTGGAGTCAATTCAAATCAAATGATAAAATCAGAGAGACACATCAAAATTTCATCACAGATGTTATCAGAAAACGCCGTTGGTCCTACATCGGGCATGTCCTACGCACAGACACCAACAATACACCACCAATCTCTTGAATGGGTACCTACAGGCAAAAGAGCAAGGGGTAGACAAAAAGAAACACTCAGAAGAACAATACTTAGAGAAAGTAAAACAACAAATATTCATACTTTTCAAGAACTGCACAGAATAGCTTTGAACAGACAGAATAGAGAGATCTGACCTCTGCCCTATGCTCTAACTTCAGCGCAAAAGCAAAATGAATGAATGAATGAAATAGTCTCACTAATTGTTAAAACTAGAGGTATTAAGTTATGGAAGTCTATGATTGTTAGATTCCCACAGGAGAGAGAGAATGCCACTATATTACATATTGTTCTATTTTCAGAAACCATCAATAGTCATTGCTATATTGTATGTACATATTACTAATAATAGCTGTTGCTTTCTTCACTGTGTACACAAATAGTTCACTTCAGTATGTACACATTACTGTCACATCTATGCCTTCACTGTGTATACACCATACTATTGTAGTTATGATTTCTCATTATGTACACATTACTATCGTGTTTATGCTTCTACACTGTACACATTACTATCACGATTATGCTTACTTCACAATGTACACATAACTATAGTGGTATGCTTTCTTCACTGTGTGCACATTAGTATCGTGATTATACTTCACTATGTACACATTACTATTGTAGCTATGATCTGTTCATTGTGTGCACATTACTACGTAATATAACAATATACTTTTACCATGCCTAGTAATACTAAAACAGTTCAATACCATGTATAATATATATATATCACATGAATTTTCCTTCCAGTTACATCAAAAATTCGCAATCTAAAGGAATACCACTACAAGATAACAAATAATATTGCCCCACTGCCTACAGGTGTAGACATTGCTAACACTTTGAAACACTTCTCTCAAACTCTTCTCAGGTGAGTGTTGTGAATTTCGTTTTAAGATGTACTTTGATTTCTATAATTTGATAGTAATAATAAAGTAAAGATATTGGTAAGATAGGTTACGAACTAGTACCATAGCATATGGTTTTCCATAAGTATTCAGCTGCCTAGTCCGTGGGTGACCATATACCACATGACTAGTATTGCCTACTGCACTTGATCAGTAGTGATGGTACCATTCCTCGACCTCAGAGTATGAGCCCTGTTACCCTTTTGGTGTCTGGATGAACCGTGAGAGTAATTTTTATTTCAACCACAGATAACAAATGGACTCGTTTCATTAGGTAGATTACATTAAAACTATAAAACAAAGGAGTATGATTAAAACATAAGTCTTACATTTTATATTTTTATCTTCAGGTCTGTCTCACCATGCCAGATTTTCTGGCTTGTTGACAGGACAAAGTCCGTAGCTTTTTCTAGCTTGAGGTGGAAGTTTATCTGGCCAGCAGTTGTCTTTGCAAGCTATCAGTCTTTAAGAATATGTTAATGTTCTTGATTCTGATTGCATATGCAAATTCATTTCCATATAGAATCCTTCTTCCTTGTTCATCAGTCAGTCATCAGGTGACAATCACTAGGTTTAATTAACTGTAATTTGCTTCAAGTCATCCATGGAACCCTTAAGGTCCGGATGATGTGTTGTCTAAATAAGTCATATTTTCTCCCTCTCGTCTTGGTAGAGTTGACATGCATGAAGAATGTGCTCAACAGCCTCTGCCTCAGTCCATAGTTGCACAGGTCTGTCTGACAAATTTGAGTCTTCTATACATTTAACATCAGTCTGTTGTAGTCAGTTCATAGTCTGAAAATAAGGGTTGGTTCTGTGCATGACATTTGATGGTAATGATCATTTGATACTGTAGTTTGGTGTGCCTGTTTCCACTTTTCCTTGAATTCTGCTTTTATCATAGTCTTACATTTATGATATGAGATGTCACTTTCTGTTTTCTCTAGTGATCATCCTTCCCCTGCCAAGAAACAGCAAGGAACCGTAAAGTGTTAGATGTGACTCTTCAGTCTTTCATAGACAGTTCTTAGAAAAAAACAGAGCTGTATGCTGGTGCCTATGAAGATGACAGATTGAGTTAGATCTATTCCCCTTATTCACATCTACCTTATACTTTACAGTATATTCGGGATGAGTTATTTTTATGCCTTCTTGTATGAACAGCAAATGAGGCTTAATTCTTCTAGAAAAAGCAGTGAATGTTGCTCCTTTCTATCAAGCTGATGTGCCCAAATAATCTCTAAACAATAATTTCAAGCTATAATGTTGTTATGAAGCATTTTATGTCTTTGATGTTTACTCTTCTCATTTCCTGGTTTAAATTTGTCTCTGTCCACTTTATTCTCAAAATCTTTCTGTATTATCTCATCTCAAAGGCAACTATTTTCTTTGCCACTGACTTGCTCAGTGTTCATGTTTCACAACCATATATTGCCACCAGGCATATATGTGATCTAATTGTTGCATGCATATTTATCTTATGTCTTATTTTTAATTTATTCCATTGTGTACAAATTATTTTTCATAAAATCTTTTACAAACATAAGCAAGGATGAATTCTATATTGGATCTGAAAATTCTAAACTTTGTTCTTGTGTTTAGGATTTTTTATTTTAATTTTTTATGAACACCAGTAATGTTTTTTATAATCCAGGTTCTGTACTCTTTGATTTCTAAACTTTTCCTCGTGATCATTGTAACTTCTTAAATATTCAAGGTGTTCTATCTTTTCTATTGCTTAGCCTTCTGGATACACATTTTCCTTTTACATCTTTTATTTTTGTATGATTGATTTCAAACTCCACTTTTTTAGCCATTGAATATATAATCTTTATTTTTTTGGCTATTTGTTTACATTGTCACTTATAGGGGCTATTCTTTTGTTACTGCATGTTTTTTTGTGAAGGAGTCCAAGGAAGCTTTCTATGGGCTGTCGAAATAAAGGCCACTTTTCTATAGCAGATGCTG
This sequence comes from Meghimatium bilineatum, assembly GCA_034231615.1. Lineage (NCBI taxonomy): Eukaryota > Metazoa > Mollusca > Gastropoda > Stylommatophora > Philomycidae > Meghimatium > Meghimatium bilineatum. The sequence continues at coordinate 29,149,170 of CM067313.1, read as the reverse complement.
CAACATATACAGGAAGGATTTTTATTTTACCTCTGAAAAAAAATCAGGGGCTATGTCATTTGTAAAAATTCAAGATTTTCTAGCTGAGTCATATCATATAATGTATTGTATAAAACTGTGTTAAGAAAATATTTTAGTATAGTTCTGAAAGAGAGTCAGCGTTGCTAAAATTCACTCTGAATGCTGTGAAATGGCTATGGAGGTTTTTAACATAAGACTGTTGGGTCATGAAATTTCTCTTATGATGTGGCTCAAGAAATATCACTCTTGATCATAAAAAAATATCTAGTATTTAGTATAACATCAAGCTGAGTATTGTTTCTTGAGACTAATGGGAATTGAACCAGTCCGATCAACAGCACCAAATCGCCTAGCAACAATTGCACACACGTTCTTCCGTACTTGACTAACCACATCTCCAAAAAGAAGATGCGATTTCATCAAGCCATTCAAACCGTGCACACAAAGTCACCCGAACGGACCAATCAAGACAAGGACTATTACAACAACAACAAACATCCCGTACAGGTATTGAAATATCCTCAGTAACAACAAACACATAACATAATATCCGTATTATGCTGACGTTGAACGGACTGTTCCATTCTCGTTAGTCTCAAGAATTTTTAAAAATTGTCCTCTGGCTTCCTACATAAATTTACTTGAGTATTGTTTGTTGTGTGTTTTACATGAGTACTTTTGTTTTCAATAGTGTTCTGAAAGATGTGCCAAATATTCCTGTGGAAAGCTATGGGGTACGACAAAGAGACAGTGTTCGCCAGTCCATCTTTCCAACATTAAACTACACAGGCCTGTATCAGGCTGTTTTGAGCATACTTGATCTGATGCCAGTAGTACAGATTGGACAGTTGGGTGTGTATTTAATAAGTATTCTAATATCTTTATGATGTAATAACTTTCATATGAAAATGTTCAACTGTGTAGTTAAAATTGCATTTTGTCCTTTTGGTTTGATTAGGAAATTCTATCATCTTGCGACTTCCTCGGAGAGCACAGATCTTCACAATGCTTTTTTTTCATACGTATGTGTCTTTAGTTGTCATCTCGAGTTCTGCCCATGTTTTACGCATACCTCGTATATCTGAATCTATGCGTATGTTTATCACATACAGTATCAGTGCCTATTGGTTTGTACTATGTTCTGTGTTTGTACAACATGAAAACCTGAGGAAATTATCATACTTGCGCAATGTATATAGTTGTATTGTGTTTCAATCAAATGAGTCTATATTCCATAGTTGTGAGAGAGAAATATGGTTTAACTCTTAGTGAAAGCGGACCATGGACAATAGGGACATTTATGGAAAAATGACAAATAGGTTGTCACTTGGTCCACTATGAGTTTAATAAATATCAGAGCATCCGTTGGTTTTTTTTTAATACCGATTTGTAATCTTTTCTTACTTTACTTTTCACCCTCTTGTTTTGCCTTTCAGCATCAAGTTGGAGTAATTTTCTTTACAAGACAGTGATCGGTAAAGCATGCAGTGTTTTGATCATTGTTCATGCTGTCACCCCACATAGCCAATGTTTTCAGGATCTGACTATTTGTATTTTTTCTGCTATATCAGGATATCCATGTTCTTTGAGGTTAGCTGTTTGGAGGTTGTATCATTTGTATGATGGAACTAACAAATTCTTATTTTTGTTTGTATATGGGATCTCCATGGCCTAGTTATGCAATTTGGCTTGTATTCACAAGTTTGAAACTGTAATGTGACATCTTGTTTACAAATCCATATTTTTAAGAAAAATCCCGATATAGCTTGAAGCTACAGAGTTATATGTTATGAGTTGTAATCTCAAAGAGCAGTTTGGTGCTTTGTTGAAAAGGGTCATCATCCTCAAAACCATAAATCTTCAGGGTACTACGGACTCTACTCTGGAAACATCAACACAAAAATCTCACCATGCTTCTGATTGCTGTGAAGTGCGGTACATATGTACTCTGAAGGGTGGTATGTATGTACTCTGAGGGGTGGTACATATGTACTCTGACGGGTGGTTATATATATATATATATACTCTGAGGGGGTGGAGTATGTATGGGGAAAGCTCATATACTATAAAGTAAATCCTCTTGTCTTTTGAGCCCTTATATTTTAAGGATGCTTACTAATTGAACTAGTCGAAACAACGAAACAAAAAAAAATCAAAAATACCAAAAAAATTACGGCATAAAAATACTAAAACTAGAAATAGAAAAGGCAATAGAAACAATTGAATGTGAAATGACTGCTAGCTTTAACAACATAACAACAGACATAATAAAAACTCTAGATGAATTTAGTGTGGAAACTATCGTAGTTTCCATAGTTTCATTGCTGCAATGGCATGTATACAGCAGGTCACGTACCTGAAGATTTAATAACACCATTAATTATACCATTACCTAAGAAACCCAATGCAGTTAATTGTACAGAATATTACACAATCAGTTTAATGAGTCATATAATCAAAACACTACTGAAAACAACACATGAAAGAATTAAAAACAAAATAGACATAGAAGAAAAGTTTGTTTATAGTAAAAAGGGAATTATAGAAGCTAACATTAGTATCAGAATATTAGTGGATACATATAGTGAAGTCCAAACTAAGTATCTACATTTGGTTCCTAAACTACATCAAGGCTTTCATAGGAGTTATACAAGAAACATTTATTGAATGCCTCCAAGAAATATGTTTAGATGGAAAAGATATCAGACTGATCAGAAATATATATATATATATTGGAAGAAAACTGCATCACGATGCGAGAGTAGCTACTCACCATACAAAGAAATGAAAAGAGGAGTAAAACAATGTATTTTATCATCAATACTATTTAATAGACATCCACCATTTAATGAAAGTGATAAAATACTGAATGTATTAGTTAACTGAAGTCTGCATCAATATGGAAAATCCGTACTAGTTGACACCTATGAAATAGCTGCAAGACCAAATTAATACCTTTGAGATGTGGATACATAGAAGAGTAGGAAGAACTTCATGAAAAGATAATAAAAGAGACAAAGAGGTTCTAACACCGAACATGAAAAATACAAATTAAAAGAAATAAAAGATTAATTAAACAAATAAAGTATTTTTTACATTTTAAAAGACATGACACCTTGTTGAAGACCTTTCTTAAAGGTAGAGTCGAGGAGCTCAAGCAAGACATAGGTATTGATGCAAGTGTGAGGGAAATATAAGATTAATAAGATATAGTCTATTCAAAGTGCACCACCAAGGCAAGAGATATAATATATTTGAGGCCCGTTAGAGTCAAACTTCGATGCAGAGATGACACTTGATGATGATGTGTACCCTTATTTGTTATTGATTGTTCAGCTGACTTCATGTAGGTACAAGCATACATGCAGGTTAGATTCATGGTCTCTCTCAGCAGATATCTCTTTAATTAATGCTGTATACCTATAAATAATATCATTCATTATTCATATTGCACTTTTTAGTTGAGTATATTGTCTTATTTTAATGTTATTTATAATCTTTATATTCTGTTTGGTGACAGCATTAGGGGAAGCTATTTTGAATGTTTTGGGCTGGTTGGTGCCATTCCTCGACCATGATCTCCTGGACACACTTCCCTATACTGTAGCCTCAACTCTGGCCATTTTTCCACCGACTCTTCACAAAGATACCATTAACCTGCTATGCACAAGTCTGCTTCCAATGACCTTGAGTAAGAGAGTATATTATGTTTTAAAAATTATAGAAGCAAGATAGGAAATTTCTTTAAAACGAGCAAACACAATGTTGTTTATGATTGTTTATAGTTGCAGCTTAGCATTGTCTTGAGTCTAAGATGTATTAATGGTTAGCAAACCAGATATATGAATATCCCACTCATTTCCAATTGGGAAAATGAATATAGAATATTATAATATAGAAGCATTGAAGATTTACTATTAAATAAAAATCTTAATGCAGCATACAATATTTGAACCAGATCCGCTCAGATGACATCAATTAATATTGAATCTTTTTAGGTATGCGTTGTGGTCAAAGACAGAAAATATGTTGACTCAAGTTGCAAGGTGATTGGGTGCCATCTGAATTGACCTGGTTCAAATCCCATTTGCTGCATTATAAGTTTTCACCTCCAAGTGGAAGTCCTAAAATTGGTTGCATCATTGAGGTCTAGCTAAATGAGTATGTTTCAAGGAGGGAAGAAAAATCAGTCTAAAAATGTCTGCATCAGAAACATACAGTGGACAAAGAGGTGCAAACTGTAAAGTATGTTATAATGTAATACACACCCTTTAAGGGAAAATTAAATAATAAACAACAACTGAAGTACATCCTATGTAGGACATTGTTATTTAACTATTGTTGAATTTGTAGACGTTACTAGGACTTTCAATTGCATTGTCAGTACAGTGTGTACGATTGTCATTTGAAACATGAGAAGTTCCACTGAATTACATTTGTGAGGTGCGTGCACCAACCACACTTTACCACAGAGTAAAGAGGTGGGAAGAAGAAAATATTTAACTTTTTTACAGTTTTGTTCCATTTCTTCTTCGGCGATCATCCTGTTTTGTTCCATTTGACATGGGACATAGAAATATGTGTTTATTAAATCAGTATTTAGAATCTTTTCATTATAATAAGGATATTTTTTAATAAGATATCAACTTATAACATATCTTGTTATAAGGCAAAAGCGCTATTTCATTTGAACTTCTCGATCGTTTTTGCTATCTTCTTGTTATTTTTTTCCATTTTTTGCTTAGTATAGGTTTATTATATTATTATTATTATTAGACCTATATCACACTTCATCTACCTCTCACCACCTATCTCACAACAACTATGCCATTTTCTCCTTAAAACTAAACATTATTGCACTTTTTCTTTCCACTATACATTGGTGAGACCATTCTATTATATTGATCATACTGTTTGTTTATTTATAGTTTCTTGTTAAAGGTCCCTACTGGACCATAACATAGAACAAGTTCTTGTTTTATGCGTATTATTTTGTTGACAGTATTTTACATTTGGTATTTTTTATATTTATTAGTTATATTAGTAATCAGTGACAATAATACATTATCATTGGTGTTATCAATCAATCAATCAATAAACCCATAACCCTTCAGGGTCGTAGGGGTACCACATTGGATGCTTCAGCACACAGAGTCCTCCAGCGAATTCTATCGTCAGCGATGCGGATGAGTGTGGAAATATCTAGCCCTGTCCATTCCTTGATGTTGTCTGTCCATGTCTTTATTTGTCCTCCTCTGCTTCTTCTACCCTCGACAGTTCCCTGCAGTATTGTTTTTGACAAGGAATCGTGCCTGCATACATGTCCGAACCATGCTAGTTTTCGTCGTTTCACTATTGAAAGCAATGGCTCCTGGACACCTGCACACATCTCTACTTTATTTCTTACGTACACATTGGTCTTATGTTCCCTATAGGAAATTCGTAGAATTCTTCTGTAGCATTTATACTCGAAAGCCTGTAATCTTCTCTCCATGTCCGCAGTGAGTGTCCAACTCTCACAACCATACAACACAACAGAAAGCACCAGCGACCTATACAGTTTGATTTTCACTCCAACACTGATGTTGCTTTTCCAAATCACAGTTAGCCTTGACAATGACGCTAAAGCCATCTCCAGCCTTATTTTTAGTTCTGCTTTGCATTTACCATCGCTGCATATACTGGATCCGAGGTATTTGAAGGTATTCACCTCTTCAAGCTTGTGTCCATTCATCATGATATTAGTCTGGTTCACCAATATCTGTTTAATGATATTGGTGTTATAAATACATCTTAAAGCAGAATTCAGAGCATACTATATCATGTCACATAGTACAATTTACTCTTCTGTTACTCAAATCAATTACTCAAAATGTTTACTTAACTTGATGATGATGTTCCTCCTTCGCAAGCGAAGATGAGCATGGCATGATAAACACATTAAATGCAATGAGAAAATTTTAATTGGTAATTAACTCATTTGGTTTGTGAGTTTGTAGATGCCCGATGAGTCCGATTCGTGCACGAAAAGTTCTTTTGCAATGCATGCAGGAGTGCTGAAGTTTCGGGGTAAAAGAATTTTCAGATTTTTCCTTTCGCTTCTTGCACTTGTGGATTGCCCGCAGTGTTTGTTCTTTTTCAAATTTCATGATGCCAGCAGTGATCTGGGTGTGCCAGGCTGAGCGATCAAGTGCTGTAGTCTCCCAGGAGCTAGGATCAATGCTGCAGTGCTTGAGAAAGCTTTTTAGGTGATCATTGAAGCGCATTTTCTGCCCTGCACTTGAACGTTTACCTTCGCACAGCTCCCCATAGAATAATCTCTTTGGAAGGCGCTTGTCTGGCATACGGACGATGTGGCCAGTCCAGCGGAGTTGGGACCTAGTCAGCATTGCATGGATGCTTTGCATACGGGAATTCTGAAGAATTTCCTTATCTGGTACACGATCCTGCCAACGTACTCCCATGTGGCTTCGTAGGCACAGAAGATGAAAAGAGTTAAGCTGTCAAACGCATCTCGCATAGACAGTCCAGGATGACACAGCATAAAGCAGTGTTGGTAGAACCACTGCGCGGTAAAGTTCCAACTGAGTTGTCAGACTGAGACCACGCCTGATCCAGACGTTGGCACAAAGGCTCCCGAATGCTGCACTGGCATGAGCAATATGCAGGGCAACATCCTCATCAATTGTCGCAGTTTGTGATAGTGTGCTGCCGAGATATACAAACTTATTGGCAGTATTAAGTTTTTGTCCCTTTACTGTGATCACTGGTTCTGTGTAGGCGACACCTGGCGCTGGTTGATACATTACTAATGTCTTCGCGATGCTGATGGTGAGACCGAATGCATCACAGGCCAAAGAAAAGAGGTCCATGCTGTTTTGCATGTCTTTCAGACTGGTAGCATTTAATGCACAATCGTCGGCAAACAAGAGGTCGCGAACAATGTCCGTTTTAGTTTTAGTCTTGGCCTTCAATCTACTAAGATTGAATAGTCCTCCATCAGCTCGATAGCGAAAACAAATTCCTGCACTGTTATTCCGGAAGGCATCATTTAATATAGCAGAGAACACCATGCTGAGGAGTGTCGGAGCCAGTACGCAACCCTGTTTGACACCGTTAGTCACTGGAAAGGGGTCACTCAAAGGAGGAACTCCAAAATTTACTAGTTGCCATTTCTGATGCCTTCAGTCAGTTTGGATTAACAATTATTAAAAAGAAGATGTGCAAACTTTGATGCAGGCTGCCATTAAGCTATCATTAAGCTGTCATTAAACTGCCATTAAGCTATCATTAAACTGTCATTAAACTATCATTAAGCTATCATTAAGCTGTCATTAAACTGCCATTAAGCTGTCATTAAACTGCCATTAAGCTGTCATTAAACTGCCATTAAGCTGTCATTAAACTGTCATTAAGCTGTCATTAAACTGCCATTAAGCTGTCATTAAACTGCCATTAAGCTATCATTAAACTGTCATTAAACTATCATTAAGCTATCATTAAGCTATCATTAAACTGCCATTAAGCTGTCATTAAACTGCCATTAAGCTGTCATTAAACTGCCATTAAGCTGTCATTAAACTGCCATTAAGCTGTCATTAAACTGCCATTAAGCTGTCATTAAACTATCATTAAGCTGTCATTAAACTGCCATTAAGCTGTCATTAAACTATCATTAAGCTGTCATTAAACTGCCATTAAGCTGTCATTAAACTATCATTAAGCTGTCATTAAACTGCCATTAAGCTGTCATTAAACTGCCATTAAGCTGTCATTAAACTATCATTAAGCTGTCATTAAACTGCCATTAAGCTGTCATTAAACTATCATTAAGCTGTCATTAAACTGCCATTAAGCTGTCATTAAACTGCCACAAATTGTCATTGATGATGATGAGCTATAGGTAGTTGACCACTTTCTTTATAGCTGGGGTCTTCCCCACTCCAAAAAAATTATACAAGAGCTCTATTGCTCATAGTTTCTGGAGATCAAAACAATTTTCACTAACAACACTACTGACAAATGGCTGATCTGAAGTATCACAGTGTTCCTGGCAGTGAAATGTTGGCTGTGGTACAATCTTTACACTTACAGTTTGTGGGGTTAACAACAGACTGTTCCATATGACCCCAATGGACACCCATAATTCAATTTCAAAATCACTGTCGAATCACATGATCATGGGGGGGGGGGGGGGGAGTAAAAACCCTAATTTTGTACTTTGTGCTAGAACTTCAGCAAATTTTCCAACCCTTATGACTTTTTGAGATAGCAGACTTGAGCATCTGTCACTTGCCCTAAATTCAATGATACCACTTTCCAAGACCAGCAACAGAGTAGGATCCTATCTCTTTAGTTCCAATTACTCTTCTTCTTCTTCTTATTATTATTATTTTCATTATTGTCATTATTATTATTATTATTATTATTATTATCATGAGCCACTGCTCCACTGCCACATAGTGATCCCTGACAACAGGCTGTAACACGGTAGTCTGCTAAAGGAGTATGAATTTAAAAAAGGAGACACTCCAGCACCCTAAAAATGCAGTGCTAAAATTGGATGTGTTGGATCAAAAAAGCACAGATATTGCCTCTTTAAATATATTGATGATAGCATTGAAAGACTGATTCTGGAGGGCAGAGTGCCAGATAAGAGAAGAAGAGGAAGACCAAGAAGATTATGGACCAGTAACATCGTAGAATGTATTGTATGAGCATGTCTCAGACCTGCTTGCTTGCCAGGAAAGAGATGCGTTGAATGAAGACAACGTTCTGGAAAGAATGTCACTTGATATATTGCTAATAATATGTCACTTGATATATTGATAATATTGTAGTTTTTTTGGTTTTGTTATTGTTAATATTTAATTAATATTAATATTTAATATAAAATAATTTGTTATTGTTAATATTTAATTAATATTAATATTTAATATAAAATAATTTGTTATTGTTAATTTGTTTTACTGAATGAAGATAACGTTCTGGAAAGAATGTCATTTGATATATATAGGAATGTGCCGGAGAGAATATTTGAGACAAGAGATACAGAGACAGATCTATGAAGTATAGGGAACAGCTAGACAGAGGGAGTGAGACAAAAGAGTATGTCACTTGATATATTGATATAAATATATACTGCTAATCAGCAGAAGTTTAATAACCAGAAAAAAAAAATGATTAAAGCACTTGTTGTTTTCAGAATGTATTTGTTTGTCATTTCACAGATTCAGAGTCTGGTGAAGATCCAACTTATGCTAGTGAGTCAGCGGCTGCTATCATAACAATGGTATTTCAGCATACAGAGAATGGAGGTACTGTTGATAGACCCAATAGTATAATGTTCAGTATTTTTGTTAAATCTAACAAATGCTCATTGAATGCTTTCTTGCTATAGAAGACTCATAAATGCACTATTTACACTGCTATTGTAGAATCATCCCTTATGAAATAGACTGCAGCTGTCATATCATATGTCTTGAATACCTGTAGCAGATACGAAAAACATGGCAGTTCTTTCTTCCTCCTTCCCATAGGTACACAGTTCCCTTCATAGCTGAGAGCATAGGATTTTCAGAATTGTGTTATTAGCTTTGTTTAATCCGTATTTATTTATTCCTAATACTAAAATAATGTTTCTGTCATTAAACTTTATATTGAAAGAGCAATTTAACAAACTTTAAAAGTTATCAATAGTCTCTGGCGATTGTACATGATGCGCCTTTGACGCATTGGTCATGGGGGATAAGCAGTGAGTGATATGGCTGTACAGACTATTCTGCAATTGAAGTATTTTCATATTTTTCTGCAAGGGTGCAGGGAAGTCAATTTGATGCACTTATTGTGGAAACAATTTAAAAATATTATAATTTGGAAATGTTGAAGCTATTACCCAAAAATACAAAGCCTTGCACAAAACTTAAACTTCTAAAAACCACATTAATTTAGAAATATATTAATTTCCACATTATCTGATAAAAATTCAAATGTTTCAGAGCATATACAATATTTTTTGTTTCCATTTACATTTTCTGAAGCTTAAGTTATTTTGGGAAAACATCCCCTTGTCTTATCAGCTGAGAAGTAATCTTCATAACCGATAACCAAGTCACCTCATAAAGTCAATTGTCAATGCTCAAGAAATAGACATTAGTTGTCCCATTATTATGCAGCTTCAAAACATCATATTTCAGATGTGAGAAAAGAATATATTTCATCTTTGCTGTCTTTGCAATAGAATGAACATCAGGTGGTAGGACAAAATCACAAACATTATCATAAATTGTAGAAGCAACCAGCAATAGATGATTAAGATATTTGGGTCATGTGCGAAAAATGAACAACAACCATATTCCACAGGCAGTATTGTGGTGAACTTTTGGAAGGGAAAAGAATTAGAGCCAGATCACTCCTGACATACAAAGATGTATGCAAGGCCTGAAGAAAGTAATAAAGATATTTCTATTGATCACAATTCCTGAGAAAAATGTGACAGAAGTCTGTGGTGCATGGAGGTGCTAAGGTGCAGAAACTTTTGAAATTCTTTTGAAGGACTTGCTAAAACACAAGCAATATACACAAAAAGCAAAGGTCAGCGCTAAATAACAGTGATTAATTCATTCTACAACTAAACATATGAAGATGCCAAAGAACAGTGTAAGAGATGAAAAAGGTCATACATACAGTTTTGATTATTTTCACTTTAAACTACAATTAAATTTTAAAGTTGCATTCAGTTTTAAAAACAGTATTATATACCATTATGTTTTCCATATGTTTGCAATGCAAGCATCAATAATCTGATAATCTGATAGTCTGTGTGTTCATTGTAAAGCTGATCGACCTTGTGCTTTACCTAAGTACTACTATCAATTTGTATTAGGAGAAAGCTCAGAAATATTAATGTAAAATTGAAATTCAATGACTAATGACCAGTCAATATATACTGAAGACCTGCAGTAAGATAGAGGAGATGAACAAACAAGGAAGAAGTGATAGTATGTTCAGAGAGATGAGAACTCTAACAGGCGATTTCAAGCCAGCACTAAACATCATTCAAGACAAACATGGTAACAAATTGACAGAAAACAAAGTTATCATAGAATGATTGAAATAATACTGTAAGGAAATGTATGAGGAAATCCACAAAAACACAGACAATAACACTCATAATAGCAGTGAAATAGAACCAGAATCCAGTTTAGATGAAGTCAGATGGGCCATTAAAAACCTGAAGAGAGGGAAATCTCCAGGGTGTGATAATATAACTGCTGAAATGATCCAGGCAGGAGGAGAAACCACCATCATCATCTATCACACACTCTGCACAAATATCTGGAAAAGTGAAGTTTGGCCTAATGAATGGACGCGATAAGTCTACATATCACTACCAAAGAAGAGAAATATAACACTACAAATATGCACATATAAATACAGAACTACAACTACAGAACCATTGCACTGATAAATCACACCAGAAAAATACTACTTGGTATCATCATGAAAAGACTACAACATAAGATGGAAGAAGAGTTAAATAAAGCACAGACAGGGCAGAGGCACCAGAGACCATATATTCAATATGCAGAACATCATAGAGAAATGCAGAGACTTTAATGTCAACATCTACACATGCTTTATTGACTACACCAAGACATTTGATTGTGTATAACATCAAAAGCTTTGAAATACATGGGTTTCCTAATACACCTAATCTGCCTCATAAAACATTATATCAAGACCAGAAAGCAGCCGTGAGAGTAAATAGGGAAATATCTGGTTGGTTCAGTGTGGAAAAATGTCAGACAAGAATGTGTCCTATCACCATATCTCTTCAACATTTATGCAGAGAACATAATGAGGAATGTAAGAAATGACCAAGAGAGAAATAACTTTGATTCACTCAACATCGGAGGTCACGAGATACCAGAACTAAGATATGCCTATGATACAATATTATTGGCAGACAATCAAGCAGGTCTCGACCACCTCATAAACTCCATTAAAGAACATTGTGAAAAACAAAACCTATTTCTAAATGGAAACAAGATCAAGATTATGACAAGTGACAAAATCACTAGCAAGTTCTCAATCAGTATCAACAACAGCGAATTAGAGTAATCAGTTTTGAATACCTTTTTTCTCTTATCAACAGTAGTGTGGATTGCTATGAAGAAGTCAGAAGAGGTTTGTTATCGAGTCAAAAGAAGCTGATACAAATGAAAAACATATAACTGAGCTGCTGCAAAACAACAAAACTAACATTTCTAAGAGCTTGCATATTCCCAGTGGCAATATCAATATATGGGTGTGAATCCTGGACAATCATCAACAAAATGACAAATAAAATAGCAGCATTTGAAACAAAATGTTACAGAAAAATTCTCAGAATACCATGGACCAAAAAGATCACCAATGTAGCCATCCTGAGAGATATGAATATGAAAGAAAACTGGCTAAACAGCATGGGTTTTTCCATAAAACTACAATATTTTGGCTTTATCAAATGCCAGATACAAGTTATACATTTTTACAAGTTTAACATTTTAACACTGAATGAGACAAGATTCTGGATAAAGACCAGCTTACAGAAAACAGAGGAGGTACACATTTTTTGGAGTGGTCACCAAAGCTCCAAGCTTTTCAGAGCTTGTATCAGGAGTTGGGTTCACAGTTAAAGTCAACCTTGTACTAGGGCTTCCAAATGGGTTCAATATGTTTGTTTCAATAGTTGCTAGCAGTTAGATGCAGTTCATGATGAAGAGGTGATATTAGAATTAGTAGATGTGTGTATAATTTGTGACATAAAAGTCACAGAAAATAATGATGCAATCATATTAAGAGAAAACATTTTTTTATAACATGAAAAGACAATGCATTCTCCGGAAACTCTTGCATGCTAGAATCTGATGCAATTTACATGGCATTCTTATTTTGTTCCTGTGACCCAATATTCTTATTGTAAAACTAAACACAAAAAATATTCACTATCTACTCCTTTCAGCTCACCAGGATCTATGTTAATGGTCTTTTCTGTGAATAGTATTTATGGTTCAGTTTGACTTATAATCTTCTATTTATTGAAATAAAATTATTGATTGCATTTATTCCAGTTAATTTTTGTTATTTTTTGAGTCATGTAATTATTTTATTCAAACTTTTTTTTAAACAGCATTTCATTCTCAAATCCTGGAATGTTTTATGAGCATGAAGAAAAATATTGTAAAGGTAATTTTCTTTCAATAATTTATATATGTTTTTCACCCTCTCGTATGCTGATTACATTCTAGTGCACCATCATGGTTTAGAAATAAGATAAATTGTTCAGGATCTACAGAGTGAAATGAATCACATTGGCCAGTGATATAATACATCAGGATTTCTGGTGAATCCAATTAAACTAGCCATGAGATGTTCTCTTTGAATAACCACATCGTCCATGCATTAATGCCTCCTACCAATCTATGTGATGAGATAGTACACAGATCATCATCTTTAAAATATATGGGAATACTTTTTGACAGATGTTTGTGTTTCAATGAGCATGTCAGTTAAGGGAGGAACACTGGCTCACAAAGACAGAAATCCACAGAAAATTGTATGGAAGCACTGAGGAGATTTCAAAAACAGCAGCAATTATAAAAAAAACCAGAGTTGTAGACATAAAATACTGCGAATGATGAGAAGATAAAAATAAACATGTAAATTAAACAATCCTCAGATTTCAAAAGTGTTGACCATGTGTTGGCTGCCATTTTTTGTAAACAATGACTTCTTGCACTGCTATATCAAAGATTAGTCCTGTCTGTGATAAAGTATGCCTGGGAATACATTTTTATATAATAGTGAGCAAGGAACCTGCTGATCTATCTGGTACTGGAACAAAGAAACACATGCCATTCTCAACAAATAGCGCATTGTTGTATATGGCCAACACATTTAATTTTGTGAAAGCACTTTAACCTGTAGCAGTCCAAGAAATATTGTGCAACTTTCTCAGGAAACCGGCCATTTCTTATGATTTCTGGAAGTTTTTGCTTTTTTGGCATAACTTCTTTTTATTATTGATTTCAAATTCGGAGATAATAGAGATACATGGATGCTGGTATTGTGGTGTTGTTTGTGTGTATCAGTGGAACTACAAACATAAACAATAACAAAAACACATGCACATAATAACTAACAATTTCCTGACAGGCCTAGACTAGACCTAATCCAATCACAGAGCCAAGAATGATAATAGCCAGTGTTATGTTGGCAACCAGTGGACAACCAACATGGACAGTGAAGACAATGGCAAAAACATATGCACAAAAAGTACTTGCCAGTATAGAGTTAATCCATATCTGTAACAGCAACTATCAATATAGATCTGTACATCTTGTCAACTGATTATCAACTAATCAATCATATATATACCATAATATAATAACACACTGAAGTCTTCAAAATCTTCGTCCAAAATCAGCATCCATGAAGAGTTAATGAACAATGGCATCACTGAAGTTTGTTCCATACAGTATGGATTGCAAACATGAAGAGGTTGAATAGATTATTTCTTCTTCTTCTTCTGCGTTCGTTCTCAAACTCCTGCAGATTAGCAGGATGTAGTCTGGAGAACGGAATGCGTTGTGTCATGATTTACAGCATTGCTGTGATATCTGTGCCTTTTGGCCTGACACATCTGACTTCAGCATGGCTTTGGGTCACTGACCCTATATGGGATGGGACAGCCAACTCCATCCCATAACCTCTTTAGTTGCCTCTTACGACATGCATGGAAGGTAAGCAGTGTTGCTATTCTTTGCTCCCCTTTTGGGCCGGGCAACACACGGTGTGAATAGATTACAACTGGGTTTATACATTGCAGCAGAAAATTCAAGAGCAATCACTCCAGCAAAAATTTTTTTTTTAAATGTGACTGGAAATTAACAGTTCTCGTTTCTTGAAAAAGTCCCAAATGAACTGTAACAAAAAAACGTCCTTGTGCCTTTGTTTTTTTTATGTGTTATTTATCGTTGACATTAGTGTTAATATTTATTAGTTATATTACTTACCAGTAATAATAATACATTATCATGGTTGTTATTGCTGCTTAGTTTTGCTACTGTGGCACTCTCCATCTTGTCAAATATCCTCTGACAGTTTGAGTATTTATAGAAGTGATGACGACAACGAATGGCCATGTCGTTAGAATGCCGTTCTCAGACCCCTGAAGTCCTGGGTTCAATCCACGGTTTGGAAAGGATTTTTGCTTTCGGAGGTGCAATCAAAATCCTTCCTGTACATGTCACGGCGCCTGATATAGCAAAGAGTCCTTTATTTCCACAGCCCATAGAAAGCCTCCCTGCACTCCCTCACAGGAAAACATGTAGTAATGAAAGATGAGGACAGCCTCACTTTGTTGTTGTTATATGACGTATTATCTCCAGAATGTTGTCTTCCCAAGAACTCCCTGAACCCCTCTCTGTCTTGGGCCATGCAGCTTGCATTTTCCAATGACGTATTCATGTTATCTTTATTGTTGTCAGTCCATTGTCTTCTTGGTCTGCCTTTCTCCTCCTTCCAGGTGCTCGCCCTCCAATATTTGTCTTTCTAAACAGTTGTTTCTTTATATGACCAAACAAGTGTAGTTTTGTTTTTGCTATTGTGTTTAGTAACCAACACTCTGGAATCTTCATTATGTTTATAATATCTGAGTTTCTATTTATTTTCCTCCCATGATATTCTAAGTATCTTTCTGTAGCATATCATCTCAAATGCATTGATCTTCTTTGCTGCTATTTTACTTAGGGTCCATGTTTCACTGCTGTATGTTGCAACTGGAAAAATAGTTCTTAGCATTAGCAGTTTCGTTTCTATTTTGTTGTGTTTCTGTGTGTTTTTCAACTGTGTTATTTTGCAATATGCCATTGCCAATCTCTTTTTTATCTCTGCCATGCAATCTTCTGCACCGTTGATGTTTGCTCCTAAGTATTCAAATTTATCCACACATTCTATCTCGGTATTGCGTATTCTGATTTTTGGTTGTTGTGATGTTATATCCGTTGACATGATGTTTATGTTTTGTGTGTTTAAATATAAGTGTTGTGATTCACTCTTTTTCTTTGTGTTCTTGATTAGTTGTTCCAATCCCTTTATATTATTTGAAAGAATCACAGTGTCATCTGTGTAGCGTAGTTCAGGGATTTCAAAACCTCTGATGTTTACAGTGTGGTAGTCAGTGCTGTGTATGTCTTCTCTCACATTCCTCATTATATTTTCTGTGTAGATGTTGAACAGGTATGGGGAGAGTGTGCATTTACTTTAAATACTAGGGGTTTGCTCCTTCGTAGTAATTGGTCTGTTGGGGTACTGGTAAGACCTACAGACCTCCTGCATGTGAGTTGAAAATATTTGTAAATACTAGTATATTCTGATTTATCTTTTGATACATCTTTATTAAAGGATATTTTGAGCATCATAGCATATGGCCCACCAGCAGCTAAAGCTCCTGCTGTGCACCTGATGTTCCACTACTGGCCACAGCTAAACCCTGCCCTGAATGATAGAAGAGGGATTCACTATAAATACAGTGGTAAGATGGTATAATAATGTTACTTTGTCAATTGGAAATAAATAAATTTATGATGAATTAAAATCGTTCAAAACAAATGATATTAGTGCTCAATTTCTTTCTTTCTTTTCGCTTAAGAGAAAATTTCTTCAACCACAAGATAAGTCTCCAATGAAACAACCTGACATACTGGAAATAATTGTTTCTCGTGTTACTCCATATGTGCTCCATCCCTCACAATGAAGTGGTACACCACCTACTGACAGTGCCACTCATAGTACATAACGCCATAGCTGTAAGAGTTAATCCCCAGGGATCTTTGAAAAATTTCATTTTATAAACAAGACGACGCAAGTGGGATTCAAACCTGCAACTCTTGAGCACAAAGAGAATGACTTAATGACTAAGCCAGGAAGACTCTTGGATGATTGTGAAATGTACTTTCAATGACATGAGGAAAATATTATCATTGAAACAAATCACAAACAAACTAAGAATTAAAATGATTAAATGCTACATTTATTCTACATTTATGTATGGCTCAGAAATATCATTTGTGCAATGGAGAAATAGATATATAGGAGAATAGGGAGAGTTTCTTCCTGGAACTTCATGGAAAAAGAAAATAAGTTCTGATTGCACTGTGTATGAAAATAAAAAAAGAATTATTAAAAGAAATAAAATAAAACAAATAAAATAAAATATTTTGAAGATACAGTATTATGAAACATGATAATTTGTTGAAGACATTACTTGAAGGTAGAGTGAAGTGGTGGTAACCAAGAGATAGGCAGTGACGCAAGTTGGAGGGAAACATCATGAGATAAATAGGTTACAGTATAGCAGAGTGCACCACTAACCAAGAGACAAAAGATGTTGGAGTTCTGTTGCAGCCAACCTTCATTAAGTAGACAGCACCTGATGATGATGATTTTTTATTGATTATATAATATCCATTCTTCTGCTCTCTTTCTGCTTTTTTTCCTCTTGTTGGATTTGTCTTTCTTTCTCTCTTCTTCACATCATTTTTCTATTATATGTCTCATAGTATCTACCTGTGCTACATATTCCTACATACCATCCTACCTTCATAATATGTTTTTCTATGTAGAATTTCACTAAATTATGGCGTAGAAAAGGAATGTGTTTTCTTTGTATGCTAATCGGTATAACAGATTTCTTCCTGAAAGCATTCTACAGGAGCAGTGTGCCTAGTAATTTTATTTTTGATATTCTAAACACACATGAATTTAATGCCAACTTACAAATAGTCAAACAACCATCAAGAATGAAAATTAAGGAGAGTAAGAGTCATCACATTGCTATACCGCCATTGTTGTTGACAAATGTAACACTCGTATCAGTGGTAAATTTAAGCACATTGTAAAATAAAGTGTTATGTTTGCCATATGGAAAATTAGAACCTTATATCAAGAGAATATATACATTGTAGCAAAAGAAATGGGATGTCTAGGATTAGATATATTAGGAATAGCAGAACATCGTTGGTCAGGAAAAGGAAATAGCCCAGGAGACTGCACTGTCAAAATCAAGAGAAGAATTGCAATGACAACATTGAAACTTGCGCAAATGAAAAATCTTTCGTAAGGTACCAACAGCATAGCTGAACTATGTATGATTAGAACATGTGTACTTCCAGTAGCAATATGTGGTTGTGAGGCATGGACATTAACTAAAACAATAGCAAAGAGAATCGCTGCTTTTGAAATGAGATGCTACAGACAAATTTTACATATACCATGGACAGCTAAAAAGATAAATCAAGAAGTGTTAAAACCAATAAACGTCAAAGAGGGCTGGCTCCTTGACAATATCTTACAAGAAAGGTGTGTTTTATTTTGGTAATATAAAAAGATAACAGCATGGAAAGATTAATAGTTTAAGGTAGAGTTAACGGCAACAGGGGAAGAGGGACTCAAGATGGCGATGGTGTAGTAATATATCAGATTGCTTAAAAATGTCTCTAGCTATGGCAGGTCAACTCAGCCAGAATAAATCCCATTTTTGCATTTATATCTCTCATTATAATTAAAATATCATAACTTGGGACTTCAGGAGATTAGAAAACTCATCTTTTGTCTCTTTTTTTTCCACTGGTTCTGTGAGTGCATAGCACTTGTTTTCACAAATCTTGAATATGATGTGGACCTATGTGTTATCCTGGTTCTATAAATAAACATAGGTTGTTAAATATTGAATGTCGCTAATATTAAGTTAATATTAACTACAAACATGCAAATATAAATATTATATGATAAAATAAATTCCACATTTCTATAACAGTATATTTCCCAAGAAATAAATTAGAAAACAACAAGAAAATATCTCACCAGAATTGATCAGGAAAAACATTGTGTCAAGATAGATGTTTATAGAAAGATCATATGTGTGTGTATGCACGCAAGCGAGCTCCTTTACAATACATGCATATATACCTGTGGGTATATATTTATATATATTTATATATAAGCTGTTTTCATTCTGAATGCTCTCATAAGAAATGGAATTCACAGGTACTTAAGTATATTCACTCTTGATAGTGTTTATATGGTGCACAGAATTTTAATATTTAAATATGTGGTGTTAAGTGACTTTGGAAACCACTTGCATTGTTTAGTGATAGTTATTGAATGATGTTTGTTATTGTTATTCCTTCCTTCCAATTGATCTTTG
Source organism: Meghimatium bilineatum (assembly GCA_034231615.1). Lineage (NCBI taxonomy): Eukaryota > Metazoa > Mollusca > Gastropoda > Stylommatophora > Philomycidae > Meghimatium > Meghimatium bilineatum. The sequence continues at coordinate 29,129,897 of CM067313.1, read as the reverse complement.
CTGTACAAAATGCTCCATAAAGGGAATATTACCATATAGCAGTTTACAATGTTTGTGTTCACGAAGTTGCTGGTTCAATACTGTGTTTTGATGTCCCATTTACAATTAATTTTTTGCGGATGTCCCTGGAGATAGGATGTCCCTGGAGATAGTTGTTTTAAACTGCAGATTTAGAGGATATGACTTGCAGTCACGAAATTTTTTTCCTCGGACACGCGGGCGTGGAGGGAAACAAACAAGCCGACCAATTAGCTAGCCTCGCCACCACAACAGACGGGCAGCCTATGGACCAAGCAGACATGCTCATTGCTCTTCGTGAATCCTCACGATAAGAGGATTTTGAGATGAATTAGCATGAGTCAATATCGAGAATGCGCGAATTGGGAGTGAGGATGGGTGTGGCCTGTAGAGAACCCCTGACAAAGATTTCAAAAAGAGCAGTGAACCAACATAGAACCGGAACCATCAGCCGTTATACCCTAAGAGATTTACTGAAGCGGAGATCTGAGCAGCTATGGATTTGTCCGGTGTGCAAAGAGGATAATAAACATACCTAATACCTAATAATACTCACGAAATTTAATGTCCTACAGATTTACTGGGTATGACTGATACTCTCAGATAGAGACATGCTTCTCTGTTGAAAAGAACAAAGTACTTATGGGGAAACTCAAGTACAATGAAATTACCTCAATGCAGCACTTTAAATAATTTTTAATTAACTTCTTTTACTATTAAACATAAATATGTCATATGAATGAAGTGTTTAAATATTTCTAATTGAAAAGATACACAAATAATATGCACATTTTTTAAAGCGAAAATGTGCGTCTGCATGTAACAAAATCAATATTTCTACTAAAAGATATTTTTCATGGACATGAAAAACAAGAAATGCACTTATGACCAACAGTTTTCTAAACTACAAATACAGACTAAATTTTCATACTGCTATCACAAATAATGATAACCATTTTTTTGTTCAATTTTAAAAATATGTCATTGTATACAAATGTGACTGGCAAACTAGATTTGGATCTCAAAAGATCTTGAGCAATGTGGCTTGAGAAAATGAACTTGAGAACACAGAACTTGAGAAAATTACCAGCCCAGATGAAAGTTTTGTTACACAAGATTTTCTAGCATGTTCCTATATTGCTACTGCTTTTCTGGATGCCTTGCATGGCACCACACCTTTATGAAGAGATAATAAACAGGCAACTTGGTCTTGTACAGTAGCTCTCCATGCGTCATGGTTCATACCAAAGGCAAAGGGTTTTAACTCTTTGTCTCCATAAAACACAGTAAAGTTTTCCTGCTATGCCAGAGCACATTTTTGAATAGTTCTGGTAATTTATGGTAGTATTTGAATTTTTACAATTAGTGTTTTACCTAAGTACAAATATAGATTATAAGGGAGATCTCTCAGATTTTGGCGGTGTTTACAACAAAAAAAAGCACAGCAAAAACAAAATTTGTTATTTTTAACTATGGTCACAGTATTATTTCTGTGATTGTTACAGACAATTTAGGTATAATCTGAACATTTCCTAGATGTTGTATTATTAAAGCAGTTACTTCAAAAGAATTAGCTCAATGAATCAGTTTTTATAACTATGATTATCAGTACTCTTGAGTACACAGCCCCTGGAAGCTGTGACAGTGATCTCTTAACTGTGACCTCTATTATTTTGTATGGTCACATACTTTGATACAACCAAAGTTTTGCATTCATATTTGCATTGAATTGGACTTCTCCTTACAATGATAGGTGAACGTTTTATCTTTAAGTAAAGTACAAGGTCTATAATACCATCTGTGTCCCAAGTCTGGACACTAATCGTGTTTGACAGTATATTGAGAATAGACAAGAGCTTAGTAGAACATACCTCAAAGTGAAATAAAATTTAACAAAATATTTTATATTTTTGAAACAATTTTTATTGCATACCAGTAGTTTGTCGTGTATCAAATAAATTTATTAAATGACATCCAGATCATGTTTGCTGAATTATAATTGTTGACTTGTTAAAGTATCTGTCACTTCATTAGTCTCATATTATCCTTAGTTTTCCTTCCTTGTGAGATTTATGCCATTGTGATCTAAGCTATGCTGATTCCTAATAAGATTTTTTGTTGTATGGGATATTTTTTTCATTTGTGTTACTCCGATGTTTTCATGTCAGATTATTCACATGTTGTAGTATTTTGCTGCTGATGAGAGGGAGGGAGGAATAATATTGAGAAATTTAGGTTTATTGTTGTTGATACACATTTCATATTTTAATAAATCCAGTAGTTGCTTGATGTGTTATTTGGAATGTGTACATCAGAGGTGGGCAATATTTTTTTTAGCTCCTGGGCCAGATTAAGCATTATTTATGAGGGATGGGGGCTAACAATGCTTTATATAAAAATCTTTTGAAGTTTCAAGTATGTTGTTTGCTTAGTGTTCATTTGCGAATTTCCACTGATTCTCTCTTTTAGTCAGTGGCACTACTAAATTTCCAGTAGGATGTAGTTCAGAGAATGGAGATGCATTGTTTTGTCATTTTATTAATGCTAATGGTCAAACACATCTGACTGGTAATTCCAAGTAGTGCTTCTAAGCTATGGGGACAATGCATATAGTAAATATAAATCAGCCTGGCATGTCAGTAAAAAATATCTGCTTGGGTCAGATCTAACACTTTAGTCATATTTTGCACAGTCCCTGGTTTACATATTAACCAGATTTCTGTCATCTTTGTTGTCAATTAGTATTGTATATGATTTATATATGTATATATTCACCACTGTGTTTACACTCAGAACGAAAATATGCTTAATGCCTCTCAATTTACTGGTAGAGACAATAGCACTTACACAGTATCTTTGGTTTTGTAAATTTGCCTCAAATCAGAAAGCTAGTAACCCATTTTAAACTATGATTTTTAGAATCTGATTATGTAAATGAAGGTCTAAATAAAGGCAACTTGCTGTCATGGATGAAGATATCTCTTCACGTACTAAGCTGCAGCAACCATTAAGGTGTGGTGACCAGTTCCCTTCCTTGCTGTCTTTACCTCATGTGTCAGGTATCTCACTATAGACATATTTTAAATCTTCAAAGATGGGAATTTAAAAAAAATAAAATAACAGTTTTGCCAGAAGTATATTTTTCTGTAATACAGCATCTTTATTTCAAACTGAAATTTGATGAGTGCACACAATCCAGGTGCACACAATCCAGGTGCACACAATCCAGGTGCACACATTTTACTTGACAATAAAGATAAACGAATATAGAAATAAACTTATAAATGTAATGGTTCTTTACTTTTGTTCTAAATATTACATTAAAAGTTATGTTTAAATTTACTTGAATGTTTTTTGTTGAAAATATATAACTAACCAAAATTATTGTTGTAAACCCTTGAAGATGGACTGAGACATATTCCCAAGTGCTACAATGTCCTTTGAAAACATTTTACTGTGTATAAGCTGATTCCTGTATGAACCAAGTGCGTCACTTTTATATTAAAAAATTGTCCATTTATAGGTTGAATTGAAATGATGTCAAAATATTGACAATGATAATTTGATAAAAACTGGTGGTTGCTTACAAATTTCTGCACATCTAAATATGAACATATGTTTATACTATACTGTGATTCGTGATAATATGTGTAGGCCTACATTTCACAAAGAAAGTAGAAAAACTGTTCTGTAAAAAGAAGTTGTTTGTGACTCTTAATTCCTTGGGACCTTATTTCACCACTGTGTCCCTCAATGTCTGTCTTAACAAACAGCTTAAGGACAGACTTATTAAAAGAAAATGTATATGAGTGGATGGCAACTTTTGATGCAGCGGTAATGAAATGTGGCACTTTGAAAAAAATCATCATAATCACAGAGTGGGGAAGTATAGTGGCTGGACATTCAATGAGAATTGATCATCAGATATTTCAAAAAGTGTTAATTCAGAAAGTGATGAAGAGAAGTGTAGATGATGAAAACTTTGAGGAGCACTGGGACGATGATGTTAGCAGTAAGGTTTTATTTCTGTGACAGATGATTAATTCCATTGAACAGTATGAGATACCAGAAACTTGTTTTAGTTTTGAAGAATTTAAGTGATGTTTGTGCAGAATTATGAGTTTTAGTTTACAGGAGGTCAATTTAAACCAGTAATTCTCTTTCTTGAAACAGGCTAATGAAGTTTTGCTGGTAATTGAAAAAACACATAATAAAACCAAAAAAATCTACATTTCAACCAGAAAGCCTTTATCAAGAACACATTCACATTAGTGCTCCCAGCACTATTTTGGCAACTATAGAAAATTCTGAAGAATGCTGACAGCTTACCATCAGTTTTTAATACAGCTTAACACATAGATACATTTCTTACTGTTTTTGTATAGAATCATTGTGTTTGTAGAGAAAGCTGATGCCAATTTGGAAATTAGATGAGTCGTATAGCTATCTAGTTAGCAAGTCTTGTGTTTGTAAAGAATGCTGATTCCAATTTGGAAGTTAGATGAGTCGTATGGCTATCTTGTTTGCAAGTCTTGTGTTTGTAAAGAATGCTGATTCCAATTTGGAAGTTAGATGAGTCGTATGGCTATCTTGTTTGCAAGTCTTGTGTTTGTAAAGAATGCTGATTCCAATTTGGAAGTTAGATGAGTTGTATGGCTATCTAGTTAGCTAGTCTTTTGTTTGATATGTTGGGTACAATCAATATTCAAATAAAGTATCAGAAAACAATGTTATCATCATCAGGTGTCATCTCTGCATTGAAGGTCATCTGAAATAGACCTCAAACATCTTTTGTCTCTGCCATGGTAGTGCACTCTACTAGACTGTAACCTGTCCATCTCGTGATGTTACTCTCCCACTTGTATCTCTGCCTTCCTTTTTTCTCTCCTCCTTTAACCCTACCTTGAATAAGGTCTTCAACAAAGTATCATGTCTTAAAATATGTTCAAAGTGTTTAATTTGTTTGATTTTTATTTCCTTTAATAGTTATTTTTTTATATACGGTGTGTGTTCATTTTTCAAGAAGTTCTCTATATTCTTCTTTATATACATATCACAAAAGCATCAATTCTGTCATCTAGATATTTGTTCATTTTCCATGTTTCTGAGTCATACAATTAAAATAGAATAGATGTAGCATTTTATAATTATAATTTTTAGTTTGTGATTATTTGTTTGTCTAGATGTTAATATTTTCCTCATGTCATTTAAGTTCTTTTAGCCATTCCTATTATCCTTTTAACTTCTATTTCACATCTACTAAATTTCGTAATTACCTGGTATGTGCATAAGATACAGGTAATGGTCTACTTGTTGTTGTATAGTTTCATACAGAATGTTATGCAAAACAGTTATAATTCTTAAAATATGTATACCAGTTTTTATAACAACTTGTTATCCTCTTACATTTCAAAATATATAGACCTATGTTTAGTCTTTTTAACTATATAAGAAAATTGAATAAAGTATTGTGCCATATATTATTTCAAAACTTGATGAACAGTATAAATTATCTAAAGAGTTTTTTCCTTTTGCTTATTTCCATTTATAGCCTGGCCAGCCAATTTGTGCCAGCGAAAAGGTTGCATTAATGAAAGAAACTGCCAAGCTGTGAAGGTACTAATTAGTCATTGTTAGAACTCTGCAGTATATATATATATTATATATAAATAATCAAAATAGGCAATATAGAACTAGAATGTGTAAACAAATTTGAATATCTGAGAGCAAATATAAACAATTTTGGAGATTTTTTCAGTCGAGATTAGAAGAAGATTCACAATTGCAACACTCAAGTTATCACAAATGAGAAAGCTATGGCAAAGAAGTAATAACGACACTAAAGTAATCCTTTTAAGATCATGTATTTTCCCAGTGACATTGTGAAAGTGAGATTTTTTTGGAGGATGCCATATATAGAGATATGATAGCATGAAAAGAGTAGTTATGAAGGGCATAGTTGCTGGTAACAGGAGAAAGTGCCACAGACAATGATAGACAAAAGACATTTCAGAGTATTTAAACATATCCTTGGCTGCTGTGGGTCATATCTTGCAGAATCATGAATTGTTCAGAGTGTAAAGAAGACTGTTCTGGAAAGATTATTTTTGGTACAATACAAGAATCAGTGACAGGTTTCTATGGAACAAATAGCTACCATAATTAAACAGAATGAAATTCCGATAAAGATGCATATACCGACGCATCCAGTATTCTACACTTTGCGCGATGATAGCCCCTGATCACTCGACATGCTCTCTGCATACTGAGTCGGAGGTGGGTGGTCAGTTCATTATGTGCAAATGGCTAGATCAGTACTTTAAGTTACGACTTTTTAAATTTCCAAGATAGTGCAATAGCATATGAAATTAAAAAGACGGACTGTTGTCACGTGATTTGTCCACTGATTCTTGTATTGTACCACATTTTCTGCCACAGATGGATAGATTATGACGTATCGCACAAAATTGATTGAATACAGCCGAGAACAAAAAAGTGTGTACCATGTAAAAAAAAAATACTTTTTTTTCAGTCAAGAGGTTATTGATTGACACTATTGATTTCACTGGACATAGGATAAGTCGATGTTCTCCACATCTTTCAACAGATATAGACTTATTCATGTACACACTGTATTTCTTGTATCTGTTCTGTTCTCTCTGATACACCAACACTTGCAATATAAAAAATTGGTAGCATATCCTATCCAGGACATAGCTATCAACCCAACATTTGTTTGTTGTGGTGATTTTCTAGGCAATATAAATATATTCAGTAATTTGTTATTTCTTTCACTTGCAATATATTATGTGATATATGTTCCATGTACATTTATTTTCAGATGTGTATTAATCCAGCTTTAGCTATCCACTCTGGAGACTCACCTCCACCACTGTATATCTGTAGTGATTGTGTTCAAGCTCTTAAGAAAGATCATGGAGACTACATGGTTGATCTACTCATGCCAATGCCTCATGTGTCATCTGTTTGTGAGAATAAGGTTTGTTGGTGATTTTGTTTAAACTTTGCTGATATTCAGGGATTGAGTGAATGGGAAACTGATAGAGATTGAGTGAATGGGAAGCTGATATTCAGGGATTGAGTGTATGGGAAACTGATATTCAGGGATTGAGTGAATGGGACACTGATATTAAGGGATTGAGTGAATCATTCATTCATTTTCCTTTTGCGCTGAAGTTAGCGGATAGGGCAGAGGTCAGATCTCTCCAATTCTGTCTGTTCAAAGCTTTTCTGTGCAGTTCTTGAATAGTATGAATATTGGTTGTTTTACTTTCTCTAAGTATTGTTCTTCTGAGTGTTTCTTTTGGTCTACCCCTTGCTCTTTTACCTGTAGGTATCCATTCAAGAGATTGGTGGTGTATTCTGTTGGTGTCTGCGCGTAGGACATGCCCGATGTAGGACCAACAGCATTTTCTGATAACATCTGTGATGAAATTTTGATGTGTCTCTTCTCTGATTTTATCATTCGATTTGAATTCACTCCAATGGGTGTTAGTTATCCTTCGAAAACATTTGTTCTCGAAACTCAGTAATTTCTTTTCTGAAGATAAAGAGCTTTTCCAGCTCTCACATCCATATGATAGCCCTGGAATAACGCAGGAATTAAATAAGCGCATTTTCGTGCGTGTGCTGATTGACTTTGACTTCCAGATATTAGACAGTCTGTTAAATGCACGTGATGCTAGTGGCAATGCGAGTTGTAATTTCTGCCATGACATCACCGTCGAGTGTTAATTTGCTTTCTAGATAGGAGAATTTCTGTACTTTTTCAAGTTGTTGTCCATTTAAAGTAATTTCGTTAGATGAATTGGGAAGTCCATAATTTTTGTTTTTGATGAATTGATGTGGAGACCTATTTGTCCTGCAATGAGTTTTAATCTATCAGTTTTTGTTTGTGCATCTTGATGGTTTTCACTCAATAGTGCAAGATCATTGGCAAAATCCAGGTCTTCTAATGTTGTTTTATTTATCCATTTGATTCCTAAATTTGTGTTGGATGTGCTTTTTCTCACAGCCCAGTCAATTGCGATATTGAATAGTAATGGTGACATAGGGCAGCCTTGTTTAACACCAGTAATCACAGAGAACCATTCTGAATTGCCTTTTTCTGTTCTAACACAGCATTTTGAGTTGGTATAGAATGATTTTATCACATTTATATATTTATTTTGGAATCCATATATTTTTTTAATTTCCCAAAGCGATGGTCAATGGATGCTGTTTGAATGAAAAATGAATTGGAATGAAATGACTTCTGTTACACAAATCGGTCTGGACTTTACGATGTTAGTTGATTAATCCAATGATCGACGGAATGACCCAGACTTTATTAGAGAAATACCCTCCATCAACGGTCGTCACTACCGGAAGTTGAGTGAATGGGACACTGATATTCAGGGATTGAGTGAATGGGAAACTGATATACAGAGATTGAATGAATGGGAAACTGATATTCAGGGATTGAGTGAATGGGACACTGCTATTCAGGGATTGAGTGAATGGAAAACTGATATTCAGGGATTGAGTGAATGGGAAACTGATATTCAGGGATTGAGTGAATGGGACACTGATATTCAGGGATTGAGTGAATGGGAAACTGATATTCAGGGCACCCTAATATAAGCAATATAAGTGAAATCAAGCTAAGATTCAAGATGGTGATAACTGTCATGGCATAGTTGAATATGATTTGAAAAAGTAAGATCAGTATTACAGAAAAGATCAATCTATTCAGATTGCTAGTGTATTCAGACCTTAGTCTGGGTAGGTGTTCCATTAAAAAAAGTGTTCACTTGTTTTCAGAATACCTTTTTTAAAATTTCCTTCTGGTATATTCATAAGATGGGTAGTGTGGCTTGCATGCATTATCCTTAATTTTTCTGTATGTACTACGTATCTATGGTAGAGAGTATTTTAACCTCTTCCAGCCTTGTGGATTTAGCTGTTTCTGCTTATTTTGATTAATTGGTAATTTATGTTGAATTTATAGCTTCACTTTATTCATAGTATTACTCTCATTATTATTTTTAGGCTTTTATTCACAATTATCACTATACTTGGAGTTTCTTTAATCTGATTATCTTTTGTGGCTATTAATGCTTTCATTTGTTTGGTGGAGGTGTACACCTTTCAAACATGTGCATGAGTGCGCTTTGCTTATAATAATAAGACCCATAGCCAAACTATAGGTTTGTGGTGGTGCGACACTGGAGACATCACTAAAAACCCTCCAAACATCTCTATCCTCAATCATTTGAAGGAGTCTAGAACAGTCATGCCCAGACCATTCTTTGATATTATCAATCCAGAATTTTCTATCCCCTCTTCTCCTTCTACCCTCAACTGTTCCTTGCAAAATAATTTTAGAAGGTGAGTCATGCCCTGTCACATATATAAATCAAACAAGTTTATGCCATTTCACCACTGCCAAAAGTGGTTCTTGATAATCTGCAAGGTTGTTTATTTGCTGCCAGATGAATATATAAATTTTGTGTTCTATTTAATAAATTCTTTAAAAATGTCTAGCACGTATTTTCAAAAGCCTGAATCCTTTTACAGTGTCTGCATTGAGTGTCCAACTTTCACATCCGTATAAAAGTATACTTAGCACTAGCGATCTGAATAGATTGATCTTTTCTGTAATACTGATCTTACTTTTCCAAATCATATTCAACCATGCCATGACAGCTATCACCATCTTGAGTCTTAGCTTGATCTCATTTATATTGCTTATATCAGGGTGTAGAACCATTAAAAATAGATCCGTGTTCAGAAAATTCTGTCACATTGACATCCCAGATTAAGTACTGTTTTATATATTATAGGCCCTAATCATGATTATGATCTATTTTTGTATATTGATAATCATAGTACTTTGACTTCATTATGATCCTGTGGCCTTGTATTTAATATGATCATACTTTTTTCCAATTATAGTATTTAGATCACAGTCACTCATTTGTTACTAGGGTCCAAGAAGAAAACAAAGATTATTAACATTTCTGCCTGCAATGCATGTCATAAAAGGTACCTAAAGAGATTGGTCTGTGATGAAGACTTGTATCTGATCTGCTGTGAGGGAATTAACTCTTTTGTCTTTGGTATGCTTTGAGACTAAGAAAGTCACAGAAAAGTATTTTTTTTATCCAGAGGATACACAGAGCTTAGCATTGGCTAACACTTTTAGGTATCACATACGGGGCTGTCCAGACTGCAGATAGAATGAGATTTGATTGCGACCAGACAACAAATATTCTTGATACATCTCAGTTGATACAGACAGTGTCACTGTTGACACACTGAGGCACTGAAATAAAGTTCCACTTTGCTAGTCATAGGAAACTGAATATTTGTTTTATCTTGCACTATTTTTATATTGTTACTAATAAGATCCATGTCATCTGCAAAATCGAGAACTTGCAACTGAATCCATTTAGTGTTCCTTAGTGTTTTTATGATGTTCCTTATTCAAGTTACAATTGTAAGTCATTCCAACTATTCTTATTTTTTTCCTTATTCCAATTAGAATTGTAAACCACCACAACTATTATTATTTTTTACTTGTTCCCATTAGAATTGTAAACCACCTCAACTATTATTATTTTTTACTTGTTCCCATTAGAATTGTAAACCACCTCAGCTATTATTATTTTTTACTTGTTCCCATTAGAATTGTAAACCACCTCAACTATTATTATTTTGTACTTGTTCCCATTAGAATTGTAAACCACCTCAATTATTATTTTTTTTTTCCTTGTTCCCATTAGAATTGTAAACCACCTCAACTATTATTATTATTTACTTGTTCCCATTAGATTTGTAAACCACCTCAACTATTATTATTTTTTACTTGTTCCCATTAGAATTGTAAACCACCTCAACTATTATTATTTTTTACTTGTTCCCATTAGAATTGTAAATCATCTCAGAATATTGCTGTCTGCACCTGTTTTACCATTGAGTGCGCCAGCTATAATAGCAATCGACCAATCAGATACTGCAATGCTTGTCATGAACGCCGACATGGGAATAGTGGCTCACCCAATCATATGTATCATACCAGCATTTCAGACATATGGAGCTGTACTCCAGAGGTGCAGAGATACCTTATGGATGCTATTGTTAGGTAGGTAGTTAACTGTAAACTAAATATCCCACATACTATGTGTTACACCATCAATCCATTGTATTGTCTATTACATCATAAGTCTCCAAAATATTGTAAGCCCCCAACTCCTGTATGAAATCTTTGATATTTCATTAAGGTATGCTGAACATTGTGAACCCATTCCCCACATTTTTCCCCTTTCTATGGCTTGTCATCATTAACCTTTACTGCGCTCATTACAAAGGATGTAACTTGCCCCCCTTTATGCCAACAAAATCCTGCATGCTGGATTGTTTTTTAAAATTGAGTAATGGTGAAAAATGCATTGAAAAATATTTTTTTTTAAATGACTGACACACATGTTCTTGTCTGACCAATTTATTCTTTCAATAAATTCAAATACCGATCTTATTTCTGATTAAATTTATAAAGTTATTTCATAACAAAACTAACACAACCAAACTAACTAAAATAAAACACTTATATGTCACTAACTCAATTTTGACTAGATCTAAATATATTTCTCATCTCACTTCACAAAAAACGTGATATAAATTCAATGTAGTATGTCTGTACTTAATGTTGTATTGTTGTTTCATAATGAAACTAACTAGTTACAAAATATCTTCTTTGAAAATAAATGTAATTCTTCTTCTTCTTCTTCTGCGTTCGTTCTCAAACTCCTGCACTTTATCAGGATGTAGTCCAGAGAATGGAATGTGTTGTGTCATGGTTTACAGCACTGCTGCAATATCTGTGCCTTTCAGCCTGACACATCTGACTTCAGCATGGCTTTGGGTCACTGACCTTTTATGGGATGGAGTTCCATCCCATAACCTCCTTAGTTGCCTCTTACGACATGCATGGAAGGTAAGCAGTGTTGTTATTCTGTGTTCCCCTTTTGGGCCCCGGCAACACAATGGCAACGTAATTCTTAATTTTTAGAAAAGCAATTCAAAGAATTTCACTAAAGATGGCTTTATTTCAACTATATTTGTATTGATTGTAACAGGCTTAACTCGAATTTAGAAATGATCTTCCTGTTCCATTATTCGGCTCTGTGGCGAAGTGGTGCAGAGCGCGTCTGTGACGGCAAAGGTACCGAGTTCGATCCTCACCACAGGCAATTGTGCATCCGGACCGTTCAGAAAGCAATGGCAACCTACTAAACGTATTTATATTGCCTAGAAAATCACCACAGCCAACCAATGCTGGGTTGATAGCTACGTCCTGGATAGGATATGCTACTTTCTTTCCATTATTCCGGTCTTTTACCTGCACTGGAAAGACTGAAAATGAGGACAGATAATTGCTAGCAGTGTTCCCACTCTTCCTGGAAAGAAGAGAGTCAAATTTAAAGTTGTTTATTGTCATTGCAAAATTGCTTAGTGACTGTCACAATTCTGCTACCACAGCATTCAACAGAGTGCAACCGGCAGTGGGTTTACATTCGCGTCAATGGGCGTGAAGAAAGTTAAGTGCAGTCTCCGCAACAAATTTTGGCAGCAATGGACCTCCAACATCCCCTGTCTCTTGCTTTGGTGGTGTGTTCTGCTAGACTGTAAACTGTCAATTACATGATGTTTCTCTCCCACTTGTATCTCTGTCTATTTCTTGCTCTCCTCCCTTAACTCTACCCTCAAGTAAGGTCTTCAACAAGGTGTCATGTCTTGTAATATGTCCAAAATACTTTTTCTTTTTTGTTTCATACAAAGTATTGTCAGAACCTCTCTGTTTGTTTTCTTCTCTTTCCATTAAGTTCTCCCAGTTCTTCTATATATCCATCACACATGTGGCAACTGGAGTCTGGACTTTTATTTAGTTCAGGGTGCAAAAATATGGCCACTGTCTTCTTTCCATGCATATCATAGGAGGCAACTAAGGAAAGTTGGGGGATATGTCGACAGCTTGTTACGGGTTGAATACAATCATTCTATCAAATAATCCCCATTGTTGATGAAGAGACTCAGGTCAGCACATATTGCACCTATGTCCATTTTTGACAGACTTCTTGGTGACAGGGAAAGCTGGCTATATTATCACTGCAGATGGGTCAACAGATCTGACTGAAGAATGATCAGATAGATGAACCAGAAGTGTGTGCCGTGCTCTTGGCAGGACATAATAATCCTGGGATACTAGCGCACTGAGTATCCATCATCTCCCCCCCCCACCCCAGACTAAATATGCATCCATAAACCTCCCTTATTCAACCACAGCATTTATACAACCTTACATGTCCGGGGGTTACCTCAGCTAACAACTGAAAAGAACCTGTGCTGAAAGACTATGGGCTGTCAGGGGCTATCTGTGTACAGCTAAAATAATTATTTCATCTCAATCTATATATCTACATCTCTCAAAGACATCAATTCTGTCTACTAGTTGCTTGTTTATTGTCCATGTTTCTGAGTCATACATTAATATACAATAGATGTAGCATTTTATAATTCTCATTTTTAGTTTGTAATTTGTTTTGTTTAGATGTAAAAATGTTCCTTGTGTCATTGAAGTACTTTTAGCCATTCCTGTTATCCTTTTGACTTATGTTTCACATCTACCATCATTTGTGATTATGTTTACAAGATATTGGTATTGATCTACTTGTTGTAGTATCTCGTCATGTATTTTTATGTTTAGCACAAAAACAGGTGATGAAGTTTACTGCACAACGACAAACACACCATCACTACCGGAAGCTCACATGAAATAATACATTCAATGGAAAACAAGCAAAATCATACAAATAGCAATACACATGACATAATCAACAATTCAACCAAAAGGTCTTTATCGGGTAAGCACAAAACATCAAAGACAATGAATAGAAATGATCACAACACTCAAACGTATCCAACCGAAATATGGAAGTGAGATGCCAGAAGGACAGGAAGTAAATAAAAAAACATAAATATTGGTGGAGACGAAATAAATAATTTCAGACATTTTGGTTGAAACGTTTATTATGTCATGTGTATTGTTATTTGTATGATTTTGCTTGTTTTCCGTTGTGTGTTTATATTTCATGTGAGCTTTCGGTAGTGATAGTGTGTTAGTCATTGTGCAGTAAAACTTCATCACCTATTTTCTACGTAAGTTGTATAATGGTTTTCAAGTTTACTTTGTTACTTGAGAGAATTGGTGTTACTTGCAGTTTGCTGAAGGAAGCATCACCTATTGCCACAAAAAGGATGGTAGAAATGGGAGAAGATCTTCGTCGTTTAGGAGAAGAAGAGGAAGGATTTGATGTGGAAGATGCTGGAGAAAGAAGGCTGCTTAGCAGATATGGAATCTGGTTGTTGGTTGAGCTGTGCAAACCAACAGATGATATACCTTATGTAAGTAGAAATAGTTCTTATATTTAGTTAGTTGCTTAGGAGTCAGCCATAAAAGTCTTTAGCCTGATATGGGAAGAACAATTTATGCCCACTTTGACAGAGCTCAGAATATAAGTTTGTCCAAGAGGCTGGCAACTTCATTGTTTCCTAAAAATAGTTGCAGTTGTGAGCATATACTTAATTCAACACACTTCCTTCAAGGGAGGACTTGATGATTTATCCTCTACTCCGTGCAGCTGAAGTAAACTGTTGTGAATCGTTTAATGTATCCAGAACAAACACATGCATATAAACGTTGAATATGCAAGGAATTTTAAAAATTGTAAAAATTAAATTTAAGCGTAGACTTTTGACTTTTTGTTATCACCATGCTCTCATCAAAATCTAAAGACCATATGTTTCACTGTAGGTTTGAAACATCCACTGAAGAAAACTGATGACTTTTATATTATGAGAGTCAAGCAGAATTTTGTGGATGGCACAGGCTGAAAATATGGCATGTCAGATGATACCACTCATGGTCTTACCTGAAGAAGAAAAAGAATGGAAACCAAATTTTATGGCTATGGTTAGCTTCCATGGTGTTTTCACTATTCTTGACAAAGAGTATAAGAAGTGGGGAATAGACAAGCAGACCTTGAAATTAATCAGCTGATAATTGAATGGATGATTATATATTTGTATTTATAGATGGAATATGCATTGTTGTGAGAAATCTAGCTGGTGTTTTATTTATACAAGTTTATATTTGTAAGGTTGTTGCAGAGTAAAATGAACCATACAGAATAACTATTACTAGTATAATTATAGTAACAGTAAAAGTATAGGAGGATAAAGATGTTACTATCTATCTTCAGTGAGTCTTTGAGGCTTAATTCAGTAAAAGTATAGGAGGATAAAGATGTTACTATCTATCTCCAGTGAGTCTTTGAGGCTTAATTCAGTAAAAGTATAGGAGGATAAAGATGTTACTATCTATCTCCAGTGAGTCTTTGAGGCTTAATTCAGTAAAAGTATAGGAGGATAAAGATGTTACTATCTATATCCAGTGAGTCTTTGAGGCTTAATTCAGTAAAAGTATAGGAGGATAAAGATGTTACTATCTATCTCCAGTGAGTCTTTGAGGCTTAATTCAGTAAAAGTATAGGAGGATAAAGATGTTACTATCTATCTCCAGTGAGTCTTTGAGGCTTAATTCAGTAAAAGTATAGGAGGATAAAGATGTTACTATCTATCTCCAGTGAGTCTTTGAGGCTTAATTCAGTAAAAGTATAGGAAGATAAAGATGTTACTATCTATCTCCAGTGAGTATTTGAGGCTTAATTTACTACTGCAATTATCATGCCATTCTCTGTCCATGCTTTGATAGATTCAAAAATTGTGCTAGTATGAGTGAATGAGATTTTCTAGCAACTTCTAACCTCCAGATTCTTACATGCTCTTGTGCCCTGGACAAGGCAGACTAATGCTGCTGACCCATGGTATTGAGAAGGAAGTAGTGCAACAATCATGAATGCTAATGAACCATGTCTTAAGTGTCTCAAGAAATGATTGCTAGCCAGAAGAACTCTCCCAATGTGCCATCACAAGTTCATGTGACATCACTAACCATTAAAGGTTGCAGGTATATATATAATGTACATCTCCCTTAGTAAATTATTTTCTGAATTATAAACTTATTTTTCCAGGAGGTCTTAGGACGACTACTTGGAATGCTGTTTCAGTGGTTTGATGCTACTGCATATTTGCCTGATGGTGAGTACATAAGTGTCATTCTTGAAAGAGGCATTCATCACACACACACACACTGCGATGAGTTTTTGTTTGATTGTTCCAACTATAATTAAATTATCTTTCAATAAATTATTTCTAGAATTATGTTCCTGGATTTTTTTAACATCTCTGTTCAATTTTGAAACATTATTTTCATATTTTTTTATTCACAGAATATTCTCTCTCAATTCTATGATATATTTGTCTATCATCGTCAGTAATTTTGTCTGTATTTAACTGCACAAGTTCACTATTTGCCTGTCAAATTTTGAATGCTTCTATTGTGAACTGTAGTTGCAATAATCATTATGAATGACATACAGTTTGGTTTAATCTTGCAAATGAAGCATGAAGTCTAAAATAAGAAATCTTGCTGCAGTTATTAATAGTTTACACCTGGGATTGACAAAATATGGCCCATAGGCCAAATCCAATCCGCCAAGTAAAGATAATTTCAAAATGCAATGTACATTGACCACAGAGCTCACAAAATATCACATTATGTGATGTAAGTGCAACACATACTCAGAATGGGTGAATAAGAGACTTAGGAAACGAGCATCATTCAGCACCCTTTAATTATTAACATAGTTTGGACATGTATGACAAACATGATTGCTTGTCAAGAATGATACTGCAGCAGTCAAAGGTGGAAGAAGCAGGGGAGGGACAGAAAATCCTTAAGAGATAACATCACAGACCTAAAAGGTCAAGAATTTTTCTCACCCATCCACATCACTGAAAACATAAATTACTGAAAGATTTGTTATTTTGATGCATTCAATGTGACACCCC
Organism: Meghimatium bilineatum; assembly: GCA_034231615.1. Taxonomy (NCBI): domain Eukaryota; kingdom Metazoa; phylum Mollusca; class Gastropoda; order Stylommatophora; family Philomycidae; genus Meghimatium; species Meghimatium bilineatum. The sequence continues at coordinate 29,112,845 of CM067313.1, read as the reverse complement.
TTGGGTTATAAATTTATGGATTTATTGATGGAATTATTGGCAAAATATTCTATTTTGATTCAAAGGCAATGCTTTTTATCACTGGACTTATAGAAAAAGCATTTAGGATATTCCAGCTCTCAGATGTGGCCCTATCTAGGCCTGACTAATTTTAATTTGGCCTGCACACCCAAGAAGGTTGCCCACCTTTGGCTTAGATTTATAATCCTGTATGTCTGTTTATGATGTCTAGTACATATAGTCAGAACTCTATAGGTATATCGTGCAGTAAAGCATAACTACATATGACAATAGGGCGCATGCGGTTGCATCTGTGGGTCTCACCAATGGCTCACTAGCCAAACCACCCATGCAACAGAAAACCTTAGTAGCTTTTATATTGTGGTTATCTTCTTATAGAAGCTTCATGGCACATCATCTATACCATCCCGTAGTTGTAACCTTCGATTACAGTTACCATGTTGTTCCGGCAGGCTGATGTTGTGCTTGAACTAGTTACGGGCATGGCGTGGGTGGGCGGAACAACAAAGAAACCTGTCGCAAGGGCCAGAGTTGTGCCCTGATGTCAATGTCTTTTTCAGCAGAATTAGACTCGAAACACCATCGAGTCTTATGGCTGCTGGAACAGAGTGCGGAGCACTTATGGGAATGCCCCACGTGCTATGAGGTCAGTTTCTAATCAAGAATCAAGAAGAACATATGACAATAGGGCTATGTGTGTAGTTAAAATAGATTATATTATACATGATGGTTGTAGATTAACTAGTTCAAGACTTTGTAGTAGTACCCAACTGTAGAAATTAATTTCTAGCATATCTTGTCAATAAAAAAAATGGAAGGTCTTACAAAAAAGGAGGGAAGATCATTTTTATGCACATCGTTTTTCTGTCGTGAGCATTGTATTTCTCATATGCCTCAGTTATGGAAAAAGGAACTTTTTTATTACTTGTTTTGAATGTTTTAATTTGTTTTATGTTTTAATCTCTTTGTCAGACAACATTGGAAATGCTCTAGAAAGACTCAAGCCAGAGGTTAGTTTATACTTGTACTTTACATATACATTCACATTTGCATGTTCAGGCAGATCCTTTAAAAATATTTGTAAACTGTTATTTGTCTATCACAAGTGATGATGATTATTTGTTACATTCACTTTTGAAATGCAGTTAGAATTGTGTCCTTGACTATGCGACACATAGATGATTAATAACCCCATACTGGCCGCAAATGTCCTTGGGCAGTTCAGGTATCGGATGATCACTGTAGATATTTCTTTCTCGACTCATGATTTTCACAAGATCTTTCTCGACTCATGATTTTCACAAGATCTTTCTCGACTCATGATTTTCACAAGATCTTTCTCGACTCATGATTTTCACAAGATCTTTCTCGACTCATGATTTTCACAAGATCTTTCTCGACTCATGATTTTCACAAGATCTTTCTCGACTCATGATTTTCACAAGATCTTTCTCGACTCATGATTTTCACAAGATCTTTCTCGACTCATGATTTTCACAAGATCTTTCTCGACTCATGATTTTCACAAGATCTTTTCGCAAGAAACTGCGTCTTTGTTTTTTACTGTAGACACTATGTAGCTCTATTTAATGCAGTGTCTTCCCATGTTTCTTGCTTTATTTCAAAGTCTTTCAGTCAGGTCTTAGCAAGTCCTTGTAGCTTTCGCAAGAAACTGCGTCTTTGTTTTTTACTGTAGACACTATGTAGCTCTATTTCATGCAGTGTCTTCCCATGTTTCTTGCTTTATTTCAAAGTCTTTCAGTCAGGTCTTAGCAAGTCCTTGTAGCGCTTCTTTTAGCCACCTTGAAAATGTATTCCCTTCTGAAATTCACCATATAGAAGTATTTTTGGTAGGTGATGATCTAGCATGTGTACCACATCACAACGAATCTGCGCCTGCTTCAGAATAGTGTCAATACTAAGGATACTAGTTCTGTCAAGAACAAGGGTATCCGGAATCTAATGTTCATAACTTTTCTGAGATAAGTTGTGTGAAAGATTTGTAAACTAAACCAGTGTGAATAGATTTGACAATAAATAACTCATTATACTCTATGACTTTGTCATGCAGAACTAGCCACACTGGCAGTACCAACAACACAGTTGTCAGACTTCAGCAGATCTATGAGCTGCATTGGTTAAATAATTTTTTCTCAAATGTTATTCTTCTGGAATGCAAACAAATTCTTCATGTACAACCTCAATAGAGTGTATGCTTTGGCCAATCAATTTGTGAAATCTCAAATGTGCCTGTAATTAGGATGTTCAAAAGGGCAGGACTTTGTGATGTTGTTTAGTAGTCTAACTCTAGGATTCATACTAGAGTAATATGCATCATTACATTATAGACCACAGATTCCCAACTTTGTTTTAGTTGTGACCCCATTTTATAGAAGCAAAGATCCCATGACCCCAATACATTTAAAATTACTTTTTCTATCTATCTATCTATACGCTGTGTCCCTTGTTTGCCTTGCGGAGTCAGGGGTGGAAGAGTTCTCTGGAGATGGCCTTCTTGTGCACTGTTTGTAAGCTTGTTCCTATGGCTTCTTTGATTTCTGTGATCCATCTTTTACATGGTTGTAATTCATCAATTACTTTTTAATAGAGTAAAATAAAACACAATAAATATATATTTTAAAGTCACCCATGTGACAGAAGGGGCCTGGACTTCCAGTTCAAGGTGAAAAAATAGGCTCACTGTTTTCATTCCAGGCACATGATAGTCTATGGAAAGTTGAGGGGTAGGCTGACAACCTGTCATCTGTGGAAAGAAATCTTTTTCTCTGCATATCTTGTCTGTATTTCTTACTTTTGTCTTCTAGCAAAAGGGTTCTCAGATATGAAGAGATGCAGATCAACGAACATTGCAATCAATGTCCCCATTGAACAATGCTCCCAAGCAACCACCTAACACAACCATGTCTTTGAGACAGCAAAGCTTATGTGATTTCATATGTTACCTTGGTTTCTCAACTGAGGAAGATCCATGCCTTTGTAGAATGGCTATGAGCTTAGAGTTACCTGCTCATAGCTAAAGGGATTACTTCATCATCATCATATTTTACAGTATAATAAAATTATGTTACTCAAATTTGAAGACACCAATTACAAATTTGAGGACGCCAGTTACAAATTTGAGGACACCAGTTACACATTTGAGGACACCAATTACAAATTTGAGGACATCAATTACAAATGAAAATTGATTCATAATCAATATTTGTTTTCAGTTTATTGTTTCAGCATGGCAACCCGCAGAAAACCCTTTGTGACACAATGTGTTTGAATTTATTTTGTTAACATATTTAAGAATGATTTTTGAAATATGAAATATGTATAGGGCCTAGTATTTTATAATCTAGACAAGACATTAAGAAAAATAAAATGTGCTTTATTGCATTGTAAGTCAATGTTATTGTTAAAGTAGTGTTTTAAACATCATCAGTACATCCATAACTGGCTGCTGGAAGTGATGAAAACACATTTTGAGGTCATTGTCTCATGTCTACTGCCTCATCCAGTGGAATATTCTAGAGTTGGAGGATTTTGGTAATAATATTTACCCTTTTAACTAATTTATTGGGATATATATTCATACACTGTTGTCATTGTTTATTTTGACAGGATTCAAATACATAGTAAAGTAACCCATAGCATTTATTAATGCCGTAAGGGTGTGAGATGTTAGCGATCTCACATTTCAGAGGCTCTGCAAATGAGGGCGGTAGCCATCTCCTCTCCCTCACAGTCTTTACTTCCCGGATTAATCCAGTACCCATTTAAGACTAGGTCGACCTGGGAGCCATTGCGATCTGAAAAACATTTCCGCCTCAGCTGGGGAATGAACCCAGCACCACTCATATGAGAAGCCAGTGCGCTAACCACTGCGTTACGCTGCTCCCAAATACATACATCAAATCCAATGATCTATACATTGTTTATTTTGACACAGGATCCAAATACATCATCAGATCAAATGATCTTGTTTACAAGGTGGATTTTCTTTTCGGAGATCCCTGTGGATTATCACTTGAAGCTACAGAGTTACGTGCTATGAGTGGTACTCTGGCAGGCAGCGTGCTGCTTCGTTGAGAGTGACAGAGTACATATGGGAAATCAAGTACAGTGAAGTCAATCCTCTACGTCTTTTTAACCCTTTTTTTCATCTATACAGTGGATATCTATAACAGTTATATATATATATATATATATATATATATATATATATATATCATGCATTATCGGGTTGTCTAACGCCTACATTTTTATGTGCTTTGTCTGTATGGCCTTTTGTGTCTTTTAGACGCTCATTAAGCAAAGACAAGAAGCAGTGCTTTAAACATTATCTCAGGGATTTGGACTTTTCAAGCAATCATGTCACAGCTGTCATGTCATATTTGTGTGTGTGCTTGCGTGGATGGGTGGTGGCGGGGGGGGGGGGGGGAGAACCAAGCCTGTACCAGATGATGTTAATTGGGTTAGAGAGTCCGACAAGTATTTTCATGGCTGAATCTGCTGATTCATGATTGAAATGATCTATTGCAGAATAAACATGAAATATTGGAACATGCCATCACTGTACTGTTGTACCTTGTGTCTGAGCCTTCGTTCTTCCATTAATTCTCAAATATCCTAGCTCCACTGTGTGTTATGTCTACAGGCATAGGTAGTCATGGATCTACACAGATCTATGTTACTAGTATTGGTGATCAATTACAATGTTGGTACACACTGCCAAGCAGTCTTCCTCTATCTATCATCTGCTGTCTATTTTCCCTGCTATCACTCCTATATTTCTCTATATTCTCCAATCCATCTTTGCATTGCATTTCTAAAATATGATGACTGCTCTTTTGTATGTTTGTAAAAATCTTTTTTCTATCACCTCTCAGTATGCTGTAATAATTTTTGTAGTTGTTCATGGGACTCCTAGTCATCAGGGTGATAAAGATACTGCATTGGATGCATCAACAGAGTCGTCCAGTGATTTCTATCTTCAGCGATGCGGATTAGTGTAGGAAATCATGACCTGTCCATTCTGTGATGTCTGTCCATGATTTGTGTTTTACGTCCTCTGCTCCTTCCACTGTTCCCTGTATTATCATTTTTTTTATAGGGAAGCAGGATAATTAGGATTCTTATGTAAAACCACACATGTTTAGTCTTCAGTTGTTTTTATGCTTAGTCAAAGAGTCACTTTTATATGTCAGGATTGTAATTAATGCTAATAGTATATCCTATTCAGGACATAGTGATCAACCAAGCATCTATTAGCTGTAGTAATTTGGAACTATGTAACACTTTAGGGAATATATTTTTTGGGTCTCAGTTGTCTCTTTTGTGTACAAAACAAATCTGGACAAGTAAAATGACCAAGCTGAGAAATTGTCCCTGAAAAATATGGTTCGAACACCATAGTTCCAATTTACCTGAATTGTATGAAAATAGTTTTACGCATGCCTCATAAAGCATCCCAAAACAACTAGTGCATAGTGAGCTTACGGAAAAGAAATAATTCATCAACTATCTCAAAGAACTCTCTTAAGAACTTCAATATAGATGTCACATCCTGGGAGTCTGCCTATCAGAATCATCCAGTGTAACACAGCAACACCAACAAAGGTGCCCATATTGCTGAGAGGCGCAAATCTCAGGCACAGAGAAGATGTGATTACCTAAAAAAAAATTTTGATTTCCAGTTTTTTTTCATTTGTGATCCACTCTCCTCCTTGTCCATAGACTGTCTAGAATTGAGGGATACCCCCCACAGCTTAACCGTTAAGTAATTTTAACCCTCCCTAAAGAAATTTGCTGCAGAAAAAGTCCTAAAAAATTACATTATGTTTTTTTCCTGATATTTCAAAAAATGTTTTTAAAACTCAGTGTAATTGGTATATTAGAACATTTTTGTAAACATCAACTTTTATCAACCCAATCCCCTTGTCAACAACTCAAAATTTTTCAGATTCCCCTTCCCTAATTCTTGATGTAATTTATGACAGCCATGTTCCAAAAGTCATAGGGGATTCTATGCCAGGATTGTGCTTGTCATTCACCTTTACATTAGACAATACATAATAGTCATCTTCACACAAACCAGAGAGGTACAACACCACAAGTCTGAAACAGTTGTCAGCATTGCTTGTGATAGACAGCTTTTATTACTATTATGAAAAGGGGTACACTTATTGACACAAGTGAAAGAACAATCTTTTCTTGGTATTTTTTTTTTCAGGGAGACCCTTTGCACCAGAACTACTCAGATTAAAGAAGGGTTGAACTGTTTCTTCTGCTTGGTTCCATATGATGTTATTACATTTGAGGTAAGAATTTGAAGGATTAATGGGAGACTGCAGTAAAACCCTGTACCATATAATAACATTGATTTGTTCAGCTCTAAACTCTATGCAAGAAGAGCATTTTTTACAAGATCTAAATTTAGTTGTGGGTTTTCCTTTCCCCTCATCCCTACACACAAATGTTGGAGTATTATTAACATTAATAAAACCTATATTTTATTTATTTATTTTATGATGATTTGAATGATGCACATTTTAATCCCATGTTTATTTATTTATTTATTAAAATAAAGTTTGTACAGCATAAGTAAATCCTGAAGTCTTTTTGACTAGGTTATTTGAATTTCATATTTTGTCATCATCATCCAGCCTGATGTAACTAAGATGAAATTTGCATCCATGGTTGAAAGTGAAGTGCTTCACCAAAAAATGGCTCCAACAAGACATTAAAGAAAAGACAGAAATATTGCAAGAAGGATAGTAAATAAAGAATAAAAGAAATTAATATAAAACAACAAATCAATGTGAACATAACAAAAGAAATAAGATTAAACAACATATTATCTTGCTTTGTCTGATTATGAAAAAAATATGTTTAAAAATAAAAAATTAGTATAGTTTTACATTTTTGGACAGTAGCATTTGGTTTGTGTACCAAAGGTTTTTTTCACCATACATAGAATTTCATGTGAATCTTACTCACTTCATGTTCACTTCTTTAAGAAAGGTATTTTTGACAAAATTAGTGCCACCTATTGGCCTATCTCATCATAATGAGAAAGCATTACAGCTTGGTTCGTAGCTGGTTTTTTCATTCATAATAAAGCTGTCTTAGATTGTAGGTAATATTTCCTGTCAAAATCTCAATCTTCTGTCGTAAATGTACATTATTTTGTTCATTCACATTCTTTTTGCAAGAACTAAATTTAGATGTGAGTTTTCCTTCTTCCTCATCCCTAAGCACAAATATTGGAGTATTATTAGCATTATCTGGATCCTACAAATCTAAGCACTTAAACTAAAGCCATATGTTTTGGCAACCATTAAAAATGCATAAAAATGTGATTTGTTTTTCATTCTTAAAATGTTTATATATGTTCAAGCCAGAACGCATTCAAATGATGAAATCCATGCATTTACATTGTTTTGCTGATGTGATGCTTCTTTTGCATTTTTCATGCTTCACGTGCAAAATAGTAAAGAATTAAATTCTCAATCAATCAAGTACCATGCCGAATGGCGTAGGCGATAATGTTTCTTCATGACTCTCTGCCTCTTGTGTTGTCAATAAGCTCGGTTGGTGAGCTTCTACTGTGCCACAATACAAGTCCATCCAGTAACTTTTCTCTTTGTCGTCCCCTATCTCTTCTCCCCTTGATCTTTCCAGTGGTTATTAAGTGTTAAGCTGTGTTCTTCTCAGCACATGCCCTAGAAACCTTGACTGTCTGCCCCTAATGTTTGATATGATTTATCTTTTTATGCCAGCATCAATGAGAATTAAATTCTCATTTTATTAATAGTCGAAATAGGTTGAATTTTGACAGACACATTAATAAATATTTGGCAAGTTAAAAGCATTATCTGGTTTTTATAGAAAAATGGTCTGTTACTATTTTTTTCATGCCGGGACTACGTGACAAGAGCAGTGGCAAGCTACTGGTATGCTTGTCAGTGGAATGCAACCAGAGAAATTATCACACATTTCATTTGTGTCCAGTCCACTATAGTAAGCACTATGCTGCACCAACAATTTCTGGTGACAGGTACCACTGATGACCGCACTAGACCTGGTCAACTTCATGTAATAACACTAACTCATGATCGTCATATTGTACTGATGTACCTGAACCTTTTCCAAACATCTGCTCATACGTGTGGCACTCTGGGTCTTATTAGTTCTAAAACTGCACCAGGGGAACTTCTTTGGTTTGCAATACAGAAGTTCTAACATCAGTCCTATCCCTATTAGATGCCACTGGACGAACAGACTGGATTAGGCCCAACAGAGTATTCATTGTCCAAGGGCAGAATGGAGATCGATGATGTTCTCTTACAAATGCCAGTTTAATATCTCATTGCTATAGGAGAAATCGAGTCTGGTGTCATCCTGGAGAAAGATATACTAATGTATAGAGTAATGTGTGTATAGTTCAGCATACAGATATGTAGGAGGAAGCGTACTTGTTTTGGGTGGATTCTCCAATGGGCACAATACTCACCTTCAAGTTTTCCCAGTTAACATAATTACTGATGTATATATTAATCAAGTGCTGTCACCTATCATTGTTTTTTTCTTCCATAATCACCAAGATGTGGGAATCTCAGTACAACAATGCTAGTCCTCACACAGTTCATGTAACCTGGAATTTCTTAGCGCAGCAACCTTTTCTTGTACTAGTTGGTCTGCAAACTCTCCTGACATGAATCTTATTGAACATGCTTGGGATGAACTGAACAGAAGGATCTGGCAGCATGATATAAACAATGTGAATGATCTTGAATGAGCACACATGCAGAATGAAATTCCATAACCCAACCTTTTTTTAGACACTCTGTAATAGCATGAAACACCAGTGTCAAGCTTGCATTGATGCTGCTGGGAGACACATGGTGTATTGACAACTGTGTCTTGATGACAGTGAGTAGAAAAAAAGTATTTTTACACTAAAGGTGCACAACTGCTTATTATCCAATTCTGAATTGTTTTATTTTTAGAAATATTGTAGATTTGATTCAACAAATGGACCATAAATGTGAAAAAATTGTTTAAGTTAATTTAAATTCAGTTTGTGGAGTGACTTATATGAAAACATGTTGATGCGTATGTAATGGTTGCTAGTATAGAGTTATATTTTGCTCTTAAATGGCTAACGAAAAGACAAACAGAGCACTTATTTGAATGCCTCTTGTGCCTATGATACTGGTTCCTAATCAAGAATCAAAATTAATTTTTATTTCCATCTTAGCATTGCTCAGGTTTATTAGGTATGCTTATCTTTCATACATGCCTGCAAGAGCACACACAAATATATCATATTAAAATTGATTATTACTGTATTTTTTAATAATTCAATTTGAATTATCATAAAGTAGTGTTTATCTAAAAAAATAACAGCTTCTTCATTCTTTTATTTGTAGATTTGGGATTACGTAATGCCTTACTGGTTGGAGGCAATTAGAACAGAGGTCCCAGAAGATGAACTGCATGAACTTAAAGTATTGCTGAGGTGTGTTCTTCAAGTCCTTTTTAGTACAAAATTTGTATACATTTAATGCCTATGCACACAAGTTGTATTTATAGGTGCTTAGTTAACTTCAACTGAAAGCTTCAGTGACAGAACACTTGTACAGTAGCTTTAGCAATGATATAAAATTGTTCCCCAACTACAAAAGTGTGTGTCCACCTTTACTATGGGACTGGAGAATCAACAGTTACAGGGAATGAATACCACCTGCTGGTTAACCCCTATCGAGCTATGCTTTACTTCCTGTGTACCTTGCAGGATACAAGGAAACATTCCTCTGAGTTGTGTTTGTTAATTGTCAACAATTATCCTCCATACAATAATACTGTTCTTCATAACATTGTAGTGATATGTTTGTTAGGATGTCCATTTGTTAACTCTATATATTTGTAATTATGAATAATTCTGCTAATCATTTACTAAAATTGGATTTAATGTGTTTTAAGTTCAGATGTATTAACAACTATCATTTATTTTCCACTTCAGTAAAGCTTTTGACATTGACATGTGTCCTCTACCTTTCACACTGAACAAGATGTACAACTTTGTGAGTGACAGATTTGATGACCCCAGTGCTTTGGTCATGGAGCAAGCTCTACAGTGGTTACAGGTTGAGCATTTGTATTTATGTCTCTCTTAAGCAGTGTTGTGAAACTGATAGCATGTCTGTAACAGGTGCAACTGCAGTAAAGTTTTGATACAATTAATAAAAAGTGAAAAATTGTGATGTGTAACGAAGCTTTACTTATCACAAAAACAAACTTGGCAAGACTGTTTTCTATCTGTATTGTCTTGTGCTCTGTGCTGGATAAAGAATTTTTTGTCAAAATGTTGAATTTGTGTTTTTTGTGACATGTAAAACTGCATTACCCTGCGCGAACTTGACATGGAGATTATTTTTTATAAAACTTGGGAAATTACACATTTAAGACAAAAACAGAAGTAATAAACAAACCTAAGATTTAAACCTAATTCCACTCAAGTTGTAAACTGATCTTATAATAAATATTTTATAAGTATGAGCATTCCATTTTTTTTATATTTTAGATTATCTCTGGGGTTCATGGTGAATGGATTACCAGATCTGTGACCTCCACTATTTTTTAAATCTTTAGGCCTCTGCAGGTGCAATTTTGCAACAAATGCATGCCCCCCATCTTGCCTATTGGCGCAACATTGCGCCGCTAGGACTTAACAGATAGTTCCCGAATCGCGAGTACGGAACTTCACGAAGTAATGCTTATATGATGTAGAAATTCCCGCCACACGAAGCTAGGAATACGTCACAGTTTAAAGGTCAAATTCTTTTACACATTTGCATTGTAAGAACGGGAAAGCCGGCAGATTTTGTCACCGCATTTCTAGAGCAACTTTGGCCATTTTCGGGCCGTATTTTACTATCAAATTGAGTATGGGTAAGTGATCGTGACTACATGTTCTAATTGTTGTTTTTGTGTTTAATATGTTGTTATTTGATAAGTATGTTTGTTTATTTGTTAAAAAACACAAAAATAACATTTATCAGGGGTGCCACATGTGTGCATGGACAATAATTACGCTGCGTGTCTGCCTAGACCTAGTGTTGACCGGACGGACGTTATATGCGATTTCTTCACGTTTTATTAATTTTTTTAGGCCATATTATATTAGTTTGGATATGAAACAATATATATACAACAAGTATAGGTATTTATGAGGATTTTATCAATGTTTCCACACAATGATCAAGTATTAGGGCCATCAAGATGTTATATTTGCGATTTTGAAAATGGCGTTTTGCAATTTTTTCCCAAATTCTCAACTTCACACTTTGCTCACAGCTGTCATATCACACATACAAAAAAAACATGGCTATATTCTCTATTCACTCCTTTATTTAGATATGCAAAAATTAATTTGATATCTTTTAAAACAAAAAAGTTATCACGTTTTCAAAACACCCACCATCAATAATGCAAATTTCCCCAAAAATAATTCAGGCCCCAGGGGGTGTATTGCATAATTTTAATTCAGAGTCCTAAAGGTTAATGGTTTAAAGCTAGGATATAACCTAATTGGACTAATGTCTGTGATTGAAATGAGCATATTCCACCATAAGATATTTTTTTCTATTTAACAAATAAATTGTACTGAATATCCTTAACTGGAATATAACTTCCAATGTCTTTTGTAATGATTTCTCTGTACATTTTATCAATCTTCTCTCTGAGTTACCTGCTTGTTTTTATGTTATCTACTGATAAATTGGTAACTCATTTACACTCAATGATATTTCTATTTTGTAACAGATTCTTAGTAGCCTTGACATTGTGATTCCTATGCATCACATTTTAAAAATGTTCAAATGTGGAGTGGATCGAATCAGTTCCGATGGTGAAAATGCTGACCTTGTACAACAGGATGAAGGTGGTCAAGGACACTCAATCCTCTCTCAAGGATCACCTATACGTGAGCAGGCAGCACCTCTCAGCCCTGAGAGATTCCCTTTTGTTGCTGATTCATATGATCTGTACGATAAAGAGTCTGAGTTGATTCTGCCATGCTTCATAATGATGCTTGATCTGACTCTCAAGCAGGTATACCTCTGTCAATGTCAGTTCTTGAAAAAGGTTTATGTTTGTTATTGAGACAAACTTTTTGTTGTGGTTGATGTAAACGTTTGTTGTAGTAGTAATTTTTTCATTTTTGTCTGTCTTCCCCAAACTTGATAAACAATTTCAATTATACACAAAATTTGTTGCTGAAATGCAGTTATTGAAAAATTAAGAATAGTTATTATAAAGAACTTATGTGACTGGCACTTTCAACAAGCTGAAAGGGAATGAGAACTTAATATGCACTCTGAATGCAGTGGCCATGATATTAACAAGGTTTTCAGTACTTTTTTGGGGGGCATAATAATTCGAAGAGCGCACCTAGAAATACTGGGAACCATAAGACATAATTATAAACACACAGATAACCACACTCTTTTACGAGTGACCTTGTATCCACTGGAGAACTACTACTTTTGCCTGGTTGTTTAATTGAGACAGTAGTGATTTTAATTTATTCATGTGGAATGTATTTGGGTTTTTGAAGGTTTGCAAAGCAGGTTTGGCATTGGTCAAGATCACTATCCTTTCTTCTTTCAGGTGGGATGATCCCAACAGGAAAAGAGTTGCCTCTTTGATTGCCTCACAGCCTGCCTTGAAATTTGTAGAGTGAAGACCTGTAGCTATTTATTTCTCAAGTTTGCATCCATTGGCCCCACTCTATATAGGTGCATACACAACACTTTCTCAATGTCAACAATTGGACCATGTTACTTCCTTTTCCTTGTAGTTGAACTATTTCTCCCTATTAGGTACTCTGTTATCCAGGATAGCATTCTGTGGGAGATGCCATTCTGCAGTCATTTAAGAATCAGCCCTTGATTCTATAGTTTTTTTCCCATATAAACTCAAACCACTACAGTTTGATTTTTGTCTTCAAATTTGTCTTCTATTTCCTGAATAAGGAAGTTAACTTGGTCCTCAATTGATCTGCACTTGCGGAAACCTGTTAAATCAGGCATTCTTAGGCTGTTTAGTTCTAGGAGTCATGTGAGCCTAGAGTTGATTCTTTCCATCAGTCTGTAGACACAGCTCATGAGACTTATTGGGTGATAGCTGTCTGCTTTATTTTGAGCTTTGTTTTGTTTTAGTATTGGAACTAGGATTGCTCTCTTCCATATTCTTGGTACCTTTCCTGATTTCCAACTAGTATTAAAGAGTTGTAGGAGCTTCTTCTTTGCAATGATCCCAGGTGCTTAAGTATATCATTGGAGATATTATCTAGATCAGCGTGACTATCTATATTTTAGTCATTTTTATGGACTCTTCTAGTTATTCTTTAGTTAACTTGCAGACCATTCCATCACTTAATGGTGATCTTAAAGTTTGCAACTTTTCTGTGTTTTCTTCCTTTACTTCTTTGTTTTTTGATGGCTGATAGTGGTGTGTCTTGCTTCCCTAAACTGCAAGGACTTTTGCTGCATCCTTTCCTGTTTTAGTTTCATTATCGACATATGATTACATAAATGAAAAATATAACAAATTTCAAGATTTGAATATTACATAATATTGTTATAAAATTTACAGATGGACTTGCAAGAGTCACCAAAACATCTTGGAATCTACAACGAAACCAGTCGAGAGGTTATGTCACTTCTCACAGGAATGCTGCAAAAAAAATGGGATGGACAACACACGTGTGACACTGACACAAAACGTGTCAACTGTGTGTTTTGTCAGAACATAGCCTTATGGCACCAGCTGGCGGCACAGTTGATGGAGCATGTGTGCCCCAGAGATCCCCTTAAAATACCAAATAAAGAACTTCCAAAACTCGATGACATCAAACATCAGACCATCACTGAAGCACCAAGTAAGTTTTGCTTGTTGCATTGACAGAAAAGAAATATTAAATATTGAAGCTTTTTTCTCCTGCATTCATTCCTAAACTCCTTCTGACTAGCAGGATGTAGTTCAGATTCTGTCTCTATGTTATTTATGTTTACAAGAAGGCCTTTAGGTCCTTAGTGTACGAATATGCATGTTCTGTGTTTGTGTTCCTGAGGATACTTTAATACTTGTACAGGATGTTTGTTGATGTAATAGTCCTTGTTTCGATTGGTCTGTTCTCAGTGACTAGAGTACACAGGCTGAAAGTCTTGACCGAGCCACATCTTTTTTTGGGGATGTGGTTGGTCAAATATGGAAAACCTATTTACTTGTGTTGCAAAGCGATTCTGTGCTGCTAGAATGACCTGGTTCAATTCCCGTCAGCTGTAAGAATTATTTTCAATTATCCTCATGCTTCCTACTTGGATTTACTTGTAGTTCAGATAACAGAGTACATTGTATTATGTTTACAGCTTGGCTATGATATCTGCACCTTTCAGCCTGACATCCAACTTCAGCATGGTTTTTGGATCACTTTGACCAATGATGTGTGACAGCCAGTTCCACCCCCAAACCTCTGTTGTCGCTTATTATGACATGCATGTTATGTCAATGTTGCTATTCTTTGTTGCCTTTCAAACATATGGGCACGGTTTCTTTTTTCAATATTAAGGTGTGATATTTTCTATCTGCTCTTATATTATTTTCTATTGATTGGTTTATAAATATTAATTTGGTTATTGAATTTGTATCTCCATAATTTGTAGCTCCTAAGCTCAAATTTAGTTTTATTTCTTAAGCATGTGTTTAGTTTTCAACTAGCTGTAATACATATGGAATTTCGACCATCATCATTGTTGTATGCTACGTGTCTAGTGTCACCTTGTACCATAAATCATACTTTTCTGTAATATTAGCTGCACAGTATCTTTTCAATTTTTTTGGGGGGTCCCCAGGAATTATGAGCAAGAGGGCTTCCGTATCCTTTCACGCAATTGTGAGGTTTCTTAAATACTTTTTTCATACCTGCAAGGCTCAAACTCTCAGTGGTGTGTAATACTTTGAGATGAAACCTACTCTGAGGGGGTAAAAGCATTTTATAGATGAAATGTCATGAGACTCCCACAAGAGGAAAGCCATACTATATATGCATGTCATCTACAAGGGATTAACTGTTGTATGGTGGTCTGATGGGCCACAGTTCATGCATCTGTTCTTTTTGTCATCTTTATTTTACCATCTCTCTTATCTGATCTATACTCTAGTTCAGTGTTTCTCTTTCCTCCCACTTTTCATATAATTTGTATAGACCAATGACCCCAACCAGGATTGTAGGTATGTCGTCTGTTGGGAAGGGGGGAAGGGTTACCTTTTTTAAAAAAAAGTAATTTCTTTGTTTTTGAAAGATTTTAAACAAATGTTTACTTATTTCTGACTGCTTCATATCTTTATTGAAAACCAATTTTCACACATTAAGCACAATGGCAATCATATTTTTATGAGGAAGAGCTATGAATCCTTATTTAAATTATTTAACACTCTACTTCTTTTGGGGGAGTTTCTACTCCCATGGTTGAGGATAAGGAATATACAAATATAAAAGTATGATTTGCAGAAGCTCTCCACTAGATTGTCAGTCGCATTTAAAAAATAGATATGCACATATATTTTTCACAAGAAAAACAGTCAAAAACACATGTTGATAACTTAAACACTTTCTCCTTTTGGGTGCTGCAATAAGTTGACACAGTGAATTTTTAGGTATCACTGCACCTGTAAACCAACATTTGCTGTTTTAAAATGTTCTTAATTGTTTTCATTTTAGTGCAGTTAAAAAGGTTCCAGTTTTCAGCAGAAGTTTGTCATTGACTTCAATGATCATAGTTGGACCAGGATTCAGATAGTTTAATTAATAAAAGCAGAATTGATATTAATCTGGAGCTCAGAGGAAGACCAAAAGAAACTTTACATAGAACTATTACAAGAGAACATTTCTCCATCGGTATCAGAAACAATGAAGACCTAAAGCAAATTGCAATGAAACAAGAGACATGGAAATCTATGACATCCGCCATATGTTCCATCTTTGGCCCTAGAGGAATAACTAACTAACTAATAACCCAGAGGTGTTTGCTATGCTCCTGGCAGAACATGATGATCCTGTGATACTGCTTCACTGAAATGTCTCCCATTTGAGGAATAAATGTGCATCCATAAACCTCCCTAACACAACTGTACAAGTTTGGGTTCACAGATATCCATGAGAAGGACTTGTACTTTTTGTCAGAAAGACTGTGGGCTGTCAAGAGCAACCTGCTAAAGGAATTAATTCATCATCATTATCAAATGCCCTTTTAAAATTGTGCATTTAGCATCTAAACCACATTACTACACCACTATGAGATGCCTAATGTTATCTTATCACTTTCAGATGAATGTCTAGAACAGGATGAAGAGGAAGATGACAAAGTGTTTGATGTTTCATCAATGCCTGTGTACCTACAACTCTTTACTACACTCCTACAGGTATCAATGCAATAGCATGTAATAATTTCTCCCTATTGGGTACTATTTAAAAGTACCTTCAATGACATGAGAAAATATTAACATCGAAACAAATTACAAACAAGTTTAAAATGAGAATTAATATAATGCTTCATCTATTCTATATTAATGTATAGATCAGAAACATGGACACTAAACAAACAATTAGAAGACAGAATTGATGCCTTTAAGATGTGAATATATAGAAGAATAGGGAGAACATCATGGAAAGAGAAAAAAACAAACAAAAAGGTTTTAATAACACTTAATTTGAAGAAAGAATAAATTATTAAGGGAAATTTGAACCAGCAAATAAAATATTTTGGACATATTAAAAGGCTTGTTGAAGACCTTACTTGAGGGTAAAGTTGAAGCAATGTGAGCAAGAGGTAGGCAGAGATACAAGTGGGAGAGTAATATCACAAGTTGGACAGGTTACACTCTAGCAAAGTGCACCACCAAAACAAGAGACAGGGGATGATTGTAGCCAACCTTCTGTACGGAGATAGCACTTGATAATGATGATGTAATTATTTTAAATATTAGTTTGTTGTGTTTTCTATATTTTTGTACAAGTTTCCTTATTTATCATTGTCAAAGTTTTCTTACTTATCTGTTGATGTTGCCTGTCTTATTTTTTTAATTGTTGTTTATTTGATTATTTTTTAGTATCTTTGTTGTTCTTTTGTTTGTTTGAAAACATTTTAAAATCTATTTTATTATCAGTTTCCTGGCATATTAGACTCTATATGTAGGATTTATAATTTTTGTTTAAAAATTTCTTTTCATTGTTGAAGTTTTCTTACTTATTTAACTGTTTTGCTACAATGTTTTTTTGTATTTTGCCACATTTTTATATTTGTTTACAAGTTTTTGCTATACATTTATCACAGAAACAAGAAATAGTACTGTACATCTAACTATTTGTATATTATACTACATTGTATATACTGAAGCACATTAAAATTGCACCATTATTATATATGCTGATGCTGCGTAGTTGGGTTAAAAAAAAGTAGGAATTTGTTTTCCTCGTTTTGTTTTCGAATAGAGAACAAATGGCTGCATGAATGGAAATGTCATGATTCAACCCACAGGATTTTTTGCTGACTACATGAAGGAAATAAAAGTTGAATGTACAACATCATCCCTCAAACAGCTATGACCCTGAAAATGTTGTGACAGCATACTTGGTATAAAAGGGACATTAAGACAAAACATCACGTACATGTGCTTGAAATGCCATGATTATATGAAAATGATTGCCAAAGAGTATTTGGTAAAGTGGAGATCAGAATGAGCTTGCGGGCCATTGCTAGAAGAACAAATTGCCACTACAACACTATTGTATATCTCAGTATATTTTACTGAACCACTCACAGTATCAATCGAAGATAGAAATTGATGTGGCACAACACAGCCTGCAACCTCTGTGCAATATTGTCATATTTTGCTGAGCCGACTAAGGAATCATTCTCTCCCAGCATGCAAAGCAGCATGAGCACTAGTAGATAGACATGGGCAAGTCTCTCAAATTACAGTCATACGATTACCTTGTTTTGGACCAAACTTGATTGACATCATCAACAGCGCATGCAATGGTTAGAGCAACATGTCAGATGGACAGGAATTCAATGGAATGCTATCCTATTCATGGGACATAAGCAGATTTAACATCATTTGCAGATGGATGTATGTGAATTTGGCAATGCTTTGGAAAGCACTTTGCAGGTTGTGTTTGTCAACACAACCAGTTTGATGGGAGCAGTATTCACATTTCAGTTTTCATCATTGCTTTCCTCTTCACGTACATATATCATGTAGATTTACTAGATCAAAGAAGACATAAATTGTTTCTTCTCTTCATGTAAAACTCACAGTTTTTTATTGTTTACAGAGTTTAGTGCATGCATCAGATGTGGATGCTCTTTATGCTATACTTTCATCAATGAGATACTTGATCTTACATGGGGAATGCTTAAACTACTCAATCAACCAGTATACAGACTTTATTACTCTTGCCTTCCGAAGACGATTCATTCCAACGTGAGTTTTACTGCATGCTACTTGTATGAGTATTAAATTATATGCTGACAATTTAATAATGGAAAATAAGCTATACATCGCCAGTGTGTTGCCGGGGCCAGAAAGGGGAGCAAAGAATAGCAACACTGTTTACCTTCAATGCAAGTCGTAAAAGGCGACTAAGGAGGTTATGCAATGGAGTTGGCTGTCCCATCCCATATAGGGTCAGTGACCCAAAGCCATGCTTTAGTCAGATGTGTCAGGCCAAAAGGCGCAGATATCGCAGCAGTGATGTAAACCATGACACAATGCATTCCGTTCTCCAGACTATATCTTGCTAATCTGCAGGAGTTTGAGAACGAACGCAGAAGAAGAAGAAGAAACTATACATATTCAAGATACTTGTAAATGATTTTCAGTATGAAACATCTTGAAAATTTAACTGTTTTAATACATTAACTACAAAATTTGAAACATATTATTTTGGATATTAGTATCATCATCTTTGCACTTTTTACTTTGACCATATGTGTTCCAATCGTTTTCTTAGACAGAATTTCCACAAAAGTTCATGCAAAAACATTTTCATGCAAAAAGTTCCAATGCAATTGGCAAAATATTGCAATGTATAGCTCCGTTAGGTGGTTTATTAAACTTAAGCTAATTAACAACTTTAAAACCACGTTTTATCAATTTTTAACTGCCAAGGTTTCTTTTACATGTCCACAACTCGCTCAAATTTTGTGAGTTTGTTGTCTGTCTCCTGGATTCACTTAGTATCACTACTTGTATTTCTCTTTGACATTTCAGAGATTTGTGATTTCTTTTATTCTGCTAATTTATAGCAAAGTTGTGATATTTATGTCTTTCAGTCCAACATGTCACTTGAGTGTTTGTCATATATTTTGTTCAGGTTTGCTTCCATAACCTTTCATAATTGAAAACTTGGTTTTAATACTCCATCTGTATATTGACACTGTGGTGGTTCATAACCACTACATATCCCTTCTTTGCAGAACTTCTCTATCTCCAGGTAGAGAATATCTTCTACGCCATTTTGTACATGGTGTGCGTTGTGCCTGTTACATTCTTACAGCAGTGGTTGGGCACTGTTTTCCAAAACTGGTAGTCCATGGTTTGATTTCCAGCTGAGGAATTTTTGTAACAACAAAAATATTTAAATTGGCACCAATCAAAATGTTTAAAAGTGAAGGCAGCTTGCGTGATGTCTGTCAATTGTCACAGAAAATTTGAAACTTGAAGTCATATTTCCCATAAGTGTGAGTAATGTGAAAAGTTACTTTACAGTGCTACTATAGTATGCTAAGTTTACGGAAAGCCCCAGTCACAAGCAACTGATATTCCAAATAACTGAGATCTTAACTAGAAATACACCCACCAAATTTTTTAGGCTAATACGTATAATGCCTTCCAGTCATCCGTATTGGTACCAAAAAATGTCTGTTTAATCTTAATTACTGCAATTTCTTCCTCTCCCTAATCACGAATCCATATGATCATTAAATACAACTGTAAATAGTCTTTAATGCATTCATGGTTATTACTTTTTTTTATAAGCGTTACATCAGTTAAAGATGTAATTAATTTTGCTGCTTTTTATTATTATACAATGTTTACTTCAACAGCCTGTGGAAATTACTTCAGACAGAACACTCCCAGTTGGCAACATTGGGTATTCCTCTGCTTCTTCACTGCATGACTCTGCCAACTGGGTCACATGTTCTTTGGTGTTTGGTGGAACAGGATTTTGGTCATGATGACTGGAGGGCACGATTTGCTGCAGGTGTGTATTGTAGTTTTTCATTGTTTGCACTAGATGTTGCTAGTACAACTTTCTGAAGTTTCCTTTGTTGTTTTCTTGATGTCTACACTATAAGGTAAGTCTTCTGGATGAACTCTGCTATTGTCTGTAGTCCTTCTCCAATTTTATACATCTTTAATATTGGACCAATAGGATACCCGTGTTTTGCCCGAGAGGGAAGAAAAAAATAGAATATATGAATGGAGTTGGCTGTCCCATCCCATATAGGGACAGTGACCCATAACCATGCTGAAGTCGGATGTGTCAGGTTGAAAGGCGCAGATTTCGTAGCAATGCTGTAAACCATGACACAACGCACTCCGTTCTCCAGACTACATCCTGCTAATCTGCAGGAGTTTGAGAATGAACGTAGAAGAAGAAGGACCAATATGTCTTTCTTAGTTGTTCATACTGGAGACAGTTCTGCAGGAAATGTTCAGAGGTCTGTACATCTGTTCCACAAGGGCACAGTGGTATATTAGATAGTCACATTCTGTGCATGTGTTTATTCAGTCTGTTGTGTCCTGTCGATCGAATTATAGTGACACGTCCTTGCCAATCTAGATAGTGGTATGATAGCAAGGTTGTCGTCTGGCATAAGGACCTCTATCAGCAAGAGGGTCTGGGACTGCTGTCTAATCCTTTGTTCAACAAGGACAATACATGTAAGAAATACCCTATTGTAGACCACAAAATGGTACAGTCTCTACTACCATCAAGGGCTGGATAGCTGATAGTCTCTTCCCAACTACAGCAGCAGCTCTATGTCTCATTGAAAACAGTCTGGGGAAACCTGCATTTTATATGCTACATAAAATTCACAAGCCCTACAATCCTGGCACACCTATTGCCTCCGCTAGTTCCTTCACTATGGAACGCATCTCTGACTTCCTTTCAACTATTTCTGTCTTCCAACCATTAGTAAAGCAACTCTCTACATTTCTAAAAAACACTAACCATGCTTTTTACTATCTTGACCTCTATTTCGTTGTTCATAGCTCACACTTATCATCTCTTTCTACTTGATGTCTGCTCCTTTTACACCTCCATGCTACACTCAGAGGGTCTTTAAGCACTGAAGTTCTTCCCTGATATGCATCCTCATTCCTCTGTCTACTCTCATTTGTCTTGCAGAGCTTGGCTCACTCTCAATTCCTTTGAGTTTGATGGGCACTTCTTCGACCAGATCAGTGGTGTTGCCATAGGCACTAAGATGAGATCCAGCTATGCCTGTTTGTTTATGGGCCACCTTGAGCACCAATGTATGGGAATCCAATGGTGGGCCCTTCCCATTGGTGTTCCATGGCTACACTGATGCTGGGATTGCTTTACAGATATGTCTAAGACTGATATTTCATGCTTCATACACTTCAACGACAACCTTCATCCTACCATCACATTCACATCCGAAATCACAACCTCTCATGTGAACTTCCTTGGAATATTCATCACCATCAAAACATCATTTTTTAGCACATTGGTACAATACAAATTGACTGATGCCTATACCTTTCTCCTCTATACCTCCTCTCATCCCTCTGCCTATCATGATTCCCTGCCATTCTCCCAATTTCTCCACATGATGTATTTTTTCAGCTGCCGCATATACCTTGACAGATCACATTCCCCAAAGTGACCTTTACCATTGAAAGAGATTCACTTGTGTGTCCTGCAATGTCATCTAAGCCATCATTGCAAGCGTTGCACCATGACTTTTATAAGTGACACTGGAAGGAGGCTTGCAGACTGATTCTGTGAACTTCTGTACAGCATAAAAAATCAGACTGGTATTCCTGTTGCTGACCACTTCAATGGCATGGGCCATCAGAGTACCTATGATATTCAGGTGATGATCATCAAGTTATGTTTATCAGATGACCAGACCCGTCATGTGCTTGAGAACATGACTATATAAATCAATTTTGAACAATTTAGCCCTTAGGGATCAATGCCCATCAGTCAAATAGATGATATCTTATTGTTCCGTCATTTCTCTGTTTATCTCATTTCACTGATATTCGGGCGTGTTTTATCTATTTAATGTTTGTGTTATTTCACCTCTGACCTTCTAGTTTTAACTCTACCAGAGTATATCTATATTTATCTCTACCATATAAACATCAATAGGGATGTTCTTACTCTTTGTTTTTGTTGTGAATGTGTCTTTGATGAAGAACATTTGGTCAAAGCATTGATTTGTGTGTATTATTTTGTGTGTTTACAGTGATTAGAAACACTTAATAAACACAGAAACTCTGTTCTGAGTTTCGTCTTTGTAAAATAAATGTTTTTATGTGATTTTGAACTCATGGACCTGTGTTTGAGCTTGATATTTTGTTCATCATCTGATGTAGGAGAAAGAAGGCAAGCTCATATTGCCATGTGTTTATGAGCAGCAACATAACAAAGGACTTCATGGCAATATGGTAATCTTCAGACCCCCCTTAAGGACATATTGTGAACACAATAGACTAAGATTCCATATGTTAAACACACTAAGGAGTGATGGGTCCTGATAAAATAACAATTGAGCACCTCCTGTAACAGAACCTCAATATATGAGAGCTACATCACACTAAGAAGACTGACCATTGATATTTAGGAATCCGCTTTGTGGAAACATTAGGAGCTTCAGAGCTTTGATGAGAACTCTCTTTAAATACATTCAAGCTAACATCTGAAAGTATATGCAGAAGGAGATATTTGTCACAGTTTTAGAAACATCTCTCTGCAGATTGTCATTTATTGCTATCTTGTTCTGTTTCTGCAGTAGAGAAAGTCACTGTTTTGGCCCGGTGTCTAGAACCAGAAGTTATACGTAACAATCATGTTATTCAGACCTCTTTGACGCATTCTTTCTGTCATTTGATTGGTTCAATTGAGGACATCAATGCGGCTGTTGCACAGAGAGCAATCATGTTTCTTGAAACAATCAGACCAGCAGCTCTGAAGGTAGGCTTAACATATAAACCTTACATAAAAATAGACAAATGTGAATGCAGATTGATTTTTAGTGTGGTGTCCATTGTGCTTGGAGTGTTTCATAAAGCTTTATTAATGATAGAGAGAATGACCAACTAATACTGACAGAGAACAATTCATCCACTCAAATCAATAAACACTTGGTTCATTCACATGAAGAAACCTTTATTAACTTAAAAAACTTCGAACTTGACATAGACTTCTATCTATGAACAACTGCACAACACAACTCAACCAGTGGGTGAACAGACAATAACTGAACACTGGACTGAAGGTCACATGATGCATCATGTGTGAAATACAAGACAGGTCACAGCTTTTTTGGTACATCTGGTTGGTCTTCGGCAGCACCTTCCTTAGCCAGTTGGTCTGCTTTTTCATTTCCTGGTATTCCACAGTGAGAGGGTATCCACTGCATGGTTACCCTATACTGGTAAGACAGTTCATTAAGTAGTTTTTGTAAGTCTGCTAGTTTTCCAGACTGGAGAGCTTGAAGCACTGACCTTTCATCTGTCAGGATTACCACAGGCTATGGGCCAGAGTTGGAGTTCAGCAGTTTTTCAGTTACCACCCTAATTGCTTGGATTTCTGCATCATAATTATTGCAGAATTTCCCTGTTGGTGTTCTGATCATATCTCTAGGCTTGTGTGGATATTCTATACATACATCTGCACCTCAATTCCTCACTGCATTCTGTGCTGACCCATCTGTGTATACTCTGACCCATATGTCTTGTGCATATTTCATCATCCAGGAAACAGTGTGATTGTCCTTCGCTGTACACTGTTCTGTTTGTCCTCGCTTAGTATTCCTTTCACGTGGGTCTGAATGTATATTTGTATTCCATGCCTTTCACTCAAAGGGGTTTTGTTCTGGTACAGACCTTTAGGGACTGTCAACTTCAGGTAGTTCTGTATGTTGTCTATGGAGTCGTTTAGCTTGGTGGATAAAGCTGCTTCTTTTTACTTGCCCCATTGCTAGATTTTGGAATCTTTCCTTCATTGGATGACTTGGCATTCACTGAAACTTTTCTGCTTGAATTAGTACTTTTGTGTCTATGAATTCGCCAAATGTTTGCATTCTTCCCATTTTCTGAATCTCTGCTATGGGTGTTGATTTAATTGCTCCCAACATTATCCTAAGCGCCTGGTTTTTCACTTTATCTAGATCATGTACTGTGGTGTTTGATGCAGAACATCATGCTGCTGAACCATATTCCAGGTGTGGTCTTATGCTCCCAAAATTATCCTAAGTGCCTGGTCTTATGCTCCCAACATTATCCTAAGCGCCTGGTTTTGCACTTGATCTAGATCGTGTACTGTGGTGTTTGATGCAGAACATCATGTTGCTGAACCATATTCCAGGTGTGGTCTTATGCTCCCAACATTATACTAAGCGCCTGGTCTTATGCTCCCAACATTATCCTAAGCGCCTTGTCTTATGCTCCCAACATTATCCTAAGCACCTGGTCTTATGCTCCCAACATTATCCTAAGCGCCTGGTTTTGCACTTTATCTAGATCATGTACTGTGGTGTTTGATGCAGAACATCATGCTGATGAACCATATTCCAGGTGTGGTCTTATGCCTTGCTGGTACACTTTACGGAGTATATTCTCACTGGTTCCACTTAGTTTTCTCAGGATAGCTAACTTCCTCCTGGCTTTTGTTGTTGCTTTGTTTATGTGTTGCTTCCATGTCAGCTTATCATCAAAAGTAACTCTGAGGTATGTGACTTGTTTGTCTTCCTTCAAAAGCTCTCCATATCTCTTAATAATACCAGCTTTTTGTTTTGTTGAGAGGGTGAAGAGTGTAGTGCAACACTTATCTGTGTTAATGTTGATGCACCATCTATTTGCCCATAGGGTTAAGGCATCAATAGCTCTTTGTATTTGTTTAGTGGCCACTGTCACACATTTTTCCATGCACCAGATCACCAGGTCCTCAGCATGCATACATTGCCACTTTGAGCCTATGTGGTAGTTTCACAAATAAGTCATTGATGTAAACCACGAAAAGTGTGGGTGACAGGACTCCTCCCTGAGGGACTCCATGACGCAGTAGGACTTTCTTGCTCTTGCGACCATCCAATAGTATCCTGGCTCCTCTGTTATGCAGATATGTTTTTACCCATTTCTACATTCTTGAGTAAACCCTGCAATTTCACAATTACTTTAAAAGTCCTTCTTTCTAAATATTGTCAAATGCTTTCCTGATGTCTATCCATGCTGCTAGTACCAGTGTCTTATCTTGGAAGGCATTCTCAATCTCTTGGGAGATGTAGGTTACCTGATCTTCTGTAGAGTAGCACTGTCTGAAGCCTGTTTACTGCGATACCAAAATGTTTTCACTTTCAAGGTACCACTGCATCCTAAGGTTGATAATGCGTTCCATTGTTTTGCATAGACAGCTTGTGAGACTGATGGGCCTGCAATTGGAGACTGTGTTGCCATCTTTTCCTGATTTGAGGATTGGTATAATTATTGCTTCCCTCCATGCCTGCAGAGCATTACCAGTGGTCCAATTTGTGTTGAAGATCTGCAGTAGCTTTGCTTTTGCTGCAATTCCCAGGTTTTTAATCATTTCATTGGACTCCATCAGCTCCTGGGGACTTTTTAAATTTGGATATTGCATGTTCCAATTCTTTCATTGGGATTGGTGCCTGCATGACTTCAGGTATAGGTTTGTCGGGCTAACCTTTTCTTCTTCTTCAGCGTTCATTCTCAAACTCCCACTGGATTTCTCTTGTAACAGGACAATGATCCTACAAGATTTCCAGTTGAATGTAGTCCAGAGAATGGAAATGCGTTGTATTGCCATTTTATTTGTGCCGATGGCCCAACACATCCATCTTCGGTGGTGGGATAACTTTGATATTGTTGTCTTCTGCAAATAGTAACGCAAAATAAGGTAAACAAGTTACTAAAACACTTACCTAGCCTATTAATAAAAATATATTTAAAAAAGTATATATAAAAAACATACAATGAAACTAAACAGGACAATTCTCCACGTATCGGCTCAAATTGAACCTTTTTCAAGAGACAAACAACAGAAAACGACAAAATAAAAAACAAAATAGATGTCTATATTTCATCAAGCCCTGTCTCCATAGCGCAGGGATGGCAACGCATCTAGTAAAAGAGAAAATGCGTGCATTCATTATAAACAAACCGATGCATTGCCATCCCTGCGCTATGGTTTTACTAGCAGCATGTAGTATGCATATATTAAATTCACTCACTACTGTATTGATGTCTTTGTCCACATTTATGTCCTTAGTTAGAACATTGGTTAAATACTAGTACATTTTCCAGTCTGCCCTCTTATAGTTCCATCTTGTGAGTGTGGTGCTGTCCTTGATAAATTCATTATGGTATTCTAAAAATACTGGTCTGTGGTCACTACCTCCAAGCTGCTTTTCCAACGATTTGTATGATGTTCCATTCAAGGCCTGGTGAGTGGAATGCCAGATCTGGTGTAAAGGTGGTGTACCATGCTTTTAAGTGGAAGGTTGGTGGGTCTGCTGGCTGGTTAATAAGTATGAGCTTATTTTGATCCTGCCAGCTCTCAAGTTCCTTACCTCTCTTGTCCACGTGATCGTAGCCTCAACTCTGAGAGTGGCTGTTGAAGTCACCACACACCATAAGTCTCTCTTTTTCTGGGATTGTGTCAATGGTCTATCATTTTGGCAGTAGTAGTTCAGGAGATGGAATTCTGCACTGTCTGTTTTTAGGTGAAACATCTGGTATTCTGCCCCCTCCATATACACTTCCAGCTGGCATGCATTAATATTGTTTTTAACAAGTGTCAGAAGTCTATCCTTCCGTCTCTCCTTTCGGTCTGATTGGTATCACTGGTAGTCTCTGATTTTAAAGTGTTTCTTGAATGCAGCATACATTAACTTGTTCTTCACACAGGATATTTTCAAACTTCAATTTTATACTGTATCCATCTCTTTTGATGTTGACACCCTCAGCATTCCGGTGAATTATTTTTATTGGTCATTTGTTTGGTCAGTAGCTTTATTTCCTTGCTTCTTTGCTCCTCTGGGCAATTGAGGACTTCCAGTAATTGAGGTTGGGCCCTTTCGAGGTATAGGGCTGGGCACCATCACTGCCTGAAATTCCGCCACAAGGCAGGCACCATAATAATTATTATTAGATGGTTGGTTGCTGTTGGGCTCAAGTCCTTTGACCCAAAACTATTATTAAATAAGATATGTTCCCATTGTGTTTTGTATGTGGCATCTTGTTTAATTGTGCGCCTTTTGGCTGGTTGCCTCTGTCTTCAGCACATTGTTTACTTGGGCAGGACTGTAGTCCTGCTCAAGTGGGCCTTCCTGACCAGTCTTAGTTTCCAGCTCCTGATGGCTGAACTAAACCCCATCACCACTTCAAGGTGCTGGCCTTGATGGATTTGTGAGGTCATTAAACAGGTCATGGTTAAAAACAACATTTCTGACAATAACTCGTGACAGGTTCATGGGAATTTCTTGAAACTTACTGAACACAAAACATCTCTAACCATATTTTTGAATGCCTATAAAATATTGATGGTCCTCAAATAAATTAAGTGGAAAATTCAATGCTCAAGTATGGTTCATCTCACTACAGAACAACGATACATCATCATTGGATGCTTACAGACTGGACAATCACAAAATGTAGTAGCCAGACAATTTAATGTGGTTAGAAGCACCATTAGTCACCTTTGGAGGTGATTTCAACAAACTGTATCAGTGGCAGACTGGCTGCATAGTGGAAGAGACAGAATCACACCTCCTGCCAAAGACCACTTCATGCGGCTGTGTCACCTCAGGAATCGATATGCATCTGCGGTCTCCACAGTCCGGTCAATGCCAACAGCTCGTCGAATTTATGAACAAATGGTCAGGAACCAGCTGCACTGCGCTGGTGATTGGGTTAGAAGACCATACAGATGTCCTGTTCTTATGAACGAGCATCATCAGTGGACCATTGGGAATGTCTGGAGACTGGTTTGGTTTAGTTAAATTCTCAAAGTTTCTTCATGCCAAGATTGAAACATTAATTTTGTAAAATAATATTTTGGTACAGGTTTTAAATAATGTTGCATTTCTTTTTTGGAACAGTATATTTTTAGTTAATTTTATAAATAGTTGCGTGGCAGAGCATTCTCACTGCACATCAAACTACACATATTTCCTCCTCAAAATATCCTCAGCAATATCCTTGACTGAGGATATCCAATCTTTGTTGGTTTTCTAGTTTTCTCTGGCTTCTTACATAATACCTCTATCTAGTCAAACCCTCCTTCACAAAATGTTCATGAATTATATTCAAAGTTGCAGATTCAAAAACATTTGTCACATCATTTACTGATCCACCTCCCTGAAGACATGTCAGTTTAGTTCATTGCTGGTCTAATTTCCATAGTTTGCCAGCAAGCCTGTAGGCATATTAATTTCCTCAGTTACCAGTATGTTCAAGCACAAAAAAATGGAGTTCATTTTCATCATTTCTAACTGCTACCCAAACTCCAGCCAATGTTTGTGAGCCCAATCACTTACACTCTACCTTAAGATGCTCATCGAGTTGCCAAGAAAACATAAATGGGTAAAGGTTTTAGATTTCACTTAAGCTATTGCCCTATTGCTGCGATGCCTTTCATGTCACTAAGTGTGGTCTGTGGTCAAGGGAAAGACACCATAGTTCTCCTTCACAATCACCTCTCTGATCTGCCTCAAGAATGCTAATGAGCTGCATATATTCCAAACAATAGACCTATTTGTATAAGTAATTACACCACTCTCAGAGAAATTCATCTAAATCAACTCTTGAATTACTATCACTACTTCCATGGGATTCTGTTGTCTAAACAATTTTGTTTAGAATGATGTGGTCTGAGTTATGACATCATTCTTCTCTTCAATTCCATATGAGGATTTATATCATCTGGTGAATGTTCTCACTGAAATATATTTTATTTGTTCACTAAACTATCTGAATTCTTTACTGTCAAAACAAAAGTAAGCTGCAAAGTTGGAACTTGTTGAATCAGGGTTCTTCATCCTAACCCATTCAAGAGTTTTATAAATGCAAATGTTTAACCTGAAAAAGGGCTTCTCCCACCATATTCATATTGTAATGGAAACAGATGTAAAGAAATGAGTCCTGGTAAAAATTGTAATGGTTGGCAAAATGCTGAAAGGTAATGTCTGACAAACTATTGTTTTGCATATAATTAGACTTGACACTTGCAATTATTCAAGAAAGAAATATTGCAGAATATCACTTCCACATTTAGACTGGATGTAGTTTATCTCCATTTTCTTTCTTACCTTGATGATTTACTCTTCCACACTATTTTTTTCCATGTATTAATGTTTGCTTTCTTCTAATATAATTTGTTTCCTCTTGCCTAATTTTCTTCTACTTATGAATTTTAATGGAGAAAAATATTATTGCTGGAGTGGAGATATCAAAAGTTAAACATGTAAGAGTCTTCATTTTTTATTAGAAACCAAAATCCTGGCACACAGAGCATTCCAATAAGTGCTCTGTTCTCTTCTATCAGCCATCCAAGAGGTTGCAGATTCAATAATACCCTATGTACTTACTGTGCAAAACTGAAATCCAACAAGTAGATCAGGAATAGGGTAATAAAGTTTTGCTAGTTAGAGACAAACATAATAACACACACAAAGTGACATTTCGACCAAAAGACCTTTATCAAGACAACAATTAAAACATATATCAGAAAATGAACAGTAGTGACATCGACGATGACATTGATATGTGTAGATGTCATTACTGTTCATTTTCTGTTATATGTTTTAATTGTTTCAATTGTTGTTTGTCTCTAACTTGCAAAACTTTATTACCCTATTCCTGGATCTACTGGTTGCAGACCCAGTCAGATGTTTATTACGCAATCTTCGTAACTTTCAATATGGCACACTTTCTCCCCTCACTGATAGTTACCCCAATTTCCATCATTCTTTGTATGTGCACATTATCACCTCCAGCGTTGTCTTCTTCACTCTGTAATAAATCAATGACTGATATACATGCATATAAAGTCTGCTTGAGAGTAACATCTTGGTTCAGAAATATATGCCTATTTACAATCAACCTTGAAAAACTGTGAAAACAATATTTAGCTTGTTCACATATTTTATTTAGTGTTTGATCTAGCAAGTTGAATATTTTAAGAGACATTAAACATAGATGTACTCACAATTGATTAATATTTTGTTACATCTCCCAGATGCTTGTGAGTTGTCTGGAATTTCAGTTTGACTCTGTCATTGAGGACAGATCTCTCATCCTTCACAGAGTTCAGCTCCTGGATACAGTTTTGAAAGATGTTCATATTCTAAGCTGGGATTTTTTCCTTAGTCGGTTTGACACACTGTCACTTGAAGCACAGGTAGACCTCGAAAGCACTGGAGATATCCAATATCCATCAGGTATGCCTTTGAAGGAGAGTCTGTGAAGAGTATAATAGCAATATATTGTTGGAAGATTATTGGACACTCATTCAAAAGATAGACCACAGAGATAACAGAGACCACGGAAACAATCTAGGGACATATAGGTCTCTGAAGTCCAAGAGCATTGTAGATGATAAACATCATTGTATAAATTTTATACACTCTCTATGCCCCTAAACATATTGGAATGATGCCACAGGCTCCCACCTGAAAGACACACATACTAAATGAATGTGGTAAGCTTATATAGACTGTACTTGAACCAGTTCACAATATACTCATGCTTTGCAGCTCAAATCACTTGAAAAATCAAACTTGTTAAGTGAAAGTAAACACGAACAAATAACATATACTTTTGTGAGTAGATGTCCCTTGCTTTCATTCACAAATTGATGTGTCTCTGTCATGCTGAGGCATTAGATTCTTACTTGACTTTCATAAAACTTAGAATACAGTTCTGCAGAGCATGAATCTATCTCCAAATCACAGCTGACAAAGAACATCTGCATTCTGAAATTCAGAAAGCGATAGGTAGTAGACTAAAAATAAGAAAGTCATGGATGGGGCATACTAAGGACATTATAATTAGTGTTTGTGTACTGAAAGACATGGCACCAGGTGTGGAATGGACAAGTGTACCCATAGTAGATTGTCAGACCTCCTGAGTAATAATTATTCTTCAATATGCCATGTAAAGAGTGGGACTCTATCACTGTAGTCTGAGGTGCAGCCATTGATCATTGAGAATTCCAGGAAAGCGGACATGATTATATTTATGGATGATTCAATTGTTAGATACATACATAGTGCTTGGATCTTCACAACTCAGTGTGCAGGGAAAACCATTAGGGAGGAGAAAGGTGCTTTAACTGAGACTGCAAGCAGCATAACTGGAGATAATGGTAGTGACCAGGGCCTAGAATTGGATGAGTACACAGAGAGCAACTCATGTCTGCATCCTCAATGACTCAATGAGTATGATCAGAAAAAAATATAAATGAGTTGCATTCATGAACAGTGACTTGAGACAATGGAGATGTCAAAGTTGGAATTCATCATTTTCATGTTCAAGGAAATGAGAGAGTAAATTGTGTGTGATGTAAGTGTAGGTGATCAAAGCCAGCCCCTTATCATAGAGAAAGTGATTAAGTACTCCACCAGTGGCTGAGAAACTATGCCTAGACAGACTCACCCACATTAGAGCAATACCATTGTTATCTACCCTCAAGATTTTCCAGCTGTGATGAGACTATTGTATAGTTAGCATTGCACTAAGCACTACCACCACAGGAAATTATTACACCTTCTACACTTTCTCCACTAATGCATTCTACGGATACCTGTGCATGCCAAATTCTGATGGATTTTACAGATCAGTATTATTTTCTTCCACGTGAACCTTGATTTCTAATAAAGAATCAAGAAGAAGTGTAATATGTTAACTCTATATCCAGCCCTCCATGGTGGCCTCTTTATCTTTTGCAACATGCAAGCAAGGTCCCAATGTTCTATGACTATCATTGAATTAACATTTTGAAATTTTGCTGACTTTGAAGAAGAAATAAGAGATTTATATTATATTTTTGTTGTAGATTTGGTCAATAGTGACCGGCATAGTGAGCACTTCATAAAAAAGCTAAATCGGGCAAGATTTGCACTCGCTCGAACAGACAGTGTGCGTTCAGTAAGCCAGAGCATGAAAGGAAAACCACCTTATCGAAGGGCCATCTCTGTTCCTCTTCATCTTATCACAAAGGGGCTTAATCCTCCAAAATGTAAGTACTATGTATTTATTTGTATTTGGTTTCTATTGATTTTTATTCAACTGTTTTAAATGTAGTTGATTGGATTATTGATTTATAATTTTATTTTTAAAAATGCACTTATTTGCATTGATGCATCTCCTTTTACATCGTTGATAATGGATTATTTATAAATCTTTATAACATATAAAATTAATATACTATGTAGTTTTATTTTGTTAACCTGTTTTAAACTTGCTAGATATCATTATTACAAGGAGGTCATGGTTGCAGGATTTTCTTAACTGTAACCTCCATTGTTTTATGTTCATATGCTCGGACATAAACATATTGAATACGTCTGTCATTGAAAGTGGTTTTTTTTTCACCATAAGAGGTATTTAAAAAAAATATAAAACAAATGTAGTGCCTGCCTTGCTTTGTAGATGGTTTATATGGTATAGTAGGCTACTTGATTTCTGTGTTGATATTTCTTGTCACATCATTACATTTGGATAATGAAAATTGTAATATTTTGTCTGCAGTCATCTCTCATTTATCTGAAATAAATGTGTGAAAGAAAATAAGGCAGACATTGGATTTTGGTGGAAAGGAAGACGATAGTAGAAATAAATGACTAATTTTAAGAAATACAGTGAACAATTCTGAAAATGAAAACTAATGGTAAGATGGACGTGCTGGAAATAAGCCTATGGGGTAATAAAAAAATACCTGTGATTTTAAATAGTATAAATTGGTTCATGTAGAGGAACAAAATTATACAGGCCTGTAAAATATGATAGAATCTGACATGTACGGGTTTCCATAGAGTGCATTTGTGGGAAAGTGCAGAGGACGTAATAATTTTCTGTGGTGTTTTTGTTGTTTTGTGTAGGACATAGAATAGCAGGTTTATTAACCTTTAGCACACTGCCAATGGGAACATGTCAGGAGAAAAAAAACAAATAAAATAAACAAATTCTAACATTGACAACCTAGAGTATTTAGTTTTTATTTCAATCCCTAGGAATTACAAGAAATTAACTTGTACTTCTTTTTTTGCAATGAGATGTTTCTCCGAAGTTTTATTTCATACCCAGAAGACTCAAACTCACTAGGGTTTATTAGCCATCTAGAACTCATAATCAAGAACATAAATCTAATTGAATTTCATAAAGTGGATGTAATAAATAGTCATCATGACTTATGATGGACGAACAACAAACACCTTCCACAACATGCAGAATTAGAGTCATGAGCTTCATCTCCCCTACCAGGCATCCTTTCCTGTCAGAGCTGTCCATAACACTCCAACTCTGGGTCATGATCGCTAAGATGGGTGTGGCAGCCAGCTCTGTATTCCCTGCCAAAAATTGGGACCCTCCAATTAAGCAGATCTAACATGTTTTTATGATTTTGGGCTCTCCTGGGGAATCATCATACCCTGTACAGAATTGCTTTTTACTGCACTCCATGTGCCACCTATTCATAGCCAGAGCACCACATACACATTGGCGGCTAGGACTGTGGAATCAGGGCTGGAGATCATATTCTTCCAGCTGAAAAGAGCCCATTGCTCTGAGATCAGCATAAAGTATGAAAAGAATTTCAGCTCAATGAAAAAATATCCCCATCCCTCAGAGTAGAAGGTTTCGTCAAAGTACTGCATGAACACTAAAATTTGGTATCTTTTGGGTAGGAAAGAAAATTCTCTGAAAAATCCCCATACCCCATGTATACAGCAGTTTGGAAATGAGCAGAAAGCTCATGATTTCTTGAAACCTAAATAAACAAATAGAAATAAACTTAACACCATTCAGAATTATGGGAAATACATTGTTGGGACCATTTTTTTCTGTGTCCATTGTATGCTAGTAATGATGTGGTCAGCATCATATTGTTCATCTTAATATGGCGAGATAGGTTCTGGCACCTGAGACTGGATTAGCTTCAGAACTGTTTGTGTCTCCTTAAACTGTGAAACAAACCATAGAAAAGAATCATGTACACTATCCACTGCACTACCTTATCTCCTCTTTTTGGTTGTACACATTTTAAAACAATAATTGTGCACTATGTGTGGAAGTTTTGTTTGTGTTTTACAAAAGACAAGAGATGCAGAACCCATGTTCTAGATATAGATGCAGGAAACCAAGAGAGCATCATATTTGGATGACTAAATATTGCATTTTGGACAAAAATAACACAATTTTATTGTTTTTATTATTAGTTAACGATATTAACTAATTCAGAGGACATATTCTTTTCAGAGCGCCATCTTATAAATGGTTTGAAATCCTCTCGGTTCTGAGTGAATTTACTAGCAGCAATCAAGGATATTTAAACTCCTGTGATGCCTCTTCCCCATTATCATTTTTGGCCATCCTATCCACTAGTTTTCTCTTGCCTATTATCATCTTTTTGCTGCCTTTTACACTGGATGTTTCTTGCCCATGGTCATCTTTGGCTGTCCTATCCACTAGATTTCTCTTGCCCATTATCATCTTTGGCTGCCCTGTTCACTGGATGTCTCTTTCCCATTATTATCTCTGGCTCCCTCTATACAGGATGTTCCTTGTCCATTATCATCTTTGACTGCCCTTTACACAGGATGTCTCTTGTTCATCACCATCCCTTATCTGTTATCAGTAACCATGCTTTCTATTATTAATTTTTTTCATGCTGTTATATGACCAAAAGACCTCAATTTTGTTCTGATATTGTTTATAGGCCAAACTTCTTCCACTTTCAATGTTCATAACACTTCTTGATTTGTGTTTTTCACTGTCCATTGTATTCTCAAAATTCTTCTGTATCCTTTGATTTAGCAAGAATAATAGGCTTATAGTAATAGAGTAATATTATGGGATAAATGGTGCAGAAATTATGTACTGAAACTGAAACATTAAAACATGAATGTAACTCATTTTGTATGTTACAAAGTTTAATATTTCAGCATTATTGTTTTCACTTCTTACTGCTGTTGAAAGTTGAGCAAATATCTACTTTTTCATTTATATTTTTTGTAGCTTCTTATTTTTTGCATTTATTCACAAATTCCTGCTAAATAGCAGGATGTAGCCAGAGAGCTGGATGCCTTTTTAATATTTGTATATTTGAGCTCTTTATAATTATTTAGATTTTGAAAAATTACAAACAATATAATTCTTGCATCCTTGTGTGAGATTGTGGTAATTTTCTGAGTTTTATTTCATCCCCAGAGGACTTATTGGATTTTATGTTCCTTTTTATGAATGTCTTATTCTTTTTTACAGTTTTCCATCATTTAGTTTGGTTTAGTTTAGTTTTATGAATCTCCATCATTACCTTTTATCACAGTATATGCATTGATACTGAAGTTCTCTTCCTTTGTCTTAAAATCTCGACATCAAATATGCTGTTACATCTGTAATAAAAAAATATTTTCCATACCACATTATAATGACCTATCCTTTTATTTATTGTAAATGTTCCAAAACTAATTTAAATTATTATTATTTATAGTTTTTAGGGCCTTCAAGCAGACCCATAGCCGCTTGTTCTGTTCCCTTAACTTGCTGGTTATATATGTTTATCATTCATGCCGACAACCTTGTTTGAATGATTTAACTGCCAGAAGCACTTGTAACTAGTGATGAATGTTACTGACACAGACAATATTACTGCCAAATATTTGTTGTAACAGTATTACAGATATTAGGAACCAAGAATACTTTTAACCTGTGCCATTCATAGGTAACTTACTTGGAAACACTAAAACTTTTACAGCTGGCTGATTAGTATAATAATTTTAAGTTGACTAAGTGTATGTGGAAGAACATAAACACCATCTTTCTTCTTTATTGTCTAAAGTGTTCATCTCCAAGCAATGATTATTCATGTGTTATGCAATCACTAGATTCGTTCAGATCCCATCAGAATGTATTGGGTTGCTTACCCTGATAGGCCTCACATTACGAATGTGCTTGCCAACCTGGCTCACCATATGGGAACAAAAGCTGATTATATTTGGAGTACTGGGTAATTTTTCTGCATAAGGGAAACATTCCCTGGTCAACTTAGTTATCAATTTTGCGTGGTTTTGTTTAATTTAAATGTTATTGGTTTCTTTAAAAGGTCCCATTTGGACCGATACATGGAAAATTGTCCTGTTTTGTTTTATTGTATGTTTTTATATACTTTTTTATCTGTTTTTATTTATAGTTAGGTTTTTTTAGTAACCAGTTTAACTTATTTTGCATTACCATGAGAACAAAAGCAAGCATGATATCACACAGTCCATAACTAATTAATTGAATACAGTACATAACCAATATTTTATGAATTAATAAATGCGAATGTCCTGGGTTCATTATAGCAACATTGATAAGATTGACGATCGTGCTTCACAATAACATTTGTATACAACATTGGTATCTGCTTTGAGTCATGCAGGAGTGTCTGTGATGACGTTGGTATTCTCTATTCATAGTTTGTCGATTTTCTCTTTGCGCTGGTAATTCTAGCTTAGCTCGAAGTCGATGCAAATCAGCATCCTTAGTAAGTCGTGTTTGTCTTTGTTGGAGGGTTTCTTGATCAATTCTTTTCATCTCTCTTTCAATTCTATGTCCATTCTCTGCAGCATTTGCGGCACGAATCCGAGCGAGTGACTCTTTACTTTGATGACTCGATCATCTAGCTTTTCGCACTTTTTTTGTACGTTTTCTTGCAATTAGACCATCTTCATCCATCATTTAAGCAAATTATATGTATATTTTTAATATAATGTATTTTAGATAATTTTAACCACAAGCCAATACAGAAGTTTACCTGTTAGTGCACAAATTATATTTTTATACAAAAAAGTCTGCTTTGAATAACGTCACAACACCAATCATTTTTATTGGATGTCGCACAGAATTCCATGACATAAATGCGCTATTTATAGACCATTCCGGAGAGACTGACAGAATACAGCTATTATATTTAAGATTCTTAACATGTTTTAACATGCAGTTTTTATTCAATTTGTCTAATAGGTAATTGTAACAATTTCTTAATTTCCACCTGCAATATCATGTACATGAATGGGGTGCAAAGGGATATGCATTCTCTCTTGCAATCCCAAGGTAAGCACATAATCAATATCCTAAAAGCACCTCCTCATGTTGCACCCTGGATATAGATTGCTTTGGAGCTCGTACAAAGCAATTTAGCTAATGCTTTATGAATCATGTCTGAACTGTGTAGACCAAGATGGAATGAGAATTGTGGATGCACGACAAACAATATCTCAGAGCCTCTCAAGGCCCTTCCCCCCCCCCCTCTCTATAGTTAAAACACTGTAGCATCACAGCTTAAGACATCGGCTGGCCATGAAGTGCTGAATTGTCATTTCCAAAAGTTCACAAAGGCAAGAATGGTGAGAAAGTCTCCAGAGAAGTATGATTCATCTGTGGAGTACATTCGAATGCAGATTAGCGCTAGAGGGCAGCCATGTGCAAGAATATTGTAACAATAATAAAAAATCAATGCTCATGTTCAAGAACAAGCTTTCAGCCATCATGCGGCAGCAGGTTGTGTGGAAAGGAAAAGGCAGGATACCATACTGACCCTGTACGAAGAAAATGTGGGTAGAAGCTTAAACTAAGGTTTCATTCACAATGTCAGTGAACGAAGCCTCAGTTAATAGGGCAAATGAACACTAGTTAACCTGTAGCAGCTCAGCTAAAAATAATGCATACTTCCTCTAACATTTGCTTGTGTGTGTCAGTGTTATTTGTGAACAACCAAAATCAATAATGTGGACAAAAGCACGCAAAGATCTTACCACGTCCAGGTCATGCATAGGCCTAGCTGAAGAAAACATGACTCCTCAAATTCTTCATTATAATTGACATCAATAACATCACTACCCGGTATTAAATATTATAAACATCTCTCTCAAACACCATACATTGATCTACAATAACTGAAAATCTAAAGCTTTAAAATTCATCCTTTTCTTAATCATAATCTGTGAAGAATTAGTGAATAATGGCAGCACTGAAGCTAGGCCTATGCAGTTCGACTTGCAAATGTGAAAGGTCGAATAAATTACGACTGTATTTATATCGCTGTGGAAAACTAAGGAACAATCACTAGCACGCACTTACTATAAGAGCATGATGGCAAATAAACATGGATGATTGTTTTCCATGACTATAAACGGCTACCTCGATGTAGACATTTGTCGACAGTGGATTCTATCGTAAGATTACATTTGTTGACATTTGTAGACTTCGGATTGCTACAGGTTAAAATTTACTGTTTAAGCAATTACCTATACTGAAGAGGCTCACAGTTGAGATAAGGGCCACTATTTGAGGACACAGAGCAATGACATCTAATTACATGAGATGGGTTCATTGGCAACGGAACACCTTGTACGAGATTAACATAGATGACCCAAATCTAAATCCCTACTCACCATCTCCTCAAAAAATGTCATCCAGAGACATTTTTTGGCCTGCATAGCCCAAGAGCTCAGTTAGTGATAAACCATCACAGCATAAAGCAGATACTGATTAGTTTTTCTGGTGACAGATAGCAAGACCATCATAGGCTAGGAAAATAAAAGCATGCCAAAATGGATGTTCTGGGCCAGAAGGCACAAAATAATGCAGCTCCAATGTGAAACCAGCATCACAACATATATCCCACTTCCCGGTGGAAATCAAACAAACTTTTATGTTGGTCATCCGAGAGTGAACGCAGAAGAATATGGCACATGCATGTTTGGAATGACTCAAATTCTTACCATCTTAGCCATAATAGAATTTTGTATTTAGTCCATTATTTTGAACTTTTCTATCATAATTTGTTGTCTCATGTTTTCCATATGAACAAGATTTATTTGTTTTCAGATAGAGGAAAAGAATAAATGGAAAGTTGAATCATGGTGCTCCATATTGTTTAACCATAGATTTTCACTATGGCCTAACCAAAAGTATTTATATTTTCAGCAGCAACAGGACAAAAGAAATCAACAGGCAGCTTTGACAAACATTCAAAGACTCTACTCTATAAACGACTGCTTTGTAAGGAATCTATTCCGATAGATTTATTCATCAGTGTTTCAGCACTATCACTTACCACCTTGTATTATACTAATAACACCAACAACCCCATCTTGTTTGTTTTCCTGAGATTGGTTGCTGAATGAAATACAAAACAGAAAAGTTTCTAGTACATTCTATATTAATAAGATCATTTTATATGCAGACTTTATTGTCTAAAAATAACAAATTATTTTCAGACACTTTAACTCTGGAATTATTTTCCTCATTCAGGAAAATTATATTTCTTTGATAAATTACTTTATGTTGACAAGTTAAAACCTATAACAAAAATCCTGTTTTTAAAATCCTATTATATATTAAGTTTAAAGTGCAATGATTACACAAAGATAGGGACATCTATCAATCTGTGTTCCTTCAACGCTAAACACAGGGCAGAAACCAGAGCTTTCCAGTTTGAGCGATGTGATGCTACTGTGTGTAATTCTTGTATATTGTTGAGACCTATCATCATCATCAGGTGACATAGTCTTTCCAGAACGTAGTCTTTCCTATGTATCTCTTGAATTTTCCGCAGTCTTTGAGCAAGCTGTCCTGTCTCTTCCAGTGACATGCGCAGGCATTCCTGAATGTCTTTTGTCCAGCGGTGTCTTGGGCGGCCTTTGCCCCTGTTGCCTTCTATAATCCCCTCCAGTAACACTCTCTCTATACCGTCATGTCTCTTAATGTAACCGAAGAAAACTTGCTTTCATCACATCCATAGAAAATTACTTGGCACTATACTCCTGTAGTTTGCACCCATAGTCAACCCTTTTTGATGGTTGTTCTGCAAAGTCTCTTTTGACTTTCCTTTTTTTCTTTTGCCATCTGGTACCCATTTTAATGCTTGTAGTGGCAGTCTGTTTTCATTCATTCTAAGTACAAGTCCATCGTTTTCTTCTTATTTTGTAGAAACATATTGCTGTTTGGTGTCTTCTCTTACTTGCATGTTTGACTTGAATTCTTCCCAACCAGTATTTAAGTCTTCTAATACATTTATTTTCAAATGAATTGAGTTTCTTCTCCGGTGCCTTTGCAATTTTCCAACTTTCTCAAGCATATATCAACATGGATATCACGGTATGCTTACCTATTGTTTTTTATTTTTAGATGTTTATTAGGTGTTGGAACGCACTTGATGCTAATGCAATTCTTGTAGGGATCTGTTTTTTTGTATCACCATCTTGTGACATTTTGCTGCCTAGACAAGAAAAATTATCAACTGAATTGTTTTCCATTGAGGGTGGTTTTAAGATTATAGTTAGTAAAATTCATCAATTTAGTTTTGAATGTGTTGATCTGAAGGCCAATTAATAGGGACATCACAGTAATATATATATTACAAATATATATATATATATATATATATATTTGTGACATGTCCTTTACAGAACATTGTCCTCACTGCCACTCTGTAAGCCTCTCAGTTCTGTGCAATCTGCCTAGCTCTTTCCAGTGTCATGTTCAGAAGATCTTACGATGTCATGTGTCCATTGTAGTCTTCGTCTGCCTCTTGTTCTCTTTCCTGGAACTTTGACCTTCATGATTAATCTTTCTAAACTGTTGTATCTCTTTGTATGTCCGAAATATGTTAGTTTGCAATTTTTTGATAGCTTTGAGAAGCCATTCTTCTATGTTCAGATCTTTGTGGACATCTGTGCTGGTTCGTCTTTCTGTCGATGATATTCTTAGGACCTTTCTACAATATTTAATTTAGAATGCTGACATTTTCTTTTCCATTGAAGATGTAATTGCCATATCTCACAACTATATGTTGCCAATGGAAAGATATAATTGTTGTAACTTTGTTTTTGTTTTTTTTCCCTCTTGCTCTAGATTTTTCATCTGTTATATTTTTTGTAGGACCATTGCTAATCTCTTTCTGATCTCTCTAGAGCAATCTCTTGTGGTGTTGATGGTTGACCTGAGATATTCAAAGTTGCTGACATTTCTAGTTGTTCTCTGTCAATGGTCAATGACTATTGTAGGTGTCATTTCATCTCAGCCGTTATTCATTATTTTAATTTTTTTGCAATAAGGAAAAGATTTTGTACCTCGATGTGATGTTTTATATATGTAAGAAAGAATACCTCATTCTTTAATTACCTCATTCAAAATTACTCTTCCAAAGTCTGTCTCTAACTTCAATAGACTCTCTAGAACACTTTACACTTTCCAGAGGTTATGTAGGTGTCCTATATATGAAATTACTTAATAAAACTAAAAGCTAGAAATGTTTTACATCAACACCATAATTCCACCGCCTCAGAGACTGCTGCTGTCCATCTTCTGTGAATTTTGACTGTTTTTTGTTGAAGAGTTCCACCCATAAATAGATTGCCTTAATGTTCTAGTGTGTACTATCTACATATGACCTCTAACATCTGAACCATCTGCCATTCAATTATGTCTGGTTTTCAACCTCAATTCTCATTTCCACACTGGACCACCGGTAGGAAATCCCCACCACTATCTAGATGTTTATGGTGTATCTTGATTGTTTGGTTGACCCTATTGCCTACTTGTGTCAGCTGTATCGTCATGTCATGAAAACTTGTTATCACAATGGTAGACACAAATGGGTCTACCAAATAGGCCCGATGGAAGCTGGTCTAAGTGGTTGTGTTCAAGTGCAGTGACATCGGTATTCTTCTTCTGTGATCAGATTGCTATTCTCATAAGACTATACAGAAAGGTGGGCCACCTCCATGAATTCAGGCATCTGCAGGAGGTCTTATCTTCAGGTCGCACCTCTGGTCTAGAAATGACGTAATTACTGCAGATATTCTGCACCTCCGTTAAAATAATTTTTTGAAATAGTGTTCAAAAGGCATAGAGGAATTACTTCCTTGTACTCAGGTTTCCCATATGTACTCTGTTCCTCTCAATTAAGTGGCATGCCATCTACTGATAGTACAACTCATAGCAACCACTCTGTAACTTCAATCGATATTTTCCAGGGATCTTCGAAAACCCACTTTGTTAAAAAAAAAATCATGAGCCGGATTCAAACCTGTGACCTCTTGAGCACAAGGCAGATGTCTTAACCACTATGACACAGAGATCCCTTAATGTTAGTAAAGTTATTCTTACTTCAAAGTGTTTCAGCTACTCAATTTTCTTTTCTACAGGATTACTTTAGGTCTCAAGTCTATTACTCATTCACAATCTCATAGATGTCAACTAGTACAGATTTTCTGTATTGATACAGATTTCGGACAAAAATTTTTTTAAATGTCATTTGATGTTAAATTTCAGTAATTATTACCACATCTGACATTTTTATCTCACACACATGTATTGATGGGCCCAAAAAAACTTTAATAAAAAAGGTCTTTTGATCCTAATTTTGACATTTTATTAAAATATTCATACAAACTGTAAAAAATATGTATTTATGTAAAATGAGTTGACAGCTATGCAATCTTCATATTGAAAGATTCAAAGATTCTCCACTGTTCTTTCAACCAATCAA
The DNA here is from genome assembly GCA_034231615.1 of Meghimatium bilineatum. Classification (NCBI taxonomy): domain Eukaryota; kingdom Metazoa; phylum Mollusca; class Gastropoda; order Stylommatophora; family Philomycidae; genus Meghimatium; species Meghimatium bilineatum. The sequence continues at coordinate 29,069,710 of CM067313.1, read as the reverse complement.
CTGTGCTATGACTAGAATCTATTCCTAAATGCCAAAAACACCAAGATCATGATTATAACAAAATGTAAAAGATTAAATCAAAATCATGATTAACAGTGAAAAGCTTTGAAGCATAATTAATTTCAATATCTAAAATCAATCAACAACAACTTATGTGATTTCTCAATATAAATTAAAAGAAGACTTTCAATTACTGCACAAAAAGAATAAAAACTGATAAACGTATGGCAATATACTACAAGACAATATTATTCCAGATCAGAACATTTATATTTCTAGTACAAGTATATGCATATATACAGCAATTACATTCAAACATTTATAACTTGTCACCCCTATATAGTCAATATATTTGGTGTATTTATAATCTGTATATTACCTGCTGACTGTCAAATATGTTCATAAATATGCATTTCATAAATATGCTTTCATTTATTGTAATTACACTCAAACATATATAACTTACTGTCAGTCCCATATATTCTTCAATATTTTCTGTATTTATATCAGTGTATAACTTGCTGATTGTAAAACGTTTGCATAAATTATGTTTATTCTCATATCTCTATAACAGTTCAGTATTCACATGCACAGGTTGAAAGCTGCACCACATCATTTCATTTCAAATAGATTTGTTGTCATCCTCAGCTGAATCTATCAGCTGCGCTTTCAATGATCTCATGCTATCCACTTCAAAATGCTGCACCATATGTTGCTAAATGACCCTCTTCCTGCAATATAAGAGTCACAATGTGCAATAGGGTAGGTGGGGGCGAAAATCCACATTTTTTACGTTTATGTATTCTGATACCTAGACTTAACTACGGGACAACAAACTGCTATCAGTGTATTCATCTTACATTAGTGAGAGTATTGAAAACATATCTCTTATGTGTAGACAATAGAATAAGAGTTTATGGATCTCCCTGGCATAGTGGTTAAGCTGTTCGCCTTGTGTTCAAGAGGTCACGGGTTTGAATCTGGCTCATGTCATCTAGTCTATAAGGTGGATTTTTTTTTGGAGATCCCTGTGGATTATCACTTGAAGCTACGGAGTTACGTGCTATGAGTGGTACTCTCGGCAGGCGGCTTGCCGCTTCGTTGAGAGGGACGGAGTTCATATGGGAAACCGAGTACAGTGAAGTCAATGTTCTACGGCTTTTAAACCCTTTTTTTTAAACATAAGTAAAAGCATATTTTTTCCCTATTTTATGGGGCAAAATTCCGCAGGAAAAAAGGTGATTCAAACTATTATAAAATCGAGGTAAAAGGTTACTGACAGATCTAGCAAACTAGCAGTGTGTAAATGTGTGCTAAGAATAGATATGTATAGTTTTGCAATTTTAATCTAAGAATTCACTGTAGGTTTACAAATAAATAAAATATTGTACAAATACTAAATGTAAACATACTCTTAATTTTGTTGCTTAGAAGGAGTGTAAAAATGTGAGTTTAGTTCACGCATACTAATAGTTAATAGAGGTAGAATGTTTCAATTCAAATGGCTTTCAGTTCAACTCAGTCTAAGGAAACTGTTACTGGACAATCTTTTATCAGTTAGTTTTAATCGACCCGTATGAGTTGTTACAGGCTTAATCCCGCCACAGGCAATTATGCACCCAGACCGTTCAGAAAGCAATGGCAAACTACTGAACGTATTTATATTGCTTAGAAAATCACCACAGCCATAAAATGCTGGGTTGATGGTTATGTTCTGCATAGGATACGCTACCAATTTTTTTTTACAGTAGCAGTTGTGATGGTGTAATTGACTCAGTTTGTCATGTGAACTTACAAAATATATTCAAAGTGGATTTTCACACAAACATTACAGTGAGGTTGTATTTGTTGTATTTGTATGGAATGGAGAATAGCAGGCTTATGCTAAATATACGTTTTTTGGGGGAAACTGTTTGCAAATATTTTTAAACTTCAAATCATCATGAATCTTAACAACTGCTGTTTAATTGGCATGAAATTTGTCTGACATTTTCTTACCATATATTGCAGTTCCTTTGCTAGAATAAGTGCAATATAGTGAATTTCTTCTTCTTCAGCGTTCATTCTCAAACTCCTGCTGGATCTCCCTTGTAGGAGGACCATTGTCCTACTCGATTTCCAGCAGGATGTAGTCCAGAGAATGGAAATGCGTTATGTCGCCGTTTTATTTGCGCCAATGGCCCGACACATCCGTCTTCGGCAGATATAGTGAATTTAATGCATCTTTTATTTGCTTTCAATGTTAGAACTCAACAAATTTACAGTTGTTGTCGTAATGCCCATTTCTCTACCTTTAGGTTTCTTTGTTTTTAAAAGATACAGAAAAATTTGAACTGTGTGACCTGTATATTTACCTTATAGGGAGTGTACAGTAATAAACGTGAGAGAGGTTTGTGAAATTAATATCATAATACTCGATATTTTAAAGTTGGTTACTAAGCACTATTCAACAAATTCTAGAAAGGCCCTATAGAAATCTATTATGGAGATGCTAAATATGAAGATTCAAAGTTCATTAATTACAATGTTTGAATAATACGATATATTTTTTAAATATTATGGTCACTATATTGGAATCAAAGTTGCATACATTTTCACGTTTATTAACCTCATAGTTTTCAATCACTTAGAGTTCACCAATGTGGTTAAAGTTAATCCTACCATATATTACCATGTATAAACCTAGTACGATACTTTTCCATAACAGATTTATTATATTTATTAAGTCTTTAGTTCTTGTATATGTTAAGTTGAATTGAAACTATGTGAAAATATTGACAATATTTATTCAATGAAAGCTAATTGGAAATTTCTAACCACCATGTATGTATTTATGCAGTGGTTAGCTATAAAAATTGTACATCAAACAGAGAAAGCAGATAAAAGATGCAGTTAGAGGAAGTCTTATATTGGCTCTAATTGACAGTGGACCATGCCATCAGAAATAGTCATCATATTGTTTAACTCTTTCAGCACGTAATTATACCCGGGGTTTTTACGTAATTAATTTTAGGCTAACTTTTTGGACCGCATCATGATTCAGGCGCAAGCTTCCTGAAGACAAAGTATTAGCTATGGAAAGTCATATAAGGTATCAAAAGAAAGATAATTGAATGTGGAATTCAAATACAATATAAAAATGTAATAATTGTAAGAACAACATACAAAAACTGCACCAGAAACAGGAATGTTAGCTGGATAGACATTTTTTTAACATATAATTTCTTCTACTCACCCTCAATTTTACTTGTCTTGAAATGTTGATATCCATCCTTACTAAAGTACATGCATTGATAGCCAATTTACTAATCATAATTAGTTTATTTGAAGTAAATCTATCAACTGGCTAGTGTGTTATTCTATTTTTAGTGCACAATGTCCAATTTCAGAACCGAACAAAAATATTGTGAAAATTCAGGAAATATTTCAAAGTACGAGATGAACCCAGGTGCATTCTTATTCACAAGTGGTTGCTTTGTTCAATTCCGTTGAAAATATTAAATTGCGTATGATACTTTTTAAATAAATCCACAAGTCCCGTTTTCATTTGAACACGCCTCGTATTTAATTTTCAAAGATGAAATTTTTATTCCACTCAATATTATCATTAGGTCTAGCTATATTTTCTGTATAACATAATACAAAATTATCATTGATGTCACTAGGCCTATTTGATTCTTCAGAAACAATATCAGTGGGAACAGTTTTATAATTTTTGAGCTCTTACCTCTAATATATTAGGTGTAGGTCTATTTCTTTTCCGATTTTCAACAAGTCGGCAACCTCCACTGTCAAAATCGAAAGCACTGTTGTTTACCTTGAAATCACTTGAAATAATATCTCCAATTATAATACTCAGGAATAATAAAGCCCGATGTTTGCTGAAGGATTCGGCTCTCTTGCTAGTGCAACATGAAGTCATTTTGCTAATTTTGAAATCCAGAACCTAACTTGTTTGAATTATAATTTGAAATAATTTTACCATGCTTGGGATTGCTGATCAAGCTGATGGTATCCGTTTGTTAGCCAGATTTCTAAATGTTAAATGGCTAAATAAGTTAATAGTTGTCATTTACGAACCAAACAAGGCCAAAACGGAGGGTACATATGGAGCTACATTATACCGTGCATACGTAGTCAAAGGGGAGTGCCTTTGCTACGTTTAAACGGACATACGTAGGAATTGAGTTAAAAAGTACTTGATCAGTAATAGGATGTATAAATGTGAGGCAATGTAATCTTTGAGGAGCATGGTGATGACGATGTGAGGGATGACATATAGGAATACAATGGTATGATATTCCCATGATAGAGAATGAATTTTGTGTATATAATTGGAAATTACTCGTAATTCTAATTTTTAATGATTTGTGTCATTTTTTGTAGAGTTATACATCTGAATGTATGATATACCAAGTTAATTTCGATCATGTTTGCATATTTTTGCGTGATACAATTTTCTAAATGATGTATTAGCCAACTCACCAGTGAACAAAATTCTTCCACTTCTGAGCTTACGCACTATAATATACACTATAATATACGGTAATGAAATGCTTTCAATTATGTGGTCCTAGAGGGTATACTACCTTAAGATGTAGCAATGCAATAAAAATGTGTAGGTCCCTCTTATTTTTTAACACTGGTAGCTAAGTGACTTAATATTCATTAAGTACATAAATATTCAGAGATTACTTGTAATTAATCACAATAGTATACCAGTTAGTTTAATTTTTTTAGCACTAGATATTACTTTAAGAGTGAATTTTGAAATGCATTAAGTCTCTTCTTCTTCTGCGTTCGCTCTCATATAACCACAACAAATATTTCGTGTGATTTCCGCCGGGGAGCGTGAAGTACATTGTGCTGCATGTTCCACAGTAGAACTGTGATTATTTGCACCCCGGTTGGCCACATGTGGTCAGGACGTCCGAGGTCCAGCACATCCGTTTTCATCATTCCTTTATTTCGGGTTTGGTCCCTAGTCCGTGACAGCCTCTATCTGTCGCCGGACATGCTGGTGTGTAATGCCTCTTCACCAAGACGCCTGTCGAGCGCATCTATCTGGCACGAGGTGCTCCACCGTCTATGAATCCATCTCGTGCAATTGGACGAACTCTGCCTGTGTCCATTGGGTACTGAACCGTTTCTCATCCATGAGCCTGGTTCCTTAAGAGGAAGAACTCGCCAGAAGAGTTGGACCCGGGCTCGTTCGCCCTCCTACCCGAGGCGTCGTTCACAGACATCGTGAACCCCTCGCCCAAGTTCGAGTCTCACACCACACATTTGAGAGCAAGGCGTTCTCGAGCTGAGCGACCTTGTCCCAATAGCGCCTAAGCCCATTAAGTACTGAACCCTTTCTCTCTGCAAGTGTATTTCCAGTATAAGAAATCTTGACAGTAGAGTTGGGCCAGGACTGCCATCGTTGTCCCTTTCTTGCCTAAGCCCATCGGGTACGGAACCCTTTCTCTTCGCGAGTATATTTCCGGTTTAGGAAGGCTCGACATTAGAGTTGGTTTAGGTCTTCTTGCTTTTCCGAACGCCCACGATTGGGTCTGGGTCTCTGCCTATAGGAGCACAGGTAACTAGAAGCTCTTCTCGAGCTAACAGAGCTTGTAGTTCCCCTTTCCTAGGAACTTTTCACTTTCTATTTGCAGTTCGCGCTGCACTCTGGTGCTGTTCTGCCTTTTCATTGTGTCATTGTACTCATTATGACCTATATTTGTTTCTCGCCATGCATCCACCTTTACGTGCCTTTTACATTGGCTTCCCCTCCAATGTTCTGACTGGACTAACTGACATCACTGTATGTCGACAGTGTCGCTGTCTCTTTTGCAGTCAAATCTCTTTCCATCTGCTACCTTCACATTCTCGGACACGATCCCCAAATGATTTGGCCAGAATCAGCTCGAGCTGCTGTATTTCTGTTTCCAGGGTGCACCACGAGGAGGTACATTTGGGATCTTGGTTATCTGCTAACCCTGGGTCCGCCTAAAGCAATGCGTTCCCTTTGCACCCCATTAAGTCTGTAATTATTTATACAATGTCTGATTTTAAATATCCTACTTTAGGCTTTAAATCCTCTGTTTCTAAGTGAAAGTCTCAGAATTAACTTTGCAGTTGCACAACTCATGCCAAGATCATCAGTCAAGATTGATTAAACTGAAGTTAGCAAAATTTCTAATTTATTCAATAAACCAAATTTTTATTATAATGATGATGTTCGTCCGTCGTGATCTACGATGACCAAAAACTCAGTCTTATAATATTATAATATTAAGTTATTAACAGCTGCACTATCCTTACTGAATATTTGTTTTTCTATAGCTCCATGTCTTAAAGCTTAATTTATCTTCTTTGTAGTTATTGTGGAATGTCATTTTTGGACAAAGCTTATTGCAGAATCTTTTCTCAATGCACTCATTAATTTTGACTCAATACAAATTTGGTGAGCACAGTTTATCTGTTGGTCTGTCACAAGTTTCTGGCAGTAACTGAGAATCCCTTTGGTAATGACAATATTCATGCTGTTCATGTGTTATTCGACCTTAAAACAAAAGCAAATAATATCCCATTGAGGGTCAAAATGATACAGAATCCATGCTGAAGTTGGCTGTTTCCAAGCAAAAGGACATTGATGGTGCAGTCTGGTTTTAAACTATGATGCAACAATATATATTCTTCAGACTACATCCTGCAACTCTGCAGGAGTTTGATAATGAATGCAGAAGAAGAATACTACACTCAAGAATGGCCTATACACCTCCTTGATAACAAAAGAAGAAAAAAAATGTCAAATAGATTGTTTAATAGAGTTGTTGCTCAAAAATTAATTATAAACTTGATATAAACTTCAGAGCTACTCTTCTGCAACACAACTAGAAATTAATGTGGTTGGCATTATTGACAACATTTGACTCTATTTACTGTTTGTCCTTAAAATATTTAAACCCATTTTACTCATTTTTTGTCCTGTATATGCACAATGCTTTCAGTGAAATGCTATTCCTGACCATGCCTTCGGTGAAATACTATTCATGATTGTGCAATGTAGTAATATTCTCAACATAAGCACACTGCTACATGTGACACACTTTATGTTTTATATTTTACATATCCACGTGTTTATTGCTGAGATTGATCATTTTCTATATTTCATCATATTGCATACATTTTCATTGGATGGTTTAATATAAGAACTTTACAGAATATGTTTTATTTTTCTGAGTATTCATGTTGGGTTTTGTGTGGGAGATTGTTACAGATTGTTTATGCTAACATTGAATTATGGTGAACATTTAAATCTTATGTGATTTATAATTGGAAATTAATGTATGACTTATCAATACTCTAATACACCTCTAAGAGGTAAATACGAAGTTAATTATAAAGGTTACTGAATATAGCTTAACTATCAATATAAATAAATCAGAAATAACAATAAAACAAAGAACAAAGACAATTTTCAACATGTCTGTCCTATGTCAAGAAACAAAAACCAATTAAGACAACACAACTATAAAAATACAACAATGCCAAGACTTTGGTTATTTATATGATATACCTCTAACTCATCTTACATAAGTATAAGATGTAGCTTAAAGCAAGAGGAGTTATTATCTGTATCTAGCATACAAAAAACATAGTGATCTCAGGAGAGAAGAAGCACCAGACTATGTTGAGAGTACAGATTCTGAAACAAGATTCAGACGGTTTAATATATCTTGGAGGCATGATGATGATGAAATAATCCTTTTAGATCTGAGCAGGTAGCTCTTGACACATGATGATCATGAAATTATTCCAAAGCTCTTGACAGCCCATTGCCTTTCTGACAAAAGTACAGGCCCTTCTCAGTTGAGTAATTGAGATGGTACCCAAATTAATATTATACGGTTATCTCACAGACATAGTTAGGGGTTTATGAATGCATGTTAAGTCCCTAAAGGGAGACATTCCAGGGTGGAGATATCTAAGGATTATCACTTCCTACCAGGAGTGCAGCACACGCTTCTGAGCCAACTAGCTCATCATTCGTCTGTCAGATTTGCTGACCTATCCTCAGTGATGGCACATATAATATTCCCAGTGGTCTTATTCTTTCCACGCTGAACTAAAAAGCCCTGTCCCAGTTGCCACACAGGCGGGGGAAACAGGATATATGCAAAAGGAACTGAATGTCTAACAAGGATCATTAATTTCTCAATAAGAAATAGAGAAATTATAAGCAAGACAAAGATGGTATTATATTGATCCACATTTATAGTGTTCTTGACAGATATATTCCAGCTGTGATCTATGACAACACCTCTTGATTCTTCTTGATTCTTCTTGATTTCAAACCAGCATCATGGCACATGGAACATTCCCATAAGTTTCTGCTCTCCATTCCAGCAGCCATCCAAGAGTATGCAGACTCTTGGTCTCGGTCAGATGTCGTTTATGTGATAATCTAATAATTCATTGTTTTTATTGATGCACTTCAACTAATAGAATCTTGAATACAGAAGTGAAAAGAGGTTACCTGCTGATCAAAATGTATCTTCAGTTATAAAACTTAAACCTACTTTTGTATGCATATTTACTAATAACTATGTGTTACTCATGTCTGATCCAAATGTAGTGGAGAAAGAGAAATCTTGTGTGAGGCAGTGGTCAGCCCCACAGTTCAGCCTTCCAAGAAGGATACCTTCAAAGTTAAATCTTGGAGGCTCAAGCTCTTCAATGTTTCAAGGTAAAAATTATTAAATGTAATAGTAGTGAACTGTAATAAAAAATATTATAATTATATTGTAATACATTATCCATGCATAAGTTGTGTTTTAGCATCAATATTTTATCCAAATGCAAGATAAACTGTCTGGTGTCCATTGTGCACTGATGATACCCTGTAGTCATAACTCATAACGTGTTTGATAATATTCAAGAAAGGCGCTCATTGATTCCGTAGGGTTTAAGAGTGCCATATTGGTAAATGTAGCAGTTCTCAATACAAAACTCCAGCCAGATTTCTCATCATGATCTATCTATATGCTATGGCCATTGTTTACCTTGAGGCAACAATATGAGCTCTCTAGAGATGGCCTTCATGTGTGCTGTTTGTACGCTTGTTCCTGTGGCTTCTTTGATTTCTGTGGTCCATCTTTTACATGGTCTACCTCTGGCTTTATAGCCTTGATATCTATGTGTCATGGCCATCTGTGGCATGCTATCTGTTGGTAGGCTGGAAGCGTGTGAAAACCACTTGATCTGTTGATTCACTATTCATCATGATGGACGGATAAATCTGTAAACATAACACTAATATTAGTTTACTTATTCATTATAAATGTAATTGTATATAAATCTATCATGAGCACAGTTATTCTAATCAAAATAGTTACAATATTTTCAAACACATGTCTAGATTAGACATGGTATTGAATGTGTATTATAACTTTTTTGGATGTATTATATTTTTAATTGTAATACTAATTAAATATAAATATTAACAATCACCACTCAATATCTGTGTCATGGATTTCAATATTCTTTTTCGAAGAAGACTTCTATCGCACCAAGATGGCTATGCAGACAGTAAATTTTGATGCTACAATACATTCTTCATATTCTACAAACAAAGATAGTCTGCGGAAGGTTCTCAAAAAAATTTAAAGCAAGGTTTTTACACTACACAATTCAATCCATGCAACATTGAGTAAACTGTCAAAATATCACTCAAGAGTATGGCCACAAAACAAACAGCAAGATCCAAACAACCATTGTTCCAGTTTTGCTGTTAATAGAATAAGTCTGACCCACAAGAGTGTCTCTGCAAAACAAATTGTGGAGAACCCACAATGAATTGAAACAAACTGTTCTATACATGACCAATATTGGTATAATTGATTACAGAAGTATTCATGTTCATAGTTGAAACTGCATGGTTTCCATATTGAGATTGCCCATATCATGCTGCAATCTAAACTGTAATTTAAATAGGATTGTATGTAAACATCATTCAGTTAAGGGTTTACAGTATTATAAGATTTTTTAGAAGATATTATAAGAGGTTAGCTACGAGAGTACACAGATCAGGAGAGTAACTTTGCTGCATTGTTGCAGAGAGCTATGTACTTTGTAGGAGTAGACAGAGAGATACAGTATATCATCTAGTCTCTCTGCATCTATCTTTTGTTGTCACTTTAATTACCTCACATACCTGATGTTTCTTCAATGTTTTATGCTGATTTCAAATACAGGATTTTTAACCTTTAGGGCTCTGACTTAAAATTATGCAATATCCCCCCAGGGCCGGACTTATTTTTTGGAAAATTTGCGTTATTGATGGTGGGTCTTTTGAAAACGTGATAACGTTTTTGTTTTAAAAGATATCAAAATAATTTTTGAACATGAAAATAAAGGAGTGAATAGTGAATATAATTGTGTTTTTCTGTTGTTGTATGTGTGATATGACAGTTGTGAGCAAGTTGTGAAGTTAAAAATTCGGGCGAAAAACGCAAAACGCCATTTTCAAAATCGCAAATATATCTTCGTGATGACCCTAATACATGAGCAATGTGTGGCAACATTGATAAAATCCTCATAAATACCTATACTTAATGTATATATATTGTTTTATATCCAAACTAATATAATATGGACTAAAACAACTAATAAAACGTGAAGAAATCGCATATAATGTCCGTCAGGTCAACACTAGGTCTAGGCCGACACACAGCGTAATTATTGTCCATGCACACATGTGGAACCTCTGATACATCTTATTTTTGTGTTTTTGAACGAATACACCCACATTCTTATCAAATAACAACATATTAAACACAAAAAACAACAATTAGAACATGTAGTCACGATCACTTACCCATGCCACACGGTACTCAATTTGATAGTAAAATACAGCCCGAAAATGGCCAAAGTCGCTCTAGAAATGTGCTGATAAAATCTACCGGCTTTCCTGTTCTTACAATGCAAATGTGTAAAGGAATTTGACCTTTAAACTGTGACATATTCCTAGCTGCGTGTGGCGGGAATTTCTACGCCATATGAGCTTAACTTCATGAAGTTCCGTACTCGGGAATTGAGCGATATCGTATGGTGCATGATTGCGACCACAGGCAAGGTGGGACGCACACTCAAGGCGCAATGTTGCGCCCATAGGGTCCTAAAGGTTTAAATCCAAATTTACCCTTTTGCAAATCAAGCTCACATTTTTAAAATCAAATTCAACCTTTGGCTAATAAAATGCATTCATTTACAAATCAAATTCACCATTTTACAAATAAAATTGTGCACACAAATATTCTCTGAAAATTTGTAATAAAAATAAATCCATTGTTAAGTTATTGTTAAAATAAAACATTTTGTTGCATGTATATAATAATAAACATAAAATACTTAAATATCAGAAATATGCAATTTATTTACCTTATAGCTTCAATCATAACTGTTTTTCTGCCTCTGCTCTTGTATATGGCATTGTATGTATATATATATATATACACACACACACACCAAAAAATTGTGATAATATGTAGGAGTAATAATTGCAACAAACTAATTGATAACATCTACTACCATTTTCATGTTTTCAAATTACTTTTTGATTTTAAAAAACTTCTTCAGTTTAGTGTAATGTTGGAGAATTTGGTAATAGAAATAAAATTATGTGTCTTGTTTGACTAAAAGATCATGTAGGCCTACTTATAGAGTGGAGGCTTGTATTGTCCAAAACGGACTTCACTTCTTCCCAATTATCTTCATGAAATTCACACACAAAAATAAATATTGAAAGTAGCTGTAGAATGTGGAATTACTTCATGACACACTATTCTCTGAATGTTTATTGATGTTTATAACAAAAATTTCATTACTGTGTTGCTTACCTGTATTGTACCTGTATTGAGAATTTGATCATCACAATATGATCAAGAGATGGAATGACTGAACCTTTTGAAACAAGATCTGGAGTAAGACAAGGATGCGTACTTTTACCCCTACTTTTCAACATATACATGGACAGAATAATAAAAGAAGCTCACATCAAGAAAGAGGAAAACATTGTAAATAAACCTGATGAGGAGCTTAATAATGAAATCAATGAACTTAATAATGAAATTTGCTGATGATCAAAGTTTAATATACAAAGATGAGGAAACTTTGCAAAAGCACATCAATGCATTGCTGTTAGCATGTCAAAAGTACAACATGAAAATTAATGTACAAAAAACAGAAGTTATGAAAATTAGCAAGTCTTCAACACCAATGAATATAACAATAGATAACACCAAAGTGAAACAAGCCAAAGAATTTAAATATCTAGGCAGCATTTTTTCCGAAGATGGAAGACTATACAGAGAAATAGAAACAAGGTGCCAGAAAGCAAACACAGTGACTTACCAACTTTCACCATTACTTCTTCATCCAAAGATCAAGATGGAAATTAAAAAACAAATATCTACAATTTTTATACCAACACTGTGCTACCAATGTCAAACATGGTCTTTAACAGCTTCGCAGCAAAGAAAAATCATCACATGTGAAATGAAGTGTCTGAGAAAAGCTGCAATGGTTACTAAACTAGATAAAATAAGAAATGATGAAATTAGAAAAAGAGTTGGTATAATATGTATCGAACATATTGAGAGACATCAAGTAAAATGGTTCTGTCACCTTATGAGAATGAAGTCAAACCAAATACCAATAAGAGCATATAATACATGAATATCTGAGCGTAAGGCCAAAGGTAGACCAAGAAAACGGTGGATAGAAAACATCAAGATAACCTTGAACAAACATGGACTAAATACAACAGCTGCGAAACATCTGGCTTTGGAAGACAGCTTAACTCTTTCCGGACCAATCGCCACTATACTGGCTTTATACTATGGGTCTACAGGACCAATCACCAGTATACTGGCTTTGATTTGTTATTTTATTACTTCACAAGGCTAACTCTAACCTTGTGAAGTAATCACATACCATCAATGTACTTATATATTCATATTCTGTATCCATTCCCCTTTCCAATGATATATTACACATACACTATTTATCAATATTAGTATGTCAAGTGATACAATAAAAAACACATATAAGGAAATTTTATAAAATTAATTTGGTCCAAACCTAAACATAATCAAGTCCTGAAAGAGTTAAGCTCCCACCCCTACGCTTAACGGTAAGTGTGAATGCGATCAACAATCATTCACCCGGGGAAAGACAATAGACAATATGATCTCCTAAAAAATGGTGACTGTGATCTGAATGGTAAATTTTGAGTTAAAACCTATACAGCAACAATAGTAATATATATATATATTAAATTATATTGAATAATGTTTATCCCAGGAGGTCAGCTGCGAGAGTTCACAGATGAGGAGAGTAACTTTGCTGCATTGTTACAGAGAGCTATGGACCTTGAAGGAGTAGACAGAGATACAGTATATCAGCTAGTCTCTCTCTTGATGGTGGTAAGCTCATTTTTTTATATCAAGTATGAGGTGAGTGAACTTATATGAAACGTGTTTGATATCAAAATAACAATGACAGTTTTATGATAGTACAGTAAGGGTCAAATTTGATCAAAAGTTGTTTATGAATGATAGAATAGGCACATAAAAAAGCAATACAAAAGTTGTTGCTACACTAAAACAGAACATAGAAGCTGTTTCAGTAGATAAAAAGTTATTGAGTTTGTTGTTGGAAATTATGTCTACCCCATGTTGTCTGATATATTGTTCTGCCATTAATATCACCTTATGGATTTCTATTTCACAATTTTTCTTTCATTTGTTATTATGTATCGAATGTGAAATTAATTAAAAGTAACACTTTTCTCTTCATTTAATCCAATGCATGATGTTGATTTCTCATTTTGTCATTTTTCATAGTTATTTGAAATACCAGGAAACGAGAAAGCAGATTGAATGGCTAAGGAGGGTGCTGCTAATGGCCAGCAACTTACCATTAACAACATGGATGATCAAAACAATTAGAAATCTTAATTATGAACAAACCAGAGCACATTCACATTCTACATCTCAGAATAGGACACAACTGACTCTGTGGCCACATGTATACAAAGTTAAAGATTTACAACCAGCACAGCCATGTAGAACACATCCTCAGACTGCAGAGAATATCTGGAATGTCCTGAATATGAATTTCTGAGTGAGGCAAACAAACTCGCCCAGAGAAACAACACAGTAAAAAACTCTCCAAACCTCTTTACGAGATACAAAATGCCAAATCTGCAGATATATAGACACATTCAAGGCAAATAAAGAAAAATTCATGTTTGTTTGTTCTGGGGTTTCTTTTATTTCTAATGAAATCATGAAAGAGAAGTAAATAGATCCTTGAAAATTTAGAGATTAACATAGAATCATTGACAACAATCACAAAAAGACAAAATTCATATTAGTCACATATATGACATATGTATGTATGACATTATTAAAACTTGGAGAAATTACAAATTTAAAACACAGAGTAATGAAGTTTTATCGCTAAATTTACACAGGAACAAATTGGAGGAATATATTGGATGCTATAAATGGGAAAGAAACACAAAGAGAGGGTAGAATGTACAGTTCGATATGGAAAAATGTGCCTACGTTATTTAATGACTTGCCTACATTATTTAACGAAGTTAACCAAGCTCGAAAAAACTGAGCCAACATTATTTAATGAAACACAGTTTGGGCAGATAAGTAGTGTTAGCTTAAATCTTAATTTATTAGACATATTTTTATGTCTAATATACAGGATACAGAGATGTATAGAGTTTAGGAGTGAGATGGGATTTAATCCTAACCTTACCTCTAATGTCCACGATTATCCCTTCTCTAATTTGCCTTCATGGCAGCTGTGTTATGATGTATACACAAACTTCATGCATACATGCATTCATTCGGTTTTCCACCAAATCCTTCCACTACTGTAGTAATATAAGATCATTGGATTATCCTGGCCGCGCATCTTTTCATTTTGTAGAAATGTGCAAGCTTGTAACAAACTTGCATCATCTTTTTCTGTAGCTGACAAGCTCAGTAAATAGGCATCTCTGATTACAATAGCCATTTTGTTTTTGCGGCAACACGGTTTGCTAGTGACATGATTTCTGTGACAACACGAATTTTGCACATATTTTACCAAAGTTGGAATGGAACTGCACATATTAAAAAGTTGCAATGTTAGTACTAGTCTCCCATATTTTACAGAATATACAATCTTGGCAATGTGAAGAAAATGTTTGATTTCCATTACAACCGCTATGCAATACTGAGGGGACACTTAATTACAATTCATGTCATTATTTCCGATGTTTACCATGTTCAATAGTTCATAAAACTCTTGTAAATATTTATCAATTGTATGTTATGTGCAGTAAGATATTAACTTATTCATAATAAATATATTTCAATTGTTCATAACTTATGTTTATATTTTCTTCAATCAATGCGTTTTAACAGTTTATGTTAAACTGTAATGAAAGTGAGGAAGGTGAGGAGAGAGCTGGCAGCAAGTCTCAGAATATTGTCCTCAGACACCTGAATGTTCTATTGGGGTACAACCAAACGGAGAAATCATTCAGCGTTCCACCATTCAAGCTCAGGTTTGTAAGCTTTGTGATTACATCCTATAGATCACCATTTTGTTAAATTGTGCAGTTAAGTGAGCTGTCATAACATTCTGATGGTCTTCTCCATTGAAGTATATAGCATGCCATCTTTGTGCCTGTTACTTCCAAATCACTGACATTAAATTGTACTCAACTGTTGATAGATCACTGTATGTTCTTGAAAATCATTATAATTTAACATATGTTAAAGCCTAAAGACCTCAGGATATAAATATGCTTTTTTTTCATTCTTTTTTGTTTCATCCTGATTCCTCAAGTTTTTTAATAATTGCCTTTTGTTTCTAACATATGTCATTGCTTCGTTGTTCTTCATACTATTGTCAACTGTTTAGATCATTTGCATTGTAATATCCTCTCTGTCTTTTATTCTTTTCTTTTGGTTTAAATGTTGATTCATTCTGTTTTGTGAACTATCGAAAATATGTACTCACTGCGCAAAACTAAAATTCAACAGGTAAAGCGTGAAACAAGGTAATAAATTATGTCAGAGGTGACACAAACAGGAAATGTACAGAAATAGAAAATATACAAAAACAAACTCAAATACATGTGAAAACGACACAGAAAAATTATGGAACAAGCCGATATCATGCATATGTCAGGCACTCATTAATTCCCAGGTGGTCAGCAAGCCTCCTACCAGTCTCACATATGTACGTCATGGTGCAGCGCTTGCAGATGATGGCATAGATGACATTCCAGGACACACAGGAGAAGCTCTCCTCGATGGTGAAGGTGGCCTTGGGGAATGTGACAGACCGGGTCTGGGTAACATACGGACAGGTGTAGCATCTAGGACATTCGCAGCTGCTAGTGCCAGAGGACGTCAGGCCTAATATGACTCCAGACCAGTAGATCCCTGAGGTTCTTGTCCCATCTGTACACAACAAGAGGGAGGTTGCATAGTTTTGTAAACTGAGAAAAATTAGAAGAATTAGGGAGAAGTTTTGTGGAGTTATGCATCTTACATATTTATATTCTCTATGCTTATCTGTCAAAGTCAAACGTTAGTTGCAGCATTAATTATAATTTTGATATTATTGTCTATTATGGATCTCCATGAAGAAGTGGTCAAGTCATTTATCTTATTTTCAAAAGGTTGCTGATTTGAAATTAGATATCTACAACTGATTCACGATGCATGAGGATTATTTCCTGAGCTATTTAATTACATATTCTGAGCATTACTCTCTGCAGACACAGTGCTGCTATGTTGAAAGAGACAACTCAAGTACAATGTTGTCAATCCTTGGTGTTTTGTAAAACCTTTAGATATCATTATAATGTTGGAGCCAGCTTCCTAGCACAGATGTCCTGAATCTTTGCTTGGAAAGATTTTGCTGTCCTCAAATGGCTCCAGAGTTGCTTCAGCCACAGGAAATGGGTAACAGAACAAATCTGGAAAAGTAAATGCAGTCATGTTATTCAGACATCACAAGCAACGTACTTTTGGTTTATTTTTTTTAATGGTTGCTAAATATAGTATTTACCACTCACTCTTCTTTTGTGCAAATATGGACTTTACCATTTATTATTAAAAGAATAACTGTGAATAGTTGATCTAAATTTTGAAGACATTTTAGTGTGTTTTCTGGAGACATGGCAGATGACTAGGTAAAACATAGTTCACTAGCCAGTGTCAGGTATATCCCATTGTGCTGGGAAAAAAACATTAAAAGTCTGCAGGTTCTCATAATTAGGGTCACTTGTAGAGTCATCTTTGATGTTTAGGAAAAACACATGTTGTACAGTGGGTAAGTCATATATCACACAAGCTTCTGGCCAGTATCACCAGACAATCACTGTCATTGAACACTCAGGGAAGAAAAAGAATGGGCAGGTTGGGGAACACCTGAAAAAAATAGAGATCCATGGTAATGTAATGTTACGTTATTTGCCTGCTGACCACCAAACCAAGTTTCAAATTCACTCATTATTCCTTGGTTGAATAAAAAATTACTCCTATGGTTCTGAGTGCATGCTACCTTGAAACATTGTTTATTAAAATATTCCAAAATAGATAATTTTTTACTCTAAATTTTGTCACTATTTTGTTACAGGTCATCTGCTGTTTTTAATGCATTCTTGAGTGGTGTGATGTTTGTAAGTATTATCTTTGTTCCTTTAACACATTGCATACGAGAAACCGCAGATAGTTCCCATAAAATGTGGCGGAGAACCGCTCACACTGGCTCTGTAGTATACTAACGAATGTATAATAAAAATTTTTTAAATGGATGAACATTTTCAGTTATCAACGTATCAGTCTTTCTGTGTTATGATGTGTTATAAATATTTATATATTAACAGTAAAATTATTTTTTTAAACTTTTCAAATTTGTTTTCAAGTGGCAGAAGTTTTAGCATAACAACCAGTGAGATTATCACAAAAAGATCAATTATAGCCTGAATACATGCTAAATATGCTATACTTTTAGTCATCTGATACTTTCACTGATGAGAAAATATTATAAACAAATATTATATTGTGAAGTTTGTTTACTCCAGAGAAAACCGCAAATATGCAAGAACATCAACTCATTATCAAACACACTAATATTTTATTCACTGATTCAAAAAACCAATCACTGATCACCAAGTTTTTTATTGTTTGGAATGCCACTGAGAGATGCAACTTTTTTGTGATGTCATTCTGCCGGCAAATATCAATGGCTGCTGTATCATTGTTGAGTTTGCCTTCCACCGACAAAGAGGCAGTTCTCTTGATACAAATGCAAGGAATGCTTGCAAGCAAAAAGATATGCGTGCAGGGACATTGGATGAAATTAATCTACTATTCTAACAAATTAATTTGCTGGAAATGTAGTTCCAAAAAACACCAACACCAGATTTATGTGAAATTAATGTTGCAATCTCATTAACAGGCCAACATTAATCCATTTTATACTGTATTGGAAAAATGAGAAACAGCTGGCCATTTGCCTAACTCCACACAAAGCACACTAGCCCCAGCATGTTCCCATCTATAATACCCCCTCCCTTTCATTATATTTATTTCATTCTAAATGCAGACATATCAGCTATTTGTTAATTATAGTCAGGGGAAGTAATAAGTGACGATATCAAGAACACACTTGTTTGTCTTCCTCACCACAAAGGGGTGGGACATGTACTAGCGTTAGATTTATTGTAAACACTATACCTAACCCTGAGCTCCCCCTCAGGGTCCTAAAATCTAGCAGTATCCTACAGTTGTACTAATGTTCTATAAGTGACCTAATTTCTTAGACCGTGCAATAAAATGAAAACAATGCACAAACCATCATACACTGCCAATGAACATATGCATTAAATCTTTTTTCGTTCACTTCTCGCTTTAATAACAAAATATAGGGGGTATGCTTTGAGATTATAGAACCTTCATTTGTTTTCATTTCACTCACTTTTTCTCCCATACATAACTAATTATATAATATTATGTCCTATTAATAATTCCATGTTGTGCGTTCATTTTACTTTAATTTGATATATAAAACCATAGATTTGATTAAAATGTAAAACAGTTATTGAGTTGTTAATACAACTTGTTGACATTTAGTGGTTTAAAAATCAGAAAGATAATTCCACCCACTAAAATGGTGTAGATATTACCAAAAGATTGCAACAGCAGGTCAAATTTCCTGTTATCCTGTCATAAACACCTACAAGAAGTGCAATTTTATATACAGAGCTTTACCTATACATTATTTATGCTAAGATTGTACCTTCTCATAAAATTGTTTATGTTTAAACATCCTTTCACAAGATATATATAAAGGTTTTCCTGTAAAACAGGCTGTCAAAATGGAGCTTTAATCTATATGTCTTTATATATGCCACCTGTTTATGCTTGTTCCCACCTGTCTATATCTATTACCACCTTTGTGCTTGTCTTTGTTATTTTCATATAATATTTTTGATTGAGATTTAAATTGAACTTTAAAATGTATATTTCAAATATATGTTTTAATCATTTGCTTATCATTTCAGGTTCTTGACCGTAATTACAAGCTTGGATATGTTATACTGCCAATCACCCTTCTAGTATTACAGTACTGCCCTTCTCCTCAGCGCTATGCCTCAGACTACCAACCACCAACTTACACTCTTTGGTACCTTGAACCACATACCCGCATCTCCTGGCTTAAATCTCTGCTGGTTATTTTATACAAGGTAGACATGCATGTTTAATCAGCTTCATAGTTAGATCTTCCTCTCAAGCAGTACTCATGTGCTCTATTTTTTTATTTTTATTTTATAACAAAAATTCATGAAACTAAAATGTTGATGTCATAAAACTTGTTTCTCTAGTGTCATGTCCGTATCTGTCTCACTTGCGCTATATTATAGTATTATGTATCAGCTTTTAATTATATGTACTGCCGAAGATGGATGTGTCGGGCCATTGTTGCAAATAAAATGGCGACACAACGCATTTCCATTCTCTGGACTACATCCTTCTGGAAATCTAATAGGACCATGGTCCTGCTACAAGAGATATCCAGTGGGAGTTTGAGAATGAACGCTGAATAAGAAGAAGAAGAAGAATTATGTGTAGTCTTCCGAGATTAAAAGTAGTTAATTTATAAAATAATGTTTACTTTGAGTTAATTTATAAAATAATGTTTACTTTGAGTTAACTTATAAAATAATGTTTACTTTGAGTTAACTTATAAAATAATGTTTTCTTTGACAAATTCTTATATCTAGTACCAGATCAGTACATCTCCCCGTTCTGCAATTATACAAACACTTGTCCAACTGGTCATTAATACTGTTGATGCTCAACACCATAGATGCAAGAAGACAGAGGATGGTTTTCCACCTCCAACACCTACTGTCCATAGAAGTAAGTATAACATAGGCCTATAACTGACCATGTAAAACTGAAATTATGTTGTTTTCAACTTGAGTTGGTCAGTCTTTCACTGCAAGAACTAAGATTTCATACTTTCACAATATGTACCGGTAGGACTAAAAATATATGATTTGATTAATTGTTCTCCCAGGAAATAATCATGACTTGCACAGAACCACCTTTGAACTCCCTCTACTTGTTCCAACTTCATTTTTATGGTTCTTCTGTACACAGTCTGGCAAACAAAAGTTGGATAAAAACCCAATCCTTAGATTACCCTCAAGCTGAATATGTAATACCAGGTTTGTCAAACCCTGAGATTCATTAAGATCTTTGGGGGGATGGGAGATAATAGGGGAAAGGATAGAGAAAAAAAATTAGTATGCAGGGGGGGGGGGGGCTACAAATAGATACAGAGAACATAAAAATGCGCAAGGAAGAATAGCAATTGACAGTATATCAATTCTTTGGGATGAGGAACACCACCCCTATTTGTTCACTTTTTACCTGTCAGATCAGTTTTAATACATATTTTAATGCTACTAGGATAGCTCTTCATACATTTTCGGTCATCCCTTTTTTAATTAATTCAAAAAGTAGACTATGTACATTATAAACTTGCACAAATTTTGAAACACAAATCTATCCCAATGGAAACCTAAAGGAAAATCATAAATTCAATCTTCATATCAACATTGTGTTATCAATGTCAATCATGAACACTAACAAAAGAACAGGAGAGAAAGCTTACTATTTGTGAAATGAGATGTCTAAGAAAAGCAGAAAATAGAACAAGAAGAGATAATGTGAGGAATGAAGAGATTTCAAGAACTGTTGGAACAACAACTATGATCAAATATATTGAAAGACTAAAATGGTTCGGACACTTAATGAGAATGAACCTTATTGGCCAGCCAGAAGAGCATAAAATATGAAACTGGAAACTACAAGATACAGAGGAAGACCAAGAAGAAGGTTGATTGAAGGAATTATAAACATTCTGAAAAGCGATAGTCATTCAATCTTGCGACGTCTTACAGCAAAAGCAGAGAAAAGACACTAGATAGACAGACTTTTCATCAAATTTTCTTGAAGCTTCCTTGTTCATTCTAGTTGATAATCGTTTTCTTTTTTTTCTAGCACATATTTGTTGCTTTTAATTTTACAATTCTGTGTGTCAAGATGTCGGCAGGATATCAGCAAGTGACCTAGAGAATATTCAGGAGACAGATACACCTCCCCAGTCACCATCCAGTCAGAAACAAGAAGGTGGAGATATGGGTAGTGTTGAGGTTAGAACTCATCCTTCTGGAAATGTTGTCCATTATTTCAAGGTAAGGTCATTTTATAATACATGTTACCATAAAATCATTAACTATTATACAGTATGACCATCTTATGCATTCATTCTCAAATTATTGTCTGTTGATGTGATGTAGTTTGAATAGTGGAGTACACTGTTCTGTTGTGGATTACAGTTTCGCTGTGATATCTGCAGCATTTATTCATCAATCATTCAAGTGCCATGCTGAGTCGCATGGGCTATCATGCTTCTCCACAACTTTATGCCTCTTGTATTGTTAATAAGTTCAGTGATGATTTCTTTTTGTGCCACAATGACAACCCATCCTGAAATTTCTGTCTTTGTTTTCCTCTTTCTCTTCTCCTATTGATCTTTCCGGTGATCACTAAATTTTTAAGTTGTACTTTTCTCATCACATGCCCTAAAAATCTTGACTGTCTGTTTCTAATTTTTGCTATAATTTGTTATTTTACTCAAAATAGTTTATTCATTCTTCTTCTTCTGCGTTCAGCATCTGTGGTAATGTTATACCGTCAGGCCTGTCGTCAAGACGAAGTCCACTGTCTTCTCCAGGTCAGAGCGGCTGCCCCATAGCTTTTGCCTCAAGTCTGTATTCTCTGGCCAGGTCTGCTGTCTCTGCTCTTTGTATGTTGGGCAGTCCTGAAGTATGTGTTCCGGGGTCTGGGTTCCAGATCCACATGGACATTCATCTGTGTATGAGATCCTTAATCGGTAAAGGTGACCCAACAGTCTACAGTGGCCTGTTCTAAGGCGAAATATTGTGGTCTGTTGATATCTTTGGAGGAGATGTATTGCATCATGTTCATATTCCCCAGTTTATTCAAAATGTCACATATTAACAATGCACATAGAAATTGGTTTATTTGTACATTTTGATAAGAATGTTAGTACGTCTAAGTAATGCAAGTGAAAAAATCTACAAGAATTAATCAACACAGTAGTAGCAAAAACAGAGGCCTTTTCTTAAATGACAAGAAGTCAGAAGTGATGGTTGTTATAAGAAACAAAATCCACCAGCAAGATCAAAGTGAATGACTCAATACTCAAAGAAGTCCACCAATTCAAATTTTTAGGAACATCATTGATGTCAGATGGAAGAAGTTCAACTGAGAAACTGAATGTGGTAGGCAAAAGCAGCATTCATAGAAATGAAGAATATACTGTGTAATATGTCACTGTCACTAAAGGAGAGGAAGAAAGTTTTCCAGAGCTACAGAACAACAATTCTATGGATACAAGTCTTGGACAATAAATAAACACAATAGTTAAAAATTAGAGACAACAGAGATATGGCTCTATGACTAATGAAGAGGTGTGAAAGAGTCAAATGCGAGACAGAGCTACTTAATAATATTCAAAAGAGACAATTTTTACTTGGACAAGTTATGAGACAGGCAGGTCAGGAGAACATAGTTACAATATAATATAATTTTTGAAAAACTGAAACATGAATTTATTTATTTTTTCCCAATGCACATCTGAAACTTTGTGAACTTTTAGTTATCCACATGATGTCAATAAACCCCTAAGGCATTATAAATGTTCTGAGTTATCTTTACAATAAACCAGCAGGAGGTGTGTCTCCTTTCACGCCCACTGACCATTCAAATGCCATTTATGTGTTTTAAGGGTGATAAGAGAGACCATCATCATCAGGTGCCATGCCGGCTGGTGTAGGTGGTCATGGCTCTCCACAGCTCTCTGTCCACAGTATTATGTATCAAGGTCGTTGTTGTTTCCTTGCCATGACAGGCTGTCAAACTAATATTTTCTCACATTGTCGCCCTCTGTCTGTTGCCTTCAATTTTGCCTGTTGTGACTATGTTCTCTACACCTGCCTGTCTCATGAAGTGGCAAAAAAAAATAAGATTGCCTTTTTCTTATATTGTTGATTAAGGGTCTAATTTGAATGTGTACCATGCAGTGGTTCTATCAATACTGCTTTATACTGTGTCATCCTGGACTGTCTGTGTGAGACAGGCTTGACAGCTTAACTCTTTCCACCTTCGGTGCCTAATAAACCTCATGAGAGTACATTGGCAGGATTGAGTACCAGACACGGAAATCCTTCAAAAGTCCTGTATGAAAAGCATCCATGCCCTGCTGACTAGATCCGAACTCCACTGGACTGGCCATATCGTCTACCAGACAAGTGCCTTCCAAAGAGATTGTTCTATGGGGAGCTGTGCGATGGTAAACATTCAATTAGAGTGCAGAAAAAGTACTTCAAGGATCACCTAAAAAACTCAAGCACTGCAGCATCGATCCTAGCTCCTGGGAGACTACAACCCTTGATCACTTGGCACACCAAGATCACTGCTGGCATCACTAAATTTGAAAAAGAAAGAAAAGTATAGGCAATTTACAAGCGATGGAAGTGGAAAGACAAATCTAAAAAATCTCCTACCCCGAACCTTCTGTACTCCTGCATGCACTGCAATAGAACTTTCCTGGCACGAATCAGACTCATCAGGGATCTACGAACTCACAAACCAAATTAGACATTCCCAAATGTTTTGTTTTTTTCTACTTGTTCATCACATTTATTGGTTTCATGCCATCCTCATCTTTGCTTGCGAAGAAGGAATATCATCATATATAAATCTATGTGATTGTACAAGAGCCAATGCAAAAAAGATTTCAAAGCAGAACTAGTCATATATTCACAAATTCACTACTTTTGATTAATTATAGCAAGCACATACAGATGGGGCTGAGAGTAGTGAGGGAATCATGTCTGATGTAGAAGGAACACCTCCAACCTCTACTAGTCTCAGGAAGGAAGGTTCAAGGAAGTTGAAACCAAGGCAGCCCAGAAGACTCATTGAATACTCTGAACCAGAATCTGCAGATGATGATTCTAAGGATTTGGTATGTATTATAACTTATCTGTGAAGACACAGAAGTACACAGTTGAAATATATTATTACTAATATTTATGGATATACTTAGTATATATGAATGTAATAATCTATCAGCATTACATGCTCAGTATATTGTTGTATGAGTCAGAAATATGGATACCTTTCTGAATTCACAAAAAGAGGCTAAACATGTCTCATATGTGGTGTCTCCTCAAAATATTGAACATCATATTGAAGGTCATGGTTATTAATGTAGTATTCCTGCAGAGTGCTAAGATACCATCCCTCTATTTGGCTCTCAGGCATAGATGTTTAAGATGGTTTGGCTGGCAGTATTAACTTCTACCGTTAATCTATAGCAGTCCAGCTAAAAATAATGCATACTTCCTCTGACACCTGGCCATTTTTTATGACTTCTGGTTTTTCTACACATGTTTTCGGCAGTGAGTTTCAAACACTAGATTACATTTGTAGACTTTGGATTGATACAAATTAATTACTTAGGATCTTATAGGAGCAACAATAGAAACACTAACACAGAAATAAAGACTAAACTTGAAATAGCCTCGGCTGCAATGTTCAGATTGAATGCCATATGAAAAACAGAATAAGTATAGCAGTGAAGATCAACCTATATAAATCTCTAAAAGTTTATTTTGTAAGGATGTGAGAGTTGGACAATTACAGCAGAAATCTAGAGGAAAGTAAAGGCTTTTGAAAACATTATAGATGAGTATTGCACATTCTTTGTACAGAACATAAAACCTAACGTATGCGTGAGAAACATAATACATTTTTTGCAGGGCAACAAGAACATCTGGCAGTAATGAAAATGGAGATTCATTATAATCTACGTTATCCAACATAGCATTTGATAATTATGATGTTCCTATTAGGGTAAACAGGGAAATTAAAGATAAGTTTGTATTGATTAGTAGTCTAAAATTGTTCTGCTTACATATTTTCAGACAGAGAGAAGTGATGCTCCCTTGGTATCCCAGAAGACCAAGACCTATCTATCAGTTGAAAAACAAATGGTCCACCAGCTCCAAGAGTTCACAGTGTCTTCATCTGCACAAGCATTGGCCCATGGCAGCTCTGTAGTTTCTGGGCAGATCAATATTGGGGGACCCAGTCAAGGTGGAGCTAATAGCAGTAGTGTAACAACAGATTCGAGGTGATTTTTATGAATCGTTGATCTATTTTTACAGGAATCAAATACATTGTAGTCTGCAGCAAAACTGATTATTATTGACACAATATGAAGCTTTACAAAGTGCAGCACCCAAAATTATATGTTGATTTTGTCTGCTGCTGTCATTTATTAACATGTCCTTCATATTTTGTTTATCTTTTGCAATTTTTAGTAACATATCCTATAACGGATGTTGTCATATCAACCCAGCATTTTTTACTGTATTGATTTTCTTGGCAGTGTTTAAAGTTCAGTAGTTTGCCATTGCTTTTTTCTAAATGGTCCAAATGCACAATTGAATGAGGCCAAACTCTGTACTTTGACCATCACAAATGCACTCTATACCACGCCGCCACAGAACCTGCCTGACCCTTTGCAATTAGGAAGCTTATATTTTTATCTTTTAAAACCATGTTAGAATATGCTCCAACTATGATGCACAAATTATAACAATGAGGATAGCTATCAGTGTGATGTATCAACAGATTGAACTTGATGTGATTAATGCCAGGGATATTGTAGTGTTTACTGAATTTAAATCTGCATTACAAGTCCTAGAAGAGCAGAATCAAGGTGAATCTAGTGAAATCCAATCCTTGAAGTTCTCTACCTTCTATCATATCACAACATTCATGTAAACATTTGCAGTAGATTCTAGACAAACAAAGAAGAGTCATCCAAGTAAACAAAGCAGTCAGCTACTGTACTGTAAAACAGATACTGAAAAATAATATTAAAAAGATTGTTGAATCTGCTATGTTATGGGAAAAGATGGCCATGTAGATTAGTGGATTTGCTAGGTTATGGGGTAGGATAGCCATGTGTTCTTAAATTTATTTACCAAACAGATATCAATAAACCCTCTAAAGCAACCATGCCTTTGAGACAATAAACTTTATATGAGCTCAGGTGTTATCTTGGTTACTCAACAGAGGAACACCTGTGTTTTTGTCAAAATGCTTAGAGTTGTCAAGGGCTACCTGCTCACAGCTAAAGCTACATCAACATATTCTAAGAAGACAGTCGTCAGCCTGGAGCTTTTTATTTCTACAGAGATTATCTCAGAATGGTTCTGAGGAATTTATTTTTGCATTATTTAAATGCTCCAAACAACAGAAGTGGCAACTTCATTGATACTATAGACACAATACAGTAGCTGTTACAAGATTAAAAGTAATAGTTACATTTTACAAGATTAAAAGTAATAGTTATATTTTATCTTTTCATATATCTTACTATAGATCAATATAAGTTGTTCAGATTTTCATAGCAGAGTTAGCTGTTGGTTGCATTTTGGTTATTAATTCACACTTCTATCAGTTTTAATTTATGGTTATTTTATTTCACAGTGCTCGAGACCATGGTACAACATCTGACCACAGTAGGGATGGAGTGTCTGATGGAGAATCCTCAGATGACAGCGAGAAAACACAGACAAGTGATAATGACTCAGCAGGGGAAACAACTGCCACTGAAAATAAAAACTTAATTGGTAATTAAGTACCTACATAATAGGGAGCCGCGTTAGCGCAGTGGTTAGCGCACTGGCTTCGCATATGAGTGGTCCTGGGTTCATTCCCCAGTTGAGGTGGAAATGTTTTCAGATCGCAACGGCTCCCAGGTCGACCCAGCCTTAAATGGGTACCGGATTAATCCGGGAAGTAAAGACTGCGAGGGAGAGGAGATGGCTACCGCCCTCATTTGCAGAGCCTGTGAAATGTGAGATCGCTAACATCTCACACCCCTACGGCATTAATAAATGCTATGGGTTACTTTACTTTTTTTTTTTTACCTACATAATCCAGTTTCTATAACTAGCTAAAAGCTGACATACTGAACTCTTTATGTTAAACAGTTCAGACAAATTAAATTAATGAGATTGCTAATTCCTTTTACGTATCTATGAGACTTTCAAGGCTTGAAATATGTCTACGCCAGAAATTAGTGCCACTGTGGGATTAGAGGAATATTTTTAAACCAACAATGAAATAGAGAAATAGAAATAAAAGTCAGCATTGATGTGAATTAATTTTCTCACTTTCATTTTGTAAGACGGAAATACAAAATGAAGAAAAATGGTTACTAAAGAATACCTACCTATCATTAGTAAAAAATAATAGCTAGCAATAAAATATAGAACAAGGACAATTTTCTATGTTTCTGTCCAACTGGGACCTTTTTAACTATCAAAACCATAAATATATTAACAGCTATAATGACTTGAACCTGTCTGTTAATATATTTATGTTTTTGATAGTTTTTTGTTTCTTGAAAAAGGTCCCAGTTGGACCGAAACATAGAAAAATTGTCCTTGTTCTATGTTTCATTGTTAGCTATAATTTTTTACTAATGATAGGTAGGTATTCTTTAGTAGCCATTTTTCTTCATTTTGTATTTCCTACTTATTTGTTTGGTTACTGCGGCACTCTTAATTTTGTCGGTTATCCACCAATATCTTGGTTATTTACATTTTGTAAGACATAGTACTATTTTTTACACTTCATACTTTTACTATATTATATTATATGGGGTTAATCATCATCATTTACCATGTAGTTAACATAGGTGATAATGAATCTTCGCAAACATCTATTGTAAGTACCAACTGTTCTAATTTTTTCAATTTTTTTTTTATTTATACCATAGAGTTGTGCTGTCAAGAATTCTTTCTATCACTATCTGTCTCTCTCTTTCTATCACTATCTGTCTCTCTCTTTCTATCACTATCTGTCTCTCTCTTTCTATCACTATCTGTCTCTCTCTTTCTATCACTATCTGTCTCTCTCTTTCTATCACTATCTGTCTCTCTCTTTCTATCACTATCTGTCACTCTCTTTCTATCACTATCTGTCTCTCTCTTTCTATCACTATCTGTCTCTCTCTTTCTATCACTATCTGTTTCTCTTTCTATCACTATCTGTCTCTCTCTTTCTATCACTATCTGTCTCTCTCTTTCTATCACTATCTGTCTCTCTCTTTCTATCACTATCTGTCTCTCTCTTTCTATCACTATCTGTCTCTCTCTTTCTATCACTATCTGTCTCTCTCTTTCTATCACTATCTTTCTCTCTCTTTCTATCACTATCTGTCTCTCTCTTTCTATCACTATCTTTCTCTCTCTTTCTATCACTATCTGTCTCTCTCTTTCTATCACTATCTGTCTCTCTTTCTATCACTATCTGTCTCTCTCTTTCTATCACTATCTGTCTCTCTCTTTCTATCACTATCTGTCTCTCTTTCTATCACTATCTGTCTCTCTCTTTCTATCACTATCTCTCTGTGTCATCATCTGTTACCTTGTACATTTAATTTGCTAGTTGTCACAATGTACGTGCTGTAAACCTAATTTTCTCATAGGATTCAAAAGAAAAAATCAATTCTATATGACATCTTGTGTCTATCAATTCTATTTGATCAATTAGGTTTCCATAAGGTATATTAAAAACTAATGTTCATACACAGGAACTGGTGCTACTGCAGAAAATAGAGCTAGTCCTGTCTTAAAGCCAAACTTTCGTGTACGCAGACCTCGTAAAACTGGTCTCACTACTATTGATTTTCAAAAGAAGTTTCCAGAACTTCGCGATGACAAGCACCCTCACACAGAGACCTCACAGCCTTCACGATCTACTGGGTATGTTACTGTTCTATCAGGCATTAAAAACTTTCAATTATCAAAAAGTTCATGATTACAGTTAAAGTTCTTGAACTGTTCAGAATGTCTGAAAATATAAATTCATTTATGTAATTAGAATTTATTAACTATGTGCATCACTAACAATGTATGATATGTTAGTCTTTAAGTTTCTGAGATTCTATAAAAATGTGTCCTTTTCCCATGTAAAACTGTTTTGGTCTTATGACATAATCATTATTTTTAATTGAGTTTATTATCTGTCTATATTATAAAGTTGTAAGATTAAGTCCATGATACTGAAGTCCTTACTAGAGACAATAATGCGCACATGCCTGACCAATATGACCCAAACAGGAGATGTATGGTGAGTCCCATACGAAAATACATCTGACAGGTAGACAGAACAAATACTTCAAGGACTCTCTCAAAGCACCTCTAAAGAGCATCAACGTCAATGTGGCAGTTGATTCTATGTCACAATTTTCTTTTTTAGCTATCACTGAAAACACCTGTGAGATACAACAACCCAAGTTGAAACTGTTGTCACGTTTGCCTGTGATTGACAGCTGTAAATGTTAAAGTAAATAAAATGTGAATGTCTTTATGAATATGGTGACAGCACTAGCAGTGTCAATACTACCCAAAAAAAAATAGATAAAATTGCATTTAAAGAAACATGGAATTTCCAGAGAGATATTTGTGAAATGGCTGAACAGAATATTTTTGATAGCATTGGAAGAGCATACAGTCCCAGATGACTGGCAAAACTCAATTATAGTTCTAGTATGGAAAAACAAAGGTAACAAAAGAGAATATGAAACTTATCGCAGCATCTCACTACTCAGCCGCACTGGGAAAGTATACACTAAAATACTAGAACAAAGATCAAGACGCATCATAGAACAACAACTTAGCCCAATTTGGTTTCAGAAGAGGAGCAGGATGCACAGATGCACTATTAACCCTTAGACAACTAAGCAAAAAAAAGCTATTGAACATGATGAAAAGCTAAACATCATCTTTGTCAACCAAGAAAAAGCGTTAAATAAACAGAGACATACTATGAAAAATGCTAGAAATATATGGAATCAAAGGACAACTACAACTACTATACAATGTCAAAGCATTATACAAAACAAGCAAAGGCAATGTGAGAACACCAGATGGATTATGAGAACCATTCACAACAAAAAACAGGAGTCAGACACGGATATGTGTTGTTGCCTATTCTATT
The DNA here is from genome assembly GCA_034231615.1 of Meghimatium bilineatum. NCBI lineage: Eukaryota > Metazoa > Mollusca > Gastropoda > Stylommatophora > Philomycidae > Meghimatium > Meghimatium bilineatum. The sequence continues at coordinate 29,038,952 of CM067313.1, read as the reverse complement.
CAACATCTACATAGACAGAATTATAAAAGAAACACAAAATAAGATATATAATGAAACAATAGAGAATGAACAACTTAACAACGGACTCAATGAACTGCTTTTCGTTGATGATCAAAGCATCATATATGATGATGAAGAAAAACTCACATCAACTCATTATCAAGAATATGCAATAAATACAAAATGTGGATAACACACAAGACAGAAACTATGCAAATAACTGAGATTACTGGTAACAGATCAAATTCAAATAGAGAACACAAAAATAAAACAAGCCAAAGAGTTCAAGTACCTAGGAAGTATCTTCGCAGATGACGGATGACTCGATAGAGAGATAGAAACAAGGTGTCAAAAGGCAAATGCTGTGACATACCAGTTGTCACCTTTGCTATTGCACCCAAAAATCAACATGGAAGTAAAGAAACAAATGATTAAGAGCATTTTATACCAACATTATGCTACCAATGCCAGACTTGGCAACTCACTTCTACACATACATGAAAGATTGCAACTTGTGAAATGAAATGTCTAAGGAAGACTATTGGAGTCACGGGACTTGACAAAATGTGCAGTGAGAACATCATAAAGATAATATGTATAACATCCTGCATCAAATATAAAGAGAACCAACAGATAAATGGTTTGGACATCTTATGAGGATGAATGATCAACTTCCCATAAGAGCTTATAACAAGATGGAATCAGGATACAAAGCCAAGGGCAGACCTAGGAAAAGATGGATAAACAACATTAAGACTGTCCTGAATAAGCATGACTACACCTTAGCCAGAGCAATCCACTGACTCTGGAATGCAGACTACATCTCCTTCACAAAGCTCTGCGCTCAGCGGCATGTGTGGAAGCTACTACAACACCATCTGGGGATAGACAATGGAATTTAAAAAATATGCCTATTGACAACAATAATTTGAATAAAACAGTCAATAATTTTATTTATAAAACAAATGTAATTCAAATATTAAACCTTTGAACCAACTGACCCTTAAAAACCTCTTCTCTTGAGCAAAAACTGCACAAAAAGGGAACCCCAACATATCTTAGGTATTTTAAAAGAAATAAAACATAATATATGCTCTGTTATATAATTGACAGATCTTATGCTGTCCAGTGTTCTTGCTTTATGTGCCAGTTCTCCCAACATGTAGGCCTTTCCTTTAGTCACAGATGCAGTAATAGCATCAAAAATTGGTCTTTACTTTGTTTAGAAGTCTGTCCTGGTATGTCATGGTTGGAAAGTCACTGAAATGTTTATTACATATGCCTAGTTATGCAGCTGTGTCTACTTTACATGTAGGTGCAAATATATTAGCAGGAAACTAACCTGAATCAAATTTACTTTTGATCCTCTATCATTCCTCTGCCTTACTGCTAAAGAGAAGTTCACTGGGTTTTTTATGTGTTTTCTATCCCCTTATTGCTAAAAATGATTTCTCGTTGAAGTTGCCAAGCATTATTATGCGTCCAACATCCCATCCATACTGCATATATTTTTTGGTGTCAATAAAAAGTCAGTACCACGAAGGTCTCTTATTTTCATAGGACAAGAAAAGATTTCAGCACAAGGGGAAAATCATTTGGGAAAGAATTTTGCACAGTTGGGATCAGTTACTGATAACAATGTAGCAGCTAAAAGGTTAATATACAAGACATTGGTGGGCAGTACTTTTGCAGTATCCTTTAATAAACATTTTTTTAAAAATCAATTAAGCCTTTCCTTTAGTCACTTTACAGGGCACAGAAGAAAGTTATAAGATTCCCAAAAATAATTCTTAAATATTACATCAAAAATACTGTCACAAATTTAATGAATGGGAGATAGCAGGTTTGCTCTGTAAAACCTATTTATCCTATTTTATAAATGTGTTTATGTGTATCTACCAAACAAACTGTGGGAGTTATGTATTGCATCACATGTACAAAGAGATAAATTGAGCAATATCTTGAGAATTGAGCCCATTCAGTTACAGCAATCTTTTACAACAGTTCAAGATATGATTTTAAATTATAGAAAATTAAAACACAGAAAGATATAAATTGTGTAAATCCTTAAGAAATTTGATAAAAGATCAAATGGAAAGTATTTTTAATGTAATTAATTCTTTTTCTTGTTCTGCATTCAGGTCTGTGGTCATGTTACATTGTCAATCATTTTGAAAGGATGATATCCACTAGTAATTGACTCAAAGTGCAGTTTGAAGTTCTTGTAAAATATATTTTTTTATTTGTTCACAATTTTGATTTTGCAAAATTTTCTTTCAAATTGAAGGTCATAATTTCAAAACACTTTTTTTTATATTTTAGGCGAAGATCTCGCAGAGCAGAGCTTCTAGCCAAACAACAAACAACCAAAAAAACTCCTGCAGTTCGCCATGGGGAAAATGTGCTAGTGGAACGTTGTAGTGAGTGTAATGCTGTTCTAGAGCAGTATGATGATGATACTATTGGTCTCAGTATCACAGCTCTGTCAACATTCATCCACAGGGAACCTGGTCTTGCCACTCCTATGTTGCTTGACATGTTGCAGTGCGTCTCCAGGTAGGATATTTGCCTTTAAATTAATATTATCACATGTTCTTCTTGATAAATGATAAAAATGTAACCTATAATGCAGGACATCTACTTCCAGAATTAAATGTCCCTCCTAATCAAAATTATCTGCTCATGTTTGAACTCTAAATGGTTTACCAGGCGCATGTGGTTGCATCTGTGGGTCTCACCAATGGCTCACTAGACAAACCAACCATGCAACAGAAAAACTTAGTAGATGACATGCCTTTATATTGAGGTTATCTTCTTATAGAAGCTTCATGGCACGTCATCTATACAATCCCATAGTCGTAACCTTTGATAACAGTTACCATGTTGTTCCGACAGGCAGACGTTGTGCTTGAACTAGTTACGGGCACGGCGTGGGTGGGTAGAACAACAAAGAAACCTGTTGCAAGGGCCAGAGTTGTGCCCTGATGCCGATGTCTGTTTCGGCAACATTAGACTCGAAACACCATCGAGTCGGATGGCTGCTGGAACAGAGTGCGGAACACTTATGGGAATGCCCTATGTGCAGTGAGGCCAGTTACTAATCAAGAATGGTTTACTAGATAAGTCATGAGGTTATAATTTGTGTTTCCACTTGGGAAATATACTTTATGATCTTTGTGATCTAACACTATGCATGAGACCAGTGCACAGACTAGTGTTCCATCCCTCAGAAACACATATCAGTCCTGTGTACACCTTTTCATACCTGACATAAGCTATAGATATTCCTCATTCTCAACATGTTCCGTATTTTGATACCATGCTGCAGGGAGGGAATTCGCATAATTTTAATGCAGTATGATAAAGGTTAAATTACATGATTACGTTTCTTACATTCTTTAATTGAAATATTACTTTCTCTATTGTCTTACAGGATCGCATCAGGCAGTCATTATTCCTGGCAAGCAGAGAGGTACATTTATGTAACCATATAGTATAATAATGTACTTATATATACACCTGTCTTTTGCTCTACACCAAAGGTGAGCAAAATATGACAGTGGGTCAAATCCAGCCCACTAAGCCATTTTTGCTGCCTTGTGGGCTGATTTAAAATTGCTATATGCACTGAGCTCAGAAAATATCAAATTACAAGCTATCTGAGCCAAACTGTAATGCTGGGCAGAAAATTGGTAGTGTATCCTATTCAGGATGTAGCCATAAAACCAGTATTTTTTGGCTATAGTGATTTTCTATACAATATAAATATGTGCAGTAATTATAAGGGCATAAGTTATAAAGGTAATTATTATTATATTGTTATAAGGAGGAAATTATTATGTCAAAACTTTGATGTTCGCTAAAAACACTGTTAGCTAACACTATTTTCTGCCATTAACCTTTGATGTTTGACAATATTTCAAATACAACAAGCCTTTTAATGAAAGTTTTGGGAGAATTACAACACTTCCATCAACACCTTTTGAAACATCAAAGAACTAAGATAAATGGAAAGAAAAATACTTATTCTCCTCATCCCACACAGAACAAATTGAATCTGGCCCACTAATCCAAATAGTCTGAAAAGGCTATATGCAGGTAGAGTTAGACCAGTACTAGAGTATAGCATCACAGCCTGGGCCACAGCATCTAAAACACAATTCAACAAAATAAATAAAACCCAGAATCAAGCTACACATATTATCACTGCATTATAAAATCTACACCCATAAATACATTAGAAACAATAACTGGTCTTCAGTCAATGGAAGATAGAAGAGACATGAAAGTAGTTCAACAAGCAGAAAAATACAAGAGACTCCTGAACCACCCTATGCACCAAAGAATTAATGGCTATGGCAGAAGCAGACTAGAGAAGAGCAGCTTCTCAGCAAATGCAAAGAAACTGATAAAAAGGCACCAACTATAGGACAAGCGAAACCAAGGCCCATACAACCAGTCAGTACCATCCCCCCTTGGGCATACAGACTCCCACAACTAAAAGAACAAATAGAAGGTATAGAAAAGTAAGGAACTAAGACAGATTTGGAGAGAAAGCATATCATAGAACATCACATCGTAGTTAATTACCCACAAGATGCATGGACTCATGCCTATACAGATGACTCGGCCACAAATGCAATTGAGAATGGAGGAGTAGGAGTGACCCTCAGATTAAAATACGGGAAAGATGTTACTCTAGCCATAGCTACAGGCAAGCTCTCAACCAATTTTAAGGTAGAAATGGAAGCTCTCAAGAAAGCAGCAGAAATTATCTTACAACATAAAGAACAAGTGCACAGGAATATTGTACTACTAACAGATGCACTCTCTGTCATAACAGCACTGAAGCTACACAGGAACACCGAACTTGATGAATTGAGGGCAGTTCTAGTTCAGTTGCACAATAATTTCCAGAGTAGTGATCCAGTGGATACCGACACATTGTAACATTGAAGGGAATGAAGTTGCAGATAGACTGGCCAAAAAAGGAGGGAATTTACATCAAGAAGACTATCTGGTCAGTTATGAAGAAGTGAAGACCATCATTAAAGGCAACTATAACAAAAAGTGGAAAGAAGACCACCCCAAATATATTGCATATGATGGGTATTACCAACTATCCAGAAGAGACCAGGTTATCCTATCCTGCTGCGCCTCAGAACTGGTCACAACAAAATGAGACATTACCTGTACACCAAATTCAAAATAGAAACAACTGGGATTTGTCATTTTCAGCCTTGCAAATATGACAGCAAAATATATCTTACAAGATATGATATATCTTGTTCCCAGTATGCAGACCTGAGAAACAAGACATGGCCTACCCCAATCAGCGTCGAAGAGAAACTGTATGGCCAAGTGGAAACTCGAAAACAGCAGCCTACATCATAGAATCCGGAGTCCCAACCTGACTGAGTGATGATCCCCGAGGAAGAAGAAGATATCACTAGTAGACCAGCCGTATGAGAGAATTGGCTCCCGTACTTACATGCTGGTCACTAAACTCAAAGCTAACCATATTCAAAGAGGCTTAACTGTTTTGTCGCTGTCTTGTATCCTATCAATATATCCCAAAATGCCCACTGTGTAATATTTAATCATTGGTTGAAATCTTACCTGCAGTTAATTATATCAACACCTAACACTTCCACATCTGCATAAGATTTAACTTTGATCTACATAAAACACTATTGTTTCCTAGCAACGTGATAATACCAGGCAACTGTGTGAGCATAGCAAGACAGTTTCTCCGTTGTGTACTGCATCAGCTGGCTCCTAATGGTATCTTTCCCATGCTCTTCCAAAGTAACATGGAAGGTAATCACCTATGTTGTACATTCATAGTCATGCAAGTTAACATTACATTTGAAATGATTAAATCATTGCAGACAAAAATAAGTAAAACATTAAAACATGTAGTAAAGTTATTATTAACTATATAAGATATTTATACTACAGCATTGTAATATATGTTCCAAAGTTGCTATTAATTCAATTTAGCATGTACGGTAAATATTTGTTTGTATAAAATTGTCTGTCAACTCTATAACAGTTCTGGCTCTGTGTGTGAATCATCTTTAACAACTTTAGACAGTTTTAAGAATGACCCCCCCCCCCCAAGCTCATTTCTGCAATCACCATACCATTGATTTTAGTGGCAGTCATTTTTAAAGTTGTGGTGGTCCAGTTACATGTACTAGACCTTTTTCTTAATAGCTATTTATATTGATTATACTGACATCATCTGCATATTTTCAGGTTCATAGCTGTTAGATACAACTGATGGCTGCATGTGTAACTTTAATTGTTTTCATGTTATCTTTACACAATATCTTGGGTTGCATCAAACATGTTTAATCCCTGCAGAAGTTCGTTTTCAAGCTGTTCATTCACTCCACACACATGGAAAATCAAATTCTACACTCCCCCCCCCCCCCCACCTTCTTGGTGTCAGTATTTGTAATAGTGGTCCATTTTTAATGTGTTTCTGTATATATGTCTATGTGTATAGCTAGCATCACTGACGTAAAGAATTCACTTAATCAGGTTTGGCATTCATGATTCATTCTCTTGTCACGTTCCACTTACCTCAATTAATTTGTGTATATCAATGGTGCATTTGCACGTAAACTTTGAATGCTGCTGTGAGACCATTCCATTGTATTAATCATATCATTTTCATCAAGTGACATATTCTATCCAGAATGTAGTCTTTCCTATGGATCTCTTGAATTCTCCGCGGTCTTGAGCAAGTTGCCCTGCATCTTCCAGTGACATGCGCAGGAATTCTTCAATGCCTTTTGTCCAATGGCGTCTTGGTCGGCCTTTGACCCTGTTGCCTTCTATCATCCCCTCCAGTAACACTCTCTCCATGCCGTCGTATCTCTTAATATGATGGAAAAAAACTAGCTTTTTCTTTAATATAGTGTTCAGAAGCCAGCCTTCCTGGCCGTTAATTGTTCGTACACTTTAATTCAAATGATGTTATTCTCTTGGCCACTGTTTTATTTAGTGTCCATGCTTCGCATCCATATGTCGCCACAGGAAATACACATGTTCGAAGTAAACACAATTTGGTTCTTATGTTAGTACCTTGCCATAGTTTCTTTATTTGTTTTAATTTTGCCAGCACCATTGCGTTCTTCTCTTGATCTCAACTGCACAGTCCCCCGCATTGTTTATATTAGTTCCTAAATAATCAAAATGTGTCACTTCTTCCAAATTGCAGTTATTGCACCCAAAAATCAACATGGAAGTAAAGAAACAAATGATTAAGAACATTTTTATACCAACACTATGCTACCAATGCCAGACTTGGCAACTGACATCTAGATGTAAGAGAAGGATTGAAACCTAATCATATAGTTTGTGTATATTTCTAGTACGGGTTGTTTCTTGATAAAGGTCCTTATTGGACTGTAATGTGGAAAAATTCCTTGTTTCTTCATGTGTTATTTTTCATTGATAGAATTTTATATTTGGTATTTTTGCTATTTATTAGTTATATTAATAATAAGTGGCAATAATACATTATCATTGGTGTTATCACTTCTTATCATGGAAGATTTTTCCAATAGTTTATTTGACAACTTTGCTGTAATAGGATCAGGTCAGGACTATTGTTGTGATAACCTCAGTTTTTTCACTTATTTTTCACTTGATCTTCTTGTCTTTTAAAATTTGTTTAACACTTTGAATATGTTATTTACAAATTATTGTTCATACATAAAGTCATATTTCCCAACAGACTGTTATACTGTTCTCATAGACAAAACCTTCATAATATCCTACCTTATATGAATAGTGTGAATACTCATATATATGAAGACAATTGACTTCATGAAATATACTGGGAATGTGTTGTCTATTCCCAGGTTGTGTTGTCATAGCTTCCACACTTGCCATTGAGCATAGGGGTTTGTGAATGAGATGTAGTCTATTTTTCAGAGCCAGATGTGTTGCTCTGGTTGAGTTCTAGTCATATTTGTTCAGGATTGTATTGATATTTTCTATCCATCTTTTTCTACATCTGCCCTTGGCTCTGTATCCTGCTTCCATCTTGTTATAAGCTCTTATGGAAAGTTGATCGTTCATCCTCATAAGATGTTCAAACTATTTTATCTGTTGTTTCCCTATATATTTGATGCATGATGTGATACCTATTATCTTTCTGATGTTCTCACTGCGCATTTTGTCAAGTCTGGTGACTCCAATAGCCTTCCTTAAGCATTTTATTTCGCAGGTTTCGATCCTTCTCTTACATCTAGATGTCAGTTGCCAAGTCTGACATTGGTAGCATAGTGTTGGTGTAAAGATGTTCTTAATCATTTGTTTCTTTACTTCCATGTTGATTTTTGGGTGCAAAAGCAAAGGTGACAGCTGGTATGTCACAGCATTTGCCTTTTGACATCTTGTTTCTATCTCTCTATCGAGTCATCCGTCATCTGTGAAGATACTTCCTAAGTATTTGAACTCTGTGACTTATTTTATATTTGTGTTCTCTGCTGGAAATTCTGAGTGTACATTCTAGTGGGAATGTACATTCAAATATTGGTGTCCATAGATTATAACAGTAGATAGTGTGGATGCTAATTGTTTTCATCATGCAATGGTATACTAAAAGTCAGGGATATTTATGTGTAAATTGGCTTATAGTGGAACAAGTTGTTCAATGTGTTCTTGATGATTCAGAGGATGATTAATTAGATTTAAATTACAAATAATTTTTAGATGACTGGAATTTAATCAAGTGATCATTTAAGTGTTGTTAGATATCTGTGAATTAGACTAGTGATTAATAGATGTAGTAACATGTAAAAAGTTAGCCTGACATCTATGGTTAAAGATCTCTGCACCTTTACATAATGTTGCCTTCCATGCAACTGAGTCTCCTGTCACCTGATGTTTATAAATTTATGAAGATGGCTGTGGTGAAAGAAATCTTTAATTGACTATGTCTTCTGCTGCATTCGTTTCAAACTCTTGATGTTTAGCAGGATGTGGTCTAGAGAAAGAGATGCATTGTGTCATGATTAATAGCTTAGCTGTGATATCTGTACCGTTTTGTCTGACACATCCAATTTCAGCACATTTTAGGTCATTCTGACCTTCTTTGAGATGCAACAGCCAACTCCACCTCAAAACCTCCTTAGTCACCTGACATGACATGCATGGAATGTAAACAGTGTTGCTATTCTTTGCTCACCTTTTGGGCCCCTGCAGTACACAGGAATGGCTATGTCTAATCAAACAGATAGTTTATTTCTGTGAGGATAAAGCGTGGGGGTAGAGGTCTTCGTAATGAATAACTGAACTAGATTCATTTTGATCATTGATATCTGCAAAATATAAGATATTTTTTTTAAATCTTGCATGTTATGTACAGATCCTTACTTTTGGAAAACCATGGCTGCAGCTCTGTTGGATTTTAGTGACTTGCCATCACATGCACCTCTTCAATACTTGCTTGAGGTTAGTAGGATAAATACTTAGAGTGTTTGTTGATAGTTTGCAATTTTTTACCATCCTACATTTGCAAAATATTCATAAAGCATTCACTAATGTTTAAGTGTATATTTATTTTGAACTTATTTCTCCAGAGCTTATTTCATACCAGAAGATTTCAAATATCAGGGGTTTACAAAGCTTTGAGAAGAAGCTTCATACTCAGAGGGGATTAAAAACGTAATTGTATAGCTGACTTGCTGTGGAGCTTTATCTACCTCTGTATCTACTAAGGATTTAATGTTGCATGGTGATTGATCTGGACCTTGCGAAACCTTCAGACTTTCCACATATAAAACATTCACCAATAAAATGTATTATTTTGTGAGGGATACATAATAGGCTACATAGCTAAAGGACAAAAGTGTCATGGATAACCCGACACGCTTAAAATAAAGGGACTTCGGTAATACAGAGCATATGTCTGTGTGAACGGAAATATATAAATTAAAGTGTTTCCAATAGTTGTTAATGTTTAGTGTACAGTTTATACAATACGGTCAGTCTCGTGCAATCAAAACTTGTACACCAAGTCCAAACATATATACAATGTAAACACTCAGTAGGAAAGTGGTTAAGTCGACCCATATCACTAACACATCTTCGTCAAACTTGCTCATGGTTCAAAAGTCAATCATCCACATTGTACTGGCAATGCAATTTAATGTATTAATTAGTAACATACACTATTCAGTTCAGGAACCACGGCAGAGTAATGTTAAGTCATTCGCCTATTTATCAGCAAACCCAGATTTTGGAGCAAACCCAGATTCTGGGTTCACTCATTGTTCATAGTTTGAAGTTGAAATTAAAATGGTTCACCCAGTCACTAGAAAATAATGTATCAGAATAATGTATAAAAGACTAAATTTATGTAGTCTTATTATAAGAAGGATAATTTCCATAATTGCCTATATTAGAACAGAAATGCTTTTATATCTATGATTATAAGCTGGATTATTAGCGTTTTAATAGCTTTAATTACTAATGATGGTCTATACTAATAATTTTTAGGGTCTGAATGAAAGAAAGAACCTTCCACAAGACTTAATTATGCTTGTATTAAACAACATGGCAACTTACCTGAATTGCATCTCCTTGGATACATCTGTTCCTATGTGGACCACCATCTTAACTCAGTTTGATACCTTTCTTCGGCGCCTGCCCTCAGTGCTGCCTATTCCATGTGATGTGACACCAATTTTGAAGACAGTAATCACACTTCTGAAGGTTTATGTCATTGGAAATGTCAGGGTATGTATTCACATTTTTAGCTAAATAATTCAAACAATAATGGTGACCATAAATTATAAAACAATCAAAAATCCATGAAGTTTTAAATGAAATAAACAATTCTGGATACTATGACTGCATTCCAACCCCTGTTTTCATTCTTGTTTCCCATATAGCGCCAACCTACATATTTTGTGGTTAGTTAATCTAAATATTATATCAGTAAATAATCATTAATTAATTCAAATATTCATTGGTTAGGGTTAGGAGTTCGGGTTAGCTATATTTTACATAACTAATCCTAACCCTAAATATAATTATATTTAAATGAATAAATGATGTTCGTCCGTCGTAATCGATGATGACCAAAATCTCAACTAATAATAATGACAATAAGTAATAAAAAATAATAAAGTTTATTAATAAATAATAATAAATGATAAACATCAACTGATAAACATAGGCAAGGGAAATAATCACACATGTAGACACTAATTGGTGCAATGGGAATTGGACTGCAATCATAGTACCCAATTCTGTCTAACTTTTGGCAAATCTAAAACTATAAGTTGTTTTCCCAGTAAAATAAGTACCATTGCTCCAATTTGTATGTGATCCTAAAATAAAACCCAACTTTGTAAATGTGTTTACACTGGTTTTTATAGAATAAATTGTTGGTTAATCACAAATAATGTAATATTTTTTGGTGTTTTTTTTAATTGTTCTATGTAGAACACAAAATGTACAATACAAATTACTCAAGAAATACCAGGTTTATTAATATAAAGAACTGTATTTAATAAATAGAGGCAGTAATTAAAACTGATTCTCAAACACTTGCAATAATATGGCCTAATAAGATAGCACTACTTACAGAAATAAGATGTTCCATGGATGACCTGAAACGAATCACACAATTCACTGAAGCTGTTGGTGCTGTAATCTGATATTCGACTGAAGAACAATGAAGAAGAAGATACTGGCAATAGCATGAATATTAAAAATATATATTTAATAAGTTGAGGCACTAATCATAACTAGTCATTATTAGACTTCGAATAGAAGGCAATAAGCAATCACATTGTCTACAACCAGTAGCAGAACTGACAAAGTGCAGTGGACTGCTAAAAACACAAAAAATCAAGAAGTGGTAAGATCAATAAACTTTGAAGAGGGTTGGCTCCTTAGCAACATCTTAACAAGAAAGTGTTTTTTTGGTCATATAAAGAGACATAACAGTACGGAAAGATTAATAGCTGAAGGCAGTGTTAACAGCAATAAAAGAGCAAGAAGCGCCCAAGATGACGATTGTTCAGTAATACATCAGATTGTTTTAAACATGTCTCTAGCTGCAGCACATCATTTCGCCCAGAATCACGGAATGTTCAGAGAATCCATAAAGAAGATCACATTCTAGAAAGAATATATCACATGATGATGAGCAGAACTGACACACAAAACAACCCTGTTATAATAGTACCCACATCTTTTTATGTTTATTCACACAACTAGGCATGATGCAACACTTTACATTATGGAAACCCATGTACATACATTTTCAGCCTGGTTTTATTTAGGGTCACATACCCTTCAATTAATGACTAATAGCAGAAGGCAAAGTAAATGACAGCATATGAAGAGGCCTCCCAAGACAACGATGGACAAACAATATATCTGACTGTTTAAACATGTCCCTGGAGAAGGCAAGTCAATTTTCTTAGGATCGCAAGGTTTTCCAAAGGTCCATAAAGAAGAATATATTCTGGAAAGAAAATGTCAAATGATGATGACCCTCCAATTAGTACCCTCTTGAACACTGGAAAAGTAAAATGTCAACTGTACATCAATTTAATGAGATCTGTATATGAAATGCATAATCAATCATAGGCACTTAATGTTATCTCTCATTAGTTTCCTTTGCTAATTTTCCTTCTCAATTGTGGGGGGGGGGGGGATTACTCAGGGGAAAAAAGACACTTTGTACTGAGAATTTCAATTTTCAGAATAGAATTAGTAAATCTGTATATGTCATTGGCACTCCACAACCTATGATATTTATTTAATGGCAGTGAGTACCCCTATATCCATTGTAGTATTTCAGTGGGCAAAAGGTTTAGCTAGTGGTGCCCATCTCCTCTCCAGCTGTCCTTCTGATGTGGTTATATGGATGTGTTTTCTCTCTCCATCTCCATTGCACTTTTCTGATGTTGACACTACATCACATTTGAACTTCGCGCTGAGCGCATCGCTCAGTACCCCTATATTCAATAGTGAAACGACGAAAACTAGCATGGTTCGGACATGTATGCAGGCACGATTCCTTGTCAAAAACAATCCTGCAGGGAACTGTCGAGGGTGGAAGAAGCAGAGGAGGACAAATAAAGACATGGACAGACAACTTCAAGGAATTGACAGGGCTAGATATTTCCACACACATCCGCATCGCTGAGGATAGAATTCGCTGGAGGACTCTGTGTGCTGAAGCTTCCAATGTGGTACCCCTACGACCCTGAAGGGTTATGGGTTTTATTGATTGATTGACCCCTATATATTTCTCTTAAATGCTATGAAGACAGTTATGTAATCTTAGTTCTTCTATGTCCTCAACATATTTATTTCAATTTACTTTTAGAGTATCCTTGAACCATTCTCAAAAATACTGAGTTTTGCCATTCAAAACTGCAGCTTTAAACTTCAGCAGCTGTTGGACATTTGTTCAATTTGTAACAGGGCTCTGACAAGGGTAAGCCATTTACTTATTTTCTCTTAACATGTTCATAGATGCATAGGTAGTCATTGTAGTGTAATATTAAGTCACTAATCTACTGACCAGAAACCCGGGTTTCAAGTCTGCTCATTATTCATAGTTTGAAATAATGAAATAAAATTTCTCCATTGGTTCAATTAGCCACAATGAAGTATAACATCAGGGCTCATGCTCTGGGATGGTAGAGGAATGGTGCCATCACTACTGAGCAAGTGCAGTGTGCAATATTAGTCCTGCAGTTTCTGTTCAATTTCTGAATTGGAAGCTGAGCTCTTATGGAAAACTGTATGCTATAATGCTGATTCATAACTTAGTTTGCCCTTACCTTTTCATAGATACAAGATCTATATTTTGTTAATATTGTATTCAGTACACATCCTAGGAGTCAACATTGCATAGTCATAATGCTCTACATGACCAACATACATAATTAAATTCTGTCATGACCTATTTGCTAATATTTTCACCTTAAAATGGAAACATACTGAACTTGTGAACAATTTTAAGGGGTCGTAACCTTTGTTCCCTGTAAAATATTTATTTTATTGATTCAGCATATCAGATGGTAGTTTAAACAATGACTTTATTGCTTGCACAAAATGTTCTTAAAGGTGGTACTTTATTGTCTATTAGGTCCACTGTTCCAGATTATGTTCTGGAGTGTTTAATTCAGTTGTGATGCTCACCAAAGAGGCATGCAGCTTAGAGCGAACATTGAACATGAGATCATGACCAGTGTTATTGTGTAAATACTGTGTCACTGAAACTTACTACTAGTTATCATAAGAACTGAGCACCTATCTATCATCATCATGTGCCAGATTGCACTATATCCTTGTCAGTGCATAGATCTTCTGAAAATATCTCAGCAAGCATCTCTAACATCAGACACTCAACACCCAGTTTTTTTATTGGTTTACTTTACTTTACACCAACAGTTTCCAGTCTCCTCTGGCTACCAGCAAAGCACTCATTATTCAAAAGATTGACTGAACTCTTATAGTCAAAGGAAAATATTTTTTAAATGTGTACTAATTTATGACATTGAAATTTCTGCTTACCAAACTAGTTAGTTAGTTTGTTCCTTTCGTGCCGCAGGCAGCACATAGGGCAGAGGTTTTGATTCTCCATGTGTTGCGGTCTGTTTTAGTTTTTGTATGGTCTTAAGTCTGTTATTTGCCCTTCTTTAAGTATGGTGTTCTTTAGGGTTGCTTTAGACCTTCCTAAACTTACCAAACTGCAATTGCAATAATTAGAAATATAAAACATTCAAATTGATTTAGTTATGTAGCTTATCCAAATATGAACACGTTATAATTGGGCACAGTGTTTGGTTGTTTTTGTTAACCATAAACTAGAAACATGAGTACTCTATAAAACAGTTATGGCAAATAGTTTCCAAAATCTGAGTCAGATAAAAATTAACATTGTGTATGATTCTTCTTCTGTGTTTGTTCTCTAACTCCTGCAGATTAGACTACAGGATGTAGTCCAGAGAACGAAATGTGTTGTGTCATGATTTACAGCTTGACTGAAATTTCTGGTCCACTTTGACAGTGACCTTCAAAATAACAGGCCGAAGTGCTAACCCATTTTACGGCACTGCGTAAGACTAGTCCAACTATTTTTGTTCTTTTTGTTGACTGGTGAACATAATGTAAATAAATGTCCATTTAAAAGCATGGCAATAGCTGGAGTGTCCTAATGCAGTGATGCTGCACACAAGTCTGTTCTATCAAATATCATGCTTTGACCATCTTTGGAATGTGTGACATCATTGGACAGCCAACTCCACCGCCAAAATCTCCTTAGTTGCCGCTTACGATCTGCATGGCAGGTAACAATGTCATTATTATTTGCTCCACTTTCAAGGCCTGGCAACACACTGGCAATGTTGTGCATTACAGAAACATTGAAAATCTATGTTGAACTTTAGACCAAAAAGAATTTTCTTTCTACTTCTAAACAGCAAATGTAACTAAATTAAATAAAACAGACAAACTAGCAGCGTACACAGCTTGGAACCAAAAATAAGGCAATGTAAAATCACATACTGCGCATCCAAATCTGATAAAAATTGATCTCGCAGAAAAATAATTATGAAAATAATGTAGACTTATCCAAATTTTCTCATATAGGTGATAGAATGGTTAGTGGGCCTGTCTCACAAACACAACAATGTCATCAACATTGTATTGGATATATTAGTATCACCTAAAAATTAAACAATAGTTGAATAGCAATGGATATCCAGTAGTATTCAATGATATCCTTCAATTATTATTTGTGTTGTTGTTATTATTATTATTATTATTATTATTATTATTATTTTCATTATCACTAAACTTTTGATCAGAATAATTTCTACATTGATAGAAATAAAAGTGAATGAAAAAAAAAGTTGAAGTTCAATAATACATTTTCTGACCAGAAAATGTATCCAGATGATTAAGTAAAAGATATTGTGTACCAAAGGAGTTAATGAACACAATTTTGCTTCTGTGATATTTAAATTTTATTCTCCATTTTATAGTTTTCTTAACTTACAAAACTTTTTTATAAAAGATTACAACTATGGTATATTACATATTTGTATGTATACAATTTTATTTCTCTCATTTTAATCCAGGAAAGAGACAAGATGTTTCTAACCCGAACTGTGATTTATGAACTTGTTCAGGCTCTGAAGTTTAAATCTAGTATACCAGATGAGAATTTGCTTCTGCTTGTACAGGTATGCAGCTATGTTACAGTTACTCTTTCATAACATATTTCCCTATAGCATATTTTAAGTTGAAAAGTTCCTTTAGGGATCAATTCAACAATAGAATATATCCAGAAACAACAAGTTAAATGGTACGGCCACATAACCAGACAGAAAGAGCAAAGTATTATCCAAAAAACACTTAACAAACGATACGAAAACAGTCGACCTATTGGATGCCCTCGTGAAAGGTGGATAGATAGTGTATTAGAGACACTCGGAAATATAACAGTGGAAGAGGCAAACAGAAGGGCAAATGACCGTACACTCAACACCGAAAGGTACATAAGGACAGAAAGAAGAAGAAAAACTGGAAAAATTATTAAACTGAAGCATAACAGCAATAATCTTATGCTCTCAGATCACAGTGTTCATGTTGTGCTTGTATGTTATCCTTGAAAAGAGGGAACATGTATAGGTATCTGCGGTGTTCTTGTAGGAATCCCAAATGTATACCTCAAGCCTCTCCATATGATGCATCCTTGAAAGTAGTCTGATTTGTTTTACTAACACTTATACTGTTTTAAAAAGAAACGCAACATTATTTTAAACGTGTACCAACATTTTATTTTACGGAATTAATGTTTCAACCTTGGCATGAAAAAACTTTCAGACTTTAACTAAATCAAACCTGTCTCAAGTCATTCCCAACTGTCCATTGATGAAGCTGGTTTGCCTACTGCAGTTGATTCTGGCGATGGCAGTTTGTAAGAACAGGACCTCTGTAGGGTCTCCTAGCCCAAAGACCAGCGTTGTGCAGCCAGTTCCTGACCATTTGTTCTGAAATTCTACCAGATGCTGGCATTGACTTGACTGTGGGGTGTACAGATGCAAATCAATTCCTGAGATGACGTAACCGTATGAAGAGGTCTTCGACAGAAGTTGTGACTGAGTCTTCCTCTGCGCTGCCGGTCTGCCACTGAGCCATTTTGTTGAAATTGTCTAAAAAGGCACTAATGGTGCTTTTAACTACATTAAATTGTCTGACCACTATATTTTGTGAATGTCCAGTCTGTAAGTATCCAGTGATGATGTAGCATTGTTCTGTAGTGAGATGAGCCATACTTGCACATTGAATTTTCAAATGAATTTATTTGAGGACCGTCAATATTTTATAGGCATTCAATAATATGGCCAGAGAATTTTGTGTTCAATAAGTTTCAAGAGATTCTCATGAACTTGTTAAGAGAGATTGCCAAAAATTGATCTTGACTTTGACCTCTTTCATGACCTCATGAATAATGAGGTGAGTATAATTCAGGTAATCACGAGAAGTTAATGACTAGGTGGACACAGTCGATATGAATGATGTCTAATCATCAAATATCTTTTATAAAAGTAACTCCAAAAAAGGTGCATTCCTTTTTTTGGACAGTATGACTAGTGCAAAATCCATTGCACCCCACTAAGTTTAAGTATGTTGATTATTGCCTTCGCACACCGCTCAAACCTTTGCTTCAGTAAATCTATCATGATACAACTGCTGATGGTTTCTGTTCTGTGTTGGTTGAGAATTTTCTTTTTAAATTTAAATATGGTGTTCTTTCTATGCTGTGCCAATTCCTTACTCCTAATTCACACATTCCTTATACTGACTCATGCTCATCGACCTCACAATCTTCTGATTATGCAGACTCTCGTAGAGCATTTAGTATTTCTGCTCTGTCAATAGGTTGATCACCATAATAGAAGCAGAACCAGTCAATTTGTTGGCTCGCTCATTTCCCTCCACACCTACGTGTCCAGATACAAAGATGACAGTGATTTTGCACAGTGAGACCCAATTCTTAGCCCTCTCAAATGACTCCATTCATTGCAGATGCACTTAACATGCTTCAACTTTCTGGATCATACTCATTGAGTCACTCAGTATACATGAATTAAGATAGGCTTGTCTTCTTCTGCGTTCATTCTCAAATTCCTGCAGATCAACAGGATGTAGTCCGGAGAACGGAATGCGTTGTGTCATGGTTTACAGCATGGCTGCGATATCTGCGCCTTTCTGCCTGACACATCTGACTTCAGCATGGCTTTGGGTCACTGACCCTATATAGGATGGGACAGCCAACTCCATCCCATAACCTCATTAGTCGCCTCGTACGACATGCATGGAAGGTAAACAGTGTTGCTATTCTTTGCTCCCCTTTCAGGCCCTGGCAACACACGGGCGCATAGGCTTGTGATTCCAGCCAGTTCTGACGTTTGTCATGGCAAACTCCTCCATCGTTAGACTGCTTGTTGTTGAGGCAAAGGCACCAGTGGGTCTTTGTGAACTATTCTTCCACGTGATCTGGTGGTAAAGATCCATGTTCATCATTGGTGACGATGACTGACTCATCTGTGTAAATTATAACATATATATATATATATTGCAGTGATTGGTCCTGGTGTTTAAAGAAATATTAATTGAAATTGACTTTTTTTTTTTATCTCAATGTTTTTAATAAATGATTCATCGTTTGATATTTACTCTTTATAAATACAACATCCTATAGTTTGTTGTGCTGGATGCAGGAGGGACTCTCTCACTGTACAACTCAACAACAGCAGAGGCAGGTACACTCTACAGCTCTCAGTCTCCCTCCATGGTCACTACTTGTGCTGCTGAAGCTATGCGGCAACATCTTACTGACTGCCTGGAATTTATTGCTGATTTGCACACCATCACAAAAGTCAAGGTCAGATATTTACATAAAGGTGTGAGTGTTGTATGTGAATGCAGACCAGCACAGATGTGTTTGCTGTTTTATTTTTCATTGGTGACACAGTTTTTTTTACTGTAGACATTGCTGCTTGACTTCTCTTTTTATTTTAACTAAGTTAAATGACTGCAGAAGATGGATGTGTTGGGCCATTGGCACAAATAAAACAGTGACACAGCTTATGTCCGTTCTCTGGACATCTTGCTGGAAATCTTGTAGGATCATTGTCCGGCTACAATAGAGATCCATCGGGAGTTTGTGAGAATGAACGCTGGAGAAGAAGAAGAATAAAAGGAACATTTATCTATACAAATCCAAATAGCTTATTATATTGTGTATTCTATAATAAACTATTATAAAATGAAAATTATGGATACACCCTTATACAATTTGACCATCAACTCTTTGAATGAATGAATTCCAAACAATACTTCTCTCATCAAGATCAGAAACACAGGTAAAACTTAAATACTATCTTTAAAAAATTGCCCTGCAGTTGGTTGAAAAAAAAGGAGCAATTTTTCTTCTGCAGCAGCAAGTGCCATGCATGTAGACCTAAAAGATCATCTGACCATGGATCTCCATAATTTTCTGTTTACCAGTGTTTGCTTTAACTATCCCTGCTGAACCACTTCCATACAACTTCACCACTTTTCCAGATTTTTTATATTTGTCTCTTTTTGAAAATTTTACATGTGGTAATGTTTTTTTTCTTATTACCTCTTCTCATAATATGCCCAAAAAATATGATTGCTTCATTCTGATATTTCTGTGAAGATTTGTATATGCTCTTTAGCCTCTTAATGCACATATTCATAAGTTTTTTAGCTGTCCATGTTACAGAACATTCTTCTGTAAAACCATATCTCGGCTGCATCATTTTAAAGAAGAAAAACATATGTTTAAAAAGTATGATAAAATTATATAACTGAGTGAACTTAATAGCTAAAATCAGTTGTAACAGTTGTTAACATTATTCATTGTTAGAAATTTATGATACAAAATGTTACTGATTATTTGTACAGAAATTTAGTATAGAGCGTGTACAAACAAGAACTATTTAATTTTATTTGTTTATAAGAATCAGCTGCATTTTCATTTTTGCAAAGAGCTATTATTATGCCAAGTTCTCTGTGCTCCAGAAAGTTGGCAAAAAATAATATCATTACCTGTGAGTCATTGTATCTTTATGATAGGATCTGGTAAGCAGTAACATGATTTTCACTCCATGCCAACAATAGAGGCTTAGGGTCATGCCAACAATAGAGGCTTAGGGTCATGCCAACAATAGAGGCTTAGGTTATATATGATATCTGTGATTATTATTACTGTTTGTACCTCTAGAACCATTATGTTTCTTTACCAGAGCCACATTGAGAAAAAGTGAATTTTCACCAAGTAAGGCCTACTTTAGTTTTTGGAGAATTATAAGTTATTCTGAACTAAGATTAATCATGTATGTATGGCTTTTTGCCTCTTGCAGAGGATCATTCTTTATACCAAAAAAAGAAGCACTCCTTTGAACATTTTCTCAGGAATTTTACAGAACATTTTTGTTTGCATTTTTCTCTTTTTCTTCCATATTTTTAAACATATTATTTCTGAATAATGTTGTTCCTGCATGCAGGTTATACCTCCAAACAGTCAGAGTTTTGCCAGATTTTGGGATCTATGAAAAAAACCTTTCATTGAGAATTTACAAATGTTCTTATACCTCAGCGTTGGTCTACCGTGGGCTCGCTGACCTTCAACCAGTTCTCCAAATAGTACTTGTTTTGGGATGCTGTAGTTTGGCATTCTGCGGACATGACTCAGCCAACGCAATCTATTTCTATCAAGTGTTTCCATGGCAGATGGTAGCTGAGTGCAGCGTAACACTATCGTGTTAGTGATTTTGTTGTGCCATTTGATGTTCAAGATTTTGCAGAGACACCTTAGATGAAAGATGTTACATCTCCACTCATGTTTTATGTAGATAGTCCATGTTTCAGATACATAGTAAATTTTACTCAGCACACATGTATGATAAATTTATATCTTTGTTTTCATTTCAATTTTAACTTATGGTTTTTTCCAAGCTCATTTTGACAGTCCGCCAAAGATATTCATACTGACTGCTCTTTTCATGAACAAAACACTATGTCTCTAGTATGTATTTGTATGTAATCACAATACATATAGCTTCACTCTCCACAGCAATAATATTTCATACCCACTATTTTATAAATGAAGCTTTGCTAAATCTTACTATTGCATGTAGCTAAGTATGCTAATTTTAAACATTTATTGTGCGAAATGGTTGTTACATTTGAAAGTTTTCACTTCCTTAAGACCAATATGAAGGTTGCTGGAGCCAGCTTGAATGAAGATACTCTAGGAAGTCAGCTCAAATCTGGCATTTCGCAGTACTTGGCACTGGAAATAACCCGTGGTAATAGTCGGGACAACAGAGCAATCACCCGCTATCTACCTTGGCTTTACCACCCCCCTTCAGCTATGCAGCAAGGGCAAGTACCTTTTTAATACATTTAGTAGCTTACAACTTGAAATTTTGTTTCAGTTTATATTTCCATATTGTCACATTTATTTTAACAATTAGAAGCCAGATTTTGATAAAAATTAATGTGAACTCCATCAAAGTGTAATATTGAAATAATTTGGCAGTGTTCATTGTTTTTGCTATTTATGTAAATACAGAGCCACTTCTGTTATATAGAAGTGAATCATTGACAATAAATAAGTAGGAAATTAGAAGATACAGAACAGTGGTTCTTCAAAAAATAGTTGAAAAATGAGAGTTGAAAATCGTAGAGGATTTACTACAGTGTCTTCATTTTTCCAATGAATACTCCATTCCTCTAAGTGAAGTGGCATACCAACTGCCAAGAGGTACCACCTATAGCACATAACTCCATAGCTTCAAGTGATAATCTTCTAATATCTCTGAACAAATGTACTTTGTAAACAAGACACACAGATCAGATTCAAACTCACGACCTCTTGAGCACAAGGTGAAAGGTGAATGGCTTAACCGTAGCACCACAAAGATCCCCATAATATAGAACAATTGATGAAAAAATGCCATAGCTGTCAACTTATTACTACCGGTAAAATTGTGCAAAGTGACCATTTTGGCAAAAGTGACCAAAATGGTGGGAAGTGTTATTTCTTGTGACCACAAATGGAAGTCCAGTTCAATGTTTCAGGACTATTCGCATGGAATATGTGGTTTCTGTCTGTATGTGTAATAAATTGCGGTGTAGTCATGTGAATTTCCTGAAACAACACTGAGACAGGATTAGCAAACTGTCAGTGAGAACACAACGTCTTGTAGTAAAATGGAGAGTTTTCTGGAGATGACTACTAGTAATATTAAACAACGAAGGAAAAAACATTAAATTTGCTACAATCAACATCTGTGGAATAAAAAATAAGAAACAAAACCTGATAGATGAAATGAATAGGAGAAACGTCAAAATACTATGACTAGCAGATACGAGGATTAAAGACAGGGGCTGTAAGAAACTATATCAAAATTACACATTCCTATACAGTGGAGTTGACCAAGTTTCAAGAGCATGCAAGGGGTGAGCTTTTTTTGTAGATCCGATATTCGCTAAGAGCATAGTTCATGTTGCACATCAGAATGAACAATCAATATCGGTCACAATTACAATAGACCATATAAACACAACATTTATACAGACCTATACCCCATGGGATACTCCAAACAATGAAAATGAGAGGAATTTTTGGAGGATGTAAACAGATTATGATTTGTTTGTTTTTTGTGAAAGAAATGTCTTTACCACTTTCTCACGTCTCATATTACACATAATAAACTTACACCAATATATGCAGAATTAAATTGTTTATTTATATGTAAAAATATTATTTTAATATATCTAACAACAAAAAAGTTATCACATTTTCAAAACAGCCACCAACATTAACACAAATTTTCAAAAAAATCCAGCTGCAGGAGATAGATAGTAAACAGAGCGTGCTAAAGGTTAACCCTTTGACCCCTATGAGATTTCCCAATTGTCAATCCCTGATCCCTAAGGCAAGGGGCACAACTCCTCCAAAATATGGATATGATGATGATAAAATTGCTTTTTCTTTCAAACTATTCATCATATCACACTCAGACTTGACAGATCAACAGAAAAATGAATAGTCTTGCATAAACCTATATCAAAGATAATTTAATACATATATGTTTTAAATAATAAACTGTCAAACTCGACATAATGTGGGGACAATTATTTTTTTACCTTTGGGGTGTTGAGTAGAGGAGTCATATTGAGACAAAAATATTGAGATATATTCTCAAATCCCCTTTTTCCCAAACAGGGTGAGATACCCAAAACATTGAACCTGTCATGTGTACTCCAGTACATGCCATACTCAAACAGAATACACAGGTCCATCATAATATAAATTTAAAAGATGACGTTTTATTTCAATGGCGGTTGCAGATGTTCAGCACGTGTCTTCTTTCCTTGTTTGTTCTTTGCGTTATATTACATACAAATTTGTCCAATCAGCTGCAAATTGATAAACTCATCATTGACAATGATGCTAAAGTATTCATAACGTGTGGCAATCTCATCAAGATTATGTACAGACCCAACGTTTTGTACAAAACTCTCAACTTCTACTCGAAAAACTACATCACTATGGCGAAATTTGCGATATCACAATTAGTGTCACTCATGTCCATCTCTTTGTCAGAAACATTAGGCCTATCTAACAAGAACTTCACTGTCACTTTCCACATTATATTTGATACGCAAATTATCTACATCGTGCATATTTCCATCGTAACTACGGCTGTCATCATCAGTGTACATATGAATAATATCTTCCATTTCCAAAACTAGGTCTAATAATTCGCTAATTTTTTAAAAATCGTAATAAATCCGTCTTATTTCCGATCATTTCGATTAAACATAAAACAGGAAGCTAAACCACGGATCTATGCAATGGTCATGGTTTTTAATAGACCCGGCGAACACAAACTAAAAATGTAATATCGATCGAAACGACATGTCCAATTGCTCCATTAAAACATAAAACAGAAGCTAAACCACAGATCTACGCAATGGTCATGGTTTCTAATAGACCTGACACAAAAAATGTCATATTGATCGCAACGACACAAGTAATAAAAAGTGATGCGCTGGCGCTCTAGGTGTCAGCAAGTTGAAGCGACGCGTGAGCGCTCTAAGGGGGAATCGGTTAAGAGACAACAGATCAATGGGTTTTCACTCATCAGCAGACTACCATCAGACAGCATGTCACAGCAAGATACAGCAAAGGCAGACCTAGAGGTCGAACACGACAACGATGACCACCAAAATAAAAGAGACCAAAAATTTCACAATATACTCAGCGTAGTAGTAGTAGAAGTAGTAATCAACATATCGGTTCATAAATTCATATTTTTTACAATTTATATGCATATTTTATAAAAATGTCTATTTAGCACCAAAAGACTCTCCCCCCCCCCCCCCCAAATCAGCGTATCCAATATGTGCGTGTTGTGAGATTAAAATGTGTGCATTAGTAGTAATAACTAGTGAAATTTAACACCATACGTCCTTTTTTTTTTTAAACGAAACTGATTTGGTGTTAAATTTCCTAGTACATGGGTGCACCACAAGGAGGTACTTTTAGGATCTTGGTTATCTGCTAACCCTGGGTCCGCAAAAGAGCAATGCAAGATCCTTTACACTCTACAGCTATGCATATAGATATAGAGAATCAGAAATGCTGTTGATTTGGTTACACAGTAACAGCTGTGGATGGAATTTTGGAAAGATCAATGATTACTTATGCTACCCAGCATGACAGATGATGATGATTTATGTAAATTTATATTTTATTATTGAAGTGTATTTTTTGCTTACAATGTATTGTAAGAGTCTGAAAGGGAAGGGGGAGCAAAAAATGTAGACACCTACCATGCAGATTGTAAGGTGACTAAGGAGGTTTTTGGGGTGGAGTTGACAGTCCCATTCCATAGAGGGTTGAAATGAACTAGGAGCCATGCTCAAGTTAGATGTGTCAGGCTGAAAATGAAAAGCACAGATATCATAGCTGTGCTGTAAACCATGACACAGCATATTCCATTCTCCGGACTACATCCTGCTAATGTGCAGGAGTGGGAGAATGTTCTCAGGACTACATCCTGCTAATGTGCAGGAGTGTGGACTACATCCTGCTAATGTGCAGGAGTGTGAGAAAGTTCTCAGGACTACATCCTGCTAATGTGCAGGAGTGTGAGAAAGTTCTCAGGACTACATCCTGCTAATGTGCAGGAGTGTGAGAAAGTTCTCAGGACTACATCCTGCTAATGTTCAGGAGTGTGAGAAAGTTCTCAGGACTACATCCTGCTAATGTGCAGGAGTGTGAGAAAGTTCTCAGGACTACATCCTGCTATTGTGCAGGAGTGTGAGAAAGTTCTCTGGACTACATCCTGCCAATGTGCAGGAGTTTAACAATGCAAGAGAAGAAGAATTATTTGTTGGGGTTTTTTTTAATTTGCTATCATGAATAGTCAAAATTACACTTAGCAAATACTTTTCATAATTTTCTAAAACTTATTTATCGTTATTATCATTTTCCATTTTATTTAAAGACCTAAGGAGTTTATAGATTGTATTGGACACATCCGTCTGATGTCCTGGTTGTTGATTGGTTCCTTGACACATACTGCTGTGACTGAAGGAGCAGCTCCAATCTCATGTCTACCAATTCCTCTAGAGGCCAGCTGCCACATTGCTGATCACATCATGGTCATCATGACAGGATTTGCAGAGCAGTCCAGTGTAAGGGAATGGACAAACTATGTGAGAACATTCATAGACATACCTGTTATGAAATTTCAGATGAATGTTTTTTTGCAATTAAATTGTTGACAGCCATACAATCATCATGCATCTCAAATACACAGACATGTTTGCAATCACACTCAAGTTGTCTTATGGCTTATTCCTTGCAAATGATGTTTAGCTCAAATTCTAAGTCAGAATGTAATTTCAGCTACATCCATTAATTATGCCATTGAGCTTTCACATAAAATGATGTGGCCAAAAATACAATGACATTAACAAGATTGAAAGGCAAGAACAAAGAATCAGTTTTAGATTGAGAACATGCCACAAAGACCCGAACAACATGTATAGAATATTTGGAATTTGCAACACCGATATGTGCCCCTATGGACAATCTGCAGAAAACACAGAACATATTTTATGGAACTTCCCACTGTATCACACCAAAAGAAGACAACTATAGCCATATGAGAAAGATCTGGCGGACAAGCTCTACGACCCTATCATGAAGCTGGTGACAACAGTACAGTTTAATGATGATGATGATGCAATAATCCCTTTAACTAGTGAGCAGGTAGATCTTGACAGCCTATAGACTTTCTGAAAAAGCAGAGATCTTATAGTTGAGCAACTGAGATGATACTCAGAATCATATACAGCTTGTTGTCTCAAAGGCATGGTTGCGTTAGGAATGTCGGGTTGCATGCTTATAACCTAAATAGAGGCATCCAATGTTACAGTATCCCAGGATCATCACATCTTGCCAGAAATGTAGCATACACGTCTGGGCCAACTATCTCATCATGCTATTGTCAGATTTGTTGCCCCAGCTGCAGTAATAGTACACCTAGCATTCCCCACCACCTAGGAGTCTTCCTCAAAAGAAAAAAGGCGCAATACTCGATGTTCAGCATCTCTTCTTCATTCAAAGAAAGGAAGACAAAAGTAAGAAATCAAGACAAGATATGCAGTAATGATGATTTTTGTTCGCTGGTGATAGGTGTTAGCCAACTTTACTTAGTTGCTGCCAAGAAAGACAGTTCATTGAAGAAATCCATATCAGAGTCTGGAGAATGAGGAAGAAGAAGCTTGCATGAATATTTCTATGAGGCACAGTACCTCATATAAATAACCAAATGGCCAGAGGGTGTCCGACAAAGTGGATGGTGCCGCAGTAACCTAATGAACAAATAGTAACGCAAAATGAGGTAAAAAGGTTACTAAAACACTTACCTAGCCTATTAATAAAAATATATTTTTAAGAAAAAAAACAAAAAACATACAATAAAACTAAACAGGACAATTCTCAACGCTCAAATTGAACCTTTTTCAAGAGACAAACAACAGAAAACGACAAAATAAAAAAATAAATAGATGTCTATATTTCATCAAGCCCTCGTCTCCATAATAGCGCAGGGATGGCAACGCATCTAGTAAAAGTGAAAATGCGTGCATTCATTATAAACAAACCGAAAGTGGGAAATTAGAGACACTATAGATGAGTGCAAGTATAATAAAAGAAAAAGATAAGAAAAATACCCCTTTTGTCACTCTATCAGACAGGCAGGTTTTAAGAACATAGTCACAACAGGCACGACTGAAGGGAACAGAGACAGATGGGGACGTGAGAAAATATTCATGTGACAACCTAGCAAGGCTTGGAAACAACGATCCTGATAACAATACTGTGAACAGAGAACCATGGTCACCTACGCCAACAAGAATGGCATATGACAATGATAGATGAGTAATGATGAGGTTGTGTGGTGGTGGGGTGAGTGGGTTTGGGGAAGGAAGGATAGAAGAAGAATCAACATTTGAAAACGCATGGAATGAATGTGAAACCAAATATAGACATAAACATATATATAAAACCAAACCTAAACATACATAGAAATGTAAACACACACCAAGAGTCAAGAAATAAACACATAACAAGATGGACACAGATGTGTGAAGGATAACCACACAAAATGCACAGGCATGTAAATGTATCCACACACAGGAAAGGGCTCACACCAGAATAGGTATACACATTGACACAGAATGGAGATACGTGCATTAACATAAAAAAGCGCTCACATAAATATACATATATATATGTATACACAAATATGAACATTCATGCACATAAACACTTTCTCGTATAAATAATAACATGAACATTCATACACATAGAAACATATACATATATTTATGTAAATATAAACGTTCGTTCACATAAAGATAATGCTATAACAACTGCATATGTATACATACAAATGTGCGGCCCAAAGTAATTGTGTGGATACATAGAACCATGTAAAACGAAATGCATATACAAATAACTATATATGTGTGGGCACCCATCGAAGAGACAACTGCAATAAAAACGAGGAAATCAAAATCTAAATATGTAAATGATTTAACAATAACAAAATGGCAGAGTACAAAATAATCACATATTGACATACACAAACGAAAAAAGACATAAAGGAATTATATAGAAGAACGGCAAACACAAAAATAATAATTATTCACGAAAGTGTACAAAGACAAATAATTACAAGAATCAGTGCAATACGGGAGTAGAGGGTATAAAGAAAAGGTGGGTAACTCAAACAAAACGGTGATTAATGTTCATTCCGTTTGGTTGCAAGACTCCCATATGACAAATGAGACGATATTCCAAGGACTGACGTTGCCGGTCACCGGTATAACAACGTAACAAACCGGTTACAGAGACATCAGAGCTACCATGATGTGACGGGCTGTTAAAATGATTAGCCACTGGGGAGTCACGATGATTCGTGATATCTCTCAAATGTTCGGCGAATCTATCAGCTAAACGTCTACCGGTCTCACCAATATACTTCATATCACAACGCTTACATATGATAGAGTATATTAAGTTACGGGACACACATGAAAAAGAATCATGAATATCAAAGTGTGATTTAGGAAACTGTAAAATAGGAGTGAGAATAACAAAAGGGCAAGTCAAACAATTTCGATGACAAGGGACAGTTCCTAGTTGACCTGCAGAAGTGCGCAGACGAGAATGAACTAAGAGATCCCGAAGGTTTCTGTCCCTCCGAAAAGCGACTAGTGGAAGAGAGGGAAATGCAGGACTGGAGATGGGATCTAACTGGAGGATAGAGAAATGTCGTAATAGGATACGTAGTGCCGGCATATTATGAGGATGAAAAGTGATAGCCAGTATTGGGCGATCAGAGGTATGTTTAATAGATGGTACGAGGGCCACTGAGCGGGAAATAGTACGAACACGTTGTAAAGCTGATGACAGAACATCATCAGGGTATAAGCGACGGCGAAAAAAATCCACCTTTTCTTTATACCCTCTACTCCCGTATTGCACTGATTCTTGTAATTATTTGTCTTTGTACACTTTCGTGAATAATTATTATTTTTGTGTTTGCCGTTCTTCTATATAATTCCTTTATGTCTTTTTTCGTTTGTGTATGTCAATATGTGATTATTTTGTACTCTGCCATTTTGTTATTGTTAAATCATTTACATATTTAGATTTTGATTTCCTCGTTTTTATTGCAGTTGTCTCTTCGATGGGTGCCCACACATATATAGTTATTTGTATATGCATTTCGTTTTACATGGTTCTATGTATCCACACAATTACTTTGGGCCGCACATTTGTATGTATACATATGCAGTTGTTATAGCATTATCTTTATGTGAACGAACGTTTATATTTACATAAATATATGTATATGTTTCTATGTGTATGAATGTTCATGTTATTATTTATACGAGAAAGTGTTTATGTGCATGAATGTTCATATTTGTGTATACATATATATATGTATATTTATGTGAGCGCTTTTTTATGTTAATGCACGTATCTCC
The DNA here is from genome assembly GCA_034231615.1 of Meghimatium bilineatum. NCBI lineage: Eukaryota > Metazoa > Mollusca > Gastropoda > Stylommatophora > Philomycidae > Meghimatium > Meghimatium bilineatum. Next base: position 29,009,273 of record CM067313.1, on the reverse strand, counting down.
ATTCTGTGTCAATGTGTATACCTATTCTGGTGTGAGCCCTTTCCTGTGTGTGGATACATTTACATGCCTGTGCATTTTGTGTGGTTATCCTTCACACATCTGTGTCCATCTTGTTATGTGTTTATTTCTTGACTCTTGGTGTGTGTTTACATTTCTATGTATGTTTAGGTTTGGTTTTATATATATGTTTATGTCTATATTTGGTTTCACATTCATTCCATGCGTTTTCAAATGTTGATTCTTCTTCTATCCTTCCTTCCCCAAACCCACTCACCCCACCACCACACAACCTCATCATTACTCATCTATCATTGTCATATGCCATTCTTGTTGGCGTAGGTGACCATGGTTCTCTGTTCACAGTATTGTTATCAGGATCGTTGTTTCCAAGCCTTGCTAGGTTGTCACATGAATATTTTCTCACGTCCCCATCTGTCTCTGTTCCCTTCAGTCGTGCCTGTTGTGACTATGTTCTTAAAACCTGCCTGTCTGATAGAGTGACAAAAGGGGTATTTTTCTTATCTTTTTCTTTTATTATACTTGCACTCATCTATAGTGTCTCTAATTTCCCACTTTCGGTTTGTTTATAATGAATGCACGCATTTTCACTTTTACTAGATGCGTTGCCATCCCTGCGCTATTATGGAGACGAGGGCTTGATGAAATATAGACATCTATTTATTTTTTTATTTTGTCGTTTTCTGTTGTTTGTCTCTTGAAAAAGGTTCAATTTGAGCCGATACGTTGAGAATTGTCCTGTTTAGTTTTATTGTATGTTTTTTGTTTTTTTTCTTAAAAATATATTTTTATTAATAGGCTAGGTAAGTGTTTTAGTAACCTTTTTACCTCATTTTGCGTTACAGTACCTCATAACTTCTTAAAGAATCAATCTATATTTTTGGGAGGTCTAAAATAACCCACAAATTAAGTATTTACTGCAAATTCTGCTCAATTTCTCTATCTATTGTCTTTTCACTGATTTTGCTGTTAGGCCTCGCAGGATGGAATGATGATCAGTTTTTGGGCTATGACATTCAAGGATGTTGGTAAATCCTTCAATTCACCTTATTCTTCATCTTCCTCTGCCTATTGGAGTTTCCATTTTCATGCTATATGCTTTTGCTGCAGGCCAATATGGGTCATTCTCCCAATTTATATATAGAGTACCTTCTTTGGTAGCATACCATATTCAGGATGTAGCTATCAACTCAGAATTTTTTGGCTGTAGTGATTTCTATTCAATATAAATATGTTCAGTAGTTTGCCATTGCTTTCTGAATGGTCCAGATGCACAATTTCATGCAGCTGGATTCAATCGCTGTACCTTTTATCTGTCACAGATGCACTCTGCCACAGAGCCTGACAAAGCATACTTTATCAAAGGTAAATGGCAAAGAACAGTACAGGTTATATTCAATTACACCTGAATTTATTTTGCATAAAATACAGAAAAATATTTGCCTACACACATTGACTGGTATGAGTACTCTAAAATAAATGTTTTCAGGTTTCAGTTTATTGTGCATTATATACTCATGTAAAAAAAAAAGTAAGGGTTGTATCTATGACTTTGCTACAGGATTGGGTGCCTGATCTTTTTGGGGGAAAACTGCTAAGGAGACTGGGGAAGGTTACTATATTTTACTTATTTTTTTAGTACTGACTGATTTATTTTCCCAAGGAGTGTTGGGGTTGGACACTGCATACCAACCCACCTCAAACATAAAAACAACACACTCCCCAACCCATGTATCTGCAGGCATATCTGAGGTTATGGACATGAATATACCCAACAGAGAAGTTTTTACGAGGAATAGACCTATCTGGGCACTTGGTTACGTCAGATTAAAACAGTGTGCTGTCAGATTGCTTCATGTCAAGACAGATTGACAGCTGTGAGCTTATTTAAAAAAAGATATTCTGTGACTTCAACCTAGAACTGATGTTTTACTAATGGTTGGGTACTGTACAAGAATCAGTGGACACATATTTACCGGAACAAACTTTTGTTGGATATCTTCTTCTTCTTCAGCGTTCATTCTCAAACTCCCACTGGATTTCTCTTGTAACAGGACAATGATCCTACAAGATTTCCAGTTGAATGTAGTCCAGAGAATTGAAATGCGTTGTGTTGCCGTTTTATTTGCGCCAATGGCCCAACACATCCGTCTTCGGCGGTTGTTGGATATTAATCAGTGGAACTAATCAGTGCAGTTAGGGGCAACTAACCAGTGTTAGCATTAACATTGACATTTATTATGTCCCTTTGTTAGTGTGAATCTCACTAATGTACTGCTAGTACACACCTGAAACTGGACAAACTTTTAGTTTTTAGGAGATATCAATAAACCAGAGGTGGGTGTGTTCACTGTTCACGCCCACTGTCAATTCAATTGCAATTAGAAAATTCAAGGGAAATAAGAGATACCCTTCAATTGTCCCTTGGTGAAATCAGGGGAGGCAGGCCAGAAACTTGGCAGGTAGACATCATCTAGTACCATTTCTGCATAACATATACTTATTATAATAGTAAGCAAATTACTATTCTGTGTATGTGTAGCATGCAACGAACTTATTCGAACGGTTATGGGGATCCAACCGCGATTGATAACTATCACACAGAACAAGTTCGTAGCGTTAATGCTACACAAAGAATGAATCTTTTACATGATCTAATTGCGCAATATAACTAATTTCGATCATATTTGCACAAGTAAAATGAGATCTAACTAGATATACATGCTAAACTAGTGTTTGATCGTGGCATAATAGGTTTATTTTAGACTTAATATTTGCCGACCACGAATAGAAAAATTATCATGAAGACACGTTCGTAGCGTTAATGCAACACAAAGAATGAATCTTTTACATGATCTAATGGGGTGCAAAGGGAACGCATTACTCTAGGTTGACCCAGGGTTAGCAGATAACCAAGATCCCAAATGTACCTCCACGCGGTGCACCCTGGAAAAAGAAATACAGCAGCTCGTGCTGATTCTGGCCAAATCATTTGGGGATCGTGTCCGGGAATGTGGAGGTAGCAGATGGAAAGAGATTTGACTGCACAAGAGACAGACAATATCTCCGACACCACCAGCAGCACCACATATAGCGACACTGTCGACATACAGTGAAGCTAGTCAGTCCAGTCTGAACATTGGAGGGGCGGCCAATGTAAAATGCATGTAAAGGTAGATGCATGGCGAGAGACAAATATATTTCATACAAAGTACAATGAAACAATGAAAGGCAGAACAGCGCTAGAGGGAAGCGCGAACTGCAAATAGAAAATGAAAAGTTCCTAGGAAAGGGGAACTACAAGCTCCGTCAGCTCGAGTCGAGCTTCTAGTTACCTGTGTTTCTTACAGGCAGAGACCCAGACCCATTCATTGGCGTTTGGTAAAGCAAGAAGACCTAATCCAACTCTAATGTCGAGCCTTCCTAAACCGGAAATATGCTCGCGAAGAGAAAGGGTTCCGTACTCGATGCGCTCAGGCACAAAAGGGACAACGATTTAGCCCTGGCCCTACTCTACTGTCAGGTTTTCCTACACCGGAAATACACTTGAAGAGAGAAAGGGTTCAGTACCTGATGGGCTCAGGCGCTATTGGGACAAGGACGCTCAGCTCGAGAACGCCTTGCTCTCAAACGCGTGGTGTGAGACTCGAACTTGGACAAGGGGTACACGATGTCAGTGAATGACATTATGACACCACCCCCCCCCCAACTCCGTTCCTAACTTCTAGTAGTAATTATCCCTTCTCTTTTGATGTGGACTTGTTTCATTAAATCATGGCATACTTTAACCTCCGCTAGCATTAGCCTTTATTTTACATTCTGGCAACACACTCTGCAAGTGATGTAATTTCAATACCATGCAAAAAGTGAGCAAACCATAAAACACTACCAATTAACATCTCCACATCCCGCTTATTGACGAAATATAAGTAGGCCCTAGATCTTGTACAGTTCCTAAAAAATATGTATGTTACATAGCTGAGCATCAGAATTTTAGAAAGACTTAGGTGGGGCATAGTAAAAAAAAGGTTGGTAAACACTGCTATAGGGTCTACTTTGTACAAAACTGCCCTTTTAGTCGGCTCACTGTAAAATGATGTCTCTACTTCTAAGTATAATATACTTGTAATATAGGCCCCTACTAGGGGTTCCTTGAGTTATAACATTAATGTTATCAACTAAGATTTATTTGCTGCAGTCAACTTATATCTTAGAACCTGTGTTGTTTATCTACTAATTTGACCAACTTGCATTGAACTTGTAAAGTGTAGTTGTTTTATTTTTTAAATTGTATTTTATTGTACCTGACAGAGTAATTTCAATATTAATTTTATCACATTTGTAAATTTTTGTGTTCATTATTTTTCACAGGCTTCTGTACTGCACATGTCATCATTGTTCCATGCTTTCATACTTTGTCAGGTAAATTGTACCCAACTATTGTTTGTCTAAACTATTTTACTCATGTTGAAATATTTTATATTTTAAAGCATGTTTTTATACAGCAAATTTTCTATAAGTATTTCCAACCTCTTCCAATAAATTATAAATGTAATATAGAGCCTATATTTTAATGTTAAATTTATAATCTGTTTACAGGAACAGTGACAGTTTATTAGTAGTTGATTAAATCCAGGACAGTAGCAAGCCATGACTGCACTGTAAGCTGGGTTAAACTTACAGCGTATAAGAGACTGCACTGTAAACTATGTTAAACTTACGTATGAGAGACTGTACTGTAATCTATGTTACATTTACAGCATATGAGTGACTCATTTTCTCATTTAGTTATGAGAAATGGTAAATGAATTTAGAAAAAATATATTAAAGTACAATTTTGCAAATGAAATAAGTAAAACAAATTGATGTTTTAACCAAAAGTCCTTTATCAAGAGAGAGAAAAACTAAGATAAAAATTGGACAGAGGAAAACATTATAAACTACAAAAACATTTCCAAAGAAGTTAATAGAACAATCAATAAGGCCAAACAAGACCACTGGAGAACATTCTGCCAGACCCTTAGCTTCAGGAACACAACATCAGATGTCTGGAAAAAGCTACAAAGAATAAATGGAAACAACAGCAAAAGAAACACAATGCCAGCCTTAGACAACGCACAAGCAAAAACAGACAAAGAAAAAGCAAACTCGCTAGCCAGACAATTCTACACAGTCAGCAGCAAAAGCAACTTAACACCACAGGAGCTAAACAGAAGAACTAAACTCATTCAAGAAATGGAAACAACACATATAAATCCAGAAGCTACATATCTCAACGCAGACATCACAATACAAGAAGTCACTAGGGCAATAGCCAGAAAATCCAACACAGCAGCAGGACCAGACATACTAAACTACAGTATACTAAAGAAAGTACCCCCTAATATCATTCAAATGATCACAACTCTATTCAACAAGATATGGGAGGAGGGTAAAATACCCACGTCGTGGAAAAGAGCCACCATAATACCACTCCTCAAACAGGATAAAGACCCAAAAGTAACTGAGTCTTACCGACCCATATCCTTAACGTCGCACCTAGGGAAAATATTAGAAACAGTAGTAAACACGAGGTTAACATTCCACCTCGAAAAATTTAACCTATACAGTCCCACACAAGCAGGATTCAGAAAGGGCAGAAGCACTGTCGACCAAATATTAAAGTTGGAACATGAGGTTAAAAAAGGCTTCATGCAAAACAGCAAAACCCTGGCTGTATTCCTCGACGTCGCCAGAGCATATGATGAATGCTGGCGAGAGGGAGCACTGCTAAAAATCCAAAAAACAGGAATCCATGGGAAAACCTTGAACTACTTAAAAAATTTCCTACAGGGACGCTTCTTCCGTGTGCAGATCAATAACGATCTATCCGATGTTTACGAACAGGAAAACGGGATTCCACAAGGATCTGTTATATCCCCAACGCTCTTCACCATAATGGTCAATGACCTGGGTGAAGAGGTGGGGGATGTAAAAAACAGTATATCCCAGTTTGCCGATGACGTAGCAATCTGGACCACCGGGAGAAACACTAAATACCTGAAGGAATCGATGCAGAGACAACTCAACATGGTAGCCAAATGGATGACCAGATGGGGATTTCAAATCAATGCATCCAAATCCATAGGAATGCTGTTCAGCCGAGGCAACATCCTCAAAGATAGAAATCCAGATATTCAAATAAATGGCCAGCCAATCAAATTCGAGAAAACCGCACGATTCCTTGGCATGACCCTAGATCGGAGCCTGCGATGGGACAAACATATTAACAAAATAGTTGACCACAGCAGAGGGGGCTTAAACATGCTAAGGTATATAAAAGGAAGTGGTTGGGGAGCGGACACGCAGACACTGCTCACATTCTACAAATCCTTTATAAGAGGCAAAATGGAGTATGCGAACATTGCATATGAATCGTCTGCCCCATCAAACACCAAAAAACTGGATAGTATCCAAAATAAAGCCCTAACCACAATAGCCGGGGTACCACCAAGCACATCAGAAGAAGCACTTCAAGTTGCCCTAGGTATTCTGCCCCTAGGACTCAGAAGGAAGGAGCTAAGACTGAATTACTGGACTAAAATTGGAAGTGACAGCACGCACCCAGCCTACAAATCTTTCTATGAAGATGTAGAGGAGGGTAACTACAATCTTACCAAGCCTAGATATCCAGCTGGATGGCGTACAATCCAGGAAAAAATACAACATACGGATATCTGGGACCTGGTAACAACCAGGCAAAACCACAAGGCAGATTGCCCTCCATGGGAACTGGTGCGACCAATAATCGATACACGATTAGCTGAAACACTTCCAAAAAATCTAGAAAATTACAAAGTTCAGAATAGGACCATCAAACACATCAAAGAACACACGCACAACCATCTAACAATATACACAGATGGTTCGAAAGGGGATGATGGTACTACGGGGGCAGGAATAGTAATCCCAGAGAGGAGAATTAAAAGGGCATACAGACTCCCTAACAACATCTCAATATTCTCGGCTGAGCTTACAGCCATACTGAAAGCGCTAGAGCTGATAGGAGAGAACCCACCGGAGCATACCACGATCCTAACGGATTCTCTATCCTCAGTTCAAGCGCTTCAACTCAGGAAAGAAAGTGAACGGCCCGACCTGGTAGAAGACATACTGCGCATACACACATCCTGGCACAGTAAAGGAAAACACCTCACAATTATGTGGATTCCAGCGCATGTGGGTATAGCAGGGAACGAGCTGGCCGATATTGAGGCTAAAGCAGGAAGGGCAATAGCACGACCAGAAAAGCTAATACATTCAATGTCCGAAATAAAATCTTTCATTAGAAAAGAAATCAACAAAGAATGGACACTTAAATGGTCAAACAGCTCCAAGGGTAGACATGCCTTCTCCTTCCTGAAAGCCCCTACAAGAAAAACGCAAATACGGGACGAGTTGAAAATTCCTAACAATAGGAAATACCTAAAGCTCAGACTAGGAGTTGCAGCGTTCAAGATAAATGAACCAATATGCGAGGAGTGCTATGAGGCAAACTCGATAGAACACTACCTCCTAGACTGCGTTAAATACCGACAGAAAAGAACGGATATGCTAGATTTTTTCAAAAACAACAATAGAGAGTGCAACTTAGTAAACACACTAGGCCACAAAGTAGACGTAGGTTCACAGAAAATAATCAAACAATATATATCTCGAACTAAAGAATTAATATAATAAGAAACGAAATTGATAAATAAAAACAGCCATCTGGAAATAGGGACACAGGATAATCTGACACAAACAAACAAAACACTTTAGAAACAACACACGAGAGCTCCTCGTGAGGGCACAATAGCGACCAACAAAACAAACAAGACGACAAGGACCATCACAATGTACCTGCCAACTAGATTGACGGCTTACATAAACAAGACATCAGGTACCTATTCAGACAGTTAGTCACAGACACCAAACACATAAAGAACCAAACACTAGCAAACTCATGACAATACAGACTAATCCCAAAACAGCCTACATCCACAAAAATCTTGCATATAAAATGTTTTTACTAGACACAATAACATCCCCCATGACAGCCTCACGATTGTGCAAACATGAGTTTCAACACATCACAAGCATTCCCAACCCCCCAATAACAACTACAGAACTACACACAGGTGTTTCTACACGACAGCCAAAACACAACAAATCCCGCCCGCTTATTAACAACATGGTTGGGCAACCAAATGGTAGTGCAATTGAGTTTCAACAGGTCACATAAAACCACCCCCACTAACAACCACATGATTGTGCATAGCCAGAGTTTCACCGCCAGACAGTCGGACCAATCGACCATTGATCATACACAATCCAAACAATGAACATCACATTGCCAGTGCTATCAAGTTTCAGCACAACACATTTCACGCAAAACTAGCCCCAACCCCTCACAACAACCAAAAGATTGTGCACGACCAGAGTTTCGCAGTACCAGACCAGCCAGTCAACAAACATACACACTCCAAACAATGAACATCACCTTACCAGTGCTATTGAGTTTCAGCACAATATATTTTACGCAAAACTAGGCCCAACCCATCACAAACAACCTAAAAATTGTGCACGACCAGAGTTTCACAATACCAGACCTGTCAAAAAATAAACATACACAACCCAATCAACAAAACACAACCTTAAAACCAAAATGAGTCTCAACCCACCACCACACTAAATCACTACACACATAACCAAAAGACCAGAACCAGACAGGACACCAAAAGATACCCAAAAGACAGCAGACATGACACGAACAAAACACATAAACCCTCAAAATTCAGACGACACATAACCACCTAGGTCAGATAAATAATTTAATAAAAACAAGAGTGCAAGAGCGAGGAGTTCTCATACCACACCATAACACTAAAAATTACACCATCAGATAATCACTAATGGGAAGAAATCTCAACCAGACCGGAAAAACAACATAAAATCTAAATTAGACAAGGGAGGGGAGAGGTCCAAAATACTGGTATTATCGTGAGAATGAAGTATGAAAGGCCAATAATACCAGTATATCGAGGCGTACTATCAAGAAACGCAACTATATAAGTATGTAAGGGTATGTAAACTTTCTGAGTGCATGGATATTTATGTGATGTAAAATGTGGATACATGACTACATGATATGTAAAGCAAAGGTGTGTATGGATATCTATGATATGTATATGTAAAGTTTGTGGGTAAATGGGTATTAATGATTTGTAAAGTATTTGGGTAAATGGGTATTAATGATTTGTAAAGTATTTGGGTAAATGGGTATTAATGATTTGTAAGGAATATGGGTGAATGTGTACTTATGATATATAAAGTATATGGGTGAATGTGTACTTATGATATGTAAAGTATATGGGTGAATGTGTACTTATGATATGTAAAGTATATGGGTGAATGTGTACCTATGATATGTAAAGTATATGGGGGAATGTGTACCTATGATATGTAAAGTATATGGGTGAATGTGTACCTATGATATGTAAAGTATATGGGTGAATGTGTACCTATGATATGTAAAGTATATGGGTGAATGTGTACCTATGATATGTAAAGTATATGGGTGAATGTGTACCTATGATATGTAAGGCATATATGGATGCAGGTGCATTTTTTCATATATAAGGTATATGGGTGCATGCATATTTTTTTCATTTGTAAAATTTATGGATGCATGTGTATTTTTTCATGTTTAATATATGAAGGCAGGTATATAAGTATGACTATGTATGTAGTATGACTATATGTATATATGTGCTTAATGGAAAAGTAGTATATATGTATATAAGCATTCAAGCCTTTTTCTGTGTTTATTTTTTGTTTTCTAAATTTACAGTTATTGAATGTTTAAAAAAAAAATAAAAAAAAAAAAAAAATATAAAAATAAAAAAAAAAAAAAAAAATAAAAATAAAAAAAGTTCCTCCACAGAATCTACAAGTTCAGCCAAACCTTTGGATTCCAACAATCATCACTTGCTAGGAGGAGAACCAAGACCAACGAGCCTAACACCAAAGGCACCACGAAAAACAAACAAGTCCTTCTTAGGACTACATCCCAATCCCCCAATATTCCTTTTGTCCATATAAGGACACGTAGACCAGAACCCAGGTCAAATCACCAGTCCCTAACAGGACAACCCAGGCCATTGGGCCACAATATACGCCCCGATATAACTAAAGGAAAACCATTCCACAGTTGAAAGTGGCTTGTCTGACTCTAGACAGACAAATCCACCAGCTAACAAACAAACAAAAAGATAAAAATTGGAATGTAAAATTGGACCCACTGAGACGCTAGACTCCCAGATAAGAAAATATGATGGATGTTAATTTTTCCAGAGCTGTTAGTTTTAACTCATACATTTCAACTTATTTTTTCATAAATCTGTGTTTTAAACAATTTATTTCCATATTGCAATAAAAATGTGTGTATTTACCACATAAAAAAACCCCACAAATTTTTGTTTGTCTTAAATTTTAAATATTTTTTTTTTGCAATTCAATATGAGATAAAAACATCTGCACAAATTTTTTTTAAAATTACTCCAAATCACAGTAAAAAAGGAGAAAAATACTTTAAAAAAAATTCCAGTTGCATGTCCAATATATTAAGCCAGGATAAAATGACTAAGGCTCACCAGCAATCTAGAGCATACTTACCATAATGCTAGGCCTCTAATTACAATAATTTCTATATATCATACAATATTTCCTACAGTTACTGACCGTCTACTAGGCTATAAGACCTGTGTACAGAAAAGTAAAAAAAACACCTAAAAGGCAGATTTTGAGTATTTCCGTGCATGTAGCTGGTCTGCCAATTTTTAACATGGAACTCCAAGTATATAAATATTGACCAAGACAATAATCAGAAACATAAAGAATGAAGTCCTAATTAATTCTGTACAGAGGTCTTATTCTACATACTAGGTCTCGCACAAACATGTCACTTTTTTTACATCCAAAACTTTGCTGCTTAGGCAGTGTTGGAGGGAGGGGGATGGGGGAGAATCAATAGTGAAACTTGTCTGAGCTGTCTGTGCCTCATGTTTATATTACTGTATAAGGTAAACATACAGGTCACACAAAGTTCAAACTCTTCTGTATCTTTTAAAAACAAAGATTCCAGGGGACTCACTATCAGCAATATTTTTGTTAGAACTTGGTGGCAAAATAGTTACATACCCAGTAGTAATTGCTACACTAGCACAGTTTCACAGTCATAAGGTCATAATGTTGGACCCAACAATTTTCAGGAAAGTATCTGTTGTTCCAAAGTCTTGCCACCTTGGTCATAATGTCATAAACTGTCAGACATGGATAGGGAAGTCAGCTGTGGTTTTCAGATGTATTGTTCCCGGTTTTCAGATGTATTGTTCCCAAATACAGTAGCCTATCCTTTCAAGTTATGTGAGTGAGGCAAATGAAAGAAATGCCATTTTCTTATAGTTGCAAAAGTTGGTGTTAATTTCATTTAGCATGTCAGTTCTTTCTTTGATGATGTTCATTATTGCCAGGCCAGCATTGTTAAGTTGGGGATGACTATAGACCCACATCCCCAACTTAACAATGCTGGCCTGGCAATAATGAACATCATCAAAGAAAGAACTGACATGCTAAATGGAAATTAACACCAACTTTTGCAACTATACTTTCGGGAAGGGATAATTAGGTTCTCGGCCTACAATCGGATGGGTTTATATTCGGATTTTAACAGTATTCATCTTTCTCTTAGTTGGAATATACTCTCAACTAAATCGTTTTTAATAGATGAGCATGGTGGGAGAAGTTCCTCTGTCTTCATATAGTCCTATACATTCATACAACATGCTGTACTATTTAGGTTTTAAACTGGTATGAGATCTGGGTTGGTAGTTATGAAGCAACATAACATTCAAAAGAAGCTATAGACTTAGATCTCCTGCTCATGTATCTGTATCTTCCTTTCCTTATTTTTGAATTCAAGTCTCCCATGACTATTAGAATGTTTGTTGATTTTACTGGCTTGAGTAGTTGTTGTAGGTCTTCATAGTAATTTTCTTCTTTAGTGTAGTCTGTAGTTGGTGCATATGTTTGTACAATGGCTAGATCAAAAGGTTTTGTTTTTAGCATCATCATTATATCATTGTATGTCCAGTATCTGCTGATGTATTTTCCTATTTCTTTCTTTATCAGTATTCCTAGTGTGTTCAGGGATCCGTGTTCTGATCATACTAATCAGTGTTCATGTTAATCTCCTCCTGAATTTAACATTAATTTATTAAGTCATTAATTGATTGACATGCCAGCGTGTCAAATTTTGCCTAGTGTGAAAATCAGTGTGCCCCATTGTTTCCTGAGATCAAAAGGGAAACAGAATATCAACACTGTGACCTGCCATCAAGTTGTGAAAGGTGACTAAAGAGATTTGAGGTGGTGTAAACTTCATGAGTGAAAATGACAGAAAAGTCATGCTAAAGCTGGATGTATCAGGCCAAAATTTATAGACATTGCAGCCAAGCTGTAAATAATCAATGTGCATTGTATTCCATTCTCCTGACTATATCTTATTAACCAACATGAGTTTGAGAATTAACACAAATTAATAATTGATTGATAACAACGATTCTAGTATCCTTGCACTTCATCTTCTTCTGCATTTGTTCTCAAACTCCTGCAGATTAGCAGGATGTAGTCCGGAAAATGGAATGTGTTGTGTCATGGTGTATAGCATTGCTGCAATATCTGTGCCTTTCGGCCTGACACATCCGACTTCAGCATGGCTTTGGGTCATTGACCCTATATGGGATGGGACAGCCTACTCCATCCCATAACCTACTTAGTCGCCTTTTACGACATGCGTGGAAGGTAAACAGTGTTGCTATTCTTTGCTCCCCTTTCAGACCCTGGCAACACACGAGTGATCCTTGCACTTCTTCTTCTTCTTCTGCATTCGTTCTCAAACTCCTGCAGATTAGCAGGAAGTAGTCCGGATAACGGAATGCGTTGTGTCATGGTTTACAGCATTGCTGCGATATCTGCGCCTTTCGGCCTAACACATCCGACTTCAGCATGGCTTTGGGTCACTGACCCTATATGGGATGGGACAGCCAACTCCATCCCATAACCTCCTTAGTCGCCTTTTACGACATGCGTGGAAGGTAAACAGTGTTGCTATTCTTTGCTCCCCTTTTGGGCCCCGGCAACACACGGGCAATCCTTGCACTAATTACCAGTGTTATTAATTGAATTACAATTTTTTTTCAAATATATTCAGCTCTGGACCATGTACAGTGAATCTGCTGCAGCCCTTCACCATCCAGGAAGTGAACAGCACTCAGTGGCCTCTGCCATGATCATGGACTTCTGGGCGCGAGTCACACCAGGGATTTTACAGCTGCTATCTCATTCAAAAGTGGTAAGGATTTTTGAGTCAATTCATAACCTAAAAGTACAATTTGGGAATGACATAATAAAAGATTTGGGCCTCAGTGTACCATAGGGTATAGGATGCAAACAGTTAAAGTTAATCTTCTGCTTATCAAATTGTGTTTGTGTTAATAGTCAAATTATGGATTACATTGTGTATATGATCTGTACCAATCTACAGTTTCTATTTGCATATATAGCTCAGTTATAAATAGCTCAGTTATACAGTTTCTATTTGCATATATAGCTCAGTTAATGGATCAAGTACAGCATTATGGTTTGGTTTAATTTTCTAAATGAATGTTGACACACTTTGGGCAAACCCATATGTGCATAATCTATCCAAAAACACTATGAAACGTATACATGCTGGTTATACACATCTTTAACACATCAAGTGCCCTGTTCTGCTTATGTCGTAGTAATTTTAAATTCTTTGAGTCTAAATATTGTGTCTTCTTAGACAAAGACAAGGATATATTTTATATTTATCACCCAGCCTATTTAACATCTACATAGAGAACATTTGAAAAAAATTAAGAAGAATTGCCAGGACTCAAGATCAGTGGACAAATAACAATCTGCAATATGCAGATAACACAATCCTCTTAACAGAAAGTGAGCAGGAGCTACAAAGAATAATAGATCAAGTCAATACATCTAGTAAAGAATATGGCCTAGATATAAATGTACAAAAAACAAAATCCATGATAATCAGCACAATCACAGAAGAACAGGTGATAAACATAAAAATACATGGAGAGATACTACAATAAGTAGAACATTACCAATGTCTTGGACACATAGTCACAAATAATGGTAGATGTGTAAAACAGAAGTTAAAAATAGACATGAGGAAAATATTAACATTTTAAACAAATCACAAACTAAAAATAAGAATTCTAAAATGCTACATCAATTCTACATTAATGTATGGCTCAGAAACATGGATAATGAACAAATAATTAGAAGACAAAATTGATGCATTTGAGATGTGAATATGTAGAAGAATTTAAATAACATCATGGAAAGAGAAGAAAATGAACATAGAGGATCTGACAACACTTCGAATGAAAAAAAAAGAACTACTATAGGAAATAAATATCAAACAAATAATGTTGTTTGTATATATTAAAAGATATGACACCTTGTTTGAAGACCTTAATTGAAGGAACAGTTTAGGAGATGCAAGCAAGAGGTACCAGGGAAATATCATGTAGGAGGGAAATATCATGAGCTGGACAAGTTATAGCCTAACAGTGTACACCACCAAATCGAGAGACCAAAGATGTTTGAGGTCTGTTCCAGCCAACCTTCGTTGCAGAGACAGGGTTTGATGGTGATGATTGTATCTTCTTGAAATCTTGTATCTTCATTTAGAACTCATTAATGTAGCCAATTTAGTGTCTTTCTTGTCTATAATTAATTCAAAGTATTGGTACTTTCAAAGCCAACATCTCCTTTCATTGCTGCAAAGACTAGCATGTCCAGGACAATAGATCCACAGGTTTACGCAGATTATAAGAAGCAGTGTACTCCAACCACTCATGTATAAGGCACTCTTTCTTGATCTTTCGAAGCATGAATAACCAATCTGTTAATACTATTGTTCCAATTGTTGTGCAAGAAATCCATTTTAGTTCTACAGTAACTGCTTTTATTTCTATTCTCATGCAAGAAATCGTTGCATTATGAGCTATTAAGCATGTGGTTACTAAAATAAATCCTGATAGATCTATTATGGACTGATTAATAATCTTACCCTGGAAGCACCATTTTCATGAAATATATCATTAAATACTGTTAGGCTAAATTTATAAGTAAAAAAAATGAATAAAATACTGTAGGCCTAGATGTAGCAGTGATGAATCAGTATGTATCATTTAAAAATTTGTGAATAAGGTTTCAGCAGTGATAAAAGGGTTAATTGTCAAACATGGCTGAAAGGGGCATGCAATAAAGGAAAGTGCACAGTTGACAGAAATAATGTAACTTGCAATTTATTTTTCTGAGTCAGGTGTATAAAAAACTTACCGGTAAGACAGAAAGAGTTAATATATCAACACTTAGAATGAAAATGTTCTTATTCTTTGTTGATCTCAATGCTCAAAATTATGCAAGGAAAATGGTTTATGCAAATATATTTCTATGTATAAGCATTGTGGACTTTTGAAAATGTGTTTTCGTATTATAGACAGCACAGTCTTATAAGAATGATGTAAGATAGCCAGAAGAGTTGTACAATTAATGTGATTTGAATACACACATTATTACCACAAGCTCTGTATAGCAGATTATTTAGGAAGATCGTAAACAAATAAAATATCAATCATTTGGAATGGATAAAACCTTCAAGAAGACAAGATGTACACTTATTTATATCATATAATGGGGACATTGGAACTGTCAGCAATGCCTCATGGCAATAGGAAAGGATAATTAAAGTTAAGAAAATACAAATACCATTATTAATGGTACAATGCTTTAACCATTAATTTTTCATTGTAAAGCTGGTAATAATATTAAAAAACACGCTTTCGTTACTGCATGTTTTCCTATGAAGGAGTGCAGGAAGGTTCTCTATAGACTGTGAAAATAAAGGCCGCTTTGCCATAACAGACACTGCAACATATACAGGAAGGATTTTGATTGTACCTCTGAAAGAAAAAATCCTGTCCCAATCGAGGATTGAGTCTGGGATCTGAAGGGTCTGAGAAAGGCATGCTCTCCACAAAGCTTGTATGAATTGTTAAATAGTATACTAGTGTTATCTTTCTTCTGTCAGTGTCAAAGATGGTTCCTATGACAGCATGCAAGAAGTGGTGATCTCTTTTGTATATTTGTCAAACCATTTGCTTTGTGCTTATGGAGTTTGTGTGTTCAATTCTGGGTTGCGATGTTTTGTTTAAAAGCACATTATTTCTGGATCCCTGGGATTATCATTTGAAGCAACATAGCAACATGCTATGAGCGATACTCTTGGCAGGTGGCATGCTGCTTTGTTGAAAAAGACAGAACACATATGGGACACTTAGGTACAATTAAATCTATCCTCTTTGTTTTTTTAGCCCCTTTATATGTGAGATTAGATGCTTTAAAAAATCTCCTAAATGTAACCATAAAATATAGAAATGTCAGTTATTCATGATTTGAAGTACTATGTCTGAGACTTGATATATAGGCATCCCAAGAATAAAGCACCAAAATAACACTATTCAAAATGATTGTTATGCCAATGCTGTGCTACCAATGCCGAACATGGACAATAACAACACTAGGCAAATGTAAACTTGTGACAGCTGAAATGGTATGCAGAATCCTAGGAATATCTTTAAGAGACAGTGAGGAATGAGGACATTAGACAAAGAACCGACACCATCCCAATCTTGGAATATATTAAGAGACTACAGATCAAATGGTTTGTACACATCAGCAGACACTATCAGACAGCATACCACAGCAAGCTATGCTACACAGATGCAGTGAAGGCAGACCACGAAAACAATGAACCACCAAAATAAAAGAGGTAACAAATTTCACAGTATACTCAGCACATACGAGGGCCATCTCCAGAAACTCTTCTACCCATGACGCTGAAAGGTAACAAAGGGTTTAATGAATAGATAGATAGAATCAAGTTTATTTGATCAGAAACATGTGATAAGAATGGAGCTGAATCAAGTATATTAATAAATTTGGTTTTAAAGCACAAGAAAGACAACCATACTAATAGATAGATAACACTTCATAAACCAAACATAGACCAAAGTGTCATACTTGTAAAAAAAACTAAAGATCCCTACAATGCTTCTCAGTAACAATTAAACAGTACAAGAGCAGTAAACATATCAGATATCTAGTTCATTGATTCATGTTTCATCTGTGCATTATAGTTTACCTTCATGTGACCTAAATATTTAGACAAATAATAGTTGGCAGTTTTCATTCCTTTCTTTCTCCTAACTTTCTTTTGCTATCTGCTGTAAAAGGATAAGCCAGCCTTAGAGGTTTGGAACTTTACAATTTTTTTGTATTGTCTGGTGCTGAGAAAAACTACTCACAAACAGATCACAAATCATACCCGTTCCCGTAGTATTGGCATTTTTTTAAAGTATATTTCTTGATTCTCATCAAGTTTTAATTCATGTCCAAAAAATTAGCTTAAGTTTTAAAGTCATTTTTAAAAACTTGTATCAACAAACATATAATGATAGATAAAGTACATTATGTACAGGATATAGCAGAAAGTCTACTCTAATGGAGGAAAATAACTACTAGTAATATACAAGTACTTACATTTTGCATCTCAAGCTGGGGTTTCTTCATACACATATAATATCTTTATTCTTAAATCAACTACCCTGCATAGCATTTGATTCCACCAATTATTTTTTACACTGCATTGATTAATTGATTCACTTCACACCTTGACCTTTATGATCTCCATACACATCTGCCTATATATATTTTGAAATGCGGATCATTTGACTTCATGAAATTTAAGAAAATAATTTTAATGACTGATCTGCACCATGAAGTGAATCAGTTAAATTATCAAATATGTGGTTTGGACATATAGTCAGTCAATTGACTTATAACAAACCCATATTAAAAAATGTACAAGTCTAATAGCGGGGATTACTACATGTGTACTCACTCATTTTGTAATAGAAGGGGCATATCTGTAGAAATGAAATAAATTTTCTCAGTGCCTCATTGTATCCTGTACATAGATGCACATAATGGTTTTTTTTATAAAAAGGCTAGCCTAATTTATACTATTTTATCATGGCCAACTGAAATTCAAGTGATGGTTTTCTTTGTACCAAGACAGTGTGTTGTTGTAACTCTGTCTACATCTTTCTTCTTTAGCACAGAAGCTGCACAATAGTAGATTTATCTTTTTTTTATAATTTAATATATTGCTCATTTTATTTTCATAATATTGCTGCTAGAATCTGTCTTACATGCTTTTGACATATTTCATGAGACATTTTTTTTAAATGAATATTAATTAAGATTAGATATATTTCATTGCATTACTGATTTTGTGTGATTTAATTGTATTGTTAATGTGAATCTGGAATTTTGATGACAAAGCAAGAAATTTTCAATTTCCTTTTTTTTAAAATTAGTATGCAAATTATTCGGGTCTTTCTACTATAATTTATCTTTTGGAAAGAAAGAAAACAAGAATTTGGAGCTTGTTTTATCTACAATAATTTATGTTCACTAGGGAATCTCCCTTCCATAGTCGTTAAGCAATTCCTTTGCACTCAAGGGGTAATGGGTTTGAATCCTGCTCACATCGTTTTGTTTATATAGTGGATTTTTTCAGAGATCTCTGGGGATTATAGTGTGTAGCTGCAGTTACATGCAGTGAACGGTACTCAGCTTAAATAAAAGGGGTATGTATGGGATAACCCAAATACAAGAAAGTCAATTCTCTACCCTTTGTCATGTTTTTTTTTACCTTCAGCTGTTAAGTAGATATACAATTGATGGATAGTTAACTTGTATAAACACACACACATATATGTAATTATGGTTTTCTGGGATAGTTTGTATATTATTCTTTAGACTGAAAACATTTTATGCAACTATTGTTGTTTAAATGTTCCTGTGTTGAGATCACTTTTTGTACATCGAAAAATAGAACAACTGCACTTCACTAGTAAAGAAACCAGGATTATTGAACCAAAAAGTACTGTATTATAACGTAATCTACATTACTGCAGAATAATTAATATGTGAGCTTATAAATATTTGCTCACAACTCTATAAAAAGACCAATTTCCTATTGAATAATGGACGGATCATGATGGTGATGGTTTTCTAATTTTTCACGTCGTAATTGTGTCACAGATTCAGTATGGAACACCCGATATATATATTTTCTCTTATTTTACTGACTTAACTAACTTCTGTTAGACTGCTAAGAACATTGATTTACGCCTTAGTTAGTTAGTTAGTTAGTCGTCGGATCATCATCACTGCAAACTGGACACATCCATAGTTGCTCCGATCTCTCCTTGAGTGTATCCGCCATCACACTTCTGCTGACAGTACCGGTCCTATGCTGGTTGACCATCATTCTTCTGCGCCCTACAAAATGTTCACCTCTAGCAACACCGCATTTCAATCCCTGATCTTTAATCCTAGCCATTGAAAAGGAATCATCATCCACATTAGTCTCACTCTCGCGTGTTATATCTCTTAAGGAGTTCAAAACGTCAGCGCGATCCATTGCCCCATCGCCCTTTGCCACAATCGCACACGATGCCAGTTGATCCGCTCTTTCATTGCCTCGAACGCCCACATGTCCTGGCACGAAAATAAATGTAACCGCTTTCAAGCTCGCATTTCTCAAGGCCTCAATCCACTGTTCGCGAACGAGACCCACTTGTACCTTCTTAATCATACTCATAGAGTCACTCAAGATGCAGACCTGCGTTACTTTCTGTGTGCGCAGCCACTCAAATGCCTTGGTCACCGCCATAGTCTCCATGGTCATACTACTCGTAGTGACCGCAAAGGCACCACTTTCCTCCTTGATCATTTTACTTGCGCACTGAGCTGTAAAGGCCCAAGCACTGCGAACATGCCTAATTACAGATCCATCAGTGTATATAATCACATCCCCCTCTTTGGTAGTCTCACTGATTAAAGCCTGCACTTCTTTCTCCACAGCTGTGGGACACCATTCTCTGCATTCCCTGCTAAGTGATATTACTACTCTCAAACAAGTTTCGAAATCTGTGGGTAGACCTATCCATTCCGCACCAGCTGCCACATCCTGTAATCGGCACACGCTTTGTATTACATCCTCAGCACGTCCCATCCACGACCTTCCTCTCTTGAGTCTGCTGCCTTTAACTTTCTGTATTTCGGAATGCAACGGGTGTTCCTTATCTGCATGTATTTGAAGGTACGCCCGTGCACGGCAATACTGTAATCTATGCTCAGCTGTTGGGCAGTCAAGTAGGTATCGCATAGCTCTTGTCGATACGCCTTAGTTGATAGCAATAACTGAAGGTGGATGTATCAGTCCATTGGCGCAAATACAACTGTGACACAATGCATCTCCATTATGTGGATATCATCTTGCTGTAAATCTAGTAGGACTATTGTCCTACTAAATAGAGAACCAACAGTAGTTTAACAATTAACTCTAATAAACAACAACAAAAGGTTGCAGCATTATTTTAAATATGAAAACACTCATGTTGTTTGATATGGACAAAATATTGTAGTTTTCTGGAGAGAACCTTGATTTTCAGCCAGTTTAATTTTGCCATCATTTCTCTCAGGAACGGAGCTGTGGTAGTTTTAAGTTTTCACCCGCTGACCAGAAAATTTTGATTTCAAATCCACTCCACCCAAAGATGGCTGTGCCAGGCCACTGGTGCGATTCAAATGGTAGCACAATGCATTTCCATTCTATGGACTACTTCCTACAGAAATCTAGCAGGAACATTGTTCTGCAACAAGAGAGATTGATTGGGAGTTTGAGAATGAATGCAAACAAACATAAAAACAACTCAACTTATTATTCATTGTTTTAAATGAAAATTAATTCAGTGGTTCACCAAGCCACCAGAAGGTATGGTACCAGGGCTCATGCTCTAGGAAGGTCAAGGAATGGAACCATTATTGTAACTGAGAAAGTGTGGTAGACGACGTTAGTCAGATTATTTTTTATCAACAACTGGCTGGTTTAGAATTATGGGAAACTATTGGTGTGCTATTGGTGATTGTTAAAAATGGACATTTCAAAAAACATGTTTCTGTGTTGTTTATTCACCATATCAAATATACGTGTGTACTTTTTTATTTAATGTAATCACACAATGTAGATAGTTTTATGTTCTAATCACTGATGGTAAGTTAGAATATGTGCACTTCATACACATACATAGAGAATGTATTGTCATACTCACAAATGCACCACATAGCTGTTTGTAAGTGTTGCCTTTGCACATAAACTTATATTACTCAGTCAGAAAATTAATAGGTATAGGAAGCTTTCCTATAGCATTTATGCATGGTAGAGAAATATTGCCTATGGCTGAGAAATTAGAGCATCGGACTCACATGTGAGGTTTGATTCCTTGTAAGGACTGGGATGTTTCTGTTGGAGGGTAAAACAACTCCCTGTACATGACGTGACGACAACAAGGGCATGCGACCTAAATCACACAAGTCACTAGCAATATACCTGCAACTCCCTAACAGAAAAAAGTATTGACTGTTTTTCTTTTAGAGAAATATTGTGACTAAATATTTTTTCTCCTATATTGCTGCAGAGATCATATGTGTTTACTAAAATATAGCTTTGTATGCTGAATAGGTGTAGTGCCAAATATGTATGCACTATCAAGATCTTAAAAGTATCTCCTTGTGGTGCACTCTAGAAACAGAAACACAGCGCCCATGCTGTGTTCTTGGCCAACACTTTTGGGGATCATGTCCATGTATGTGGAGGCTGTAGATGGAATGAGAACTGTCTGCAAAGAGATGGTTTAGGTTTACTTACACTGTTGCAAACACAGATGGATAGACTGGAGAGAGTTCAAAATGAGGCCAGGAGAGCTGTCCTAGGATGCACAAGAGATACACCTATCGCTGCTATGGGAGAGCATCAAAGCAGGACATGAAATAGCTCAGGTTAAAGAATACTTTAAGGTCGCAATAATGATCATCACCTCTTACACCAATCTCTAGACAACACAAAAGGAAGGCGTATCATGAGATGAAGGCCCAAACAGGTGTGGTTGGGGTTTTGTGGCCTACCAAAATGGCAAGAAATTCGCTGAGAAGTAAGTTGCATACCCCACTACAACATTAAGTATGAGAATGGAAATAGAGGTGGTGACACAGCAGCTCTCACTTGGCTGGCGAAACAACTACCAACGGACTCTGTGATTCTATCAGACTCTCAAAGTATGTTGCACAAAATAGAAAAGTGTATGATCAGAACTGAATGGGTCACTTTTCTGAACAACACGCAGAACATTACATGGATCTACTGTCCAGGTCATGCTGGGGTCGGGGGAAACGAAAAGCCAATATGTTGGTTGGTAAAGCCATTGTGAACAGCACCGAAATAAAAAGAGACAGGATTGAATTTATTAGAGTAGTCATGGATACCCTACAAGAATACTAGGAGGAGGTCGCATGAGACAATGTACATATTCAGAAAATGGGAGGAACTAGAAGCGATGGGAGAAAGTGCTCCCTCTCTAGAAAGATCAGAAGAATGCATAATCAGCAACTGATTGGGACACTGAGCTTATACACTTTTAGATGGCTGATGGAACAGCAAGCAGAGCATATATGGGAATGCCCCCAGCGATGTGGCGCTTGTTCCTAATCAAGAATCAAGACAAGAAAAATCTCTGACACCTCTGCATCAAAACATCCAGCAGCATTGTTGACACACAGTAATGCAAAGGATTTGTGAATTGTGGCTCGGACAGACAAAATACCAAAACATTGGAGGGGTAGCCAATGTAGATGTCTTCATATGAGTATATTTTCCTACGATATAGTGATTCTTGGAGTACACATTGAATCTGGAAATAGCAACATATGCTAAAGGACACTGTTGTGTGTGTAAAACGATAAAGTGGTAATTAAGTCTCAATTGTCTAGCACGAGACGAGTCTGCGGAAGTTATGTTCATGCTCGAGAATATACAGAAGCTCACATCCCACTACAATTGACCTCATTCGAAGTATGAGTCATGACTCAGGTATTGAATACACCAACTTGAGCATGTACTCCTGGGTATCGAAAAAGTTTTGAATGCGGCTCCCCATTGCACAAGGGAAAAGCATTTAACAAATGTCAGGGAGCACATTGTTCAAGTCTGACTGAAGCAGTGTTGAGACTCGGACTCTGGACACTGTGGGCAGCGTAGATGGGGAGCAAGTCCTTGTGTTTGAGGACATAGCACACCTAGTCTAACTCGAATGTCCCCATTGCCCAACATGGCTCATACAGAGAGAATTGGGTTCAGTACCCAAGGACACAGACAGGAATGATGTCTTTCTTACAAGAGATTTGTTTGCCGACTTGCTCAAGTTAGGTGCAATCTATCTATTTCTTTGCATGAGAAACACAGTGGTGAAGAGTCAAAACAGTAGCAGGGGATTGAAAGGCCATCACAAGCGGACACGTTGAGTGCATGAAATATGCACAGGTCAAAGCCCAGACCTCGATGTGTTTGGTGAAGCAGCACCTCACCTAGGAAGGTGTATCAACCCTGAGTATAATTCGACTGTTGCCATTGCCCAACACGGCTCATACAGAAGAAATTAGCTCTGGAATCTAGGGAGATGAAGGGTTGAAATGGAATGACCTTCAACTCTTCCTACGCGAGGAACTGTTTGCAGGCTTCAAAGCGCCTCATCAAAGGAAAGATGCAAATTGGGCAACCCAGGCAAAAGACCAGCTCATTTCGCAACATATACCCTCTCTGAGTAAAAGGCTTCTTCAATACATTGCATTAAGCCAAAAGCTAAAGTCTTCTGTGTATTATGAAAGAAAACTCCAAAAAACCACTCCACTGCTCATAGGAAGCAAGAGCAAGTTGCTCAAAATTCCTGGTATTAGCGACAACAAACAACCACATCTCATTGTATTTAAAGAAAACAAGCACAATCATGATGCTATGCTCGTATGAATTTTACACACAATTGATAGACAAAAATCAAACAAGGTAAGTGGAATACTACAAGAAAATGAATCTTGAGTGTCAAACCTGATTTAGTGAATGCTTCACATCAATGGTTTTAACTGTACGCACAGACATATACAAATATGCAAAATAGTGAACATGTGTTAGATCACACATAGACTATAAGCGTTAGAGAGTCAATTCAGTATTGTAAGTGGGCCTATCTAAAAAACAGAAATCAAAAGAACTCGCTCATGGTTCGAAAGTCAATCATCCACATTATACTAGTGATAGTAATGAATGTAATAGTGGTGTCTACAAAGTCAAAATAGTTAAAAAGTTATGTGCTATACAGGATGTGCTTCATTAAATTTGTTTAAAGTGTTATTAAGAATATTTTAGGATACTAGGAAATTGATAGTATTGAGTTTGTTTTATATTTAAAACTTCATCTTTGTTCTAAATTATAGGCAGGTAATGCTGCATTACTTCAGCAGCACATTGTAGTATGTACATGAAATATTCAAAAGAATATAATACAAATATCATGCAGAACATTATTCATATATAGTTAGTTAGTTAGTTAGTCGTCGGATCATCATAACTGGACACATCCATAGTTGCTCCGATCTCTCCTTGAGTGTATCCGCCATCACACTTCTGCTGACAGTACCGGTCCTATGATGGTTGACCATCATTCTTCTGCGCCCTCCAAAATGTTCACCTCTAGCAACACCGCATTTCAATCCCTGATCTTTAATCCTAGCCATTGAATAGGAATCATCATCCACATTAGTCTCACTCTCGCGTGTAATTTATCTCTTAAGCAGTTCAAATTGTCAGCGCGATCCATTGCCCCATCGCCCTGTGCCACAATCACACACGATGCCAGTTGATCCGCTCTTTCATTGCCTCGAACGCCCACATGTCCCTGCACGAAAATAAATGTAACCGCTTTCAAGCTCGCATTTATCAAGGCCTCAATCCACTGTTCGCGAACGAGACCCACTTGTACCTTCTTAATCATACTCATAGAGTCACTCAAGATGCAGACCTGCGTTACCTTCTGTGTGCGTAGCCACTCAAGTGCCTTGGTCACCACCATAGTCTCCATGGTCATACTACTCGTAGTGACCGCAAAGGCACCACTTTCCTCCTTGATCGTTTTACTTGCGCACTGAGCTGTATTATTCATATATGCTCTGAGGTATAAAAAATACTATCATTTTATATTATTTGAAATTTAAAATACATATTTATTATAATATGTGAAATTTTGTTTGTAAAAAAAACATAACCATTATAATTTTCATTAGATTATATTGAGTACAAGTTGTTTTTTTCTTGTTTTCTCCAAGCATAATTGTTGCAGTAAATTAATTTTGATCATTTTATATGTTGTATGTTTTTAGTTGTATTTCTTTATAATTCTCTCTATGCTGTTGCTTGTTTTTAGATGTTTATGTTGTAACATTTTTCAACTTTATTCCATTAAGTTCATTTCAGTCTACTAGGATGATATATTAAGCCATAAATAACCTACAATATTAGAGCATTGTCCCATTGTGTCATTTTAGCGTAAAAAGATATCAGTGGATACTTTTCTTCATTCTTTCTAGTTAAAATACCATTTTTATTAAACATACTCTTGTTTTGCTTTTTATCTTGAACCGCAAGCTTGCAGAGATGGTCAACCTTCACTTCCTGGGCCTGATGGAAGCACTTCAAGAATGCAACTCTTCAGTACTGGCCAAAGTATGTGTTAGAAGTACTAATACTAATTCAGCTAAAATTCTATTTTTTTCTTTATGAAATAGTCCTATAGACAGTAAGCCTTTGCATACCTTTTCTGGACTCAGGTAACCAGTACTGCTAGGGCATTAGAGGTAACCAGTACTGCTAGGGCATTAGAGGTAACCAGTACTGCTAGGGCATTAGAGGTAACCAGTACTGCTAGGTCATTAGACTTATTACTATGGTGAAATTCAGTCCTTTCCAGACTTTGATGACAGCATTGTAAAAGTCCTGACTTTACTTATTTCTCCTCTCTTCTTGAACTTGATGCAATACTTACTCATGTAATGTTCCTTTCATTGTACATGAGGTTTTTAAAAATACAAAGGGAACTATACCTAAACAACGGTCTACATTCAAACTTTCTATAAAATTATGTTCTGATCCAAATTTTTCATGACATTTACTGCCAACTGTCTCCTAGATACAAAATGGCTACCGTAATCTAAGTTTGTTAGAGATGTAGACATTCATTTGCAGTTGCAGGAACTGTTGCCAGATTCGACAATTTTCACGCTTCACAGTGAGAGGCCCCCCAGCCATCTGCACCATCCACTGAGAGGCCCACCCATTCAAGCCTCTAAAAATTAATATATCGATCCCCGAAACACTGATTGATAATCATAGACCGATTAGGTAAGGGAAATAATTTACATTGCCTAAATTCCTATCACTTTCTGCTAATACAGTAGACCCTTATTTTGGGATAGACCCATAAAAAGTACCTCTTATGGTGAGGTACACCTCTTTTAACCATGAACATTAGTCTGTTTTAGTTATATCAGAGATTTTTACCATAAAAGTATAATGAAGTTCATGGTTTGACAAATCACAGGTATCAAACAGTGTTGAAAAATGACCCACCCATTTGGTTGGTCAATGGTTACCCACCAAATGACATAATGGTTATTTTATTGAAAACACCACAATTTCTCCACTCTATCCTCTTAGAAAACATTGTCAGTCCACAATTGTTTATTTGTTCAGTTTAAACGCAGTTTTGATTATTGCACTTTCAAATAACAACAGAGAATTTAGTGGCATTCACTTTAGTCTAAGGCCTCCATACTGCACATGGACTGAGATTATCATCTATTCGATAAGCTAAATATAAGGACTTTGAAGAATGGGACAATGAATATGACAAAATTACAGAAGAACATTACTTGCAACAGTGCCACAAATATAAGATGTGGGGAGAGAAACATCTAAATAACCATCTTAACACTTCCATATATTAGGAGAAGGTGGGGTTTTAAAGGGGTTAAAATGCACCCCCCCCCCCCCAATGGAAAATAGAACGTAACATTTAGTACCCATAATTATTATCATCAAACCCATAACTCAGGGTTATAGAGGTGCTACTCTGAAAGCTTTAGCCAAAAAAAAAGCACAAATCTTAATTCTGTCTAGTCTTAATATTATCAATCTATACTTTCCTCTCACCTCCTCTTCTTCAATCCTCAACTGTTCCCTGCAAGATAATTTTGGAAAGGGAATTGTGCCTCATCATGTGACCAAACCACACAATCATCATATTTTGTACTAGGAAACTATTAAATCAGATTACACATCCTCTCACTTCTCCCCCATTGTCTAAAAGTCTAAAGATCATCTAAACTCCACAAAAACATATTGATTTACCTTTTTTCTTTTTTTGTTAAAGAGAAATTCCTCCCTTCCCCTCCCCAACTGACCAAAGTTGCATTTATGGCCCTGCATTCTGGATGAAGTTCATTGAAGAAGCTAATATCCTAAGACTGATCGCAGCTTTGTTTTAACATTTTCAATTTAACATCAGAGAATGTATTTTAAAATTGCTATGTGTTCTAGCCCCAGAGCTTAGAAAAGCTACCTGGAGCTCCAATAGACTAAAGAAAATACTCTTTGGCCTCATATCACTCAAGAATATCTCAATCCATCCCCAATCCATAGACATTGTGGACATCTGCTGTACACTCTTTCTCCAATAATTAAATAATCTCTTTAGCTGTAAGCAGGTAGCTCTTAACTGCCAACCATATTTCTGACACAAGTATAGGTCCACCTCAGTTGAGCAACTGAGGTTACACAACTGAGATAACACTTAAACGTATAGGCCCCCTTTATGTTTGCTGTCTCAAAGGTATGGTTGTATTAAGGGGGATTTATGGATGCATGTTTAGTCCCTGAAGGGAGACATTTCAGTGTGGAAGCATCCTGGGACCATCACATCCTGCCAGGAGTGCAGTATATATGCCTGGGGCAACTATCTCATCTTCTTCTGACAGATTTGTTAACCCATCCACAGGATGGCACACTTAGCATTCACCATCACCTAGGAGTCTGTCACAAATGGACATAACACGCAATGTCTGCTAGCCTGCATCCCTTCATCATCTATGGGGATCATTTTACAGAAGACAAACACAAGAAATCAAGACAAGATGTGACAATGATACTTTTTTTTACAAGTGACAGGTGAAAGTCCTCTAGCTTTCCTTAGTCGCCTCTTATTACATGCGTGAAAAAAGACAGTGGCCATATTCTTCGCACCCTAAACTAGATGTCAAGGCCCCAGTTGCCATATGGGTGCTTACTCCAATCTACTCAGCTATAAATGAAGACTCGACTAATTTAGTTAGGGAAAGGAGAAAATGACCACCTTGCAACCAAATGATAAGGCCTTGTACTGTAAGGTCTATTTCTTAAACTGTGTTAGTGGACATCTGTTGTTATGTCAACAGCGGCGCAAGATAGCAGCAAATAGATCAGCATGCATGACTGGTTAGCTTGGTGACCAGCTTGTAAGTATAAGAACTAGTTCTGTCACACTGCTGTCTTACTATACTAGCAATATGGTTGCAGATGTCCACCGTTCAGTAAAAGTGGTAAAATCACTGAATCTATTAGTTACCAACACCAAAGTTAGATGTATCCTGCCATTAACGCAAATAAAATGGTGATACAGCATATTTCCATTCTCTGGACTATATCCAGCTGAAAATCTTGTAGGACCATTGACCTGCTATAAGAGAGATCTGGTGGGAGTTTGAGAAGGAATGCCACAAAAGCTGGTTATATTTACTTACCTAATCTTAGTATGCCAGCTGGTACTTGAGGCTTCTATTGTTACTTTTGGTAATCCTCTGTTCCATGCTGCAGTCTTAGCAATGTTCCATGTCAGATTCAAGTTAAATATAACATACAGGTTATCATCAGAACACACAGATCAAGACCATATGTACTCTGATCCCCATCTCAATAAATCTGTCATAGTGTAGCGGCACAGTTCCAACTCTGTGTTGATTTATGAGCCTCTTTATATATATATAAACTTCTGTTGAGTTTGATGACTACAGAGAAGGATCAGTGCAAAAGTTCACATACTAAGAGCATACATGTTGATGATGATGTTGATATGACATTTTAAAATCATTTTTACATGACATTCATTTTTTTAACCCATTGTATTTTTTCAGTTATTCCCTATGTGGACCTCAATTCTTTTTGCCTACCATGCTCAGGTATATTTATTTATTTCAAATATTGTTCTTGTTTCAACAATGTTCTTATTAGTAAACATGTATCTACTATATTTTGTATTATTTATTCACCTATTATTATCTTGGTGGTAGAGTGGTTAGTTAGCCCACCTGACAAATACAAATATAAATAACAAAATATTAGAGGATGTCTGACAAAATGGAGAGTGCCACAGTAACACAATGAAAAATTGGTAAATACTACATAAAGTAAAAAGGTTACTCTAAAATCCTAATTATCAATGTTAAAAATATATAACTAACAATAAAACAAAGAACAAGGACAGTTTCCACGTTACGGTCCCACAGGGACCTTTCTCAAGAAATACATAACAATAAAACAAACCACAAAACCATACAAATATTGAAAATCAGGAGGACATTGACATATTTTTCTCACCAAAAAAATATTGCCAAGTCAAAGTGAGAAAAACAAGTCAAAAATCATCCTAGTTTTACAATATTTTTATGATTATTGGGATTTTTTTTATTGTTATGTTTCTTGAGAAAGGTCCCTGTTGACCGAAACATGGAAAATTGTCCTGGTTCATTGTTTTATTATTAGTTATATGTTTTTAACATTGATAATTAGGATTTTATAGTCACCTTTTTACTTTATTTAGTATTTACAAACACAACTCTGTTGAACTTTTGAGTGGTTTGAAAACCAATCATCCACATTATACTGGAAATGTGATTGGATACGTTAGTGGCACCTACAAATTCAACAATAGTTGAAAAACAAGTATTTTCTATGCAGGATATGCTTCAATTATGAAATGTACCTATTGATACCAAGTTCAATTGTAGATACCTTCATATCATGTTTTCTTATTAAGATAGTTAAAAGAAATTTTTACTCAATCTGGCATTAATAAATGTATAATGTTTTATTGGGATAATCTGTAATTCATGAGTGTATCATAATCAATATTGGTAGTAAATATCAATGATAAATTAAAGATTTCAAGTTATTCTGGCCATCTCTTTCAGCTACCTGGCCATCTTCAAGTGAGATTGCAAAACTGCCAGAACTGGGAACCACCTCATCCAACCAAAGACCAGACTTCATTCAATTCATCAATTCTTCTGTCCTGGCTCAAGCGTATACAATTCAAACTTGGTCAGATTGAAGTGCAGTCTTCAGCTGCTACACAAATCTATATTGTTTAGAGAATGATAAGAAAAGAAAATCTGAAGAAAGTACTACACACCTACAGTTGTATATATTCTATGTTTTTGCTAAAAGGTCATTATCTAGAACTTTGAAAATAAAAACAATACAAATGAAATCACATAACTCAAATAAATATATAGTATAAAATTAAAATAAATGCATTTGATGAATCCAACATCAAGACTAAAATTTAGACAAATGATAATAGCAAAATTTACACTAAGAAAATAAAAGATATGGATAAAGGATAAATAATGCAATGTAAACAAATTGTGTAAGTTTAATTAGTTGAACTCCATAATTTTTATAAACCTAATTGTTATAAACACTTACCAAATGTATATTTCTCTAATAAACCTAGCCGTCAAGAACTCTAAAATATTTAGTATGATTAAGTTTTTTTGTCATATTATATTCCCAGAATGTGATATTACACTAGGTCTATGGCCGACATATAACGTAATTATCTTTCATGCCGACAAGTAGTACCCCTGATACATATTATGTTTGTGTTATTCATTGAATAAATGAACATTCTTATTATATAACAAAAACGAAAACACAAAAACAACAGTTAAAGCATGTAGATATTACTTTCCATGATGATAACTTACCATGCCACATGGTACCACATTTGATAGTAAATTATAGTGTCAAAAATGGACAAATTCATTCCAGAAATTCACTTACAATCGTAATGTGTACAGGAATTTGACCTTTAGGCTGTGATGTATTCCTAGCTTTGTATGGCAAGAATTCTACGTCATATGAGCTTTGTGTGATTTGTAGTGATGAATCAGGGCATAGCAACAGCAGTGATTGGAGACGCCTGCCGCAACTAGATATGTAATGACATCAACAGAATTGGAAACAGAAT
The DNA here is from genome assembly GCA_034231615.1 of Meghimatium bilineatum. Lineage (NCBI taxonomy): Eukaryota > Metazoa > Mollusca > Gastropoda > Stylommatophora > Philomycidae > Meghimatium > Meghimatium bilineatum. The sequence continues at coordinate 28,977,759 of CM067313.1, read as the reverse complement.
TTCCATCCACAGCAGTTATTTTTTGTTGTTGCTAGTAGGGCCCAGAGTACATCTGTGATTCTTGATTATGAACAAGCGTCACAGCATTAGGGGCATTCACATATACGCTCTGCTTGCCGTTCCGTCAGCCATCTAAAAGTGTATAAGCTCAGTGTCCCAGTCAGTTGCTGATTACGCGTTATTCTGATCTTTCCGAAGAGGGAGCACTTTCTCCCATCGCTGCTAGTCACTCCCATTACTACCATTCTCTGAATATGAATTGTCTTGTTCAACTTCCTCCTCATCTTTTCGTAGGGTATCCATGACTGCTCTAATAAATTCAATCCTGTCTCTTCTTATCTCTGTGCCGATTACCAAAGCTTTACCAGCCAACACATTGGCTCTTTCGTTTCCGCTGACCCCAGCATGACCTGGACAGTAGATCCATGTGATGCTCTGTGTGTTGTTGAGAAGAGTTCAGTTCTGATCATACCCTTTTCTATCTTGGAAGCATACTTTGAGAGTCCGATAGAATCACAGAGTCTGTTGGTGGTTGTGTCGCCAGCCAAATGAGAGCTGCTGTCACTGCTTTTATTTCCATTCTCATACTCAATGTTGTAGTGGGGTACGCAGCTGACTTCTCAGCTAATTTCTTGTCATTTTAGTAGGCCACGAAACCCCAACCACACCTGTTTTATTCTTGTTTTACTGAACCGTCTGTGTAAACTATCGTATTGTGTTTGTTTTCAAGTGCTACAGTATGAGTTCTTGGATCATTCCCTCTGTTCTGTTGTCAGCCCAACACTGCACTCTCTTCCCATCTGTATCACAACTGTTGTCAATAACTTTCTTTTTTTGCCAAATTTCACCCATTAACAGCCTCTTCCCCCTTCCTACAGCTCACAAAGTCTAAGTAGGGTATCTTCTGCTTCTGCCATCCAAGACCTTCACCTTGTGATACGCCTTCCTTTTGTGTTGTCTAGAGATTGGAGTAAGAAGTGATGATCATTATTGCGACCTTGAAGTATTCTTTAACCTGAGCTATTTTATGTCTTGCTTTGGTGCTTGGTAGGTCTAGGAGAAACCTCATGGCCGTGATAGGTGTATCTCTTATTCATCCTAAGACAGCTCTCATGGCCTCATTTTCAACTCTCTCCAGTCTATCCACCTATGTTTGTGACAGTTTAAGTAAACCTAAACCATAGTCAAACACAAATAATAGCACTGCCTGCATCATCTGAAAAAGGGTTTGTTGCAGCATCTCTGCAGATACCATGATTTTGACTGCACTGACACCCTTCCTAGTTTTCTGAACCTAGCTTTCTACATCTGTGATGGCCAATGTACTAATTCTTTTATGAACAAGATAATCAGTAAGCAAGTGCTCCTCTTTAGACACCAAAGTTTGCAAATTACTAATACCACAGTTTGAAAAATAGGGTAACGGTAGGAGATATGTCCCATGGCAGCAACCTGCCATCAGGATGCAGATAACTCTCTATGTACTAAGCCGTAGCAGCTATTTGGTGGGTAAAATAGACTGCTATGCTGTAATTCGTTGTATCAATCATTCAAATGTCATACCAAGTGGGATAGGCAATCATGTTTCTCTACAACTTTTTGTCCCTTTTATAGTTAATAATTTCAGTTGGTGACATTCTCTGATGCCATAATGACAATCCATCCAACAATTTTTCTCTTTGTCTTCCTCTGTCTCTTCTAAATTATTGTAAATAATTAAAAGCTTGATTGTGCCACAAACTAATGGGGAACAAGAGCAATAAAAAAAGTAACATAGACAAGCACCAAATAATATATGCAAAACATAAGATATATGGAAGTTAGTTAAATATAAACAAACTGGAAAAGTGGGAAATTAGAGGCAACAGAAATGTGGTTCTACAGAATAATGCTGAGAATACCATGGACTGCTAGAAAAACTAATGTAGAGGTGTTGAAAGAGTCAAATGCGAAACGGACATTAATCAACAATATAAGAAAAAGGCAATCTTCTTTTTTTTGTCCACTTCATGAGACAGGCAGGTTTAGAGAACATAGTCACAGCAGGCAAAATTGAAGGCAACAGAGACAGAGGGCGACAACATGAGAAAATATTAGACAGTTTGACAACCTGGCATGGCAAGGAAACAAACAATGACTTTGATACATAATACTGTGGACAGAGAGCTGTGGAGAGCCATGACCACCTATGCCAGCCGGCATGGCACCTGATGATGATGAGTTAAATAATGTTTTAGTGATTAATTTAACCAATATAATGGCACAATATAATTTGGGCCTACCCGCAGGCTCTCAGTCTCTTACAGCAGATAGCAAATTATCCTGTAATTTACTGTGAAAGCATACCATAGTGTATTTTCGATACTTAAACTATGAGCATCTCGTCATCAGGTGCTATGTTGAATGGCATAAATAATCATGGATCTCCACAACTCTCTATTTCCAGTATCTTTTATCTGGATCATTGTTAACTCTGTGCCATGCCATGGCATCAGACTTTCAAATATTTTCTCACAACTTCATGTGCTTCTAGTTCATTATAATTTGTTATTGTTACATTATTTTTTTAATTGTATTTTTTATTTCATCCTCTTAAATCTACCATAAATAATAACCAAAGTGCCAGAGGATATCTGACAAAGTGGAGAGTGCTACAGTAACACAAATAAGCAGTGATAACACTATGGATAATGTAACGTTGTTACTATTGCTTATCAAACTAATTAATAAGTAAAAACACTCCATGTAAAATATTATAAATGGAAAAATAAACCAAGGAACAAAGACTTTTTCTGCAGTATGATCCAATAGGGACCTTTGTTAAGAAACTTATAAACAAACATATTGAATAAAAAACAATTAGAATAAATTCTAAAGCTGCCATAATTATGTTTACAATTTGGTTTTAACCTTATTTTATTTGTGTGCAATATTTTTGTAGATTTCCTGTATATAGATTTCATAGATCTACATATAATTATAAATGCTGTACAGGAATGATAAGCTCATTGGTAATATAAATTCCAGAAATGAGAAGAGAAATACTGGGACAACTTTAAATGAAATAACTGACATATCTGAATATAGGTATTGCCTTCCAATAAGAACATGCAAATTATTGTGTAATTTGTTTTTTTAATAAGATCTTCTTCAGCTTTAATTTTCAAATTTCCACTGGATCTCTCTTGTAGCAGGACAATGATCCTACTAGAATTCCAGCAGGATGTGGTCCAGAGAATGAAAATGCATTCTGTCACCATTTTATTTGCGCCTACTGGCCTGACACATCCGTCATCTTCGGAAAGTAATAAGATCTAATAGCAGTACAATGGTCCTACTAAATTTCCAGCAGGGTATAGTCCAGAGAACAGAAATGCATTGTGTTATATTTCATTTTCACCAATGGCCCAACATATCCTACTTTGACGTATTGAGTATTATTTACTTGTTATCAAACATATTCACTTTAAACTCCCCTTAGATCTGTGTGTGTATATATAGTCTTAAACACAATGCAGGGACAGAGGATGCAGTCATATACTCTGCTCTGATGTATCAGTCCAGCTTAGAAAGAAGTATGGATGGGGCTTCTTTCCTAGAGTAAGAGGAAGGATCATAGCTGAACAGAGCAGAGTTTATATGACAAAAACCTCCAGCATGAGAACGGAGGTGGTCAGAGCTGTTATTGTGTCTAAGTCCATTCTTCAGAAGATTGAAAGCGGGTGCCCATGAATGGGCAGCATACATAGATATCACTGCCCTTCAAGAACTCAATGGATCTAATGTCCAGGCCATGCTGGAGTATGTGGAAATGAGTTGTTTGTTTGTTTGTTTTGCGTTCGCTCCATTGTAACCATCACGGATATCCGTGCGATTTTCACCGGGAGCGTGATTACGTTGTGCCACCGTTATGCGCCTTGTAGGCCTAGCACCTCCGATTTCGGCATGCCTTGACAATTCGGGTGGGCTACCCTTAGCCTGTGACAGCCTCTATATCTGTCTCCAGGCACGCGTAGTGGCGACTCTTCGCCCAGATGATTTTTGCTCTCGTCTGACTCGCACGAGGTGTTACACTGTCTATGAACTTGCCTCGTGTAATTGGACGTGCTGTGCCTGTGCCCATTGGGTACTGAACCGTTTCTCATCCGTGAGCCTGGTTCCTTAAGGGGAAGAACTCAACAGAGGAGTTGGACCCTGGCTCTTTCGCCCTCTTAGCCGAGGTGTCATTCACCGACATCGTGTACCCCTTGTCCAAGTTCGAGTCCCACACCACGCGTTTGAGAGCAAGGCGTTCTCGAGCTGAGCGTCCTTGTCCCAATAGCGCTTGAGCCCATCAGGTACTGAACCCTTTCTCTCTTCAAGTGTATTTCCGGTGTAGGAAAGCCTGACAGTAGAGTTGGGCCTGGGCTAAATCGTTGTCCCTTTTGTGCCTGAGCCCATCGGGTACGGAACCCTTTCTCTCTGTAAGTGTACATCCGTTATAGGAAACCTTGACAGTAGATTTGGGCCAGGACTACCATTGTTGTCCCTTTCTTGCCTAAGCCCATCGGGTACAGAACCCTTTCTCTTCGCGAGCATATTTCCGGTTTATGAAGGCTCGACATAAGAGTTGGGTTAGGTCTTCTTGCTTTACCAAACGCCAATGGATGGGTCTGGGTCTCTGACTGTAAAGAACACAGGTAACTAGAAGCTCGTCTCGAGCTGACGGAGCTTGTAGTTCCCCTTTCCTAGGGACTTTTCATTTTCTATTTGCAGTTCGCGCTGCCCTCTAGCGCTGTTCTGCCATTTCATTGTTTCATTGTACTCGGTATGAAATCTATTTGTCTCTCGCCATGTATCTACCTTTACATGCATTTTACATTGGCCGCCCCTCCAATGTTCGGACTGGACTGACTTGCTTCACTGTATGTCGACAGTGTCGCTATATGTGGTGATGCTGGTGGTGTCCAAGATATTGTCTGTCTCTTGTGCAGTCAAATCTCTTTCCATCAGCTACCTCCACATTCTCGGACACGATCCACAAATGATTTGGCTAGAATCAGCTCGAGCTGCTGTATTTCTGTTTCCAGGGTGCACCGCATGGAGGTACATTTGGGATCTTGGTTATCTGCTAACCCTGGGCCTGCTTAGAGCAATGCATTTCCTTTGCACCCCTGGAAATGAGTGAACTGACACGTTGGCAGAAGCACCTGTAGTGGGCACTTCGAATATGGACAAAGGTGAGATCTTGAAAGGAATACTGGATGGCCTCTTGGAGAATGAAAATTCACTGGACGAATTAGTAGTACAACGACTGAAAGAATTTGAGATCCAGCATGAGACAAGCTGAGGAGTATGAGACAGGTTGAAATAGGCACATGAAGAATCAGCATGCAACAGGAATGATAAGCATACATACTCTTCACCATTTGCAAAAATAGACTGAGAACTTGTGGGTCTGCCCGAAGTGCAATGATGTCGGTTAATTAAATACCTTTCTTGTGAGAGGAAAAAATATATGCTAGTTACTTCAGTTCCTTGTGCAATAAGTCATTGTTGGAGGACCTGCTCCTGATATAGATCATTAGGTTGTTATATGTTGTAGCCATCTTCATAATGGTGTAAGCCATAAAGTCGTGTTGCTGTTGCTAACACTATTCCACTCTACCCATCTCTGTCCCTGATCTTTATTCTCCAATCTCTTATATAGTTCAGATAGGTTTTCCACTATGTTGTCCTCTATTTTCTTCTTGATCTTCTTCCTTGTTTTCTATTTGCCTGGCATAATGGCTGTTATTTAAGGTAATGTGTTCAATCCCAGAGAGTGGTGTCATATTTAGATGTGAATTTTTTCAGAGATTCTCGTGAAGTATCACTTGAGGCTACAGAGTTATGTACTATGAATCATAATATTGGCAGGCAACATGCCGCTTCATTGACAGAGGCGAAATACATATAAGAAAAACTGAGTAGAGTGAAGTAAATTCTCTACACTTTTTAAAAACTTTATTTGCATAAATCTGTTTTATCATTCAGGTATCTTCCATTCTTTCTACATGTCCGAAATATTTAAGTTAGTCTGTTCACTTTCAATATTGCCCTCATGGATGGTAGTTTATATAAACCACCTATCTCTATCACTGATCTTTGTTCTCTCTGTTTTTATATATGCTTGAATGTTCATCTTTCACAAGTCCAATTAGGTAAGGTAAAGGTAGGACCCATGGCAGCAACCTGCCATCAGAGATGAAGATAACTCTACTAAGTCACATCAACTATTAGGTGGGGGTGACCAGTTCCCTTCCTTGCTGTCTTTACCTCCCCTAATTCATGCGTCAGGTACCCATTTACAGCTGGTTGACTGGAGGAGCGGTTGTTTGGGCAAGAAATAGCAAAACAAATTTTGTGTGTCCGGGTATGGTTTTGAACCAGGCACGCTGTATCCCAGTGATAATTAGCAAGCTCAATATCAACTAAGTTGCCGCATTCCTCAAGTCCATTTATTAATTCTTAATATTTTGTTCGCAAATAAAACAAGTATGTTGTCACAGTATTTTTTTGTATTATTTTTGGCCTTGATGTTTTAATCAAACCTCATGATCAACTTTACTTACCAATCTCTCCAAAAGAAATGCTATAATTAGTAATGTTGTTTCAATATTTCTCTCATACAACAAATGAACATGGATTTAGTGTATCCAATTATATCTGTAGATATAATATCCTTATTAACCTCCATATCAAGTATAAATGTAGCATCTTCTGGAAACTGTTTCTTGTACTGAACATTATATAACAGTATTGAAAATGTTATGAACATTCTGACTTTGTTGCTAGCTTTTTTTTTAAGATGTTGAGTGGAAATCATTCATGTTTCTGTTTTCAATTTGCCATAGGCCTATGAGTTGAAATAATTTATGTTTCTCTGTTCACAATGTGCTGTATGAGTGGAGATTAGTCCTGACCCTCCAACCCTTTACCAAACTAAAGTCATATCTGAAACCTGGTTACAATGTTTGTGCACAGCCGCTGCACTCATCTGTGTAAGAATTGAGAGATAATGAACGAAAGATCTCAGCTCAAATGGTTATTGTGTGTAGTAACATAATGAATTGTCCTTCTTCTGCGTTCGCTCTCATATAACCACAACGAATATATCGTACGATTTCCGCCGGGGAGCGTGAAGTACATTGTGTTGCAAGTTCTACAGTAGAACTGTGATTATTTGCACCTCGGTTGGCCACTTGTGGTCTGGACATCCGAGATACAGCACATCCGTTTTCGTCATGCCTTTAATTCGGGTAGGCTTCCCTAGTCCGTGACAGCCTGTCCATCTGTTGCCGGGCACGCTGGTGTGTAGTGCCTCTTCGCCAAGACGCTTGTCGAGCATGTCTATCTCGCACGAGGTGTTCCGCCGTCTATGAACTTAACCTCGTGTAATTGGACGTACTGTGCCTGTGTCCATCGGGTACAGAACCGTTTCTCATCCGCGAGCCTGGTTCCATATGAGGAAGAACTCTCCAGAAGAGTTGGACCCTGGCTCTTTCGCCTTCTTACCCGAGGTGTCGTTCACAGACATCGTGAACCCCTCGCCCAAGTTCGAGTCTCACACCACGCGTTTGAGAGCAAGACGTTCGAGCTGAGCGACCTTGTCCCAATAGCGCCTGAGCTCATCGGGTACTGAACCTTTTCTCTCTGCAAGTGTATTTCCGGTATAGGAAAACCTGACAGTAGAGTTGGGCCAGGGCTAAAATCGTAGTCCCTTTTGTGCCTGAGCCAATCGGGTACGGAACCCTTTCTCTCTGCAAGTGTATTTTCGGTATAGGAAAGCTTGACAGTAGAGTTGGATCAGGACTGTCATCTTTGTTCCTTTTTTTTCTCCTGAGCCTATCGGATATGGAACCCTTTCTCTTCGCGAGCATGTTTCCGGTATAGGAAGACTCGACATTAGAGTTAGGCCAGTTCCTTTTGCTTTGCTAGACGCCCATTATTGGGTATGGATCTCTGCCTATAAGGAAAACAGGTAACTAGAAGCTCGTCTCGAGCTAACAGAGCTTGTAGTTCCCACTTCCGTAAACGTTTTAATTTCTATTTGCAGTTGGCGCTGCCCTCTAGCACTGTTCTGCCCTTTCATTTTTTTTATTGTTCTCAGTATGAAATCTATTTGTCTCTAGCCATGCATCCACCTTTCAATGCCTTTTTCATTGGCCGCCCCTCCAATGTTCAGACTGGACTAACTAGCTTCACTGTATGTCAACAGTGTCGCTGTATGTGGTGATGCTGGTGGTGTCGAAGATATGTTCTGTCTCTTATGCAGTCAAATCTCTTTCCATCTGCTATCTCCACACTCTCGGACACGATCCCCAAATGATTTTGCCAGAATCAGCTCGAGCTGCTGTATTTCTGTTTCCAGTGTGCACCGCGCGGAGGTTCATTTGAGTTCTTGGTTATCTGCTAACCATGGGTCCGCCGAGAGCAATGCGTTCCCTTTGCACCCCTGAATTGTCCTAATATTCCCTGGGAAGTCGAAAGTATTTATTGTAACCACACACAAAATTTTCTCAGATGATGGAGATATGCACTCACTGTGAACATGGAGAGATGATTACATGCCTTCGAATACAAATGATACAGATGAATTTTACAAATCTCCTATAGAAAGCATGACAAATGTGTACGTAAGAAATAAAATAGATGTAGACAGGTTCACAAGAACCATTGCTTTCAATATATTTTAATGATGAAAATTTGCTGGCGCATGCATGGCCGGCCCTAACAATTGCGGGCCCAATGCGAAACGGATTGAGCGGGGCCCAGTCTGGGTAGGGAAGAGGATAATAAAATAAATTCTAATATGAATTTATGGGCCCATGAAGTGCGGGGCCCACTGCGCTCGCATAGGTTGCAATAGCCTAAGACCGGCCCTGGGCGCATGTATGTCTACATAATTCCTTGTCAAAAACAATACTGCAGGAAACGGATGAAGGTGGAAGAAACAGAAAGGGACAAATAATTGCATGGACACACAACCTCAAGGACTAGACAGGACACGAAATTTCCTCACTAGTCTGCATCATTGAAGGCAGAAATTGCTGGTGAATTTTTTTGTCTTGATGCATCCAATGTGTTGATGCATCAAACGATCTGGACGAGTACGAGTTTATATAGAGCCTATAGATAGATAAATAGAAAAGAGCTATAAACATTAAATGTACACATTTCAAATATGGGCTGATCTGATATACATACATAATTGCACAATATTCGAACAATTGATACAACCCCACAGAATCGTTATAATAGCAGTCCTCAACAACTTGTGTTACAAACTGCCATTTATAATAAATTCCTCATTGTGGAACAAGAAACTGTTATGAATATTCACAAAGGTTTGTATAGTGTCTATGGCAAGTCTGTATATTGGGGGGGGGGGGGTTGAGCACTTCCTCCCCCTGAAATCAGAACACAACTATTAGTAGTAGGTGAATCTAACTAAGAAAGGTTGGTCAGCAGTATAAGACCTCTGTACAGAATGAATTAGGACTTCATTTGTTACATTTTTTTAATTATTGTCGTGTTTTTCATAGGTCACTATTTATATACTTGGAGTCACATGCCAAAAAATAGTCAAGGCAAACCAACAAATGCATGAAATTATCAAAATTGGCCTTTCAGGTCATGTTTAAATTTTCTCCACGCATGTCTTTATACTGTAGAACGATCATGGTTAAAGGACCCCCCCTCCTTCCTCCCTCTAGCATGTTTCCGCAAATAGGTCACCAACTTTCTCATGAAAAAGAGGAAAACACATAGGCCTACAAAGATGTGAGAATGAGGTTTGGTTGTTTTTTTTTCAAGGTTAATAAAACATAACTGACAAGATGTGTCTGCTGCTGGCCTGGTCTATATATCTATAGAAGATATGCAGTCCATAAGACATTTAATATAAGCTGTCAGTAATTTTAAGCTTCAGCAAATGAAAACCTTGTATCTGTCGACTTCCAGAAAAGTCATTCTGTTTTTATCAAGAAAATCCCTAAATTATATATTTTACCCACAAATTCTGCACATATGCCTATTCTGCATGAAAAGTAGATCATTAAAACGAAATACTGGATGTCAATATATGCATATACAACAAAACCAGATAATCATCATCATCGGGTAGCATATCATGGACAGGATGTAGCAGTCATTGCAGCCTTTCGAAACCCCTGCTGGTCTTTAACTAATCTTCCTGCTACTTTGAGTGTTATGTTCAAGTGTCTTTGATATCTTGTGTCCATCTTATTCGTGGCCTACCTCTTTTTCATTGCCCTGGCATGAACCATTCCATTATAGTCTTTTCTAGGCTGTCATTTCCTCTGATGACGAAAATAAAATAATTTTGTTTAGCGTTTTCTTTCCTACTGGCGATATTTTTGGTACATGATATTTTATTTCAAATGCTGCAATTTTTTGTTTCTCACAATATTGGTGATTGTCCAAGATTCACATCCACATGTGGAAGTGTCCTGTTCGAAATGAAGCTGATTTCACTATTGTCTATTGTCTTTCCCCGTGTGGTTTGTGATCCACTCTTGCCATTAAGCGTAGGGGTGATTGGAGCTCGAGCTTGCGTTCTATCGTCAGATGTGTGGCCTCGGCTGTGCTATGGCCGTGTCTGTACAGGATGTCCCTGACGTTTTCAATCCTTCTTTTCCGTGGTCTTCCTCTGGCTTTGTACCTTGATCTCATTTGGATATATGCTTGTACGGGCAACTTTTCGTGATACATTCTCATAATGTGGCCAAACCACTTGATCTGTTCTCTCTCTATGTAATCAAGATATTATACCTATTCTTTCCCTGATATATTCATTTCGCAATCTATCAAGCCTGCTGACCCCGGCAGCTTTCCTCAATCATTTCATCTCACGTGTCACTATCTTTCTGTAATGTGAAGATGAGAGAGACCAGGTTTGGCACTGGTAACACAGTGTTGGTAGGAATATACTGTAGATCATTTGTCTCTTAACTTCCATCTCGATCTTGGGGTGAAGAAGAAGTGGTGACAGTTGGTATGTTACTGCATTTGCCTTTTGACATCTCATCTCTATTTCTCTATCGAGGCTTACATTTTCTGTAAAATGATTTCACTTTACTAATAAACCTTTTATTTTGGTTCATCTCAACATCTAAAAGAAGGTAAATCAACTGCGTACTGGGACCGTCAGTCAACGTGTAATGGCCACTACACTCAAGGAGAGATCTGAGCACCTATGGACTTGTCCGGTGTGCAGTGACGATGATCCAACGACCAACTAACATCTAAAAGATGGTTACTCCTGTGGTTTACCCAGCTATCAGGGAGTACGGTACCAACGATCATGTTCTGGGAAGATGGAGGAAATAGTCTTCGCTACTGAGAAAGTTTGGTAAACTCCGCTAGTCAGGCAACTTCTGGTCAAACACTAAGCTGAGCAGTTAGGGAAACTGTTATGACGCTAGTGTATAATTGATACTATATTCATCTAAAAGATGGTGGAAATTCTCATCCCAAACAAAAAACAAACATAACATTCAGTTAGATTGACAAAAAGAATTATATATATATATATATATATATATTATATATATATATATATATATATATATATATAATATATATATATATATATATATATCCGGAAAATATACGCCCAGCGTAGTGAAAACTAATTTTTGTGTGTGCAGGGGTGTGTTTAAAATATATAGCCAGTACTTGGTAGAACGTACCTGGCAACATTTGTCATCCTGTTTCGATCTCTAAAGAGAAGTGATATAGACACAATCAAACTACACACGGAAGATAAAAAACATGATTGGTATGTGTTGTGTTTGATTTAATGTTATCTGTCTTTCTCATTTTAGTCACGACAATAATACTTCCGCTCTTCTTACATGTCAAGTTCTGCATCGGCTTTATCTCGAACTATTGATTTTGACTTGTGCTAGTTCATTTCATTGTTGTATTCGAGACTTTTGATCGTTCATTTAGAAGCGGTAACAGTCACTGAGGAAGTGGTAGCAGTCGTCGTACAAAAGTACAACTTGCTTACTTGTTATTGTTTCCTTGAGATCAATACTTTTTTGGAGCCTATATAAGACAACATATTATGTGTAGAAAAGTGAAACTGCCGTAACATTAGAAATGATTATTTTAAAATTTTGTTAATGGTGAAAGAACATATAATAAGTAAGAAAATGCATTGTATATTTTATATAAATTAAAATGGTATTGTTTTTTTTAAGCATACGTCGTCTGTAGATAAATAAGTGTTCCTAAAATTACTTTTAGAAAATGATATTTTGCATTAAAACGTAGAAAAAAATAGCAAAACCCTACTTATGATGATGAAATCATCCCTTGACTGTGATCAGGTGGCTTTTGACAGAACATAACCTTTCTTACAAAAGCACAGGTTCTTCTCAGTTGTGTAACTGAGTTGACATCAAGAATCAATAAGGTCTCAAAGGCATGGATGAGTAAGGAGAATTCTATAGATGCATGTTCAGTCTCTGAAGGGAGAGGCATTCCAGTATCCTAGGATTACCACATCCTACCAGGAGCACAGCACACACTTCAGGATCAACTAACTCATCATTCTTCTCGTAGATTTGTTGATCCATCCACAGGATGGCACACCTAACATTCACCATCACCTAGGTGTCTGCCACAAATGAATGAACGTGCAATGTCTGCTAGCCTGCATCCCTTCATTATCTATGAGGATCATGGGGAGACAAGATGTAATAATAATTTGTTATCGTGTGAAAGTCCTCTAATTTTCCTTCGTCGCCTCTTACAACATGCCTGGAGAAAAGATAGTGGCCCTATTCTTCGCACCCTGAACAAGATATCCAGGCTCAAGTTGCCATAAGAGCGCTTACTCCAATCTACTCAGCTATAAATGAAAACGACTGTTTTAGTTAGTGAAAGGAGGAAATAACCAGCTCATGTCCAAATGATAATGCCTTGTACTCAAAAGTCTAGTTCTTAAACTTGGTTAGTGGACATCTGTGGCTATGGTGACACAGATATTATGCAAAGATAGCAGCAAAAAAAAATAAAGCAACTGTGACTGATTAGCTTTGAGCTTAGTGACCAGTGTGTAAGTACAAAAACCAATTCTATCATACTATACTGGCGTACTATACTAGCAATATGGTTGCAGATGTCCTCCATTTAGTGAAAGTGTTAAGAAAACTGAACATATTAGTTACCAACCTCAAAGTTAGATGTATCTGGCCATTGGCGCAAATAAAACGGCAACTGAAGTTAACAAAAAAATTATGTTTCCCCTTTGCAAAGTAGCATCTATGCTCCTGATATAATATATAATAGTATGCCATGTTCAAATCTTTTCTTTTTCATTTAGGTTTAATGAAAGGTAAGCTGTAAGATTATACAGGGTGTCTATAAAGTTGCTGTCACTCATTTACATAGCTGGTGACACTATATTAGGAGTTGTGGGTATTTAGTCCAGATCTGTGTGATGTTATTAATGCATTATTTATTTTTAAAAACACTACTGCTCATGTCAATTGCTTATTGTGTTAAGTGGCTCGCATCACAAGTGTTAAGTTATTGCTTGGTCCGTTAATAAAAGTTAACTCTGCTGCTAACAGCAATCTCCTGAGTTCCGCTATACACTGGATCATTGAAATACACAACTGTCAATGATGTCATATTGAGCACATATATTTCATTTCAAATTCAGTGCGCAGCAACTTTATACACACCATATGTTACTTGCATTAGAGCATTTTATTTTGGTGCCTATTATTTTTTTGTCCTCATTTTGTTTGTCCTTTTTTTGGTTTATCAATACAAAGCATGAGGTTACTATTTCAACATTTTCCACAAAACAGTTTACATTAAGACTGCAACAAAGCATTTTCATTGATCAGTAGTGGTTTGTACCACACTATTATTAGACAATAATATGAAGTTTTGCATCACTTATGTCATTTATATATTGTTCTCCATATACCATTGTTAATGCTTGAGAATATGACATGTAGTTAATGCTATGAAAGGTAAAATGTACACACACAAAAGTGTTATATATAAACTAGAACTAAAAGAGTATTTTATAGATTTATTTTATATATTAAAAGAACACATTATCCTGTAATTTTTACGGTCACCAAGATATAACGTGTTTAATTTATTCATAACAATAATTAATTTAATTCAATGCAATTTAAATTGAATTAAAAAATTAAGGAAAAAAAAGAAATAACAGACGCATGTAGAAATCAAATTTGGATTACCAACGCTTTACAAAATTACGAAGTCTGATTGTCTACCACCAGACTGCAGACCTCCGATACCTAAATGACGTGAAATTGTGTACTTATGTATGTTGTGTAATTCTCTACGCAAGAGATTCTTTGAATGAAATTTAAATTTTCTGGTGTTCCTTTGAAACGGATGTGAAATATTCTATTTTATGATTTTCCCATTACCAAACGAAATAGCAGAAATGAAAGTAGGCATCATATTTCATATGGAAATGCATCATCAAAATTAATTGAAGCGCAGCGAAACCCGATATTTATTAAATAATCTGTGAGCCGTAATGGACAAATATTGACATTTTGCTAACTGTGTGCCTCGATCAGAGTGTCAAAGGTCAACCAATTTCTAGCCAGGCACATGGGCATTCATTTGAAATTCTGCTAGTGCCATTAACATCTTCATAGAATTTTCTATAAATTTGGCAATTTTTATTTCTCTGTGTTTCAAAATGGAGGAACGTATACAACATAAGAAAACAAAGAGCTACTGAGCTTATCCATTTATATATATATATATATATATATATATATATATATATATATATATATATATATATATATATATATATATATATATATATATATATATATACACACACACAAGGACGCTTCAAGTGTAGACCTTAAAACTGTAATAGCAATTAGAATAACTATCGCGTCGTCTTGTAACCTGTCAATATTGTTAATAAGGATGTCAAGAGGGTCTTGCATATGCCAATATGGTGCATCCTCCTGTTGTACGTGTCCTCCAAATCAATTAGCATTACACATCTCCACATGTGCATGGAAAACTTCATAAACATTTTGAGCAAAGACAACTAAATTACATCATGTCATTCTGTTTGAACTGTGTCTACAAAGTGTAGGTGGAAGAATATGCAACTGTTCCATCCAGCATATAATTTTTTTTGCAATTATCTTTTCCAGCAAATTACCTATTATTTTTTTTTGCATTGTGATTATTCTATATCCCTGCAACTTAGATGCTCTGGTAATTGACCGAGCTATAAATATACTTAAATCTAAATTACACCATCAAGACCATCCTCCGTGTCATTAAAATGGGGCTTAATTATGCCACTACTTGCTGAAGAACTAAACCTGGCCAGACCCACCCACATCCAAGTAATGCCACTGTGTGCTCTAGCAAATTAATTCTAATTCAATTTGAATCAAGTTATCCCTGTTGTGACAAGAGACAGCTGCCATTGTAGAGAGCCAGAAAGATAATACTGCTCATCATGGTAGTGGCGTTACAGTGGATGTAATGTGATGTGAGGGAAAAAATTGAAAAAGATCTTGCCCCTGGGCCTTGTTTGGCCGAAAGGGGAGAAAAGAATGGGAACACCATTACCTGCTTTGCATGTCGTATGATGTAACTTTGGTGGTGAAGTTGGCTGTCCCATGCCATGAGGGGTAAAACTGACCCACAAGCTGAAGTTGGATGTGTCAGGCCAAAAGTAGCCAAGTTGTAAACCATGAAACAACACATTCTGCTCTTCAGACTACATCCTTTTAATCTGCAGGAATTTGAGAATGAATGCATAAGGAAAAAAGTGGTTTCACAAAAATACCGAAGCACGTGATGTGACTTGGTCATACAGAATGTAGCACAGATGCAGAATCCATGAAAGCATTCTGCAAAATTATGCACCTCTGAGTAGCGGAGATTATGCAAGGGGGTACACTGCTTCTGCCTCCACCAACCCAGATTCTATCATCTACGTATTCCTGGATAACTAAATGCCAAGGGGCATGAGATCTAAGTCTTGTAGCTTCTTTGGGATTAAAAGGTCACAACAAAGAACCCAGACATTTGACACCTGTTAGAAAGAGTGCAGTATTACCTTTTTCAAATGGTCTTCCTGCATCAAGCTAGACTAGAAATTCCACCATATCCATCTTTTTTACTTCATTCTCAAACTCTCACTGGATATCTCTCTTGTAACCTGACAATGGTCCTGCTAGATTTCCAGCAGGATGTAGTTCAGAGAATGGAAATGCGTTGTATTGCCGTTTTATTTGTGCCAATGACCCAACACATCTGTCTTCTGCAGGGCTTGTTTCTTTAAGTATCCATGAATTATGAGCAATAGAGCTCGTATCGTTTTTGCAATGGGGGAGTTTCTTCAGAGTTTTATTTCATACCCAAAGACTCCATCAGTTGGCAGTGTGCTCTGCTTTAATGTGAAGTTTCCTCCCAAGATTGAGTAAAAACATAATTGTATAGCAGTGGGAAAAATACATCCTGTGAGTTACATTTTTTTGGCCCACCTGGCTGACTTAAAAGTATCACATGCCATGGCCCCCTCGAACTTAGAAAACACTTCTTGGAACTCCAAGGGATATTTTGATATTTTAAAAAAGCTTGACCCCATCCTAAATGTAAAAAGGTTATTCCTGCCCATGTATTGTTGGGATCCAAATGGAGAGCAAAGAATAGCAAACACTGTTCCATCCCATATATGGTCAAAGTGATTTAGAAGCCATGCTGAAGTTGGATGTGTCAGACAGAGAGACACAGATATAAAAGAAAATCTGTTGTTGAGATTTAATCTTGCTTATCTGCAGGGGTTTGAGAATGAATGCAGAAGAAGAACATGTTTAAATAGCCCACTGACCTAAAATGATTTGCCCACCTCTGGTATAGATGAAGTGGAGCTTCCATGGGGGAAAAGCCTCACCATATAGACATTCCATCTAATGGGGGTTTACGGCTGTGTGGAGGTTAGTTTGATAAGTAACTAGTAAGACCTTAGATGACTCCCCACTTGTCAAATGTGAGATGAGTACAGCTGAATACATGTGTTGGACCATTGATACAAATAAAACAGCAACACAAACATTTCTATTTTCTGGACTAGTAGGATCATTGTCCAGCGGGAGTTTGAGAATGAATGATGAAGAAGAACATGAAATAGAATGAGTAATTTAAGGCTGGCATCTAAAGTATTTCATACATTCACCCATATGTTTACCTGAGCAAAGCATAGAATGTGATATGCCAGGATAATCTGGAGGATTTTTAAGAGTTAGCACAATACAGGAGGAGCGCGGTAGCCTAGTGGATAGTGAGCTTTCTCGCTATCATCTGGTTACAGCGTGCCAGGTTCGAAACCACGTCCGGACATTAAAAAAAATCCGGGATGTGATTTCTCACTTGACACGACCACTCCTCCAGTCGACTCAGCTGTAAATGAGTACCTGACGCATATGTTAGGGAAGGTAAAAAAAACAGCAAGGAAGGGAACTGGCCACCCCACCTAATAGTTGCTGCGGCTTAGTACATGAAGAGTTATCTTCATCCCCGACGGCTTATGCCATGTGACCTACCTTTACCTTTAGCACAATACAGGAAATTAAAATGTTGACAAAAAACATTTTTTTAAAACACTGAACACACATTTTATACAAACCTTTTTTATGACTCCATACTTTCTTAGCATATGCAACCATATAGAATCAATAGAGAAAAAAGTGTATTTTACTTATTTTCAACATTTCATGATATTTTTTAGATGATTACTCATTATGTAGATTTTTAGTTGCTTACTATTTTTCTAGTAATAATTCCAGTTCATATGTTCTTGTTATGGAATGTATTTCTTGTAGCTTGAATAATTTTTTTCCCCATTATTTATCCATTTATGGTATTTTTTAAATACTGGACTTCATTTCCTCTTTAATCTCTACTTATTGTGTTAGTTTAAGCAAATTTGCAGTTCAAGTTTTTTTGCCCAGTACATTGTTTTTCACCATATAATTTTCGGTACTTGGTATGCGTTCCTTCTGTTATCCTTATTCTCTTAAGCAGACTGCAGTTTTTCTATCAATATACACCCAGTCTGATATTGGTTATGTACAGAAAGATTTCTTTAAGATCATTGAGGGTTCCGCACATTTTGTTTTGCAGAGATGATCCTGTGGACCAGACTGTTGTTTCGTGAACAGCAAAGCTGGAACAGTCATATTTTTTAAATTCCTGCTGTTTATTTTGTGGCTGCTCTCTTGAACAACATTTTGGCTGCATGGTGCATAAATTGAATTGTGCATCGTAAATGTCCTGTTTTAAGCTCTGTTACTTAGGTTGGAATGTTCCAACTTCAATGGTAGGGTGGTATCTTGCGATACCATATGAAAGCTGGTGGTCAGGAGACCTCCTGCAGATTTTCTTTACTATGTACAATGCAAAGAACATGTAACATCAAAGTTTTGTGGTATTGCCATCTTGGTGCAACTGGAGGTCTCTTCAAAGCAAGTTCCATGCCTAGGAGATGGTGCTTAATTATACTACAAGTGACTGAAAAAAACTAAGCGTGATCCTCTAGAGAGTAGGTACTGGCTTTCCTCTCCCTTGTCACTTCTATTTCTATCATTCTCTGCACATGAACATTGTCTTTTTCAGCCACCTTTTCATCACTTTGTAGTGTACCCATATTCACCCTGATTAACTCCACTCTGTCTCTTCTTATCACTGACACATAACTTCATCACTTTGACCAATAGTATGGGACTTCCTTAGTTGAGTGCAGAATCAATGGAATGAAGATTTGAATATTGCATGTTTAAGACATGTATCAATGCAATTTGGTTTCTTTTTTTAATCAATTATTATTATTTTGGCATTCTTCTGCATTCACTCTCAATCATCATGAATTTCATGTGATTTCTGCCAGGAAGCATGAAGTATGTTATGCTGTCGTTCAATTTGCACTATGTAGGCCTAGCACATCTGATTTCATCATGCTTTTAATTTAGGTGAGCTTCCCTTGCCTTTATCAGCCTTCCTGTCTGTTACTAGGCAACTGATGTGTATCAACTCTACATCATGACAGTTTATCACCCACTGTGCCCTTGGACTTTACAGACCAAAATATGTGTCTGGCTGGCAGTCTCAAAGGAGGCGGTATGCAGGGATTTAGACTTGAGTCGAATCCACATATCTCGCACGAGATGTTCCGCTGCCAGTGAACTTGTCTCATGTAATTATATGCATTGTCCCTGTTCCCTTAGGTACTGAACCTTTTCTGATATGTGAGCATGGTTCCAGTATAGGAAACACTTAACAGTAAAGTTAGACTCAAATTTGTTAGCCCTTTTAGACAGTTTCATTCATCAATATTGTGAACACCTCATCCAAGTCTGAGCCTCACATATATAGAGGAGTACCAGGGGACATTTGCTGCTGTTTCTTTTCCACGAGACATTCTTCTTGGGGGTAACTAGAAGCTTGTTCTTGAGCTGAACATTGCTTTAGTTACGATTTCCAGAGTTTTTCCTCCATTCTATTTGAACATGGTGCTATCCTCTAGCAATTGATTCTACAATTAGTACACCCTAACACTTTTTAATTTTATCTCTCATCATAACCCAAACCACTTATTCTAATAGTAGCTTTGCCTAATCCTAACCCAAAACCCTAACCTCAAAAATATGCCCAAAAAAACAACCCCACCATTAAATAGTCCACAAACCGAAATATCTGTTAGAATTGACATTCATTGTTAAGATACCTGTACATTACAGAAAATCTCACTTACATTTTATTATATGGCTTATATTGTAGAACTTTTCCAAAAATGACTTTATATTGTTTGCTTCCTCAGTAATCAGAGCTAGTAGGATCCATATTTTAAATGTATATAGATACTTGCATAGGATTCTAATTGTAAGAGAAAGCTGCATTAGTTTTATAATAACGCATATTCACTTGTTAGGCATAGTTGGTAGGAAATGGAGATTTTCTGAATCTATTATGTAAAAAAATTTTTTTCAAAATAGTGCTACATCATCATTACAAATACTACAGCTATATAACCTTTGAAAATTGAAATTCAACGATATCTTATGCATGTCTGTATGTCAATACTGAAAAAAGTTAGAAATTGATTTCAAATTAATTTGACATAGAAATAATTTACATAAAATATATAAGAAAATATAAATTACACTTGTGATCACATAATAGTGCAGAATTTGATAATTTCTGAATTATCTTAGTTATTTTCAATAGTGCAACACTTAAACTATACATTTTTGTTCGGAAAGAGATCAGAAGCACGCACAACTAATTAATATTCAAAAAGTGGCAGCTCATTAGCATATTTTAAACAAATTATATAGCTATTAAATATAATAGAATACCACATAAAGTATAGATTTTTGCAAGATGCATGTATTGATTACATTGTACAAATGTTCAGATGAAATTAAGGCCAATTAATATTCAAAATGGCGACTAATTTTCATAATTAATATTGAATAGTCAAATTATTAAATATTTCAGTTATTTAGCATAAAATATGCTACGAACTATATATTTTAGTGTTGAGAAAGTTAAGATTAATATTGTTGATCACATTGTGCTAGTTTTCAGATGAAATTGAGGCTAATTAATATTCAAAATGGCTAATTTGCATAATTAAAATTGATTTTAATATGTGATTGTTAAATATCTTAGTTATTTATGATAAAATGTTTTTGTGCTTCAAATATCACAAAACTTTCATGGATTATATGTATAGTGGTGTGTTTAGTTTTGTGAGCAGCTTATTTTGGGGGAATATTATTGACTGTGTTTCGACTGGTAAGTAGAGATTTTATATCTGCTGTATTATTCGCGTACGCACACCCCCCCCACCCCACCTAAATCCCATTAGATGTATAATTATTGGTAGCATGATTGTGCAGCCATGACCTAGGAATAATAGTTGAGTAATTAGTGAAAAGAATTAGTAACAAGAATAGGGCCTCTTGTGATTATGAGCTTAATTTCCAAGTCCTTTCTTGTATCAATTGAAGCCTGAAAAACACTTTGCCCAACTGCTAGATCATTGCATATTTTCTTCAAAGCACATATTCTAATTGTATTCCTCTTCATGGTCTGATTTATCCTCTTAACTGAATATGTTACTTTGATATCCTGATTCACTTTCCTTAGTCACAGAGTCTTAAAGTTCCTTGATGAAGACTCAACACTTCATCATATACACAATTGTGTTTCTTGGTATCCCATCAACTCAAATTTTGTGCCAAAGTTTATGGTTACAGCTTATACAATATAATTGCCAGTGATTCAAGAATACCTTCATTGTCCATACCATTAACGATCAAGAAAAGTTAATCATTACAATACTTATAGAAGACTGAACTTAAATTATTATTTCAAGCCGTGTTTAATGGTTCTTACAAAGAACTACCCGGTAAGTCATTAGTGAGTACTATAATTACAAGAGAAGTTCATTCAGTTCCTGATGTTTACACTCTGTATGGTCTTTATCATTTGTTTTTGTAGATCTATTATATTTGATTAAAAATATGAGTGACAAGCCACACAACCAGTACAAAATTTAACTCTTGTTCTTCATCACTTTCACATTCTTTATATAAAACTGGTATACCATCAAGTAATTGACCTTTTGCCTTATATGCCTTTAGGGCCTCCCATAACATTTCTCTGTTGACTGTCAGATAAGTTTTTTTTTCTATAATTGCTATGTTCATTTCCTAATGATGTTCTATTCTTTTTCTGCTTTCATTTTTAAACTCCTGCTGCTTATCCTGGAGAAAGGAATCTGTGCCTTCCAGCTTGACACATCTAATTTCAGCATTGCGAATGAGAGTCACTATGGGATGAGACCTCCAAATCCACCCCCAAGTTTTTTTAGTCATCTCCTGCAACCACACATGCACCCACAGAGATATACATATTCTATAAATACAGGCATGTTTTAATGTTCAATTGAATTATCAGTATTGGCATATTATTTAATGGAGAAAACATATCATCTTCCAGAATGAATACGCACAGTAATATACAGCAGAGCAGCGAATTTGATAATCCTCTAAGTGAGGCAACTAGCCTGATGAGTAATCATTTCATTGAAGGTCCTAGAGATGAGGGTGTAAGGCCTAGATATGGGTCAATGCAGAACTCAGGATCTGAAGATGTATCTGCTGTTCCAGAGGTATTTAGAATGTCCTGGATATTTTTATTTCTAGAACTTATAAAATCCATCAATTTAGTAGTTCTTCTTCTACAATCAATTAATATAATACATCTAGTCCAATATTAGTCATGTATAAAGTGGTTATTCTAGTCCAATATTAGTCATGTATAAAGTGGTTATTTTAGTCCAATATTAGTCATATATAAAGTGGTTATTTTAGTCCAATATTAGTCATGTATAAATTGGTTATTTTAGGTCATTGCAGATTCCCAGAAATTTGTTTTGCAGCAATTCACCTGTGGGTCAGATTGGTGTTCTGTGAACAATCCTGTTAGTATGTGCTCTGATGTCTGTGTTGTTGCGTGCTCACAGGCTTCCTGGCACCAATTTGGTGCAAGTCTCAATGGCAGTGTTCCATTCTCAGTCAAAATACTATAAAGTGCTCATTTCTGTTCAATTTGTTGCTGTTGCCTTGCTCAGGTCTGTAGTTTTTATTTAAATCTCTCCACAGAAGTCACATAGATTACTTTAGCGCAGCTTTTACTTCCCTGAAACTGTGAACCCAATCATCAGTGGGGCAAGATTTTTATGCCTAAATATAACTGACACTAGGATACTCTATGCTATTGAAATATATACAAACAAGAGTTACTCATTTTGGGTTAATGTCATGCAGAAGTCACAACTAAAAAGGGCACCAATATATAAGGCATGTTGCAGCCTTTACAAATGATGGTGTAAATAAAGTTGCAGCTTTGAGAGAGATTTTATACCATTAAAAGCTTAGCCAGCTTCAGAAGTGGGTACCTGAATAAATGTTAAAAAAAGTAAAGACACTTGGCACATTACCTTTACATACCATTATTTGATAAACATTGTATTTTCCATGTGCCATCAAATGTTTCAAATATGGTCTTTACTTGCCTTTGAATTACATTTCCAGAACTGTATTATTAATAATATAACCTGGACCCTTTTTAACTCTGGAAAGTACTTAGCTTACCATTACTAACTTACAATTGTGAAGGCATATGCTAGCCGTTCAAGTTCCGGGCCACACTGAAAAGTGCTAGAACAATTTCAATATCTAGTGTTGACATTATTCAGTCGGATGTAGTCTACTTTCCTTCTTCCTCCTCTCTTTCCTGCCTTTCCCTAAGAAGATCCTCCTCAGCATGAGTGTTTTCTAATTCCACAAGAAACTGAGCTTATATCTGACGGAACAGATGGCGACCACAGAGCACGTACTCCGTCGCTCGGGTGACTGCTCCTTTTGTCTCGAGTGCTGTCAATGATGCTGTCAGCGAACTGTGGATTTAAGTCACACACTTGCTTAATGTGGTCCAGCAACGACTTAATATAATCCACAACGAGCTGTCATTCTGTTGACTGGTCACCGCTGTTGAAAGCAGGTCTTGCGAACGACAGCAACTTTTTCACTACTCTCCTGGTGAATTTAAAAAAATCCAGGCTGTAAGCCTGACCAGTCTTGAGTTAGTTGAACTGAACTCCCGATTCTCTCCGGTATAAAACAGACAGCACAGAATAACAATCAAAGTATGCTGCACAAGATAGAAAAGTGTATGATTAGAAATGAATGGGTCACTCTTCTCGACAATGTGCAGAGCATTACATGGATTTACTGTCCTGGTCATGCTGGGGTCAGGGGAAACGAAAGAGCCGATGTGTTGGCTGGTAAAGCTTTGGTAAACAGCACCGAGATAAGAAGAGGTAGGATTGAATTTATTAGAGCAGTCATGGATACCCTACGAGAAGATGAGGAGGAAGTCGAACATGACAATGTACATATTCAGAGAATGGTAGAAATGGGAGTGACTAGAGGCAATGAGAGAAAGTGCTCCCTCTCCGGAAAGATCAGAAGAATGCATAATCAGCAAATGACTGGGAAACTGAGCTTACACACTTTTAGTTGGCTGACGGAATGGCAAGAAGAGCATATATATATGGGAATGCCCCCAGTGCTGTGACATTTGTTCTTAATCAAGAATTATGAAGGCATCACTAAGATGATGAATTAATTTCTTTACATCTGCTAAAAACATCATAATTTCTTAAGTTACCCAGTGGCTCCTAAACTTCTAACCTTTGGCCCAATGCATGTCCATGCAAAGATCTCATTACAATCCTTTCTTTATTAGCAATGGAGATTAATTAGAAGCTTAAAAAATTCATGCTTTGTGGCATGAAAATTTTTTAAAATATATTATTCACAAAACACCACAACTTGCAAGATCAAAGTGAATGATATAGAATTAAAACTGGTCCACCAATTCAAATATTTAAGTACAACAATTACAGCAGATGGAAGAAGTTCAATAGACATAGAAGCAGAATAGGGCAGGCAAAAACAATATTTAGAAAAATGAAAAATATATTGTGTAATATGACCTTGTCATTAGAGGTGAGGACTGATCTTGCTACATAATACTGGAGATAGAGAGCTGTGGAAAGCCACGAACGCCTATGCCTGCTGGCATGGCACATGATGATGATGACATTATTCAAGATGTTCATGATCTATTAAAATTTATATATTTCATTTGTCTGTTTCTTCTTAGACAGTAGTAATCAACCCAAGGGGTGAAAATCCACAACTTGATGAAAACACAAATAGGAGTCGTGGGCATCAGCCCAGACAGCAACCAACTGACCCAGAAAGGAGAGAGAGAAGAACTCAGCAGAATAGGGAACAAGAGGGTGAGGACCAAGATGAAGATGAGGAAACCTTGCTGTATGGGGCTAAACATGTTATCATGCTATTCATTCCTGTCACCCTGTGCATGGTGGTGGTAGTTGCAACCATCAGTTCTATCACATTCTACACAGATGGAGGAGTGTACCTGTAAGTAACATCTGCTGTTTGGATATATATTATATTACTTGAACACTGGAAGAAATATATTGTCTGTTGTTAAATAGCTAAAGCGATAACATTATGTTAGTAAATAAAGAAAAAATATAAAAAGGGTTATATAGCAGTTTTACATTGAACAATACTCAGGATCAACGTTTTAACCAAAATGTGGGGTACAAAGATACTGCACTGCTCACATAGGTCCCAGGGTTTGATAACCAAGATCACAAAATTACCTCCTCGTGGTACACCCTGGAAACAAATACAGCTGCTCATGCTGATTCTTACTAAACCTTTTGGGGATTCTGTCTGTGAATGTGGAGGCAGCAGATGGAAAGAGAATTGACTGCAAAAGAGACAGTCAATATCTCCGACACCACTGCGCCAATTCATGCAATGGCACTGTTGACACACCGTGTTGCTAGACAGTCTGGTCCGAGCATTGGAGGGGACCATTTCTGGGCCAATGATAATGACAACAAAAAGGTAGATGCATGGCAAGAGAAATGAAAGGTACAATGAAACAATACTGAGTAAAATGAAAGGGCAGTACAGCACCAGAGGGCAGTGCCAAGTGCAAATAGAAAGAGGAAATGTTCCAAGAAAATCATAACTACAAGCTCTGTTAGCTTGAGACAAGCTTCTAGCTTGTTACTTGTGCTCCTTATGGGCAGAGACCAAGACCCAGTCGTGGGCACCCAGCAAAGAAAGCAGCTTCGGCCCAACTCTAATGTCGAGCTTTCCTATACCAGAAACATGCTTGCAGAGAGAAAGGGTTCAGTATCCGATGGGCTAATGCACAAATGGAACAAGGTCGTTCAGCTTGAGAATATGCCTTGCTCCCAAACACGTGGTAAGACTTGGACTAGGATGAGGATTTCACAATGTCTGTGAACGAAACCTAAGAAGGTGAAAGATCCCTGGTCCAACTCTTCTGTCGAGTTCTTCCTTAACTGGAACCAAGCTCTTTGATGAGAAATGGTTCAGTACCTGATGGGCACAAGCACAAAATGTCTAATTACATAAGGCAAGTTCACTGACTGTAGGAGGTCTCGTGCGAGATAAATGTGAACGATAATCGTCTCGACGAAGAGTCATTACACACCTATGCACCCGTCAACAGATAGGCAGGCTAGGGAAGCCCACTACCCGAATTAAAGGAATGATGTACTGAGCCTCAGATGTCCAGGCCACAAAGTGAGCCAACCGAGGTGCAAATAACACATTCAACTGTGGAACTAGCAGTACTAGGTACTTCACAATCCCTCGCAGAAATCAAACAATTTATTTGTTGTGGTTATAAGAGAGGAAACGCAGAAGAAGAAACCAAAATGTCTATCAAAACAAAAAGGTAAAGGTAGGTTCCATGACAATAACATGCCGTCGAGGATTAAAGTAGCTCGTGTACTAAGCCACCGCAACTATTAGGTGGGTGGCCAGTTCCCTTCCTTGCTGTGATTACCTTCTCTAACACATGCATCGGGTACCAATTTACAGCTTGGTCAACTGGAGTTTTGGTTATGTCAGGTGAGAAATCCTGGTCCAGATATTTTTTCTTCTATCCAGACTTGGTTTTGAATCTGGCATGTTGTAACCTGGTAATAGTAAACAAGCTCACTACCACGCGCCTCTTCCTATTCAACAAACACAAAATGGAACCACAAATTCAGAGACTATATGCAAGCAATAGAATACTGAAATGTTTTTATACTAGGGGTAAATGCAAATAGGTTAATAGAAAACTGTCAATATAAAATAATAAAATATAGAAAATAACAATAAAACAAAGAACAAATACAATTGTCAACATGTCGGTCCAATTGGAACCTTTATCAAGACAACAAAAACAGTTAAGAACACAAAACCATAACGAATTTAACCAAATTGGCTGGGAGAATGATTTCTCTCACCAGAAAATCATCACCCAGTGACAACAGTTTAAAATACTAACTCATATTCTTGTCTCATGTGTGGCATCCCTGATAAAATTATTCCACTTGCCTAGGCCTATTACTTTCTTAACCAAACTAATGTTTTCATAAAATATATGTAAAAATAAATAACACGTGGAGATCACTAACCTTGTTGGATCCATTTCTATAGGTCTAGTAGTTAGTAGTCCACAACTTCCATATATTCAATATATTCTGTCTATTCTGATGGTTGAAATAAATTAATTTGATAACTGATTTTGTAACAAAATGAATGTGTTATAATCTGTCATAACCACATGAAACATGTCAACCTCACTAATGTTATCAGCTTGGCTTAGCGGTTCTGTAACTTCAGAAAGGTTGTGAAGCAAGACATGACTATAGCCATGGAGGTCCGCAATTGCTAGAAACACTTCAACCAGCAACATTTCCCTCAGACATGTTAGACACAGAGATAGTATCTCTATCACAGGTCATAGCGATTAATGGAGCAAGATCTACATCTGTAAATCCTAAACAATCCTCATCATAGGGATCCATTCAAATTTCGTTTAAAATTTGCATCCATTTCAACATATTTTTTGGGATTCAAACAGACAATACAAATTTAAAAGGACAGATCTTAACTGCAGCTTACTTAGAAACTTAATAGGCAAGAAGGATGTGGCGTATTCCTGGCATAGATTGCGCAAATTCCCAATCACGTGACCTTAATCATCATGTAGTTCCTCGTCGCTAAATGAGTGTAGCAGCAGATGACTCAAGTCCCCGCAGGTTATTTACAAATTAAAAACCTTTGGTGACACAGTTATCTGCGGGTGTGCTAAATGTTAAATATACTTTTACACAGCATTTTTTCAGTGGTACATATATTTGTTCTCTTTAAGTTTTAATTCTCAAACTCCTACTGGATCTCTCTTGTAGCAGGGCATTGTTCCTGTTAAGGTTTCTAGTAGGGCGTAGTCCACAACACAGATGTATTATGATGTCATTGTTTTATTTGAGCCATTTGTCCAATACATCTGACTTTGGCAGAGATATATTGTATTTGTTCAGTGTTCTAAACATTCCACAGAATGGTGAATATCCTTAGCCATGTCATTAGTATGTCAGACTGTGTGGTGCAACCTGTTTATCAACCTCATCTGAATTGTAGTCTATTGTTTTATCTTTTTTTTGCCATTGTTTGGGTCACTATCAGCTTGAACACAGGCACCGACACAATGTTATGTTGATGTGTAATATTTAAACAAAATTGTTATGTTCAACTTGTTTCCAGTAATATAACTATATGGTATTCCTTCATATCTGCCACTCCTCAGCATTTATACACCATTTCATGATGCCACAGAGGATACTGGTACCAAATTGTGGCAGTCTATGGCCAATGCTGTCATCTTGTTAGGTGTGATTGTTGTCATGACAGTTGTATTGCTACTCCTTTATAAGTACAAGTGTTATAAGGTGAGTATAAGTGATTATAAGGATCATGCCAAGTAGTGGGAGGTCTCTGTGACAAGTGAAACTCTGTGTTAGAAGACTGTTGATAATCATTCATCAACATTATACACATTAATATACAATTGCTTATTGGGTACGTTGATAAAGACAAATCTCAAAACTAAAAAAAATGTTCCAATGATTCTTCCGTATATGGTACGAACATGGTAAAACCATATATGGTACTGTGTGTTGTAATAATTTATATTAATGAAAACAGCACTGGTGCACAGATTCCAGTATAATTGACAAATTTAATAATAAATTAGTAAACATGTGTGAATAACTAACATGAGCATATACTTAAAGGATGTAGGTTAGGATTAGCAGTAGCAAGTCATAGGGAACGAGACCTGCTCCATCACTGGATTTTTTCACTGCTGATTAATTACTTTGATTCGCTGTCAATCATGTCAAATTTCATAATGAATAAGAAACTTAATGACTGTGTAACAGAGGCATATACTAATAAAAGTTTTAGGTTAGAATTTAGCAATTGCAAAAGAAAACCACTGATGAACTTAAAATGGAGCGACCTCGTCACAAATAGTGATTCTAAGAGACAAAACACACCAAGTGTATGTTTCAAACATCATAAGAAAACGAAGATGGAAATACCTTGGTCACGTTTGTGACTAGATGTAAACAGAATAAACCAACAAGCCCTCACCTGAGGGTAAAAGAAAAAGAAGAAGACCTAAAACAACCCTTAAAAACACCATTCTTAAAGAAGGGGAATTAATAGGCTGTAAGACCATCCAGGAACTAAAGCTGCAGGCAGCGGACCGCATCATATGGAGAACCAAAACCTCTGCCCTATGTGTCACTTGCAGCACGAAAGAAACTAACTAACTAACTAAAAGAAAACCATAAGAAACTACTCTTGCACTGGGAACAGACTTGCTTGACTGCTCATTAAATAATTCACTATATCGCAACACATATTTTATCGATGAAGCTAATATATTTTCAGTTTCGAAGGTATCCTATATCAAAGTATTGGTTAATTGTTATAAACCAATCTTGTGTTCTGAGTGCTTATACTATTCTCCACTTTCCTGTCAGGCCTCAGCAAGACAGACAAAAGTAGATATCAAGATGTGGATAAGTAATATTCCATAAGAATATACACCCTTGGCGGGTGTATAATATAATTTTTTTAAATAACAAGGTTCACCATAGTTTATAGCAGGAGTTCTCAAACTGTGATGGAAGGGCAAGCTTCTAAAGGGGGGGGGGGGGGAATAAATATAAGGTAATACTGCATGAAACATAACAACATTAGTACTTACGTAAAATGCAGGTTTTTAAAATGTTCCACTTAGACACGACGGACTATCACTAAAACTATGGGGTTATGATTTGTAAAGAAGAAAACATACAAATTACAATACACAAAACATTTTCAACATTTCGACCATAAGACCTTTATAAAATATCAAAAGAAGACGAATAGAAATGATCACAACACACAAACGTGTCCAATCGAAATATGGAAGTGAGATGGCGAAAGGCTATTCTCATATTTGCACATCATAACCCCCTAGTTTTAGTAATAGTCCGTCGTGTCTAAGTGGAACATTCTAAAGACATGTGTGTTATGTTTTACGCTTGAGGTGATCTCAAAGAGATGTGAAGTGATTTGGAAATTAAGTTCTTTAACCTTTACGACTCTGCGGTCGCAATAATGCGCCTATGAGCACAGCTCCATTGTGCCTGCAGGCGCAATCCCGCTACATAGGATATCGCCCGATTCCCGAGTACGGAACTTCACAAAGTAATGATCCCGTGACGTATAAAACACGCCAAACGAAGCTAGGAATACGTCGCATTTTAAAGGTCAAATTCCTTTACTCATTACGACTGCAAGAAGAGAGAAAACCGGCTGGTTTTGTCAACGAATTTCTGGAACGACGTTGGCCATTTTTTTAGCCATATTTTACTATCAAATTGAGTACCGCGTGGCATGGCTAAGTGATCGTGAATACATGTTTTAATTGTTGTTTTTTGTGTTTAATATGTTGTTATTTGATAAGAATGTTTGTGTAGTTGTTCAAAAACACAAAAATAATATGTATCAGGGGTGCCACGTGTGTGCTTAGACAATAATTACGCTGCGTGTCGGGCTAGACCTAGTGTTTACCGGACGGATGTTATATGCGATTTCTTATACATTAAATGTTTTAATTGTTGTTTTTTTGTGTTTAATATGTTGTTATTTGATAAGAATGTTTGTGTAGTCGTTCAAAAACACAAAAATAATATGTATCAGGGGTGCCACGTGTGTGCATAGACAATAATTACGTTGCGTGTCGGGATAGACCTAGTGTTTACCGGACGGACGTCATGCGATTTCTTCACGTTTTATTAGTTTTTTTAGTTCATATTATATTAGTTTTGATATAAAACAATATATATACAATAAGTATAGGTATTTATAAGGATTTTATCAATGATTCCACGCATTGCTCAAGTATTAGGGTCGTCAAGAAGTTATATGTGCGATTTGAAAATGGCGTATTGCGATTTTCCCCCCGAATTTTCAACTTCACAACTTGCTCACAACTGTCATATCATACATACAACAACAACAAAAACATGACTATATTCACTATTCACTCCTTTATTTAGATATGCAAAAATTATTTTGATATCTTTTTTTAAAAAAAAGTTATCTTTTTTCAAAACACCCACCATCAATAACGCAAATTTTCCAAAAAAGAATTCAGGCCCAAGGGGATGTTTCTTAATTTTTAATTCAGAGCCCTAAAGGTTAAAGGCATGATTGTTTTTGGGTAAAAATATTTTAAATTTTTTAATTTGAAATAAAAGTAATGTCCATGAAAAAAGAAATAGAAAATATATAGCTGACAATCGTTGGCAATGATAAAAGTTTTAGATTTGTGTTTTTGCATCTCTCTGGTGTGTGTGGCAGGCAATGATGACAGCAGTTTTAGATGAGTGTTGTTGCATCTCTCTGGTGTGTGTGGCAGGCAATGATGACAGCAGTTTTAGATGAGTGTTGTTGCATCTCTCTGGTGTGTGTAACAAGCAATGATGACTGACAACAGTTTTAGATTTGTGTTTTTGCATCTCTGGTGTGTGTGGCAGGCAATGATGACAGCAGTTTTAGATTTGTGTTTTTGCATCTCTGGTGTGTGTGGCAGGCAATGATGACAGCAGTTTTAGATTTGTGTTTTTGCATCTCTGGTGTGTGTGGCAGGCAATGATGACAACAGTTTTAGATTTGTGTTGTTGCATCTCTCTGGTGTGTGTAACAAGCAATGATGACTGACAACAGTTTTAGATGAGTGTTGTTGCATCTCTCTGGTGTGTGTAACAAGCAATGATGACTGACAACAGTTGTAGATGAGTGTTGTTGCATCGGGCATCTGTGTGTTGTTCTGTCTTTTCGTGCAGCACATTTTCTCTGTCTCTGAGATTTAATGCTTCTCAGCAATGCACACACTTTTGCTGGTGTTGTTGCGCCACACTAGCCGATTCTGAATGACAGACTCCTAGGATATGGTGTCTATGTTGAAGCTCTTTAGAGATATTTTAAGAGAGTCCTTCTGGGTATTTCTTCTATCCACCGGCCAGTTATTTTCCTTTAAGACACTCACCATACATTAACTGTTTTGGAATGCATTTATCAGACATGTGTACAACATGTCTAGCCCATCTACATTTAACCTTTTTCAGCATAGCATAAACATATGAGACACAATGATGTCATTTGTTTAATAACTGTAGTTTTTTTGTTCATTGCAATATTCTTGAAAAAAAAAGTGGGGATGGGGTTAAATAAAGGTGATTGGAAGTGGCAAGGGTATAATTCTTTTGAAAAATGTCCAAGCGGAGTCCGCTGGAAATGTTTGGGAACCACCAATTTATTCTACATGAGTTTGGAGTGTTAAGATACCTCAACTTACTAGACCCTGACTTTACTTATGATCAACAAATTTATGTTGAAATATTGATTAAAAGAAGCTGTAATAAGATTAACATTCTTTATCTATGTTTTAATTTTCAGATAATCAATGGATGGCTTGTACTGTCATCAGTGATGCTTTTGTTTTTCTTTTCATTCATGTATTTAGAGTGAGTATTTGTGTATGTTATGTTTGATGACTTTTGTTGTATCTGCAGATAAGTGTTGTGTTACATTTAAATATTGTTATACACTTTGTTCAGTTTTCCCCTTTATGTCAATAGAAAGTTTGACTAGATTTCTATGGAAGTCATGTTTATGTACTTTTAAAAGGATAAATTGGGTCAAAGGACATGAGCCTATGGAGTGCTGGATTAGCGATCAAAATTATACATAGGGCAGTGTTTCTAGATCACATCATGTTGTTTCATCATTATGTCCTCTTTCAAGAGGCACATCCTTCCCCCCCACCCAAATTTGCTTTATCTGGTTTTTTTGTGTGCTTGGAAGTTTGGTTTCAACATGGCATTCATGCCTAAACTTCTGTTTGCCATACTTAGCATAATGCATCACTCAAACAACTGAAATTTCAAATCGTTGTTATCATTTTCAGAATAACAGAAATACATGGTGAATAGCTCTTTACTAGAAATATCAGTTCCTGGTATGTGATCCTAAAATAAAACCTGAATTTGGAAATGTGTGTAAATGAGTTTCTGTAATGCTAATTGTCATGTCATGCTTAGTATGGTTTTTCATAATTTATCATAATCATAATTTTCATGTACCTAAGCTCTGTCACACTTATAAAAATTTTGGTTTTTAAATCTAAATAGACAAATCCTTCGTGCCTATAACGCCCCCATGGATTACATAACAGTTGCCATCATAATGTGGAATTTTGGTGTAGGTGGGCTGTTCTGTATACACTGGAAAGGACCATTACTTCTTCAGCAAGCTTATCTCATTATGGTCAGTGCACTTGTTGCCCTCATGTTTATCAAATACATGCCAGATTGGACCACATGGGCTGTTCTTGGTGTCATGGTCGTTTGGGGTGAGTTGTATGAATTGTTTGTTTATTGTATATGAGTATAAATATTTAGCAATTGTATAAAACATTGGATGAACTGCAGGCTGCAGTAAAACTGTTTACCGAATGGTAAATAAATATAAGATAAAAATTGGGTTAAATAGTAGTTTTTTTAACAATGAAAAAATACTCAGTTAACTTTTTTTTTACCTCAAAAAAGATATAGGGACACACAGAAGCAAGCAAAAATGACTAAATCGCTATATATAATTCTAAATTTAAGTAGGAAGCCAGAGGATAATATTTTTAAAAATTCTTGAGACTAACGGGAATTGAACCAGTCCGTTCTACAGCACCAAATCGCCTAGCAACAATTGCACACGCGTTTTTCAGTACTTGACTAACTGCATCTCCAATAAAAGATGCGATTTCATCAAGCCATTCAAATCGTGCACACAAAGTCACCCGAACGGACCAATCGAGACAAGGACTATTACAACAACAACAAACATCCCGTACAGGTATTGAAATATCCTCAGTAACAACAAACACATAACATAATATCCGTATTAGTTATACAAGGGCCGATAGGTCTTCTTGTAAACATGGATAACATATATAGACAATACAATTTTGCTATCAAATACGAATATTATAACTAATACGGATATTATGTTATGTGTTTGTTGTTACTGAGGATATTTCAATACCTGTACGGGATGTTTGTTGTTGTTGTAATAGTCCTTGTCTCGATTGGTCCGTTCGGGTGACTTTGTGTGCACGATTTGAATGGCTTGATGAAATCGCATCTTTTATTGGAGATGCGGTTAGTCAAGTACTGAAAAACGCGTGTGCAATTGTTGCTAGGCGATTTGGTGCCGTAGAACGGACTGGTTCAATTCCCGTTAGTCTCAAGAATTTTTAAATATATAATTCTGTAATATCTGTCAGTTTTCAATACAAAATTCTATATAGTTTGCTAACCATTTTCCACCTTCTGTCTTCCTTTTTCTTTATTTTGATGAAGTTATATTTGATCAAACTTCTATTCAGATGAATTGTTGGATAGTAATTATGTTCATTTTTTTTTGCAAAGTAAATATGTTTTCAAGAGCTGCTGATGTAGTGTATTTATTGATTTTTCTAAATGTAAATATGCAAATCCTGTAGACATGTTTCTGAGTTTTCTAGCCCTGTGGTGCATGTGGAAATCAAGTTGAAGGAGTTGATTTTCATCCGAGACGGCTTCCAGGTTAAATAAAATTAAGGAAAGTAATATAAGAACTTTTGAGAAATGTGAGAAAGTTATAACAGTTGTGCCCGTGTGTTGCTGGGACCTGAAAAGGGAGCTAAGAATATTAATACTTCAATTTTTATGCATGTTGTAGCGGGCGACTCAGGAGGTTGGGCATGGGTTGGCTACCTCACACAGTAAATATACGAAACTATGACAATGATAAAAACTTAACAAATCAACATATATGACAATAAAGAGGAAAAGCACAAATCAACCATCCGGAACAAGAAAAGGTGGTTCAAGATGAAGACTTACGACGCATCACTGTGAAAGTCGAAAGGTGTGCCATTGTCAACCAACCTTTTTTCTCTTGAAAAACTTCCAGACTTGGTTGCTGGAGTGCAATAACAATGCTAGAACCTAGAAGAACAGCCCAAGTAATAACATAAATAGTAAATTGTAAAATAAATATCTTTAGACTTTCAGAGACAAGATGTATAGGGTCATAAAATAAATTAGGAATAATACAATCGGTGCTGTCCTGCTAACAACCATTACACCACAGTATAAGTGTAGCCCTCATTTTCTATAATGAGGCACAAAAGACACTTATTTAATGTGAAGCAATGAGACAAGGCTAGTCTCTGCTACATTTAGAACTGTTAATAAGGTTACGCATCATTCAATGTTATACATCCTTGCAGACCTGCACCAAAGTAAATGTGAAATAAAAGCATTAAAGTCTTATTGCATATTTTCATTTCAGATTTAGTTGCTGTTCTTTGTCCAAAAGGTCCTTTGAGGATGCTTGTTGAAACAGCTCAGACTAGAAATGAACCAATTTTTCCAGCACTCATATACTCATGTAAGTTTCAGAATGCATGGGGTTTTTTTTTGGGGGGGGGGGGGGGTTCATGTTTACATTTATGTTTTACAAGTAAAGCATTATCAATATCTTGGACACATAGTCACAAATGATGGCAGATCTGAACCAGAAGTTAAAAGGAGAATAGGAATAGCTAAAAGTACCTTCAATGACATGAGGAAAATATTAATATCTAAACAAATTACAAAGTTAACAATGAGAATTATAAAATGCTATATCTATTCTATATTAATGTATGGCTCAGAAACATGGACACTAAATAAACAATTAGAAGACATAATTGATGCCTTTGAGATGTGGGTATATAGAAGAATAGGGAGAACATCATGGAAAGAGAAGAAAACAAATAAAGAGGTGCTAAAAACACTTAATATGAAGAAAGAACTACTAAGAGAAATAAAGATCAGGCAAATAAAATATTTTGGACACATTAAAAGACACTTGAGGGTAAGGTCAAAGGGAGGCAAGCAAGAGGTAGGCAGAGATACAAGTGGGAGAGTAACATCACACGATGGACAGGTTACAGTCTAGCAATGGAGACAAGAGACAGAGAATGTTGGAGATCCGTTGCAGCCAACCTTCATTGCAGAGGCGGCACTTGATGATTATGTTTTATTTAAAAAATGTGCATTCATTCTCAAACTCCCACAGGATATCTCTTGTAGCAGGATGTAGTCTCGAGAACATAAATGCATTGTGTCACTGTTTTTATTTGCTCCAGTGGCCCAACACATCCAACATTGCCAGTGTTTACATTTATGAAACATATCATCATATATGAATCTTAACTTTATTATGTCACATCAGCAGTAATAAACACATGTTTTTATTCTATCAAATACTACAACAATTGACATAGATATTGCTTTGCTCATTGCTTGTTCATTATGAGTCTTCATGCAAGTGTCTAGATTTGGATTGGTCTGGGCCTGGAAACAAAGCTGAAGTACTACCATGTAGTCATTCTGTCCTCTTTGCTATATGCAGCTGAATTCTGTGGATTAAAGATCTATTATGCTGTTGTTCTGTCCTCTTTGCTATATGCAGCTGAATCCTGAACTGATGATCTACGACATAGTTGTTGTGTCCTCTTTGCTATATGCAGCTGAGTCCTGGACTGAAGGTCTATCATGCAGTTGTTCTGTCCTCTTTGCTATATGCAGCTGAATGTTGGACTTAGGTCTATCATGCAGTTGTTCTGTCCTCTTTGCTATATGCAGCTGAATGTTGGATTTAGGTCTATCATGCAGTTGTTCTGTCCTCTTTGCTATATGCAGCTGAGTCCTGAACTGAAGGTCTATCATGCAGTTTTTCTATCATCTTTGCTATATGCAGCTGAATGTTGGATCTAGGTCTATCATGCAGTTGTCCTGTCCTCTTTGCTGTATACAGCTGAATGTTGGACTGCCTATGCAAGGCAGCTTAACATTTCACCTTCAGTGTCCAAGAAAGCTCCTTGGTGTACTATGGCAGGATCATATCCCTGAGATTGAGATTCTCCAAAAGTCTTAAAGATGGAAATAATCTATGCCTTGTTAATCATGTTTCAACTTCATGGGGTTGGTTACATCAACCACATGCCAGACTAGATTTTTTTTCAATAGACTGTTCTGTGGTGAGCTGCGCGGAGGTGAGCATTCAAGTAGAGGCAGGGGAAAAAAAATTATAAGACTTTCTTCATTCTAGTTCACACTGCTTTATATTATATTATTATTATGGTCATCACTATCAAAGTTTATTAAGAATTTATTATGAGTACCCTGCTGTATTCCGGTAAATCATGCATTCTACACTACATTATACATTTCATATGTTTGTGCTTGAGATGTATACGTGTACTCTCTCATGGAACAGTAAACAACTAAACAATTGTACAAGAATTCATAGCATTATCATTTTCCTTCATGAACTTCATCTAAGATTCTCTTACTAAGCATTCTGTGGTTTTGTTTTCTTCTTCATTATTCTTCAGTCATATATCAGCTTACAGCACCAATAGCTTCAATGAATTGTGTGATTCGCTTCAGGTCATCCATGGAACCCCTCAGGTCTGGAAGTAGTGCCGTCTCAGTAGGCCATATTTTTTCCCTCTCTTCTTGGTAGAGTTGATAGGCATGAAGAATGTGTTCTGCAGTCTCTAGGCTCATTCCAGTTGCACAGGTCTGTCTCGCCAATTTTCAGCTTTCGGAACATGTGACTTCTCAGTCTGTTATAGCCAGTTCATAGTCTGAAGATTATGGATTGTTCCTTGCATGACATTTGATAGAAGGGGTCATTTGGTTCTGCAGTTGAGTGCATCTGCTTCCACTTTTTTTTATATTCTGCTTTTAACATAGTCTTACATTCATAGTACGTATTATCGTTTTCTATCTGTTCTAGTGACCCCCTTTTCCTTGCCACGAGATCAGCTTTTTCATTTCCAAGTATGCCACAGTGACAAGGGATCACTGCAGTACTGTTTCTTTGGTAGTACTGCTGAGGTGTTGGTTTTGTTTAAATATAATATTTTCTGTTCCATATTGTCGATCTTCTTCTACGTTCATTCTCAAACTCCCATTGGATCTCACTTGTAGCAGGACAATGGTCCTACTAGATTTCCAGTAGGATGTAGTCCAGAGAATGGAAATGTGTTATGTCGCTATTTTATTTGCACTAATGGCCAGACACATCCGTCTTAGGTGGTATTTTTCCATTCAAAGGCTGTTTATTTCTCCTTTTTAATTGATAGATTTTCTTAAAATTTATTTTTCAAATATAAATGTGATTTTTATATTTCTAGTAATTCACAGTTGACAGCTTCTGTATTAATTCAAATGCCTTCATTTTCAGCTACAATGGTATGGCAGATAACAATGGCTGATGATGACCAGCCAAAGAAGAAAAAGAAGATCAAATCAAAGACGGGTAAATATTTTTTTTAATCTGTAATTAAAATATTAGCATCCAAAAATAATTTATAACAATATAAAGTAACTAATAGTTTAACTGTGTGTCGATGTAGTATAGAGCATGTCTGTGACGGCCAAGGTACCAAGTTTGATCCCTGCCACTGGCCTTCAAGTATCTGGACTGTTCAGAAAGAAATGGCAAACTACTGAATGTATTTATATTGCATAGAAATCACTACATCCATAAAATGCTGAGTTGATGGTTTTTTAACAAAAATATTTTAACACTATGCATACCAGCTATCTAAAGTGTACCTATCTCCCATTACTAATGGTGTTCGCAAAAAAAAATTTCAGAAATTTAAAAATCTATATAAAATCAAACTAAAGTCAGCTCCTTGCCATGGAGAAGGGGCTTAGTCCAGCCACTAGAGGCTGCAAACATCTCACCTTCCAGAATATCAGATTTTAAAGAATAGAGCTCATAAACCATGTAGAGAGACTATTTTGTGTGTGTGTGTGCCACCATTTTAGAATGATGTAATATTCTTAGTAATACTATCACTTCAATTGCTGTTGTTCTGAAGTATCCTAACAGTGTTGACAATTGTCAAAGTTCATCCCCAAGGGAATATAAGGGAAATTCGACAACCATCGAATTTGGTCAGCAAAGTGCAAGAGAATTTATGTCTACTGGCAAGAGTATATTTGGAATCTTATACTGTCTTATCTTAGGATGTAACTTACATATTCTTCTTCAGCATTCATTCTCAAACTCCTGCTGGATCTCCCTTGTAGCAGGACCATGATACTACTAGATTTCCAGCAGGTTGTAGTCCAGATAATGGAAATGCATTGTGTCGCCATTTTATTTGCACCAATGGCTCGACACATCCGTCTTTGACGGGTAACTTACAGATAACTTTTGTTTTATTTTGCATCATATTTTACCTTCTTATATCCTTACCTTAGTATTTATCATCTAATCTTACTGTTTATTCTTATAGTCATCACTTCTGTTCTGTGTGTTGAGAAGCTTAAAAAGTATCACACACCAAAACTTATTATGCCTCAATTCTATACAACAGAAGATACAAGAGATAATCCAAAAATATCAGGGAAAAGTCATTGTTGGGAGGCCTGTAAATGTGGTGAAGAATCAAATATGCAATGAAATTAACAAGTAATGAAAACTAAAAATTTCATACCGTAAAGTTGTTTTGTGGTCTGTGCACACTTTTGATAATAGCAGAGAAAAATATGTTAAATTATAATGTTCATATTTATATTTCACATATCACCAAAGTCAAATATGTCTAGTCATTAGTTCAAATAGAATGGCGACATCTCAGTTCTCTGAACTGCATACAGCTTGAAATCTAGTATAACCATAATTCTGCTACAAGAGAGATCTCATGGTAGTTTGACAATGAGAGCTTTAATTAAAATTGTGAAAGTGGACTCAAAACATGTTTGTCATTTTACCAGCACGGCATTCATTTTATAACATTCAAGTTGTGTGTGTTACTCATCTTCGGGGAATTTAGGGGTGAACTTTTCTGTTTGTCTACTCCATTTCTGGATGTCGCTGTGAACTGTTTACTGTCCTGTTACAGAAACACATCTGTTCATCCAATTGTAAATTTTGTCACTAAATTTTTTGTTTTGTTATGTGTCGTCTAATGTTTTAACCTTGACCTTTAACAGTTGGATAAACTGAGAGTTTTCACAATATTTATTACCATCACATTCCAATTTGCTAGATAAACCCATGGAATGGAATAACATACTCAGACACATGGAATCAGAAACAAATTAAACATTCTAACATGATGTGAGATGGGCCTAGTCATCACAGCCTTTTTTAAACTTCTCCCTATCTTGAGCCAGTATTTCTGCTTCTGTTACTGTCATGTTCAGGTGGTCTTTGATGTCTTGCATCCATCTTCTTGGTCTGCCTCTTGTTCGTCTACCTGGCATCATCCCCTCCATTATGGTGTTCTCTAGGCCATCGTGGCATTTTGTATGCAAAAATATTGTGGTATTTTGGAAAGAACCATGATATTTAGCCAGTTTTCTTTTGCATTCATTTCTGTCATGATGGCTACATTGGTGGTATTTTTTGGTCCATGGTATTCTGAGGATTTTTCTGTAACATTTTGTTTCAATTGCTGCTATTTTATTTTTCACTTTGTTGGTGATTGTCCATGATTCACATCCATATATTGCCACTGGAAATATGCAAGCTCTTAGGAATGTTAAAAAGCTCTTTTTGTTGTTTTGCAGCAGCTCAGTCATATGTTTTTCATTTGTATCAGATTCTTTGACTGGACTGACCTGACTTCTTCATAGCAATCACCGTTACTGTTGATAAGAGAACCAAGGTATTCAAAACTGGTGACTCTTTCTAATTCACTGTTGCTGATACTGGTTGAGAACTTGCTAGTGGTTTTGTCGCTTGTCATAATCTTGGTCTTAATTCCATTCAGAAATAGTATTTGTTTTTGCACATTGTTCTTTAATGGAGTTTATGAGGTGTTAGAGACCTGCTTGACTGTGTGCCAATAATGCTGTATCATCAGCATATCTTAGTTCTGGTATCTCGTGACCTCCAATGTTGAGTGGGTCGACGTTATTTCTTTGTTGGTCATTTCTTACATTCCTCATTATGTTCACTGCATAAATGTTGAAGAGATATGGTAATAGTCCTATTACCATATCTCTTGTCTGACATCCTTGTCTGACTCCATTTTCCACACTGAATCAATCAGATGTTTCACTCGCAGCTGCTTGCTAGTCTTGGTATAATGTTTTTATGAGGCAGATTAGGTGTAGCGGGAAACCCATGTCCATCATGATATTCCAAAGTTTTTTTATGTTGTACACAATCGAATGCTTTGGTGTAGTCAATAAAGCATGTGTAGATGTCGACATTAAACTCTCTGCATTTCTTTATGATGTTCCGCATATTGAAAATATGGTCTCTGGTGCCTCTGACCTGTCTGAAATCTGTCTGTGCTTCATTTAACTCTTCTTTCAGCTTATGCTATAGTCTTTTCAGGATGATACCAAGCAACATTTTGCTGGCATGACTGGTCAGTACAATGGTTCTGTAGTTGGTGCATTATGTTAGATTTTCCTTCTTCTGTAGCGGTATGTTGACTAATTTTGTCCATTCCTTGGGTCAAACTTCACTTTTTCAGATCTCGGTGCAGAGTCCACTTTTCTCTTTGTTTAAATATATGAACATCCCACCAGTTGTGGGTGTGAAAGGTCCTTAGCCAGCCCATCAATGTTTACATATCCCTAGAATATCTATGTCTCATCGTCTCATTTCGCTTTCTATAGTATGCTGTTGTCCCTGGTACATGCTGTTGACGTTCAATGTAGCAATTCTAATTATTTTCTTAAGGCGAATTACAGTATCACAAACAGGCTTTTGGCCGTCATCATGTATACTCGTACTTGTGTTTCATATCACAACATCTTTATAATAATACAGTGTTTACGTTTCCATTCTAGGAGCCCATAACTCATCACCATCATCAGTACCTCTAGAGCGGGACACAGATGATCTAGAAGATGATGATGGAGGATTCACTGAGCACCTAGCCAATGGCATGAGCAGACAACACAGTTTCTTAGCAAGCCAAGACTCCCAATCAGCTAGAAATGCTGTACAAGCATTCGGAGACATGGCACAATGTAAACTTAGAAACTTAGATCAAATACAAATCTGTGTTACGATCCCCAGTAATTGTGAGCAATGGGGCTCTTGTGTCCTTTTG
This sequence comes from Meghimatium bilineatum, assembly GCA_034231615.1. NCBI lineage: Eukaryota > Metazoa > Mollusca > Gastropoda > Stylommatophora > Philomycidae > Meghimatium > Meghimatium bilineatum. The sequence continues at coordinate 28,935,435 of CM067313.1, read as the reverse complement.
TGAAATATTGGGGGGAGGGGGTTCTCCAAAACTTTATTTAGTACCCAGAAGACTCCAATTCTCATTAATGTAAAATAATTTGCGAAGAATGGATAAAAATGTAATTATGTACAGACATAGGTGCTGTGGGGTTTCCACAGAAGGAAAGCCTCACTATATTGACATGTCATCTACTAGGGTTTTTCTATTGCATGGTTGTTGTTATAATGCACCACTGATAAAATCTTAACACCTATCACATGCAGGAAATGCTAATCTAAATGGCATACATATTCTGCTTGAGTATGGCATGTATAAGCACAGATGGCGGGTTCAATGTTTCAGAGAAATATGAACTTGTTTCAGAGAAAAAAGATTTGAGAAAATATCTCAATATTTTCCTCTCAATTACTTCACTAAGCAGCAGCCTGAAGAAAGAAAACTTTTCCCCACAATATGTTGAGTTTGACAATTTATTTGTTTAAATATATAAGTATTAAATTATTTTTAATATAGTTTCACGAGAGATTGTTCATTTTACTTTTGATCTACCAAGTCTGAATGTGATAAGATAAACAGTTTTTAGTGCATTTTTAAAATCATCATATTGACAATTTGGGGGAGTTGTTCCCCTTGTTGTAGTGATGAGGTTCTGGCAATAGGGAAATCACTTCATTGTTAAAAGATATGACAATGTGTGAAAACCTTACTTGAAGGTAGAGTTGAGGGAATGCAAACAAGAGGTAGTCAAAGTTACAAGCATGATTGAAACATTATAAGATGGACACGATACGGAGTGCACTACCTTAGCAAGAAACAGGATTTTGTAGGTACAGCACTTGATGATGATAATTGCTCATAATTACTTAGAATTGAAAGAAACAAACATTGTAATGAAATATCTATTTTCAGTGTGGTTTATTTTACCCTACTAAAACAACCCTACTAGCAACAAAAAAACAAAATAATTGTTTGTATAGTGCATATATATGTTAGATACCTCTAGAACAGGATGCCGTAGATCATTTTACATGGAGGAAAAAGATCAGGAATTATATAACAACAAAGAAGAAATTGATAGTTCAAGGGTTACACACCTAAGAAAGCACATGAATGCATGTATTGGAATGAGTGTGCATGTGATTCCATGTAAAATAAAGTTAACCATTAGCATTTATTAATGCCGTAGGAGTGTGATATTTTAGCGATCTCACATTTAAGTGGCTCTGCTATATGAGGGCGGTAGCCATTTCATCTCCCTTGCAGTCTTTACTTCCCGGACTGATTCTGTGCCAAATTAAGGATTGGGTTGACCCAGAAATCGTTGCAATCTGAAAAACATTTCCGCCTCAACTGGTGAATGAACCCAGGACCACTCATATGCAAAGCCAGTGCATTAACCACTGCACTATGTGGCCCCTGCATACACAAGTACATGATTCCATGTACATACTGTGGAAGACTCTTTGTGGCTCAGATTGATTTTATAAGTCACATCCATCATCACCATGCATTGTAGGTTATATTCCTTATAGCACAACAATACTAACGTTTACAAAGATTCAGAGGAGTTAGTTATGATTTAATTTGTTTTACTGTACCTGCTGACTCAGTCATGACTGTTTCTTCTTTGTAGCAGATAAGCCCAAATCCCAGAAGAAAGCTGCCTCACGTAAGGCAGATAATGCAGCAAATAGTGCAAGTGCGCTTGCAACAAAACAGGATGCAGCACTGGAACCTGGTGCTAGAGCTGCAGGTGACCAAGCAGATGGTGTAGTTGAAGTGCATTCAAGACAACAGAACGCTGCAAGGTCATCTCAGCGCTCTCAGAATACAAGGCAGAATAATGCTTTGCGGGAATCTGGCAGTGATGAACAAGAAGAAAGTGATGAAGAGCGTATGTATAACTTAACTTGTTAAACTTTAGTTACTTTCTATACAACTTCTGAGATATCTCCTGTTTTCTAGAGGAGAAGAGCGTATGTATAACTTAACTTGTTCAACTTTAGTTACTTTCTATACAACTTTTGAGATATCTCCTGTTTTCTAGAGGAGAAGAGCGTATGTATAACTTAACTTGTTAAACTTTAGTTACTTTCTATACAACTTCTGAGATATCTCCTGTTTTCTAGAAGAGAAGAGCGTATGTATAACTTAACTTGTTAAACTTTAGTTACTTTCTATACAACTTCTGAGATATCTCCTGTTGTCTAGAGGAGAAGAGCGTATGTATAACTTAACTTGTTAAACTTTAGTTACTTTCTATACAACTTCTGAGATATCTCCTGTTTTCTAGAGGAGATGATGATTGGCATCTTCTCCTTAATTAGTTTCCTGCCAGATTAGATTCTAGTTAATCTCATTCTCTTGTGCATTTTTTTCATCCAAGCAGCAGCATAAATTCATTACCTTACAATTGTCGAAGCCAGATATGGCTGGCCATTGGTGCTAATTAAACAGTGACACAACACATCTCCATTCACTGGACTACATCCAGTTGGAAATCTAGTAGGACAATTGTCCTGCTACAAGAGAAATCTAGCAAGAGTTTGACAATGAACCCTTAAGCAAAAACTAGACTGCGCAAATCACGCAACTGCCATAGAATTCATTGCTGCAAGGGCTCGCTTTGTGGCTGCTATCAAAAATTATTTCAAGATAAAGCAGTCTGCCGCTGCATTCAATGTTGTGCACTTGAAAATTGACCTAGGTAGGTAAATCCTCACTAGACAATTACTTAACGAGCTCCACAAAATGCATGCTTTCTTAGGATTTACCGGAGACCTTGCTTCCTCACAACCTGATATACTATTTAATGTACCATGAATGTCTTGGACCATTTCTTGATGATCCGATCCAATCCCATAAATTAGAATGTTGTCTTAGCTGGAGAACAGGACAGGTGCCCACCGCATGGAAAGAAGCTATCATGGTACCCATTTTAAAGCAAGGCAAAGACAAACTCGACCCAAGTAGTTATAGACCTGTCAGTCTCCTCAGCTGTATGGGCAAATTAATGGAGAAAATGGTCAACAGAAGACTCATGTGGCACTTGGAAAGAAAACAACTCATAGCAGCACAACAGAGCGGCTTCCGACAACACAGATCAACAGAAGACCAGGTCGCTTACATAGCCCAAGAGATTGAAGACGCATACCAAGAAAAAAAACACACGCTTGCAGTGTGGGTTGACATGGAGACGGCATTTGACAAAGTTTGGAAAGACGGACTCAAGAACAAGCTCCTTAGACTAGGAATCAGAGGACACTTATATAACTGGATATGCAACTACATGGAAAAAAGAGCCGCTAGAGTGCAAGTACAGGGAAAACATAGCAGGAAGAGAATACTAGAACAAGGTGTCCCACAAGGAGGTGTACTATCCCCTACACTCTTCTTAATTTACATAAATGATATTATGGAGGGCATACCAACTGGGGTACACTCTGCAATGTATGCAGATGACCTGGCCTTGTGGACAGGAGGGGTGACAATAGCAGTTGCAAAAAATAGAATGCAAGGGGCACTGCACAAACTAGAAACCTGGACCAAGAAATGGTTGCTTACCATTAATGAAAAGAAAACCACACACACAATATTCACCCTATCCAACAAGGTACAGAAAACAACACTAAAAATAAACAATCACGTACTCCCACTAGAGCAGAACCCAACATACTTCGGAATTACCCTTGACTCTAGAATGACATGGGCAAAACAGACAGAAAAAGCAGAGAAACGAGCCAGAAATAGAATGGCAATAATGAAAAAGTTAGCAGGCACAAACTGGGGAGCGGACAGCAAAATCTTGAAACGGCTATACACAGGTAGAGTTAGGCCAGTACTAGAGTATGGAATCGCAGCCTGGGCCACAGCATCTAAAACGCCATTCAACAAAATAAACAAAACCCAGAATCAAGCTACACGTATTATCACTGCATCTATGAAATCTACACCCATAAATACATTAGAAACAATAACTGGCCTTCAGTCAATGGAAGATAGAAGAGACATGAAAGTAGTTCAACAAGCAGAAAAATACAAGAGACTCCTGAATCATCCTATGCACCAAAGAATTAAGGGCTATGGTCAAAGCAGGCTGGAGAGGAGCAACTTCTCAGCAAATGCAAAGCAACTGATACAAAAGGCACCAACTATAGGACAAGCGAAACCAAGGCCCATACAACCAGTCAGTATCATCCCCCCTTGGGCATACATACTCCCACAACTAAAAGAACAACTAGAAGGTATAGAAAAGAAAGGAACTCAGACAGACTTGGAGAGAAAGCGTATCACAGAACAACACATCGCAGTTAATTACCCACAAGATGCATGGACTCATGCCTGTACAGATGGCTCGGCCACAAATGCAATTGAGAATGGAGGTGGAGGAGTGACCCTCAGACTAAAGTACGGGAAAGATGTTACTCTAGCCATAGCTACAGGCAAGCTCTCAACCAATTTTAAAGCAGAAATAGAAGCTCTCAAGAAAGCAGCAGAAACTATCTTACAACACCAAGAACAAGTGCACAGTAATATTGTACTACTAACAGATGCATTCTCTGTCATAACAGCACTGAAGCTACAACCGAACACCGAACTGAATGAATTGAGGGCAGTTCTAGTTCAGTTGTACAATAATTTCCAAAGAGTAGTGATCCAGTGGATACCGTCTCACTGTAACATTGAAGGAATGAAGTTGCAGATAGACTGGCCAAAGAAGGAGGGGAGTTACCTCAAGAAGACTAACTAGTCAGTTATGAAGAAGTGAAGACCATCATTAAAAGCAACTATAACAAAAAGTGGACAGAAGACCACCCCAAATATAATGCAGATGACGGGTATTACCAACTGTCCAGAAGAGACCAGGTTATCCTGCTGCGCCTCAGAACTGGTCACAACAAAATGAGACATCATTTGTACACCAAATTCAAAATAGGTACAACTGGGCTCTGCCATTGCAGCCTTGCGAATATGACAGCAGAACATATCCTACAAGAATGTCCCCAGTATGCAGACCTGAGAAACAAGACATGGCCCACCCCAATCAGTGTTGAAGAGAAACTGTATGGCACAGTGGACACTCTAAAACAGACAGCAGCCTATATCATAGAATCCGAAGTCCCAACTTGACTGAGTAATGATCGCTGAAGAAGAAGAAGAAGAAGAATGTTGTCTGCAAAAGTTCATGTTCAACCTATTCCGGGCCGGGTGGGAAGGCTGAATTTTGGCTACCTTCACTGTGTATATGTTAAATAACACAGAGGAAAAATTATAGTAATCCCAAACATGTATTGGGTTCCTTGGTTCTTGCATCAGCAAACCAAGAGACAAAAGATGTAAGTTTAATGCAGCCAATCTTCGATACAGCGACTGCACCTGATGATGATATGCTCCCAATGTTCACATAGAATGGACGACTTGATCAGTACCATGGAAAGTGTATGTGACATGTAACCACATGTGTTGTGCCATTATTTAATTTGTATATTCCAAAGTAAAGGGTTTGTCTAGATGAAAACTTACCAATGAACTGAGTAATGAGCTTGTTGTGAGTGAAATTAGCTGCTAAAGAAAAGGAGTAAATAAGACAAGATGAAATCACATAAGGAATGTAGACAAAAGAAGTTCTGCAGGCACACTATCAGTTGTGAAATTTTAGAAAAATAAAAAATGTAATGGTTTGCTCATCTCTTGAGGATGAATCTAAAATTCTGTACTGCTAGAGCGTAGATGAAAATGAAAAGCAGCAGAGACAAAGCAAGACCAATGAAAAAGTGGATTGAGGATGTGACTGACACCTTAAGTTTGCATAACCTTAATGTCTACCAATGTACCTTTTCCATGGTGCCGCACATCAGCCAAGACTATGATACTGCAGGAAAGTTGTAATGGACAAAAGTAATGATAAGATATTAACCTTTACGACTCTGAGGTCGCAATATTGCGCAAATGAGCACTGCTCCATTGTGCCTGCGGCGCAATCCCGCTACATACGACATCGCCCGATTCCCGAGTACGGAACTTCACGAAGTAATGATCCCGTGACGTATAAAACCCGCCAAACGAAGCTAGGAATACGTCACAGTTTAAAGGTCAAATTCCTTTACTCATTACGATTGCAAGAAGAGAGAAAGCCGGCTGATTTTGTCAACGAATTTCTAGAGCTACGTTGGCCATTTTGTAGCCATATTTTGCTATCAAATTGAGTATCGCTCGGCATGGCTAAGTGATCGTGACTACATGTTTTAATTGTTGTTTTTTGTGTTTAATATGTTGTTATTTGATAAGAATGTGTGTGTATTCATTCAAAAATACAAAAATAATATGTATATTATTACACAATAATAATTACGTTGCGTGTCGGCATAGACCTAGTGTTTACCGGACGGACATTATATGCGATTTCTTCACGTTTTATTATTTATTTTTAGTTCATATTATATTAGTTTGGATATAAAACAATACATATACAATAAGTATAGGTATTTATGAGGATTTTAACAATGTTGCCACACATTGCTCATGTATTAGGGTCGTCAAGAAGATATATATGCGATTTTGAAAATGGCGTTGTGCGATTTTTTTCGTGAATTGTCAACTTCACAGCTTGCTCACAACTGTCATATCACACATACAACAACAACTACAACATGATTATGTTCACTATTCACTTCTTTATTTAGATATGCAAAAATTATTTTGATATCCTTTAAAACAAAAAAGTTGTGACGTTTTCAAAACACCCACCATCAATAACGCACATTTTCCCAAAAAAAGAATTCAGGCCCAAGGGGATGTTTCTTAATTTTTAATTCAAGGCTCTAAAGGTTAATTTTCTTTTGGCAGTTTGCTGATCGATGTGACAGACAGCGAGATAATCAGATTTTGGTGTGGTTTGGGTTTGGAAACCTAGTATAGATCAAGCCGTGCCACTTGGCTCTGACAAGGTTAATTAAGCATATAAGTGGTGCCTAGAGTTTTCAATTAACACAGAACTGAAACAATTACCAATGCTACCACATGCCAAAGGACATACTGAATATGAGATTGAAGCATCACAACATGCTGAAGGACATACTGAATATGAGATTGAAGCATCTATGTTACAACATGCTGAAGGACATACTCAATATGAGATTGAAGCACCTCATAGATATAAAGATGTATGCAAAGCATCAATGAAAGGCTTTTCTATTTGACTACAATATTGCCTGTGTGTTGCCGGGGCCCAAAAGGGGAGCAAAGAATAGCAACACTGTTTACCTTCCATGCATGTCATAAAAGGCAACTAAGGAGGTTATGGTATGGAATTGGCTGTCCCATCCCATATAGGGTCAGTGACCCAAAGCCATGATGAAGTCGGATTTGTCAGGCCAAAAGGCGCAGATATCGCAGCAATGCTGTAAACCATGACACAACACATTCCGTTCTTCGGACTACATCCTGTTAATCTGCAGGAGTTTGAGAACAAACGCAGAAGAAGAAGACTACAATATCTGGGAAAATATGGCAGAAGACCAAAGTGCTTGTAGGTTGACATTACGCAATGATGCAGAACTTTTGAAACACTTCTGAGGGATAGACTTGAACACAAATGACACACGCATAAAGCATAGGTCATTGCAGTTTTACAGTAACTGATTTATTCTACAACAAACTACCAAATATGTGAACCTACTAAATAAACTATTTAACGGACAAAAAGGGCTATATATTATTATTATTAGGCAGAATGTATACAAGGATGTCAGTAACTTGCTTCCCTCTTTTATCATTGTCAAATTGTTCATGTGTGTTTCAATGTGATGCTGATTTTTCTATTTTAGGTGGTGTTAAACTAGGCTTGGGAGACTTCATTTTTTATGGTGTGCTTGTGGGAAAAGCTTCATCAAATGGTGATTGGAACACAACTCTGGCATGTTTTGTTGCTATACTGATTGTAAGTACTATCTTAATTATCGTATTGTATTGTATTAAGTATTTTAAATACTATTGTAAGTGCTGGCACATTTTGTAGTAAATACTGTTTGTAACTCCTCCACATATTAAACAAAATTCAGCTCTAGTCATTACTCAACTATTATCAACTCATACAAGCCCTGTGGCGAATCAGAAAGTGGGAAATACTCAAGCTGCAGCCATGATTCTTCACACAGGCGAATCAAGGCAAAGAGTTACTAACTGCTTAAATTCAAGGTAGAAATGGGATTTAGCAGCCCTCTAATCGACTAATCTAATAAACAGCCCTATTCAGGATACTGTGCCTACCACCATAGCATGGGGAAGGGACTAGAAAAGGAGCCCTAAAAATAGCCTGTCTAATTAACCTGGTCAGCATACCATGGCTGGGTGCCTAATCACTGCTGTTGAAACACAAATAAGATTTTGAAACCTCTATTAGTGGGTACGTGGAATGTCCACACACTCACAGATATAACATCTGCAACAGACCAGAAAGAAGAACAGCACCAGTTGTTGGCCCGATACAAGATTGACATGTAGCACTGAGCAAAACGAGATCACTGGATGAAGGCCAGCTTACAGAAAGCAGAGGAGGTTACACATTATTTTGAAGTGTCGCAAAAGCTCAAAGTGACTGGAATCAGGAGTTGAATTTACAGTTCAGCTGACCTTGTACAAAGTCTTCCCCGACGACTAAGCAACCGTCTAATGACACTACGCATACAAGAGGGAAAGAAGAAGTTTACAACCTTAATTAGCACCTATGTTCCAACAATGACAAACCAAGATGAAAAAAAAGACAAATTCTATGAGGAACTTGATGCAGTGATATCATCTACACCAAAATCAGAAAAACTTATAGTTCTGGGTGATTTCAAGAGTTGGAAAAGATCATCAGTCCTGGAATGGGATGCTAGGAAAGCATGGGATATGTAAATGCAACATCAATGGGCTACATCTCTTGTGACTGTTCCACTCATGATTTCACTATCACCAACTCAGTCTTTCGTATGCCTATGCCAGGGGTCGGGAACCTTTTTGTCTGAGAGAGCCATGGACACCACATATTTTGAAAAGTAATTCTATGAGAGCCATACATTATGTTTAAAACTAAAAATTCAAGTAAATGTAAATGTGCGCATTTTGCGTAATTTCAACAAAAGTACAATAATTATGTCTCTGAATTCTTGTTAATAACATTGTTATGCTGTTGCTAATCAATAATGAGTATTTCTTACCATTAATGCAACTTCTGATGCTGAGCTGTAGTAGACTTTAGCTCATTTGTAGAATGAAATATTGATATGTAATTAATATGTAGATCAAAGGAGTCTAAAGAAACATTTTTTTTATAATTGAACATTTGTCTGCAAGTTAGATGCAGCCATCAATAGAGCCACATCTGGCTCACAAGCCATGGGTTCCCAACCCCTGACCTACGCACAAGAAGACATCATGGATGCATCCATGTTCTAAACAGTGGTACCTGATAGATTATGTCATCACCAAAAGGAGGGATGTGAGAGACCTACGTATATCTAAAGCCATGTGTAGTGCAGAATGCTGGACTGACCACAGACTGATAGTGTCAAAATTCAACTTTCACATCATGTGACAGAGCCGTCCATAAGAATATACAGTAATGAAACACATGGATACTGGAAAATTAAAAAACCTCAGAACAGCAACGAGCCTCTCCCAGGACATGGGCACGAAACTAAAAGACTGAACCTGGACGATGTAAACATTTAAGATGGATGGGCATCCTTCTAAAACATCCTTTTATGCTACTGCCAAGGTACATTTATGTCTGAAGATGCACAAAAACCAAGGCTAGTTCAATGACAATGACATAGAAATTACCACTCTGCTAGAAGAAAAGAACAGTGCCTTCATAAATCTTAAGGTGATCCCTCTTCACCTTAAAAAAAGCAATATACCTCAGAGCCCACAGCACTTGCCAATGGAAACTAAGGAAGATGCATGATAGGTGGTTGCAACAAAAAGCCAAGGAGATTCAGAATTTCACGGACAGGAGGGACTATAAGCGATTCTGCGATTCATTGAGAAAAATGTACAGTCAAGTTATGCAGGATCACCACCATTGCTGAACTCCATGCTTACAGAAAAAACCTAGATCCTGGACTGATGAGCAGAACATTTTGAAGCTGTTTTAAATAAATCTACAGCAAAGAAGCAATAGATCGCATGCTACAATTCAACATAAGAAAAGAGCTTGACATACCACCAACAAATCAAGAAGTACAGACTGCTATTGTGCAAATGTCACATGGAAAAGCTTCTGGTATGAATGCCACCCCAGCAGACATCTACAAGATAGGAGGAGAGGTGCTTGTCCAGAAGCTTACCAAGATCTTTGTTACATGCTGGAGCTTAGGAACCCTGCCTCAAAACCTGAAAGGTGCCTCAATTGTCCACCTATTTAAAGGCAAGAGACATAAAGTCATGTGACAACCACCGAGGGATATCGTTGCTATCAATAGCTGGTAAAATATTAGCTTGTGTAATGCTGAACCAAATTACACAGTCCCATCAACTCCAATAAAAAATCCAGGAACATCTTTGTAGACCTCACAAAAGGCATTTGAAAGTGTAAACAGAAATGGGCTGTGGAAAGTGCTCGCAAAATTTGGCTGCCTCTCAAAGTTTATCAACATAGTGCAACAGTTCCATGATTGCTGTTGTTATCAGTGATAGAGTGTCATCAGCAGCCTTTCTGTAACAAATGGTGTCAAGAATGATGCATTTTAGCTTCAACACTGTTCAGCCTGATGTCTTCTGCCATGATGACAGACACATCTAGATCAAGTGATGTAACAGGAATACAAATAAGATACAGAAATGACGATAAGCAAAATGAAAAATGACACCAGGATATAAATTATAAATACACACGCAGTAGCTAAAGCACATACACCCAATTGTAAAACAAACTCACCCATGCATTGCCATGACCCAAAAGGGAAGCAAAAAATAGTGACTTGCCTGCCATGAAAGTTGTAAGAAGCAACTACAGAAATTTTGGGGGTGGAATAGATGACTATCCTATCTCATAGAGGATCAAATAACCCAGAAGCCATGCTGAAGTCAGATGTGTCAGGACAAAATGCACAGATATTACAGCCAAGCTGTAAGCTATGAAATAACTAATTCTGTTCTTCGTACTATAACCTGCTAATCTGGAGTTTGAGAACAAATGCACTAGAAGAAGTAGAACACTGTATATTTAGGTGTTAAAAGATGAGAAACTTCTTTTTGTACTTTGATAATCGGTAACATCTTGGTAGTTACAGCTTGATTTTAACCTTTAGCACGCTGTGTTTACAATTGGGGCAAAGCATTTCATCGGAATTGTGGCATATATTGATTGCTGAAGTCGAAATCAACCACCCGATTCGGAAAACCCAATGCCAAATGAAAAAAACTTGAAAAATCGAGATCTGTAGCTTTTTTTTACAGAATGTTATGCCAACGCTGGGACAAAATTTGACGCCATTTTGTTTGTAATAGCAGATTTGCACGGAAAATGATATGAAGTGATTTTGACATAGAAATTCGAGCAATTTGTAGTCTTCTGCATCGTGGTGAAGCAACAAGACAGTGAATTGTGTTTATTATACTATACGTCAATAGTATATTCAGTGAAATTATCATTTCAACAGATTGAACAGCAGAAAAGCCGACATGTAGGTTCTTCATATATGATTCTACGATGTTTCCATTATGTAAAATATATAATAGTCAACAGATTTCACAGCTTACGATCGATCAAAAATATGGTAGGTCTAGATTGAGATAGGTCTAAATTTGACTTTATCACTTTCTCACAAGCCTCGTATCACACACACACACACAAACAAAACTTACACCAATATATTCAGAATTTAATTCTTTATTTATATGTGCAAATATTATTTATATATCTGTAACAACAAAGAAGTTATCGCGGTTTCAAAACAGCCATCAGGCCGAAAGACACAGATATCACAGCAATGCTGTAAACCATGACACAACGCATTCCGTTAGTCCCTACTACATCCTGCTAATCTGCAGGAGTTTGAGAATGAACGCAGAAGAAGAAGAAGAATTAATGTGACAGAAGTAAATAAAATAGTTATACTTTCATGAAACATACGTGCGCTAGAAAATATATATATATAAAATATAAGGAAGAATCACATCACATACCACATATGTTCAAAACGTATCAATAACTTACAAAATTGATATCATAACACATCAAAATCATGTCAGAAGCAATGTGGACATATTACACTTTCTTTCGAAACCATCATTATGTTGATATAAATATTGAAAATGATTAAATTAGCAAAAAAAGGAAGGATCTTTAAAAAGATGTCACATAATCCCAGATGTAACCTGTGGATCGGTTCAAAGACACCACATAGCGAAAGAGTTAGTTAATCAGCAACATCTTGGTAGTTACAGCTTGATTTTAATCATTGAATCATATGCTCATAATATGTGTTTATTATCTCATTTCAGGGATTGTGTTGCACACTTCTTTTGTTGGCCATCTTTCGCAAGGCACTGCCAGCTCTTCCCATCTCACTTACCTTTGGTCTGGTTTTCAACTTCGCCACTAGCGCACTTGTACGACCATTCATGGATAACCTTGCTAGCGAGCAAGTGTATATTTAACAGACACTGATGAACCAAAGACATCCCTTATCATCAAACATCTGTATGCATGAAACAAGTTTTTGGAAAAACTATCATCGTGGCTTGCTAGTCTATATAGATTAGATATCTCATACAGTTATGCCCTATTTTGCTATGCTGGATTGTTTTTCACATAAAAGTAACTTATAAGTGATTGTTTTTATATTGTTTAATAAGCAATTAAAATCACAGGAAAACCACTATACACTATACACAAACACTATTAGGAACAAATAGTAGAGCTATTTTTCTACATAATATGATTCCGCTCTCTATACCACATCCTGCTAACAGATAGAAGTTGGAGAACAATCATTAGAAGAACACAATTTTGAAAGCTTTTCTTATGTTAATTGTTAAAATACAGATTATATCTGGTATACATTTTTATTTTATATAGCAGCAATTCTGATAATTTAGGAATATAGAATATACAGTGATGTATGTAAATTTCAATAATAAGATTCTACTTGGAAAACAGTTAAAGTAAAACCACAGTTGTGCAGTTAATTAGCTGCACAGTATGTTCAAATAATGAAGGGAAATAAACAAAAATACTAGACAAATTGTGGAAGAGCCAGAGTTAACCACACATTTCTGAACAGTGTGTAGTGAAGGACAGTCACCCTCAGTTTCCTGGACGAGGATTATCCACAAGACATATGAGTCAGAGTATACACAGATGGGTCAGCACAGAATGCAGTGAGGAATGGAGGTGCAGGTGTATATATAGATATCCACACAAGCCTAGACATACAATCAGAACACCAACAGGGAAATTCTGCAATAATTATGATGCAGAAATCCAAGTAATTATGGTGGCAACTGAAAAACTTCTGAACTCCAACCCCGGCCCACAACCCGTGGTATTTCTGACAGATGCAAGTTCAGTGCTTCAAGCTCTCCAGTCTGGAAAACTAACAGATTTGCAAAAACTACTTAATGAACTGTCTTACCAGTATAGAGTAACCATGCAGTGGATACCCTCTCACTGTAGAATACCAGGAAATGAAAAAGCAGACCAACTGGCTACGGAAAGTGCTGCCGAAGACCAACCAGATGTACCAATCACCTACCATCAGAAAAAACAGATAATCAAGTCTATAAGAAAGCCACAAACACCAACACAAAATGACTCACATGAACAGATTAGAGCAAGTTATAATTCTACGCCTCAGAACGAGACACAACCGACTCCGCAGTCACGTGTACATGTAGACAGGCAGCACAGAGTGCCAAACATATGCTTCAAGAGTGTTCTGGGTTTGAAACGCTGAGGCAGACATATTGGCCAGAGGAAACAACACTGGAATCAAAGCTTTATGGGCCACTGCATGAACTACAAAAGACTGAGTTTTATTCAGGAGACAGAATTACAGATATAGACATGTTTCAAGTGAACAAAAGAAGAACACACATTTCTGCTGCCATTAAATGCTTTTTAGTCTCAGTTTTTAGTGTAACCGTGACTAATACCTATCAACTGGCGTGCATTTTCTGTATTTTGTACAGAGGTTAAATTGCTACATCTTTTCTATATTAATGTATGGCTCAGAAACATGTACAATAAACAAACAATTAGAAGACCGAATTGTTGCCTTTGATATGTGGATATATAGAAGAATAGGGAGAACATCATGGAAAGAGAAGAAAACAAACAAAGAGGTTCTAACACTTCGTATGAAGACAGATTTATTAAAGGAAATAAAGATCAAACAAAGAAAATATTTTGGACATATATTAAGAGACATGACACCATGTTGATGACCTTGAGGATAAAGTATAGGGGAGCTGAGCAAGAAGGAAGCTGAGATACAAATGGGAGAGATTACAGTCTAGCAGAGTGAACCACCAAGATAAGAGACAGGGGATTTTGGAAATCTGTTGCAGCTAACCTTTGTTGTGGAGATGGCACTTAATAATGATGATACAGAGGTTAAATTGAATAAGCTTACATTGATCTTTAGTCAAGTACTCTTTTTATACAGAATATATTCTGCGTGTAGAAGACCTGATGTTTTACTTGTAGCCTATCAGACACACCATTAAGTTAATTATGCTTCTAATAGATAATATAACAATATAGCAAAGTTTTTCTTCCAGTGAAAGCACCTCCAACATTCATCTTTACAGTTATGCGTTTCATGTATGTTTTGTTATCCCCAATCAAGGGTTAAATACATGTCTTGTCTCATGGCATTTTCTAACATTTGTCTAAAATAATCACCATGCGTGAAATTGTACCTGTATCCTTTTTGTGACAGACTCCTAGGTTGGAGAGAGTGCCAGATCATTGCAGATGGGACAACAAATCTGACGGAAGAATATGAAACCCAAATGTATATATCTCAATCAGCAAGATGTGATGATGCTTTGATACTGTTGCACTTGAATAAATCTTTTCAGGGACCAAACATGCATCCATAAACAGCCTAACATACCATGCAAAGACAGTGAACCTTATTGTCAGAAAAGTACAGCAATATTTGAAAAGCTATGTCTTATATTGGATATGCTAAAATTATTTATTATTATTATTACTATTATCAAAATTTTGCATTAAAAAAAACAACAATTTGCTTCCTCTCAATGAAAGTGATAATAAAGAAAAGTTGTAATGCTAGATTAAACAAGGTCTTCATAAATTTGTGGACACTAACCACTGCCAATATTCCCTCCAAAGTACAGAACAATTAGAAGGTATCTGCTCACAATATGTAACAGCCACGCACATAAAGAACGAGCGAATTACCTTTTTTTTTAGATAGTAAAAACCTTACCCTAACTACGGTGTCTATGGCCCTTGTTCATATGGAAATATTTACCGCTCAAACATTTTTATATTTGCTAACATGAGAAACAAAATGTGAGTGAATATTGATCACAGCATATATAGTATCTATAAATGATACACACAAAATAGTATCTGTTAAATAAATTAACTGTGTGTTAGAGATTAGTGGGTCCGTGTCACAAACAGAACTCACTCAAACTTGGTCATAGTTTGAAAACCCCACCACCCACATTGTACTGGCAATCCGATTGCATGTATTAGTAATGCCTAAAAAATTCAACAATTTTTTGGGTTACTGGTAGTGTTCATTCTCAAACTCCTGTTGGTTCTCTCTTGTAGTAGGATGATGGTCATACTAGATTTCCAGCAGGATGTGGTCTAGAGAACAGAGGTGAGTTGTGTTACCGTTTTATTTGCTTCACTGGCCCAATGCATGAAATTTTAGTGATCAATAATAGTTGAACAGAAATTTCCTAAACTGGATATGCTTACGTTATTATCTAAAACTGATTGACGACACGCCCAAAAAACCTTGTGGGTTCCCAAACACCATTGATTTCTCAAACACCATTGATTTCTAGGGTGTACTAAAAATGTCATAACTTCACACTTATTTATCATAATTTTTCGTATTTATGCACAAAGGTGAATGGAGAATATTATTGAACTATAAATAATGATATAATATTGTTTCAGGTAACAACCTGTGGCTGTGAAGTGGCCATAAATAGAAAATCAAATAATATTTTTTCTCTGACAGCTAGACTATTCATTTCTCCTCACTGTTGACATATAAACCATTCCATTGCATTACTTTATTTTTGAAAAATTATGTAGACATATCAATGTGCATTAGGAAATAAAGAAAGATATATATAAATCACATTTTTTGCATTTTACAAAAATAATTTATTTTACAAGTAGATTGAAATAAACTGTTTTGGTCACTTCTAGGCCTACATAAATATAAGACATTTTTTTTTAGCTTCAATGACATTTTTGCAGTCACTTTGTAAGATTAATCAAAGGCAATGTCATTAAACTGTTCATAAATATTCTTCACACTTTGATTTTCTGAAGAAAACTAAAAATTCCACCCAAAATGTTGATGTGCCTATCTGAACCCGCTGTGACCAATGCCACCGTTTTTAAAAATCATGTTTCTTGTCACTAGCAAGGGAGTAAACTCAATTTTAAAATTATGTTCTTTAAATCTCACATACTTTTTTCCCCATATTTAAACAGAAATTAATACGCTGGCAAATTTAATCTATTTTGAAAGAAAATTCAGGATTTTTCTTTCATATAGGGCATCCAAAGTAGCAATTACAAGAAGTGTGATGAATATTGCGTGTAGTCGACAGCAGTTGATCATGTAACATGTGATCATGGTTGTCAGTGGGTTAAATATATTTAGGTGGAAACTGAAACAAAATCATGGACATCAATTGGCAGCGCAAGTGAAAGAATACTTTAAAGTTGGCACATGACCCTTTATACCAACCTCTAGATAATACAAAAGGAAGGTGTATAGTGAGGAAGATCTTGGATGGCAGAAGAGAATACTCTACTCACAGCCTGCGAGCTGGAAGAGGCTATGAATGGATGGAAGTAAATAGAGAAAATTGTTGCAGAATGTTGTGATACAGCTAGGAAGAGATAATGTGATTGGGCTACAAATAAGACATAGCGAATTATGCAAGAACTCATAGAACAGTAATCATAGCCACAAGATATAATTATTTACATAGATCGCTCAGTAGTAGCTTGTTTGCTCAGAAAAGTGTGGATAAGTGAATCGGAGACTCTCAAGACTGCACAAGATTGTTATAAAAATTGGAACAGTTTGTAAATAGAAACATGATAGATATACAAAGAGACTGATAAATCAGGATCAAACTGGAACTGTCAGATGTTACACTCTGATGAATTTATTGGTATGGAGATAGGAGAACCTATGGATTTGTCCAGAGTGCACTGGTAACAACCTGCAATCATAACTCAATAGTTAAAGAAACAATAGATGCAGATAGGGCTTCATTGCTTACCTTCTTGTGTTTGCTCTCTGATAACCAACATAAAAGTTTGTGTGGTCTCTGCTGGAGATCGTGAAGTGCGTTGTGCTGCTGTTTCAAAACAGAGCTGTTTTATTTTGCGCCTTGCGCCTCTCACCACAACATCGAGCATGACAATAAAAACAGAGGCAGTAACAGCAGCTCTCACTTGGCTAATGACACAACCACCAACATCTACAGTGATTCTATTATATTCCCATATACTGCACAAGATCGGAAATTTAATGATAAGAGAAGCATGAGATACGTCTCAACAATGCCCAGTACTTCATAGATCTGCTGTCCTGGTCATGCGGGAGTTAGGGGCAACCAAAGAGCGGACACATTGGCAGGTAAAGCTATAGCGGATGGCAAAGTGATGAGAAGAGACCAAGCTATATTAATTAGAGCAGTAATGGTTACACTACAAAATGATGAAGAGGATGCTGGAAAAGACTATGTACATGTTATGTACATGTTTAGAGAATTATAGAAATAGGAATAAAGACTAGGGAAGAGGTAAGAGGTAAGAAAGTGCATCCTCACCAGAATGACCAAAAGAACCCACAACTGACTGGGACACTGAGCTTATACAGTAGAATCATGTTACAATGAATCCATTTTTAATTAATTTCCCTGTTTAATGACACTTTTTAAAATCCTTGATTATTTTCACTCTTTGTTTTAATTAAAAAAAGCTTATTATAACATGCATTTAAACTTATATTCCTGTATGCTGAACTATTTAAACAATTGCTTCAGATAAAAAAAAGTACAAACTCTGAACTTGTAATCTGCACAAATTTTCACTGGCTACATGTGTTTGAACCATATTTGTGGTATTCTAAGTTAGGGTGATGTAAGAGACAGAAAGTAATAAATCTCATCAGCCAGGGACAGATCAAAGCACTGAAAATAGTAGATGGACTGTGTGTGCATTTTAGGCGGGTAACCTTGTTTTTCATTGCATGTCTTTAGACTAAGCAACACATTCAGTCCCTTGACATTACAGTCTTGTGGACTCATTAGGAATAGTTCTTTTAAAGTGATGCAATTTAGCTTTCCACGTGATTTTCATTAGCTGGCTATACAAAGTATACACAAAGTGGCCATTGAAAGTTACAGGAAAAATCATATTGTCTCATTTTAGAAGGATAGATTGGAATGAATGTAATGTAGAGTGACCAGATTCCTTGCATTGTAAGAGACAACGCTTGTCAATGAAGACGGTTGCGAATACCTTTAACCGATATCTATGACCATCAACATTTATGACCTGCTGTCTCATTTGGGAATTATCCTTCTAAAGTGATGCATTTGATTTTTTTCCCATGATTTTCATTGATCACTTTATGGATACTTTGTGTCCAATGCCAATGAAAATCATAAAATAAACCACTTTTGAAAGATGAATCAACAAGTCTTATATTTGTAGATGATCACTGAGCAACTCCAGAAAGCCAAATATCTATAACAAAATAATCCTATTCCTAAAAAAAACCACGTCAAAATCATAACCTGTTTCTTGAAACCCAGTGATTACGTCATGTGAAACATTGTACAGGGGACATAATTTATGGTAATAATTGTATATAACAAAATTATATTATTACACACATATAATAACGGAATTCCACTGCATACTTTTAGATAGCTGACGGAATGTCAAGCAGGGCATTTATGGGTATTCCACATGTGCAGTGCTGCTGGTTCCTAATCAAGAATCATAAAGTCATGGAATCCCCTTGCAATGGGGTGATTGCAGGTTGGGGTTTATTTCTGCTCTATCAGATGTGATAGCCATTGTCTATGTTCCTACAGCACTGAATACGGTGCATAAGACAGAAACCATAGCTCTTCAGTTTGAGCAATGTGATGCTACTGTGTGTTACTCTTGCATGATGTTGAAACCCATAGTCATACCTTCTTTGGTGGTTGTGCTGCAAATAGTCTCTCTATCTGCCTCAGGTTAAGAACAAAAGGAATGAGTATTGCATAGCTCTTCAGTTTGAGCAATGTGATGCTACTGTGTGTTACTCTTGCATGATGTTGAAACCCATAGTCATACCTTCTTTGATGGTTGTGCTGCAAATAGTCTCTCTATCTGCCTCAGGTTAAGAACAAAAGGAATGAGTATTGCTTAAGCAGAAATAATGGTAATAACAATAAAAACTGACCACTTTAAATTATGACTAGATTTTAAAAGAAAATGTTAAAAGAAGTGCACACTGTTCTATTATAACAGAGAATGTAGCAGTAATTCTCAAAATGATCACACATGATTCAGTCATCTTCAATAATAACATGTCTACCGGTATATTTGTATTTCTGTATAATAAATTCTTTAATAGAATTAAAGAATCTACCATCTAGTATATTGTCATTCGATCTACTATCATAAGAAGAAAGCTACATTATTTTGGACACTTAAAGCAGATTGATGGTATTGAAAGGCTGATTCTAGAGAGCAAAGTGCCAGGCAAGAGAAGAAGAGGAAAACCAAGAAGGCGATGGACCAGCAACATCGAAGAATGTATGCACATGTCTCTGGCCAATGCAGACCTGCTTGCCTGGAACAGAGAGGAGTTCAGAGTATCCATGATAAAGACAGCATTTTGAAAAGAATATGTCACTTGATATACATATAAATACTTTAAGCACCAATTGTATTTTCATTTTTTCTTCTTGTGACATGCAAGAACTTATTTTATCAAATGACATTCTTTGTATGTATATATATATATATTTCTGTATTAATCTTAATGTTACTGTCATTTTATGCATTATTTAACATTTTGTGTAATTTTTTTATGCCAAGAACCTAAGTAGATAAGTATATTTATTTTTTTCAAAAATACTTCTTATCTTTTCAGTTTCTTTGGCATTTGATCTTTATACAGCGACTTGTGTTGAACTCTAATTTTCACCTACAGGCACAATTCATCCATCTTCCATATGCATTTATTTGGGAGTTCCAACATACTTTTTTTTTTCTCTACCTTTCTACAAGGATGCAGTTTGTTTTTGTTTTTTTATCAAAGTGAAATTCTCAAGGAAACCTGTCCTTTAATTAGTTGTACCTTTCCTATGTGTTTTTGTGTAAAGATCTACTTTTAATTTTTTGGCTAATTCTGTTTTTTTTTTTTAAATTTAGTTTTCTTGAGGAAGGTATAAGATTTATACCATGATATTAGTTTCACAGGTGGGTGTATTCTTTAAGCATCCTTGGTTGGTATTTGAGATATTTTAAACTAACTAAATGTATTTCTAACTTGGATGTGCTCACGTTGTACTTATATTTGCATATGCCTCCGCCCATAGTTCAACAATTGATCTTGTGGGTTCATGGGTCATTTAGGTGATCTCCCTGTCACAATTATTAAGCCATTTGCCTTGTACTCAAGAGGTCAATGGTTTCATGCAAGAACATGATGCCTGCTACACTGTCATTTTTTATGGAGATCCCTGGGGATTAATCGCCTGAAGCTATAAGGTTATATGCTTTTGGTTGGTACTCTTAATGAGTGGCCTACTGCTTCATTGAGAGGGACAGAGTACATGTGAAGAAATCCAAGAATACCATTTTCCCCCCCACCCTCCCGACAATGAAGTTAATATTCTATGCCTTTTGAGACGGCAGGTCATTAATTGCATTGGTATGAAGATTGTGTGCAGGTATATGTTTTATTTTACAGAGGTTCTGTATTATTAAGGGCATTTCTTTGTACTTAGGAAAGACCTCACATATACCTAACTCTGGGTATATTCTCAACCCTTTACAACAGTTTCCCACAGTTCCTAGCATATTATACTATCTATATCTATAAACTTTTAAGCTTCCTGTGGAGCATAGGTCTTCAGCAAACCTCCATCTTTAGCTATTGGTTCCAGCTCTTTCCATGTTCTAACCATTTTGTCCTATCTTTAGCTAGTGCCTTCCATATATTTTCCATATTCTACAAATTCTTTTTTCATCTCTGCATCAAATTATTTCCTCTGGTTATTTCTTAATTTTCCTCTTTTCTTCTGAATTCCAGAACAATGCTTGCACATATTATACTAGCTGGAGATAATTGTTTATGGTTGTTCATGTATTTAGGAACTACCTGACATATCAACCCTTCCTTCTAAAGTGGATTTTACTGTGGATAAATAATTAACTTTTGATGGTAGTGGTTATATTACTAGCATATTATATTCACCATGAATACTTTTGAATTTCTGATGGTTAGCAAGCAATATTCAAATTTAATTTAAGTGCTATCTCCACAACAAAGGTTGATGAAAAAAATATTGAACACATCCTGTTCCTCTCCATGGTGGTAACACTACTCCTTGTCTTCATCCTGTTATTTGTTTATTTATATAATTGTGTTCCTCTTGCTCTCAACTTATTTAAATTATCTTTTACCCCTAATATTTTTTCTGTTGCTTCATTATTATTATTTTGTTGTGTTCATGAAACATGCGTAATTGTTCTGTGAATAAACATCTCAAAAGCTTCAATCTTGTCTTACATCTGCTTGATCAATTTCTGTGTTTCCTTCCCATATAGCAATAACACTATATATATGTATGTATGTGTATATATATATATATATATAATTCTCAATATTCAAATTATGTAGCATGAACAAAGAATTTATGTCAGGAAAATGTAGTTAATGTAAAAAGCGTGTGTTGGGGTTCAAATAGTGAAATGAAGAATATTGTGTTTTAGTACATGTCAATTATTGATTTTCCTCAAACATTTTATCATTCGCAAATATGTTGAACTAATCAAAATTATTTTTTAAGTAGCTGTAGTTTCAGAAGAATTAAATTTTCTAAATATATGTTCATTTTTTTAAAAAAGAATTGGCTATATGAATTATAAAATATAATAGAGAGGTCTATAGAAATAAATACAGATCTGTACCTCTGATTTATAGACTACACAAAAGCATTTGAAAAAATTTAACATAGTGAATTATACACATGCTAAAGAATTTGAACTTCGATAGTAAGGATTTAAGAATCATCAAGAACATGCACTGGCAACATACAGCAGCAAAAAGAGTAAGAAATTAATTTGGCCCTTTTCAACAAATAAGACAAGGTGTTAACATGTTAGACAGAGATGTGTATTTTCACCAGACCTGTTCTCTTTATATAGTGAAAACATAATGCGTGCATATGTTTACATAATGCGTAGTTGATATCCCAGGAATATCAGGGGGAGGACATGACATAAATAATTTAATGTATGCGGATGACACTGTTCTGATGTTATAAAAGTGAGAAATACCTTCAAGATTTAATTAATGTAGTAGTCACAGAAAGTAAAGAGAAAGGCATCTTCCTAAATATAAAGAAAACAGAAGTAATAGTTATTTCAAAGAAACAAAATACCACACCTTGCAAGATCAAAGTGAATGATATACTATTAAAACAGGTCCACCAATTCAAATATTTAGGTTGTATGTTGTTCGTCCATTACAAGTGATGATGACCATTTGTTACATCCACTTTTGAAAATTCAATTTTAGTTATGTCCTTGATTATGAGTTCGTAGATGGCTAATGAGCCCTATTCGAGCTGTAAATGTCCTTGGACAGTTTAGGTACAAATATTTAGGTACAACGATTACAACAGATGGAAGAAGTTAAACAGAAAATAAAAAGCAGAATAGAGCAGACAAAAACAACATTCAGAAAAATATAGTGTGTAATATAAATATAATATCCTTGTCATTAGAAGTGAGGAAGGGAGTTCTGCAGTGCTATATAACTCCTATACTAACAAATCCTAGACCAAGAAGACGATGGACTGACAACATTAAAAATAATATGAATACATCGCTAGAAAATGCAAGCCACATCGCCCAAGACAGAGAGAGGTTCAGAGAGTTCATTGGGAAGACAATGTTCTGGAAGGAATACGTCACATGACACTAACAAATGGATGCAAGTCTTGGACAATAAACAAACAGGAAAGTGTGAAGTTAAAGGCAATCGAGATGTGGTTCTACAGAAGAATGCTGAGAATACCATGGACTACTAAAAAAAACTCATGTGGAGGTGTTGAAAGTCAAATATGAAACAGACCTTAATCAATAATATAAGAAAAAGATAATCTTCATTTTTTGACCACTTCATGAGACAGGGAGGTTTGAAGAACATAGTCACAACAAGCAAGATTGAAGGCAACAAAGACAGAGGGCATCAACGTGAGAAAATATTCGACAGTTTGACAACCTGGCATGGCAGAGAAAGAACAATGATCTTGATACATAATGCTGGAGATAGAGATCTGTGGACAGTCATGATCGCCTATGCCAGCCGGCATGACACCTGATGATGATATGAATTGTGTTTTATAAAGATAGCATACCAGATGTCTCATATTTTCAGAAACAAATATGTGAGCATGGACACCAAAATTTCACTATATTAGAAGAAGAAACAAAATACTCATCCATAAATAATTATTTAATTAAATAGTTCAAATATGTCCTATAAACCACACTAATTTTTAAATATTATTGCATTTATCATCATCAAGTGCTGGCTCTGCATTAAATGTTTGCTGCAACTGATCTTCAGAATCCTCTTGCCTTGGTGGTGCAATCTGACAGACTATTTTGTCCATCTTGTGGTGATTTTTTTTTCTACTTTATATGCATCACATTGTATTGCTCAAACTTCTTCTGCGTTTGTTCTCAAACTCCTGCAGATTAGCAGGATTTAGTCCGGAATGCATTGTATCATTGTTTACAGCATTGCAGTGATATCTGCGCCTTTCAGTCTGACACATCCGACTTCAGCATGGCTTTGGGTCACTGACCCTAAATGGGATGGGACAGCCAACTCCATCCCATAACCTCCTTAGTCGCCTTTTACGACATGCGTGGAAGGTAAACAGTGTTGCTATTCTTTGCTCCCCTTTCAGACCCGGTAACACACGGGCAGTATTGCTCAAAATATAGCCAAGTTCTTCTTTTCATATTTGTTCTCAAACTAAAACCAAGTTCTTCATTTGTATTTGTTCTCAAACTATAACCAAGTTTTTTATTTGTATTTGTTCTCAAACTATAACCTTGTTTTGTATTTGTTCTCAAACTATAACCCCCAAGTTCTTCATTTTTATTTGTTCTCAAACTCTAACCAAGTTCTTTATTTGTATTTGTTCTCAAACTATAACCCCAAGTTCTTCATTTGTATTTGTTCTTAAACTATAATCAAGTTCTTCATTTGTATTTCTTCTCAAACTCCTGCTAGTTATCAGGATATAGTCCACATAACAAGATGCATTGTGTCATGTTTTACAGCTTGGTTGCAATATCTGCACTTTGTGCCTGATTCATCTGACTTCAGCATGGCTTTTGGGTTACACTTTGACCTACAGGATGGGACAGTCAGCTCAATATCAAACCTCCTTAGTTTTATTATATGCATAGCAGGTCAGTGTTGCTATTCTTTGCTCCCCTTTCTGACCTCCTTCAATGCAAAGTAAAATTTCCCTCTTCTATTGCCAAATCACTTTTTCACATAACCAGACTCTTAACCTTCATCTTTTTCATTGACAGTAACTTGTCCATATGCTGCTATCACAAAAATGGGAAGGAAAAAATTGTAACACTGAGTTACCATGCATGTCATAAGGTAACTAAGAATGCTCGGAGCAGTGGTTGCTATCACAACTCATAGAAATAAAAGTAATTTTCACACTGAAGTCTGATGTATCAAGCCAAAAGACACATAATTTTTAGCCGGTCTATAAATTGCAATGCATTTCATTCTTCTCCTGGCAATGTTCTTATTCATTTGCAGGAGTTTGAGAATTAACACAGTAGAACAAATGGTTATATTGCAGTAGTTGTGTTCAATTTATTGTATTTTGTCTTATATAAAACATTTGTCATCAACCTGGAAGTATCCTATGTTTTAAGCATGATAAATTCATTTTCAAGATGATACTTTAATTGCATTGGAGAAATATACTAAAAAATGAATTTAAATCATTTACACACCTAAACATATCATTTACACACCAAAACATATCATTTAGACATCTAAACATATCATTTACACACCTAAACATATCATTTACAGACCTAAATATATTTACTCACCTAAACATATCATTTACACATCTAAACTTATCTAACTCAAACATTAATGAAAGTGGTGCTTCTTCTGCGTTCGTTCTCAAACTCCTGCAGATTAGCAGGTTGTAGTCCGGAGAATGAAATGCATTATGTCATGGTTTACAGCATTGCTGCGATATCTGTGCTTTTTGGCCTGACACATCCGACTTCAGCATGGCTTTGGGTCACTGACCCTATATGGAGTGGGACAGCCAACTCCATCCCATAACCTCCTTAGTCGCCTTTTACGACATGTATGGAAGGTAAACAGTGTTGCTATTCTTTGCTCCCCTTTCGGGCCCTGGCAACACGGGTGAAAATAGTGCTGTTTTATTACACACAAAAATTGAGACAAAAACATAGGAAAATCATAAAATTGAATTGAATAAATGAATACCTGCATAGAACAGAGATTTTTTTGGTATGATTGGGTTTCTTCTTCTGCGTTTGTTCTCTGATAACCAACATGAAAGTTTGAGTGATTTCTGATGGTGAGTGTGAAGTACACTGTGCTGCCAGATTCACAACAAAGCTATGTTATTTGCCCACTTAATGGTCCAGCACATCCATTTTCATCATGCCTTTAATTTAGGTGGTGGGATTCCCTAGCTTGTGACAGCCTCCTATCCGTCGCCAGGTGATGGATGTGTATCGACTGTATGCCATGACAGTTTTCCACCCACTGTGCCCTTAGACATTGCAGGGAAAAACATATCCCTTGATGGCAGTCTTTGAGGAGACTAGTCAAGAATTTAGACTTGGATCTGCTATGTCAATCTCGCACTAAGTGTTTCTCTGCCAGTGAAGTTGTCTCGTGTAATTATATATATTGTGCCTGTGCCCATCTGGTACTGAATCTTTTCTCTCTATGATTCTGGTATAGGAAAGTATTGACGGTAGAGTTGGGACCGGGTTCATTTGCCTTCTTAACCAAGGTGTCATTCACCAACATTGTGAGTCCAAGTCTTGAGTCTCTACACACAATTAGGTGCACTAGGGACTAGAAGCTTGTCTCAAGTGAAACAACACTTTAGTTCCAATTTCCTTGTAATGTTTTCCCGTTCTATTTGCATGTGACGCTGCCATCTCATTGTACTCAATATGTTACCCTTATGGAGACTAACGCATGAATCTAAATATTCATCTTGACATCAACCTATTGTGTGAAATTGCATTGGCCACTCCTCCCATGCTCCTGCCAGACTGATTAATAATGTGTCAACAGTGTAGCTGCATGTGTTGCCACAGTGGTGTCTTCAGAGCTTTATTTCATACCCAGAAGACTCCTACTTTCATTGGTGTGCAATGTTTTGAGAAAGTCTTCTACTCATGGCGGGTATATTCTATGTGTTTTGTAGCTTCTGTACGGATAAACAAACTTTACAAGTATATTACTGCTTGCTCCTCATGTATTTCCATTTAGTTTTCACAGGATATCTTTTTCTGGGCATTTCTTTCTTTGTTGATGTGTTGTTTTTATGTTAGTTTATTGTCAAAAGTGATTCTGAAGTATGTAGACTGTTTGTCTTCTCTTAGGGCTCTCCATTTATCTTGATAACACCTGCTTTTTGTTTTGGTGAGAGAGTAGTGTCATGCAGCATTTATCTGTTCATTCTACCATACCATGAATGAACATTCCTTTTGCCCATAAAATTAAAGCTTCTATATCTCTTTTTATGTGTTTGGTGGCCACTGTTGAATGTTCATCCATGCACCAGATTACCAGGTCATAGTGTACATCGTCACTTCAATTCTATGTGGTAGCTCAGCAACTAGATCATTGATGTATACTAGAAAAACTCAACTCCAGCTCAAATGTGACAGTGGATTCTATACCAAAATTTGACTTCTTGGTCACCTCAACACACACCAAATAGATGTAACATCACAAGCCTGAACCTGCTGTCATTATCACATGTGATGGTCAGTTATTTTGTCTTAAATTAATACAGTGGAATCCTGTTATAACAACGTGGTGCGGACCAACAAGATATGTATGTAATAACAGAAATTTGCAATATACAGTACAAACAATAAAGAATAAATATAATTGGTGGGGATTTTAAAAAGTGTTGTAATATAGGAGAATTTGTTATAACAGAATACGCTATAGGGGGATTCCACTGTATAAGTATTCTGTTTGTAAATTGATCAAGAAAATTTCATCAGATATTTTGTCTAATCCATTTCATAAGAGATTATACGGGCCACCATTATAAAGTAAATTAAATGCGAATGAGCATATTTAATACCTGAAAATATTTCTACCTGGACACAGTGATAACCTATTTTATTGTTTAGTTGTAATAGTGTATAAATTTATTGTATTAATTAGCAAGTGATTTCTTGCAATATAATTATTATTTTGCTTGATCAAGAATATTTTCTTGTCATTTTATGTCATCAGCCAGCAAACATTACTCAATGTCCAGATCCATCAGTGAACTAAACTTATTGTCTCAAGCATTGTAAATCCTTCATATAATGTTAAATACTTGTTTTTGGTAATTCTGTACAAGTTGAAACATTTGATAATAAAGAAAGAAATGCTGCCTCTGCCCAACATTTTGTGTACATTAATTGTAATAATCTGTGTTTATTGTTTATAGTATAATGTATAATATTGCTTATTCAACTGTTACCATCATTATCAAACTCAAAACTCCACAGCATCGTAGCGGTGCCACTCTGAAGACAGTTGAACACTGCCTGCTCTTTTCTACAAGACATAAGGCTTTCTGCCACAAAACCACATTATTTATAACATTTTATACAGCGACCCTGAACAACTGGAAAGAATAACACAGTTTCATATGTGGCATTGAAGTTATCAAGAGCTGAAACTCAGTGACTGGTGGATCAAAGACAAGTCATGGTTCATTGCATCTGTTTTTGACTGACTTTTTACCAGATGGAGTTGCCAGCCTTCTTTGGTCACTTCTTGCAAAATTGACATGTCACAGTTTTTCTATTCTTTGCTCCCCAAAGACCAACAGACAGGCAATAAATATGTCATTTAATAATGAAGAAATTTAAGATGGTAACTCAGAGAATCTACAGAATCTTCCATCACATTTGAGTCACAGACGTTATTAATTGTAGCATCTTCAGACAACTGTGTTGTGATGTTTATAATTAATTTTGTGAGTATTTTTGTTTGCAAGTGCCAGAATTGCTTGTTACACAAACTATTATGTAATCATGTGTTGCAAGTTCTGGCTGTAGATTGTGGTTGTCTCGCCTGTTCATTGACAGGACCTGACAAGGGAGAAAAGAATAGTGGCACTGTTACCTTAGATAACTAACAAGGTATTGTGAGTAGGTTGTCTGCCCAATCATATAGACGATATTCCTGATTACCACCTCCTCAGAGACTGCCATCAAGGGGCATGCATTGTGAGAAGGTTGTCTGCCCAATGATATAGAGGATATCCCTGCTTACCACCTCCTTGAAGACTGCCACCTAGGGACATGTTTTGGTATGTAAAGTCCAAGGGTACAAATACAGGTAATATTTCCGACACCACTGCGCCAACAAGTATAGCGGCACCGCCGACACACCGTGACCAAAGACAGTCTGGCTCGAGCATTGGAGGTGCGGCCAAAGCAAATGTTATCTAATGGGTAGATGTCAAGACGAATATTCAGAGTCGTTAGCCTGCATAAAGATAACATATTGAGTACAATGAGAAGGCAGCACGGCGTTATAGGGCAGCGCTACTTGCAATAATACGACAAAATGTTTAAAGGAAATTGGAACTAAAGTTATATTCAGCTCTAGAACAAGTTTCTAGTCCCCGGTGCTCCTAAAAATGTGTAGAGACTCCGACTTGGACGAGCGCTCGCGATGTCTGTGAATAACACCTCGGCTAAGAAGGCGAACGAACCCGGGCCCAACACTACCGTCGATACTTTCTTATACCGAAATCGTGCTTGTGGAGAGAAAATGTTTAATATACGATGGGCACATGTACAATACGTCTAATTACACGATACGAGTTCACAGGCATCGGAACACCTCGTGCGAGATTGACGTAGTCGACTCAAACCTCAATCCCTGACTACCGCCTCCTCGGAGACTGCCACCCAGGAACATGTTTTGGCCTGTAAAGTCCAAGGGCACAGTGGGTGAGAATGTGTCACGGCGCTAAGTCGATACACATCCATCGCCTGCCGACAGACAGAAAGGCTGTCACAGGCTAGAGAAGCCTACCTTAATTAAATGTATGCCGCAAATGGATATGCTGGACCATGTGGGATACAAATAACACAGTTATACCCACAAGAATGGAGACTATTTGTAGACTAGTCGAAACTCATTCTTAAGAATGTGCTTTTGCGCAATGGAAACCGTCTTCCATCTATTCCAGTAGCGCATGCTGTCCGCATGGAAGAGACATACGATAACTTAAAACAGATACTGAATTACATTGAGTATAACAAAAACTGCTGGCACCTATGTGGTGATTTGATGATAGGTGCTCTTTTAATTAGACTTTTAATGAGGGATATACAAAATACATGTGCTTTTTATGTGAGTGGGATAGGAGAGCAAGGAAATTTCAACTACTTGCGGAAGGAATGGATGTGCAGATAAAATGTAGTAACTGGAGAGAAGAATATCCATCGCCCAGCTCTGGTCGAGTCTCATAAAATACTGCTACCACCCCTCTAAACTAGATTTGATGAAGAATTTCGTGAAAGCCAAGAACCGGACTTCTCCAGCTTTCCGATACCTGCATGAAAAGTTCATTTGACTCAGTGAAGCAAAAATTAAAGAGGAAGTTTATGTGGGTTCTCAGTTTCGAGAGCTCTTAAAAGATGACCGGTTCAACAATTTCTGCATGGTGATGCGAAATAAGCATGAAATGCTTTTCACCCAGTGTCACAATCTTTCTCGGTAATGTTGGGACAGAAAACTACAAGGAACTAGTAGAAGACATGATGATGAAGTATTAGATACTTGTCTGCAATATGTCTCTTAAAAAATCATTTCCTTCATTCTCTTCCTGATTTCTTTCCTGACAACTGTGCCATGGTTAGTGATGAACGTCTTCAAGATATCGTAACAATAGAACAAAGATACCAGGGGAAATGGTAAACTACAACGCTGGCTGACTATTGCTGGACACTCCCTATAGATGCTCCCAAACAGCTGTACGAGAAACAGGCGAAGAAATCTAAGAAGTAGTCTATGATATGATTTTGTACAGGTATTAACCGCTGCATTATTACTATTGGCATACATTTCGTAATGTAAACATTCTTTTTTGTAGATTACAAAAAAACTAGAGCCAATTTTGAAATTTGACTGTCATATTCGTGCTCGGCGCTTCAACATTGATAAGAAATTACTAATATCATTTCAGTAAGATAACTTTTGTAAAATATGTTGACCAGTGTTCATTGAATGGCAAAGGATAGCTAAATTATGCCTGGTAAAGTAATGCGCTATGACAACTTTCTTCAGTTATTATCTTAACATTTTATATAGTAGTCTTTAAAAATAATTGACGAAAAAAAAGTACTAATAAGCGGTATTACTACCTACCATTCTGAAAAGACTGATATTATATTATAAATATATGCAGGGCCGCCCTAACAATTGCGGGGCCCAATGCGAAACAGATTGCGCGGGGCCCAGTCTGGGTAGGGAAGAGGATAATAAAATAAATTCTAATATGAATTTATGGGCCTATGAAGTGCGGGGCTCATTGCGGCCGCATAGGTTGCAATGGCCTAAGACCGGCCCTGTATATATGTAATATATAGTTTGAACATTTTTCAGGAACACTACACTAATAAAACATTCAATATTGTTACCTGTAAATATATATTGATATGGCGCATTAATCAATTACATTTTTTATTAAAACACCAATATGTCTTTAGTCAGTCTTTCTTTCCCTCTCCCCTCCCCCATCCACCCTCTTTATTGTGTGTGTGAAAATATCCCATCTAATTCAAAAAAATCTGATAATGCCACATATTTAATTGTCTATTGCCTATCATATGGTGTTTTAATAAAAAATGTAATTGATTAATGCGCCATATCAATATATATTTACAGGTAACAATATTGAATGTTTTATTAGTGTAGTGTTCCTGAAAAATGTTCAAACTATATATTACATATATACGCATTCTGTTGCGTCGGTGGGTCGCACCAATGGCCCACTAGACAAACCACCCATGCAACAGTAAATCTTAGTAGATGACATACCGTTTTATTGCGGTTCTGTTGTGAAAGCTTTGTAGCATGGCTTCTATACAATTATAGATCACCTCTGAGTAGAAGGCTCCTTCAATAGGCATTACACTAAGTCGAAAGTTGAAGTCTCCTGGGTATGAAAGAAAGCTCAGAAAAAACCCCACCACTGCACATAGGAAATAAGGGCTAACCGCTCGCAATTCTCTGGGTTCTCAATCAATCTATCCCTATGTGGAATCGTCGTAGCTTCCACATTTGCCGTTGAGCGGAGGGGTTTATGAAAGAGATGTAGTCTGTGTACCAGAGTCAAGTGTGTTGCTCTGGTTGAGGTGTAGTCATGTTTATTCAAGATGGTCTTAATGTTGTCTATCCGCCTTTTCCTAGGTCTACCCTTGGCTCTGTATCCTTATTCCATATTGTTATAAGCTCTTATGGGAAGTTTATCGTTCATCCTCATAAGATGTCCAAACCATTTTATCTGTTGTTTCTCTATATATTCGATGCATGGTGTGATACATATTATCTTTCTGTTGTTTTCACTGCGCATTTTGTCGAATCGTGTGACACAAACAGCCTTTCTTAGACATTTCATTTCGCGAATTTCGATGTTTCTCTTATGTGTAGATGTCATTTGTCACGTCTGACATTGGTAGTATAGTATTGGTATAAAGATGTTCTTATTCATTTGTTTCTTGACTTCCATGTTGATTTTTGGGCGCAATAGCAAAGGTTACAGCTGGTATGTCACACCATTTGCCTTTTACATCTTGTTTGTATCTCACTATCGAATCGTTCGTCTTCTGTGAAGATATTTCCTATGTACATTCGGTTAGACTGTAACGTGTCTATTTTGTGCTGTTACTCTCCCACTTGTTCCTCTATCTTTTATTCCTCTACCCTCAATTAGGGTCTTCAACATGGTGTCATGTCTTTTAACATGTCAAAAATGTTGTATTTGTTTAATCTTTATTCCCTTTAATAATTTTTTGCTTCATACGAGGTGTTGCTAGAATCTCTTTGTTTTCCTCCTTTCCATAAGTTCTCTCTCTTCTTCCATATATTCAAACCTCAAAGGCATCCATTCTGTCTTCTAGTTATGTGTTCATTGTCCATGTTTCTGGGCCATAGGCCTACATTAATATAAAATAGGTGTAGCATTTTATAATTCTAATATTTAGCCTGTTTTTAATTTGTTTCATCATCAGGTAGCGTATCCTGAACGGGTTGTAGTAGTCATCATAGCCTTTCGCAACTTATGTCGATCCTGAACCAGTCTTCTTGCTTCTGTTACTGTCATGTTCAGGTGGTATTTGATGTCTTACGCCCATCTTCGTCTTGGGTACCTCTTGTTTATCTCCCTAGCATCATTCCATTATGGTCTGCTCTAGGCTGTCATAACGTTTTATATGTTATGATAAAATATTATAGTTTTCTGGAAAAAAATCATGCTGTTTAGGCAGTTTTATTTTACATTCATTTTTCTCAGGATGATTACATTAGGAATAATTCTGGTCCATGGTATTCTGATGATTTTTCTGTAACATTTTGTTTCAAATCCTGCTATTTTATTTTTCACTTTGTTGGCGATTGTTCATGATTAACACCAATATATTGCTACTGGAAATATGGAAACTCATATGAATGTTAGTTTTGTTATTTTGCAGTAGCTCAGTCATATGTTTTTCATTTGTATCAGATTCTTTGACGTGATAGCCAACCTGACTTCTTCATAGCAATCACCGTTACTGTTGATAAGAGAACCAATGTATTCAAAACTGGTAACTCTTTCTAATTCACTGTTGCTGATACTGGTTGAGAACTTGCTAGTGGTTTTGTCACTTGTCATAATCTTGGTCTTGTTTCCATTTAGAAATAGGTTTTGTTTTTCATTAGCCTATGTTCTTTAATGGAGTTTATGAGGTATTAGAGACAGTGGCGTAGCGAGGCGGGGGCGGAGGTGCGGACCGCCCCGGGCGTCATCATCGGGAGGGCGGCAAATTTATTTTCGTCCAGTCTTTCACAATCACTGACAAATTTTTTTTTCATGGCACAAGGGCGAAAAATTATGATTCCGCCCCGGATGCCATTGACCCACGCTACGCCACTGTGCACAAGTCTATGCATTTCTGCGAACCAGTCGATTTTAGTTCTTGATTCTTGATTAGAAACTGGCTTCACAGCTGGCGGGACATTCCCATAAGTGCTCCGCCCTCCGCTCCAGCAGACATCCCAGTGTATGTAGACTCAGAGTCCCGGTCAGATGTTGATTGTGGGATCTTCGTGACTTTCAAAAAATTTACTTTTCCTTCTCTCACCTCTGGACTGCGGCGTGCATAGGGTAATTGCAGCCCGGTGCGATGAATATTTTGAACCCCTCCCCCCCCCTCCACCTGCCTGAAATTGATTTTAAAAATTCCGAGTAAAATTTTATAAGTTTATTAATATTATCGATTTTATCCACATTTAACAAATTTATTTAAAATAATAAATTTAAAATAAATTTAAAATTACAAATTCACTTTGCGAGCTTTTTGACTAGCGAAGTTATTAATAACTGTGTCGAAGCTCACATCATTGACCAGCTCATGTTCGATTAATATAATTGCGACGTTGTTTAATCTCAAGTTGTTCATAGTTGACCTGCGATAGTTTTTGATTAATTTGAGTTTGGAGAAACTTCTTTCATGTGTAGCTATACTAACTCCTTGAGTTAGGAACATACACAGTAAAAGACAATATTGGGCACTGAATGGGAAAGCTGATGTTTGTGAATAAAGACAAGTAATTCCATAGGCCCTTGGTCCTTTAAGTTCAAGACCGAAGGTGCTGCGACAAAATTCATTAGTCACTTTCTCTCGAGTAAAAATTCATTCTTGTCGATGTCATCATAAAGGAGCGTTGTTAAGATCAATGTCGACTCGATCGTCTAATAGTTGCTTTGGAGAAAGAAAGCCAAACTTGTCAGCAACCTCATGCATTTGTGCAATTCTTGTTGAACTCTCCTGATTCACTCTGTCCATGGAAGCGCATATTTCCAACCAAAGTTCATTTCTGTAGCTTAAACCGGAATCTGCGGCTTCTTCTCCAGGCATGGCAAAGACTGGCAAAGGATGGAGCAACACAGGAACAAAAAGACCAAGAAATCACTTACCAAGAAAAGAAGACCCTCATCAAAGCCATCAGGAAAGTCGACCACCCAAAAGACAATTACCACTATCTCAACAGAGCAGAGCAGGTTATTATCTTCTGTCTCAGAACAGGACACAACAGATTAAACAGCCACTTAAATAGACTAAGATTGATCCCATCACCACTGTGCCTTTGTGGGCAGGCAG
The DNA here is from genome assembly GCA_034231615.1 of Meghimatium bilineatum. Classification (NCBI taxonomy): domain Eukaryota; kingdom Metazoa; phylum Mollusca; class Gastropoda; order Stylommatophora; family Philomycidae; genus Meghimatium; species Meghimatium bilineatum. The sequence continues at coordinate 28,900,265 of CM067313.1, read as the reverse complement.
GACAGACAGCTGAACATATCCTGCAAGACTGCAATACACTAAACCAGTTAAAGGAAGAACACTGGCCTACAGAGATGGATATCCACAGAAAGATGTATGGGGGCACTGAGGAGCTTTCAAATACAGCAGCATTTATTAAGAAAAAAGGACTTGCTGTGTAGACATGTCAAACTCCGAACGAGAAGAAGAAGAAGACAAGCCAGTACGACATCTTAACTATCAAAATTATTTTCTTTCACCGGTAAGATTTTCTAAAAGGAAAAAGACATATAGAGCCAAATCTGGATAATGTGATGGGTGTAGAATAATTTCATTATTCAAATCTAGAGAATATGATGGGTGTGGAATAATTTCAATATTCAAATCGTTGACTGTTTGCAACGCAAGCCATGCTTTATGAGACGGTGCATTGTTTTGAAGCAAGAACATAATTTGAGAGCGAGTTACCCCTCGTTTTCTGGTCAGTCTTTTTAAGTTTGGTAAGTTTGGTATGGAGATCAACATACCACTGGCCTTTAGTCGTCTTGCATTGAGGCAGGTAACTTTTCATTATGACACATTTGACGTCCCATACAATCAAAATCACTTTTCTTGCATATTTCTTTACTCTTTGATTGATATGCGTTGGTAATGGTGATTCTAACAGACTCCATAGTATTCTGAAAAATCAGTTCTGGTTTCTGCCCTTTGCACCTCATTCTGCGTTGAAGAAACATAGATAGTACCGCTGGAACCACACAGGGTAAAATGGGGAGCGTACTTACCCAGCGAAACACAGGAACAATTAACATGCATACCCTTCGACATTTGCTGGGAGAGACTGGGCACCTATGTGCCTGTCAGTCATCGTTCTTCATCATGATGTGCCATCTTCGCGACGAAAGTTGGTTGCAACGGACTTCCAACATCCCCTTTCTTTTGCCTTGATTATGCACTCTGCCAGACTGTAACCTGTCTATCTCGTGATATTTCTCTCCCACTTGTATCTCTGCCTACCCGTACTCGCCTCCCCTCGATCAAGTAAGGTCTGCAATAAGGTGTCATGTCTTTTAATATGTTCAAAATACATTATTTATTTTATCTTTATTTCTTCAATAGTTTTTACACTATACATACATACATACATACATACATACATACATACATACACACACACACACACATACATACTCACACACACACACATACACACACATACACACATACAAACACACACACACATACACACATACACACATACATACATACTCACACACACATACATACAAACACATACACACACACATACACACATACAAACACACACACACATACACACACGTATACACACATATACATACACACATACACACACATACACACACGTATACACATATAAACATACACACACATACACACACGTATACACACATACACACACGTATACACACATACACATACACACATACACACACATACATACACACATGCGTGTGCATGTTCATTATTACAAGATGGTCAGACAGTCCCATATGTAAGCTTAAATATATATATGGGTTATCAAGGAATAATTTTGATCAAAATATATCTGTGTAATAAATCTGTGTTTTGTGATCTTCATGTTTCATTATTACCTTGTTTGTATCACAATATTTTATTATTATTATAATAATTTTTTAAGTAACATTATTGGTTTGTGTTTTTGAGATCCCCAGGAATCGTGAGAACTCTTGCTTCCTATAGTTAGTTAGTTAGTCGTTGGATCATCATCACTGCACTCCGGACAAGCCCATAGATGCTCAGATCTCTCCATGAGTCTAGCCGCCATTCCCAGTACGCAGTTGATTGACTATCATTCTTTCTTGCCCACGAAAACTGCTCCTTCCTAGCGACACCACATTCAAACCAAATTTCTTGCTTCCTATGTGCAGTGAGATGGTTTTTCTGAGCTTTCTTTCAGACCAAGGAGATTTCAGCTTTCGGCTTAGTGCAGTGCCTATTTAAAGAGACTTCTACTCAGAGAGGGTCTATAATTGTATAGATGACATGCTACAAAGCTTCCATAAGAGAGTCTCAATATAACGGCATGTCATCTACTAAGGTTTTCTGTTGCATTGGTGGTACTCTTATGGTAATGGTGCTCTTCTTTCAACCGCGGACATGATCCAATTTCGCTCTTATTATTCTGCGTTCGTTCTCAGACTCCTGATCAGCTTTATGTAGTTCGGAGAACGAAGTGCATTGTGTTATAGCGTACATCTTAGCTGCGATATATGCGCTTTTCGGCCTTCCAGTTCCTACTTCAGCATAGCTTCTGCGTCCCTTTGGTTCTTTTTGGGTCACACCAACGCGAGCCCAAGACCTGCTTAGTCGCCTCTTACAACATGATTTGCAGGTAGCAATGTCGCCTTTCTTTACTCCAATGTATGACCCCGGAGGGGGTGCAAAGGGAACGCATTGCTCTTGGCGGACCCAGGGTTAGCAGATAACCAAGATCCCAAAAGTGCCTCCTCGTGGCGCACCCTGGTAACAGAAATACAGCGGCTAATGCTGATTCTGGCTAAACCTTTTGGGTATCGTGTCCGTGAATGTGGAAGTAACAGATGGAATGAGATTTAACTGCAAAAAGACAGTTAATAACTCCGACACCATTGTGCCAACACATGCAGCAACACTGTCGACACACAGTGAAGCTAGAAAGTCTGGTAGAAGCATTGGAGGGCGGCCAATGTAGTCGGTACGAAGCAAGCAGATGTTCCAATAAAAATAAAAGCACAATGAGTACACTGAGAAAGATGCACAGCGCTAGAGGGCAGCGTCATGTGTAAAAAGCATGGAAGACGGTTCGATGAAATTGGAACTAAAGCATTGTTTGCTCGAAACAAGCTTCTAGTTACCAGTGATCCCAGCCTGGGCCCAACTCTACTGTAGAGTCTTTCCTATACTGGAAGCGTGCTCGCGGAGAGAAAAGGTTCAGTACCCGATGGGCACAGGCATAGCAGTCCGAGGTGACAAGCACTGTTCAGCTCCAGAACAAAGCACAAGTTCCTAACGTTCCTAAATATGTGTACAGATTCAGACCTGGACTAGGGACTCACGAAGTTGGTGAATAACGCTTCGGCTAAGAAGACGAACGATCCCGAGCCCAACTCTTCTGTCAAGTTCTTCCTAAACCGGAACCAGGCTTGAGGCCGAGAAAAGGTTTAGTACCCGATGAGCACGGGCACAATACGTCTAATTACACGAGGCATGTTCACTGACTGCGGAACGCCTCGTGCAGGACAGACGTGAAAGACAAACCGTCTCGGCATAGAGTCAGTACACATTCATCGTCTGGCGACAGATAGGAAGGCTGTCACAGGCTAGGGTAGCCCACCCGAATTGTCAAGGCATGCCGAAATCGGATGTGCTAGGCCTACAAGGCGCATAACGGTGGCACAACGTAATCACGCTCCCGGCGGAAATCGCACGAATAACCGTGCTAGTTACAATGGAGCGAACGCAAAGCAAACAAACAAATGACTCCGGAAACACTCAGGCGACAATTTGGTTGTATCCTCAACGTTTTTAACCATCAGCTTATAATAATAGAGGTCGTGTTCTGGTAATCCAGTCACCGCGAATTCAAGAGTATGTGTTTAAGAGTGTGTTGCTGAACCAAAACTGCCTGGGTATATAATATATCACGTTTTTATCATACCAATTTTATTATTGGAGCACCTTAAGGGGATCAACATGTGATATATTCTATCCAGAACGTGGTCTTCCTTATGGCTCTATTGAATTCTCCTCGGTCTTGAGCAAGGTGTACCGCCTCCTTTGGGGCAGACATTCATGTATGTCTTCTGTCCAAGGGCGTCTTGGTTGGCCTTTACACCTGTTACCTTCTATCGTCCCTCAAATATCACTATCTCCATACCGTCATGTCTCTTAACATGACCGAAAAAAGCTAGTTGCTCAATTAATATGGTTTTCAGAAGCCAGCCCTCTTGGGCGATGATTGTGCTTTGTACCTCCTGGTTTGTTTTCCTTGCTGTCCATCGTTTTCTCAGAACTATTCTATAGAATTTTAATTTTAATGATGTTGTTATATTGGACAATGTTTTATTAGTACCCATGTTTCGCATGCTTTGCATTCGTCGTTACTGGAAACACACATGTTTGTAATAAGCACAATTTGGTTCTTATTTGGTTCACAAGGGATATCATTCTAATTTCCAGTTTTTGTACACAGGAATCATGGTCAACCTACATATGAGTTTTTCATAATAATATTTTTAACATTTTAGACAAATGCATACAACAGAAAAAAGAACAAACTATTTGTTTAATTCGTGTTTAAATTCAAGATGTAGCAGGAGTACATTTCTTCTCTTTTTTGGACACAATAATTAGTCTTCCACTTCTTCCACGTCCTGTTTTCTTAATAAATCCTGCTTTATTTGAAAGCTCCTCAGTGCTCCCATACATCTTTATGTGGATATCCATCTCCGTGGGCCAGTGTTCTTACCATAACTGGATTAGTGTATTGCAGTCTTGCAGAATATGTTCAGTTGTCTATGCTGCCTGCCCACTAGGGCACAGAGGTGATGGGACCAGTCTCAGTCTATTTAAGTGCCTGTTTAATCTGTTGTGTTCTGTTCTGATGCGAAAGGTAATAACCTGTTTTGCTCTGTCGAGATACTGGTAATTGTCTTTTGGGTGGTCAACTTTCCTGATGGTTTTGATGAGTGTCCTTTTTCTTGGTAGGCGATTTCTTGGTCTTTTTGTCCCCGTGTTGCTCCATCCTTTGCCAGCTGTCTGCCTTTTCAATTTCCTGGTATGCCACAGTGGGATGATAACTAATAAGGGGAGAATAATTAGTTGAAACAAATGTATTGACAATTGTTCTTATTATCTCCCTTCGATTGTAAACGTAAAACCGCCTTTTATAAAATGTCAAGTTCTCTGTTTACAGTGATTAAATTGGAGGGTTTTAAAAAAAAATAAAGCATTATGTTAAATCAAAGTGACTATCTAAGACACAATAGTCACGTTTTCTTCCTGTAAACATAGCCCTTTTACTATCTCGTACAGTTCACGAAAGTAAGATTGCTGCTAAGATGTCAAAATTAGGACCTATAAGAAAAGACAAAAACATTGCGTGGTGTTGATTGTGATATGTGCTTTAGATCAGTGGTCAGCCCGAGTAATGTGTACTAAACTGTGTATAGTAGATTTATGATCAGCCAGTATAATGTGGAGTGTGCTATGTATTATAGATTAGTGGTCAGTCCGTGTGGTGCGGAAACCAGAAAATGGAGCTCGTATTAGTTGCACTATTACCTAACATGCACATCGTAAATGGTGACTAAGAAAGTTTTGAGGGTTGAGTTGGCTGACCCATTCCATTGACGGTCTAGTGATCCAGTGATCCAGAAGTCACAGGATTTCATAGTCAAAAAGGTGACTTTAGCTTAAGGCTGGAGATGGATTTAGCTGATATGTCAAGACCAACTATCACTTGGAAAAGCAAAATCAATGCTATAGATTCATACATGTCTACAAGAACCATTACTTTCAATATTAAACGCATGCGGTTGCATCTGTGGGTCCCACAAATGTCCCACTAGACAAACCACCCATGCAACAGAAAACCTTAGTAGATGACATGCGGTTATATTGAGGCTCCTTTATGGAAGCTTGTAGCATGTCATCTATACAATTATAGACATCCTCTGAGTAGAAAACTCATTCAATGGGAATTGCACTGAGCTGAAGTCTCCTGTGTATGAAAGAAAGCTCACACAAAAATTACCGCACTGCACATAGGGAGTAAGAGCTAAAAGCGCCCATTTCTTGTGGTTCCGAATCAGTAAATCAATATTAAATCGACAAATATATCTACTTGCATGGTTTATACTTCTATTGATAAGGGGGGGGGGGTGGTTAACTCCCTTTCACTCTTAAGAAATCATAAAATGTTTTTTTATTGCTAGTAATTTAGCCAAATGACGGGTGAAACGATTATCTCTAGTAACGATTTTTTTTACAAAAAAGGGTAATCACCCCTTTCTCAGTAAAAATATGGAATTATTTCATACAACAACGGAAGAATGCCTTTTTTACATTAGTTTTTTTTAAGGTAAAACCCCTTCCACATCGAAAACGTCTCTACGGCCCTGATAGTTATCTATGGGCCTTTATGGAACAATGAACTCCACATCAAAATCCACTTAGTTGCTGCTTACGAAATGTTTGACAGGTAACAGTGTAGCTATTCTTTGCTCCTCTTCCAGTCCCGGCTAAACAAGGGCAGTTTTTTATTCACTTCTCCCACCCAGGCCCGGTAACACAAGGGCAGTTTCTATTGGAAATTAAGTTCATTTAACTACCATTGCTTTCAGATTGTTCACTAGAAACAAATTGTAAAAGATATTATTTCTTTTTAATTGTATCAAAGAACACAGGTTAGCTCTTTTGGAAATCTAATTTATTAATTGGATGATCCCCTGACAGACTCCTGACAATCACATAATATTTTGAAATAATTTAAGACGTCTACAGAAAATACGTTATGACCACTGATCTATGTATAAATAGATTTAAGCCTTTACAATCGCCTGCGCTTAGTGTTACCATGCCCCCGTGTCAAAAAGCGTGCAAAACTCGTAAATATGATCACACTTCCCTTGTTTTCACGAAGCTATACCAAGTGTGTTGATTCGAACACGTGACACATTCGTTATATGCATATTATTAAACTTATAGAAACCTGGACACGTCACAACCGGGCGAGATATCAGGCAGCGATATAAAACCAAGACAATCCCCGTGAGACCGTGACTAACACACATATCTGCCATTCATATAAACAAGCGCATATTTCCGCTATTATAGTGAGAAATATATTTATCAAGTCAAAATATTTTAAGTTTACATTTAAAAAACCTTCACCAACACAATATATGTTTTTATATTGTGAATTTGCGTTATTTTTGAAAGTGAATCTCTCTCAACCATTAAGTTTTTAAAACTCATAAACTGCAATTCCGTCCCCCCCCCCTCCCCCCAGAAACGTGACAATGTACATATTCAGAGAATTGCAGTAATGGTATTGACTAGATGTGATTTGAGAAGGTGTTCCCTCTCCGGAAAGATCAGAAGAACGCGTGATCAGCAACTGACTGGGACACTGAGCTTATACACTTTTAGATGGCTGACGGAACGGCAAGCAGAGCATATATAGGAATGCCCCCAGTGCTGTGACACTTGTTCCTATTAAAAAATCAATAATCCACAGACATAAAAAAAATCATTTTCTTGTAAAATGTGACAATTAAGAATTTAAGTCATTAAAAACTATAAATTATCACTATGTATCAAAATATTTTTTCTTTATTTATTTCAGAAAAATGTATTCTTTACAATAAAACAAAATGAAATAATTTGACTAAACATTTGTTTTTAAACACAGAGGTACTTACAAAAGTAAAAAAAATAACAAAAAAGTCGAGCGAAGCACTTTCTACGCAGCTCTCCTACGCCCCCGTAATCCTCTCTTGTTTTAATTAACGAAATTTTAATGTGAACTTCAGTCATTAAAAACTATACATTTGTATATGTATCAAAATACTTTTTTTCTATTTTTGTGTGTTATTTTTATCAAAAAATGTATTTTTATCATAAAACCAAATGAAATAATTTGACTAAACATTAAAATACGTTGTATAACAAATGTAAGGATGTAGGGATACTGTCCCTAAAATGTAATTAGAGTTTTTAAAAATGACAAAAAAGTCGAGTGAAGCACTTTCTAAGCAGCTCTCCTATACCCCCGTAATCCTCTCTCGAGGCGGTATGACATAGCAGGCGCCGACATCGAAAGCCACTCGGACGCTGAGTATAGCTCACCACTCAGCTGAGCACGTTTATGCTGTTAACATTCCGTACGACCGAAAACTTCACCCCGGTGACTTCGTCCTGTGTTAACATGTCATATGGGGAGGAACCAGCCTAGATCCCAAGCGGTACTGTGACGAGCGAGCTGACTCGACACTGGCTGAACCTTGACCCCGCGGTGGAGTCTAAGACATGTGAACGGACTACTGACACTGGTTCCCATACAAAGTCAAGAGCCAACTTTTGTAAAGTTCCGCGGGGAACTTGAACCTTATACGGACATTATCCCTTAACATTCAAAGGCTTATGTGCCACACATTTTGTTACCCATGACAACAGTGAGGGAAGAATGTCGTGCATATTGCTTTCAAAAAACGTTTCTATATATAGGAGAACGGGGAAAAGTTACATAAAATCTCTTAAAATAAATTAGAGTTGTTTATTTAAATAATATTGCCAATTGTCAGATCAAAATATTTGTGTTTTGATGATTTATTAATATCTCATACTTATTACCACCCTTGATTTTGGAGTACATGTCCGGCTATGTCCCTTGGTAAATAAATGCTACTATCTTTAACTTCCGGTTCAAATAATGTTTTTGTTTTGCTGAATCAAGAACTGGTTGATCATTAATTTAACACATTAATATCGTAGAAATTAAATATCTGTGTTACTGAAACAGATTTAATGATTTCCATATTTACATCATGGTTCGTTCAACCTTATTTAATTCAATTTAAAGCAAATTGCAATGAAACGAGAGACATGGAAGGAAATCTAAACATTTGTTATTTTGTAAGTTTGTTGTTAGTTAGATACTTGGACAAAATTTTCAGAATTGTGCTACATTTCTACATAATTACAAATAATATAGTTAGATAGCCCTTCAAAAATGCAATTCAACAATACCTCAACCAACCCTGAAAAAAATGTTACATATTTTTTTCGATTGAATTTGACATCAAAATAATTTACATTGAAACACATATAGTAAGGAAAGTAGGAAAATAGGCAAGTAGGAAAATATTAATAAAACTTGTGACAAAATGTACCCAAGCTGATAATTTCTAACTTATCTTTGTTATTTTCAATAATACAAGCCACAAACTATATGTTTTTTTGTTCCTGAAGACAAGACTGTTGATCCAATTTCTATAATTTTTAGGTGCGCGCAGAACTAATTAATATTAATATTGGCAGCAAATTAGCATAATTAAAATGAAAATAAATTATCAAACTATTAAATATAATAAAATACCACAGAAATTATATATATTTGTGTTGGCAAAGGCAAGACGCATCTGTTGATGCTATTTCTATAATTTTTAGGTGTGCGAAGAACTAATTAATCTTAAAAATGGCAGCAAATTAGCATAATTAAAATGAAAATAAATTATAAAACTATTAAATATAATTAAATACCACAGAAATTATATATATTTGTGTTGGCAAAGGCAAGAAGCATCTGTTGATCCTATTTCTATAATTGTTTGGTGCGCACAGAACTAATTATTCTTAAAAATGGCAGCAAATTAGCATAATTAAAATGAAAATAAATTATGAAACTATTAAATATATTTAAATACCACAGAAATTATATATATTTGGGTTCAATACAAGAATCCGTTAACAAATCACGTGACAACATACCAACTTTTTAATTTCATGTGCTATTGCACTATCTCGGAAAATTAAAAAGTCGTAACTTAAATTACTGATCTAGCAATTTGCACGCAATGAACTGGCCATCCACCTCTCACTCAGTGCGCATCGTGCAATGTGTCGAATAGTCTGTATATGCGACTTTTAGGAATTTTGTTCCATCTAATTATGTTAGCTATGTGTTCCGTAGAAAGCTGTCCACTAATTCTTGTATTGTACCTATATTTGTATTGGCAAAAGGCAAGACGCATTTGTTGATCCAATTTCTATAATTTTTAGTTGCGCAGAACTAATTAATATTAAAATTGCAGAAAATTAGCATAATTAAAATGAAAATAAATTATCAAACTATTAAATATAATTAAATACCACAGAAATTATATATATTTGTGTTGGCAAAGGCAAGACGCATCTGTTGATCCTATTTCTATAATTGTTTGGTGCGCACAGAACTAATTAATATTAAAATTGGCAGCAAATTATCATTATTGAAATGAACATAAATTATGAAACTATTAAATATAATTAAATACCACAGAAATTATATATATTTGTGTTGGCAAAGGCAAGACGCATCTGTTGATCCTATTTCTATAATTTTTTGGTGCGCACAGAACTAATTAATCTTAAAAATAGCAGCAAATTAGCATAATTAAAATGATAATAAATTATGAAACTAATATTATCAAACTATTAAATATAATTAAATACCACAGAAATTATATATATTTGTGTTGGCAAAGGCACGACGCATCTGTTGATGCTATTTCTATAATTTTTAGGTGTGCGAAGAACTAATTAATCTTAAAAATGGCAGCAAATTAGCATAATTAAAATGAAAATAAATTATGAAACTATTAAATATAATTAAATACCACAGAAATTATATATATTTGTGTTGGCAAAGGCAAGACGCATCTGTTGATCCTATTTCTATAATTTTTTGGTGCGCACAGAACTAATTAATATTAAAATTGGCAGCAAATTATCATTATTGAAATGAACATAAATTATGAAACTTAAATATAATTAAATACCACATAAATTATATATATTTGTGTTGGCAAAGACAAGACGCATCTGTTGATCCTATTTCTATAATTGTTTGGTGCGCACAGAACTAATTAATCTTAAAAATGGCAGCAAATTAGCATAATTAAAATGAAAATAAATTATGAAACTATTAAATATATTTAAATACCACAGAAATTATATATATTTGGGTTCAATACAAGAATCCGTTAACAAATCACGTGACAACATACCAACTTTTTAATTTCATGTGCTATTGCACTATCTCGGAAAATTAAAAAGTCGTAACTTAAATTACTGATCTAGCAATTTGCACGCAATGAACTGGCCATCCACCTCTCACTCAGTGCGCATCGTGCAATGTGTCGAATAGTCTGTATATGCGACTTTTAGGAATTTTGTTCCATCTAATTATGTTAGCTATGTGTTCCGTAGAAAGCTGTCCACTAATTCTTGTATTGTACCTATATTTGTATTGGCAAAAGGCAAGACGCATTTGTTGATCCAATTTCTATAATTTTTAGTTGCGCAGAACTAATTAATATTAAAATTGCAGAAAATTAGCATAATTAAAATGAAAATAAATTATCAAACTATTAAATATATTTAAATACCACAGAAATTATATATATTTGTGTTGGCAAAGGCAAGACGCATCTGTTGATCCTATTTCTATAATTTTTAGGTGTGCGAAGAACTAGTTAATCTTAAAAATGGCAGCAAATTAGCATAATTAAAATGAAAATAAATTATGAAACTATTAAATATAATTAAATACCACAGAAATTATATATATTTGTGTTGGCAAAGGCAAGACGCATCTGTTGATCCTATTTCTATAATTGTTTGGTGCGCACAGAACTAATTAATATTAAAATTGGCAGCAAATTATCATTATTGAAATGAACATAAATTATGAAACTATTAAATATAATTAAATACCACAGAAATTATATATATTTGTGTTGGCAAAGGCAAGACGCATCTGTTGATCCTATTTCTATAATTTTTTGGTGCGCACAGAACTAATTAATCTTAAAAATAGCAGCAAATTAGCATAATTAAAATGATAATAAATTATGAAACTAATATTATCAAACTATTAAATATAATTAAATACCACAGAAATTATATATATTTGTGTTGGCAAAGGCACGACGCATCTGTTGATGCTATTTCTATAATTTTTAGGTGTGCGAAGAACTAATTAATCTTAAAAATGGCAGCAAATTAGCATAATTAAAATGAAAATAAATTATGAAACTATTAAATATAATTAAATACCACAGAAATTATATATATTTGTGTTGGCAAAGGCAAGACGCATCTGTTGATCCTATTTCTATAATTTTTTGGTGCGCACAGAACTAATTAATATTAAAATTGGCAGCAAATTATCATTATTGAAATGAACATAAATTATGAAACTTAAATATAATTAAATACCACATAAATTATATATATTTGTGTTGGCAAAGACAAGACGCATCTGTTGATCCTATTTCTATAATTGTTTGGTGCGCACAGAACTAATTAATCTTAAAAATGGCAGCAAATTAGCATAATTAAAATGAAAATAAATTATGAAACTATTAAATATATTTAAATACCACAGAAATTATATATATTTGGGTTCAATACAAGAATCCGTTAACAAATCACGTGACAACATACCAACTTTTTAATTTCATGTGCTATTGCACTATCTCGGAAAATTAAAAAGTCGTAACTTAAATTACTGATCTAGCAATTTGCACGCAATGAACTGGCCATCCACCTCTCACTCAGTGCGCATCGTGCAATGTGTCGAATAGTCTGTATATGCGACTTTTAGGAATTTTGTTCCATCTAATTATGTTAGCTATGTGTTCCGTAGAAAGCTGTCCACTAATTCTTGTATTGTACCTATATTTGTATTGGCAAAAGGCAAGACGCATTTGTTGATCCAATTTCTATAATTTTTAGTTGCGCAGAACTAATTAATATTAAAATTGCAGAAAATTAGCATAATTAAAATGAAAATAAATTATCAAACTATTAAATATAATTAAATACCGCAGAAATTATATATATTTGTGTTGGCAAAGGCAATACGCATCTGTTGATGCTATTTCTATAATTTTTAGGTGTGCGAAGAACTAATTAATCTTAAAAATGGCAGCAAATTAGCATAATTAAAATGAAAATAAATTATGAAACTATTAAATATAATTAAATACCACAGAAATTATATATATTTGTGTTGGCAAAGGCAAGAAGCATCTGTTGATCCTATTTCTATAATTGTTTGGTGCGCACAGAACTAATTATTCTTAAAAATGGCAGCAAATTAGCATAATTAAAATGAAAATAAATTATGAAACTATTAAATATATTTAAATACCACAGAAATTATATATATTTGGGTTCAATACAAGAATCCGTTAACAAATCACGTGACAACATACCAACTTTTTAATTTCATGTGCTATTGCACTATCTCGGAAAATTAAAAAGTCGTAACTTAAATTACTGATCTAGCAATTTGCACGCAATGAACTGGCCATCCACCTCTCACTCAGTGTGCAATGTGTCAAATAGTCTGTATATGCGACTTTTAGGTATTTCGTTCCATCTAATTATGTTAGCTATGTGTTCCGTAGAAAGCTGTCCACTAATTCTTGTATTGTACCTATATTTGTATTAGCAAAGGCAAAATGCATCTGTTGATCCAATTTCTATAATTTTTAGTTGCGCAGAACTAATTAATATTAAAATTGCAGAAAATTAGCATAATTAAAATGAAAATAAATTATCAAACTATTGAATATAATTAAATACCACAGAAATTATATATATTTGGGTTCAATTCAAGAATCCATGGACAAATCACGTGACAACATACCACTTTTTAATTTCTTGGGCTTGTTGGTTTATTCTCTTTTCATCTAGTCTTAAAACATAACCGAGGTATTTCCATCTGCGTTTTCTTATGACGTTTGAAACATATTCTTGGTGTGCTTTCTTTCTTAAATCACTATTTGTGACGAAATCGCTCCATTTTATGTTCATCAGTTTCCGGAGACATTTGTTTTCGAAGCTGTTTAATTTTTGATCTGTTGCTTGAGTTGATTTCCAGCTTTCTCTTTCATATGTTAATACTGAGACAATATAGGAGTTGAATAGCTTTAGCTTGGTGTTTCTTCCTATATCTTTTGACTTTCAGATATTAGTTTGGTAATTGTGCTATCTGCAACTGCTATGTGTGTATTTATTTCTTTCATTGAGTCTCCATGAACAAACATTTGGCTACCCAAGTAATTAAAGTTTGAACTTTTTCCAGTATTTGGTTGTTTACTGAGATTCTTCTTCTTCTTCTTTCGTTCACTTGAAACATGTCTATATCTGTAATTCTGTCTCCTTAATAAAACTCACTGTCTTTTGTAGTTCATACAGTGTCCCATAGAGTTTTGATTCCAGTGTTGTTTCCTCTGGCCAATATGTCTGCCTCAGCGTTTCGTGCTCAGAACACTCTTGAAGTATATGTTTGGCACTCTGTGCTGCCTGTCCACATGTACACATGGCCGTGTTGCCAATCTTGAACTTTGTATACATGTGACTGCGGAGTCGGTTGTTTCCTGTTCTGAGACGTAGAATTATAACTTGTTCTGATCTGTTCATATTGTGATAGTCATCTTGTGTTGGTGTTTGTGGCTTTCTTATTGACTTTATCATTAGTTTTTTCTGATGGTAGGTGATTGTATATCTGGTTGGTCTTCGGCAGCACCTTCCTTAGCCAGTTGGTCTGCTTTTTCATTTCCTGGTATTCCACAGTGAGAGGGTATCCACTGCATGGTTACCCTATACTGGTAAGACAATTCGCTAAGTAGTTTTTTTAAGTCTGTTAGTTTTCCAGACTGGAGAGCTTGAAGCACTGACCTTGCATCTGTCAGGAATACCACAGGCTGTAGGTCAGAGTTGGAGTTCAGCAGTTTTTTAGCTGCCACACTAATTGCCTGGATTTCTGCATCATAATTATTGTTTACTGAGATGTTATTTGTTGAACTGGTAAGTCCCATGATTTTTGATTTATCTGAAAATATGAGAAAAATCTGGCTTGGGGTTTATTATAACTATTGATATTGAAAGTTCTCATGGAGCACAATGGGAAATACAGAATAATTGCTTCAATTATGATGATTGGGGTTAAAGTCAATATTATAAGTCTTTAATGCTTCATGGTTTACAACCTGTCTGTGATAGATGCTCCTTTTGACAATATGCAAATGAACAAAATATTCAGAACATCCATTGTCAAAACTATAACTATTTCTAAACTTCTGGATATCACATTGATCTATTGCCTGGGTGTGCTGATATTCGTGGTAATAAGAGAGCAGACAGGCTTGTATCTGTGAATTTAAGATAAACACTGGTGATGTACTGAAGTTTGTGGTCATTTGCTGGAGTGGACACTGTGATAGATGAGGTATCCAGGAGGTATCCATGCTGCATCCAAGGCAATTCAGTATCTTCTTCTTCTTCGTTCATTCTCAAACTCCTCCAAATTAGCAGGATGTAGTCCAGAGAACGGAATGTCTTGTGTCATGGTTTACAGCAATGATGCAATATCTGCGCCTTTCGGTCTGACACATATGACTTTAGCATAGCTTTGAGTCATGTTGACCCTATATGGAATGGGACAGCCAACTCCATCCGATAACCTCCTTAGTCGCCTCTTACAACATGCATGGAAGGTAAACAATGTTGCTGTTCTTTACTTTCCTCCCAGACCTCGGTAACACATGGGCGGCAATTCAATATTATTTATGGTATAAATAGAACTGAGAACACGTCGAGTAGAATTAAGAGTGTTTATCCAGCTAGCTAGCCATGGGGACTATCAGCAAGCATATTCTTTGACATCTTCTCAGGGAGATGTAGAATTGTGGGTTTGCCTTGAAGTACAATAACATGGATTAACCAATAGCTTCTTTAATGTGATATTTCTTTAGCAGAACATCATCAAGCACTGCTACTCTCTGTTCTGTGCAACCATCATCAAGCACTGCACTCTCTGTTCTGTGCAACCATCATCAAGCACTGCTACTCTCTGTTCTGTGCAACCATTATAATTTCTCCAGTGTCATATTAAGGAGGCCCTTTTCTTCTGCATTCTTTTTCAAACTCCTTCAGATTAACAGGATGTAGTCTGGAGAATTAAATGCATTGTGTCATGGCTTGCAACTTGGCTGTGATATCTTGGCCATTGGTCCTGACACATTTGACTTTAGCATAGTTTCTGTGTCATTTGACCCTGTAAGGGATGTGACAGCCAACTTGACCCCCTAAAAGCCTGAATCACCTCTTACAACATGCATGACATGTAAAATATTCACTATTATTTTCTCCCCTTTCAGGCCAGACAACAAGGGCGAAGAAGGTTCTTGCCAGAATCTTTTTGCCTATTCATTTATTACTACGGATTAACTGTCTGTCAATATTTGATGTAAGTAAAACTGAAACTCTACATCTTTTTAAAATGTTTGATCTCTTCTATTCTATGACCCTTTTTGTATTATGAAAGTAAATATTAAATGTCTGCAATGAATAAATCATCAATCCACAGACAAAAGTCCACAAGTAAAAAGTACAAAGAGGAGTTTGTTGGAGGTCGTAGAAGCTCAAATTCAAGGTAGTAACAATATCAGTGTATTTGTTGTCCTCTATTTTGTTATATTTCTTATACTATATATTTATCCAAGACTGGTAACATTACATCTCTGTCCATGTGGGCAGACAATGGAACATATCCTGCAAGACTGCATTTCACTAAACCAGTTAAAGGACTAACTAAACCAGCTGGCCTATAGAGACGGATATCTACAGAAAGATGTTAATTAATTTTGGCAGACCATCTTACCCAGTTGGCAGATGTTTTTTTTTCACCTTTTGATACAGACCACAGAGTTTGATGAATCCATTCACTTGAAGTGTTTTCTAGTGCTCTTTGGGCACTCTTCTTCTGTGTTCGTTCTTAAACTCCTGCATATTAGCAGGATGTAATCCGGAGACTGCATGATCATCCTGTCATGTTCGTCCGTAATAGTCGATAATGACGACTTGGGATCAACTGTAAAAGGTAAAGGTAATATGAGTTATGAACCAGTGTCATAACACACAGTTTCCCATAAGTGCTCATCTGTCTAGTCAGTGGTTGACCAGAAACCCCCATCGAAGATGGATGTGTCGTATTATTGGTGTAAATAAAACGGTGACTCAACGCAGAGAATTTCCATTCTCTGGACTAAATTCTGCTGGAAATTTAGTAGGACCATTGTTCTGCTGCAAGAGATATCCATTGGAAGTGTTGGAATGAAGAAAAAGACCAGAAACCGCCTGAAGAGGGTCCTCGACAACACTTGCTAAATTAATATGGCACCTTCCCAGAGTTTGAGCCCTGGTATCCAACTTTCTCATGTCTGGTTTAACCATGGGAGTAATTTTTATTTAAACCACGAATAATGAATGGACCCATGTGACGTCAGTGACCCACAAAGCTGTACTAAATTTGGTTTGTTGTACTGAAAGGAGCAGATATCTCAGACAGCTGTAAACCTTGATTTGGCAGATTCTGTTCTCCAGAATACATCCTGCTAGTTTACAAGAGTTTGAGAATGAATGCAGAAGAAGAAGTAATGGTTCATGCCTGGAACGTGTGCCTACCAATGTTTACAGCGCTCATAGTTTTTAAAGAATTATCTGGTCATAATTTTTTAATAGTTTGTGACATTGCAGAATACAATTGTTTAGTAGTTTGAAGCCAGGGAAATAATTAATGAAAATAGGAAGAACACAGTTTTAAAACACAGCAGGAGGGGGTAGGGATAGAATTAGAATTAGTTGTAGGTAAAGGTAGGCCCCATGGCAGCCACCTGATGTCACGGATGAATATAACTTCATGCACTAAGCCACAGCAGCTATTGATAGTGGTGGCCAGTTCCCTTTCTTACTGTCTTTACCTCCCCTAACTCATGTGTCAGGTACCCTATTACAGCTGAGTCGACAGAAGGAGTGGTCGTGTCCAGCGAGAAATCACAACTGGAATTTTTGTTTGTCCGGACAAGGTTTCGAACCTGGTATGCTGTAATCCAGTGATAGCAAGCAAGCTCACTATCAACTAGGCTACTGTGCTCCTCAGAATTAGTTTTAACACTGCACCTAACACCTCTCCCCTCCAAACTATAGCATTATCCCTTCTCATTAAATCATGGCATAATTTCACTAACATTAGCCATTTTTGTAATTTGTGCGACAAGCTCTGCAAGTGATGTAAAATTATTGACTACATGAAAACTGTGACATAACAAACTTTCAATGAACCTGTGCATAATTTCTGAGTTCATTCTATTTTCTGCTTATAGATTAACTATTACATAGGCACGTGTTCCAGACAAGGACAGACATGACATTATTCTATTGATCTGCTGATGCCCAAAAGTGGATCAAAGCATAGCAACCTTGTGACCTGCTATGCATGTTGTAAGAGACAGTTAAGGAGCTTTAGGGGTGTACTTTTCTATCCTATCACATGGGTCACAGTGACCATAAAGCCATGTCAAAGAATGAGTCTAGAGAACTGAGTTCATTATGTGTGGTTTACAGTTTATCTGCGATATCTCATCTTTCTGCGACACATTCCATCTTCAGAATGACTTCTGGGTTACTTTAGTATTCTATGGGATGGGTCAAGCCAACCCCACATTTCCTTATTCATCTTTAACAACATACATGATTGTTTTGCTATTCTGCGCAACACTTTAAGATCCTGTCAACATACTGGGGGCAACTAAATCTTCATATCCATGACCAGGGGCTGGCTGTGATGTGTACTGACCCAAATAAACATTAATTAAAGTCAATATTATTAATTTGAAGATTTGTCACAACTTTCTCATTTTCAGGGGGATCTCCCTAGTGTAATGGGGTTAAGCTGTTCGCCTTGAGTTCAAGAGGTCATGAGTTCGAATCTGACTCATGTCATTTTGTGTATAAAGTGGATTTTTTCAGAGATCCCTGTGGGTTATCACTTGAAGCTATGGAGTTAAGTGCTATGAGTGGTACTATTGTCAGGCAGCATGCCACTTTGTTGAGAGTGATGAGTATATATGGAAACTGAGTACAGTGAAGTCAATCCTCTACAACTTTTGATCCCTTTTTTTAACTTTTCTAATTTTTAGATAATGAGAGATAAAAAAGACAGAAAGTAGAACAGACTGCAGATAAGCATCAACAAATGACTTCAGTAGTGGAATATGAAGAGTGGAAAATAAAAATATTAGTTAGAGCTGCTGAAACCTGTTGATGGAGCTTTACTAACCCTACTGTCCATGAATGGAAACAATCAGGGCTTCATGATTGGGGTGCCAAAGAGGGAGTTTTAGTGGTGTACTTTGCTGTCCTATTACATGGGTCCTCCAATTGTGTTGTTAAATGTTGTGGGTGAAGTTGGAGTTGTCAGACTTTGGCTATTGTCAGCATGTGTCTCTTTAAGGTTTCTTTGATTGTCTCCATCCATCTAATTCTTGGTCTTCCTTGTTCCCTGTAGCCTGATCTTCAGCTGTTGTATGCACAAAGTGCTGGTTGCTTTGGTTCCATTCTAATGATGTGACTAAACCACCTTGTTTGCTGTCTCTCAATATAGTCTTGAGATGGTTTTTATTTCTTCTCTGATATCTTCATTTCTCTGTTGGTCTCAGTGTTTGATATTTTTAACTTTTCTCAAACATCTCATTTCTCGCAAATGTATTGTTAAAACCATACCTTGCAAGGTGATTTGGTGCCACTAGAATGGGCCTGGTTCGATTCCCATTAGTCTCAAACATTTTCACCCCTTGGGGGAACTGTATGCTAAAGATTTCAATGTGGTACCCTTATGACCCTGATGGGTGCAGGTTTATAAATAGAATAGATATTTAATGTAAATAAAATTGTTAAAGATTATATGAAGTACTTTGTCATTTTTTTAACCACAATGAATGACAGAATTATATCAAAGAATGATTGTCCAGATATAGAGACATGTCTCAGAAATAAGATTTCTTCTACATCAATCGCTCTGATTCTGAAATATTTTTTAGTCATGACCCCATTTTAGAGAAACAAACTGATCTACGACCCCATTTTACGAAACAAAGTTACCCTCTACCCGAATACATTAAAACAAGGTCTTGATATAGTTAGAAGAAAACATACAAAATTATAGCTTTTTGCGTCTTTACAGATGGTCGAAAAGCTGGCCAGTGCAAAATTTCATATGAACAAGGAGACCCTCAAATTAATTAAATTGCCAAAATGCATAGTATCTATGTTTCTCGCGATTTCTTTCCTAGGCAAGTTTTATTGGTTGGTTGGTTAGTTGCTGATCCAGCAGTCCATGGGCTCATGCCCTTTGACCCAATGCCATTGTGTGATATATGCATGTGTTTGTCAGCTGTTCCATTTATGTTCCAGTAATGTGTTCCATTTATCTGGCCCTGGAGGGAGAAGCATTATCCTGATGTCATCCAGTGATGTGCATTTAAAAAGGTTGCAGTCAACATTTTCATAGGGATGAGTGCACAGTCTGCACTCTGGATTGTGTGTCGTGGTTGAATTCTGTTCAGGTGATTGTTAAGCTGTACATGTTGTGTGGTGTGCAGTCGGAAGATGATAATCTGGTCTTTTCTTCCCAGGAGGTTGATGTTATCTTTAGGATTTGGGCTGGTCATATATTTATAGATTTCCCTCCCAGTGTTTCCCATAGCCCATCTGTTCACCCAATTTTCTTTAGTCACAGATTTCAGTATCATTTTAATTGTGTGCATGGTTGTTTATGTATATGGCTGTTCTTGTTGAGCTCCCATCTTTACTAGTCTGTCTGCCTTGTCATTGCCAGGTGTGTTTGAGTGGCCAGATATCCACTGCATAACAATGTAAGTAGCTGGTTGGCATGGTGATATATTTCCACCAGCTCAGGCTTACAATGTCCACCACATTCTAGTGCTGAAAAGAGCGAACATAGAATCTGTGAAAATAACAATGTTTTGAACTTTTGATGGAAAGGCATCAAATATGGTCTTCGGGTGGTACAATGCAACTTCTAGTGCTGTTATTTCGGCTTCATAGTTAGAACATATCTCCCCACAGGCATGGCTCAGGGCTGACTTTTGTTTATTCTGTGGTTTGGTTGCCAGTTTTCTACAAGTTGTTTCTACAAATGTAGAACCCCGTGAGATGTGGAGAGATATGGCTTCAATGGAGGCTTATGAAAGAAGCAAAAAAAATGAACAAAGACCACCCAAATAAACAAGCCAGTTTTATTAAGATGTTGCTTTATCAATTTTTACTTGGAGGCTTTGAATGATAGTTTAAATAAGAAAAAATGATCAGCCTTTTGATATAAATGTTGAAAATGTTTTGTGTATTGTAATTTGTAGGTTTTCTTGTTTACATCATAACACCCTAGTTTTAGTGATAGTTCGTTGTGTCTAAGTGGACCATTCTAAAAACGTGTTTTACGTAAGTACATTTTTAGATAAATTTAACAAGATTATATGTGAAAGTAGATATGCTTTCAAAATAGGCAAAAAATTGCCAAATATTTCATTTTTTGCATTCTTTCTAAAAATCGATTGGTAGAATGTAGTCTAGAGAACGGAATGCATGTGTCATGGTCTAGAACATTGTTGAGATATCTACACCATTTGGCCTGTCATATTCAACTTAATAATGAGCCAGATATTTAAAATGGCAACCCTGTGAAAGAGATAGAAACCCTATGAAAGAGATAGAAACCCCATGAAAGAGATGGAAACCTGTGAAAGAGATGGAAACCCGTGAAAGAGATAGAAACCTCGTGAAAGAGATAAAAACCTCTGAAAGAGATGGAAACTATGAAAGAGATAGAAACCTAGTGAAAGAGATAGAAACCCTGTGAAAGAGATAGAAACCTCGTGAAAGAGATAAAAACCCTCTGAAAGAGATGGAAACCCTGTGAAAGAGATGGAAACTATGAAAGAGATAGAAACCTAGTGAAAGAGATAGAAACCCTGTGAAAGAGATGGAAACCCATGAAAGAGATAGAAACCTCGTGAAAGAGATAAAAACCCTCTGAAAGAGATGGAAACCCTGTGAAAGAGATGGAAATTATGAAAGAGATAGAAACTATGTGAAAGAGATAGAAACCTCATGAAAGAGATAGAAACCATGTGAAAGAGATAGAAACCTCATGAAAGAGATGGAAACCCTATGAAAGAGATGGAAACCCTATGAAAGAGATGGAAACCCTGTGAAAGAGATGGAAACCCTGTGAAAGAGATGGCAGCCCTGTAAAAGAGATGACAACCCTGTGAAAGAGATGGCAACCCTGTGAAAGAGATGACAACTCTATGAAAGAGATGGCAGCTCCGTGAAAGAGATGGAAACCCCGTGAAAGAGATAGAAACCTCGTGAAAGAGATAGAAACCTCGTGAAAGAGATAGAAACCCTGTGAAAGAGATAGAAACCCCATGAAAGAGATGGAAACCTGTGAAAGAGATGGAAACCCGTGAAAGAGATAGAAACCTCGTGAAAGAGATAAAAACCCTCTGAAAGAGATGGAAACTATGAAAGAGATAGAAACCTCGTGAAAGAGATAGAAACCCTGTGAAAGAGATAGAAACCCCATGAAAGAGATGGAAACCTGTGAAAGAGATGGAAACCCGTGAAAGAGATAGAAACCTCGTGAAAGAGATAAAAACCCTCTGAAAGAGATGGAAACTATGAAAGAGATAGAAACCTAGTGAAAGAGATAAAAACCCTCTGAAAGAGATGGAAACCCTGTGAAAGAGATGGAAATTATGAAAGAGATAGAAACTATGTGAAAGAGATAGAAACCTCATGAAAGAGATAGAAACCCAGTGAAAGAGATAGAAACCTCATGAAAGAGATGGAAACCCTATGAAAGAGATGGAAACCCTATGAAAGAGATGGAAACCCTGTGAAAGAGATGGAAACCCTGTGAAAGAGATGGAAACCCTGTGAAAGAGATGGCAGCCCTGTAAAAGAGATGACAACCCTGTGAAAGAGATGGCAACCCTGTGAAAGAGATGGAAACCCTGTGAAAGAGATGACAACTCTATGAAAGAGATGGCAACTCCGTGAAAGAGATGGAAACCCCGTGAAAGAGATAGAAACCCAGTGAAAGAGATAGAAACCTCGTGAAAGAGATAGAAACCCTGTGAAAGAGATAGAAACCCTGTGAAAGATATAGAAACCCTGTGGTAGAGATAGAAACCTCGTGAAAGAGATAGAAACCTAGTGAAAGAGATAGAAACCTCGTGAAAGATATAGAAACCCTGTGGTAGAGATAGAAACCTCGTGAAAGAGATAGAAACCCTGTGGAAGAGATAGAAACCTCGTGAAAGAGATAGAAACCTCGTGAAAGAGATAGAAACCCTGTGAAAGAGATAGAAACCCCATGAAAGAGATGGAAACCTGTGAAAGAGATGGAAACCCGTGAAAGAGATAGAAACCTCGTGAAAGAGATAAAAACCCTCTGAAAGAGATGGAAACTATGAAAGAGATAGAAACCTAGTGAAAGAGATGGAAACCCTGTGAAAGAGATGGAAACCCTGTGAAAGAGATGGAAACCCTGTGAAAGAGATGGCAGCCCTGTAAAAGAGATGACAACCCTGTGAAAGAGATGGCAACCCTGTGAAAGAGATGGAAACCCTGTGAAAGAGATGACAACTCCGTGAAAGAGATAGAAACCCAGTGAAAGAGATAGAAACCTCGTGAAAGAGATAGAAACCCTGTGAAAGAGATAGAAACCCTGTGAAAGATATAGAAACCCTGTGGTAGAGATAGAAACCTCGTGAAAGAGATAGAAACCCTGTGGAAGAGATAGAAACCTAGTGAAAGAGATAGAAACCTCGTGAAAGATATAGAAACCCTGTGGTAGAGATAGAAACCTCGTGAAAGAGATAGAAACCCTGTGGAAGAGATAGAAACCTCGTGAAAGAGATAGAAACCTCGTGAAAGATAAGAAACCCTGTGGAAGAGATAGAAACCCCATGGAAGAGATAGAAACCTCGTGAAAGAGATAGAAACCCCGTGAAAGAGATAGAAGATGGAGATCCGTTGCAGTCAACGCTTGAAGATTAGACTTGAAATAGCCACGACTGCAATGCCCAGATTAAATACCATATGGGAGAGCAGAATAAGTACATCAGTGAAGATACGCCTGGATACCATTGTATGTCATGTGTACCATTATAGGTCATGGTGCGAGACTCGGAATTGGGCGAGAGGTTCACGCTGTCGGTGAACGACACCTCGGTTAAGAAGACGAAAGCGCCATGGTCCAACTCTTCTCGTGGATGAGAAAAGGTTCAGCATCCGGTGGGTTCAGCACAGAACGTCGAATTACACGAGGCAGGTTCACAGACGGCGGAACACCTCGCACGAGATTGACGTGAACGACAATCGTCTTGGCGAAGAGTCCCTACACACCCACGTGACTGTCGACAGATAGGTAGGCTGTCACGGGCTAGGGAAGCCTACTACCCGAATTAAAGGCATGACAAAAATGGATGTGCTGGGCCTCGGATGTCTAGACCACAAAGTGAGCCAATCGAGGTACAAATAATACAGTTCAACCGTGGAACTTGTGGCACAGCGTACTTCGCTCTCGCCGGCGGAAATCTCACGATTTATTCGTTGTGGTTATAAGATAATGAACGCAGAAGAAGAAGAATATGTCATGCATACCATATGTACCAATATAGACCTATAAATCTAAAAAATACATTTTCTATTTGTATGGGTACACAGATTTCTAGTTAAGATGTTGAGAAGAATATGCTATGTAATATGTCACCGTCATTAGAAGCGCTTAAGAGAGTTTCATGGCTAGGCCTATATCAATCAATAAACCATAACCCTTCACGGTCGTAGGGGTGTCACATTGGTTGCTTCAACACACAGAGTCCTCCAGCGAATTATATCATCAGCGATGCGGATGAGTGTGGAAATAGATTGTCCTGTCCATTCCTTGATGTTGTCTTCCATGCCTTTATTTTCCCTCCTCTGTTTCTCCCTCCGTTCCCTGTAGTATTGTTTTTGACAAGGAATCATGTCTGCATACATGTCTGAACCATGCTAGTTTTCGTCGTTTCACTATTGAAAGAAATGGTTCCTGAACTCTTGCACACATCTTTACTTTATTTCTTACGTTCACATTGGTCTTATGTTCCCTATAGGAAATTCGTAGAATTTGTCTGTAGCATTTGTACTCGAAAACCTGTAATCTTCTCATGCCTATATAGGGACCTACCACTGACTCTAAAATATGTATGCTAAGTTTGGCAATAAATAAACAGGATAGTGGAAAAATTAGAGGCAACAGTGATGTGGTTATGTAGAGGAAAGTGTTGACAAGACATAGAGGATTTATTTAATTGTAGTTGGATTATCCCATATGTATTCCATCCTTCTCAACAAAGCGATACGCGCCAGCCGAGAGTAACATTCATAGCAAGTAATTATGCAGCTTTAAGCTAAAATTGCTATAATTCATAGGTAGGTAGGTTAATGAGTTTGCCTCTCTTTTGGAGAGGCGTGCCCCTTTCAACCAGCGGACAAAGTCCAATTATGCTATATTAGGATACAAGCTATAATTCACGGGGGATTTCCGCCATCTTTGTTAGCATATTCTTCCCCGTGTCCTTGAGTGACGGGCGTGCCGAGGGGGTTGCGGTCGCACCGGGCATCAAAATGCCCCTCAAAATAATGAAAACATTGAAATGGGATTTAAGTGCCTTTGCCATGCCAAAGTTTATGCCCCGCAACCAGTAACGTAACGAGAGGGGGTGGAGGTGTGGACCGCCCCAGGCGGCACCATCGGGAGGGCGAAAAATGTATTTTCTTCCAGGCTTTCACAATCACTGCCATATTTTTTTTATGTCGCAAGGGCGGAAAATTATGATTCCGCCCCGGGCGCCATTAACCCACGCTACGCCACTGGTTAGAGACCTGCTTGACTGTGTGCCAATAATGTTGTGTCATGTGACGTATTCCTTCCAGAACGTTGTCTTCCCAATGAACTCTCTGAACCTCTCTCTGTCTTGGGCGATGTGGCTTGCATTTTCTAGCGATGTATTCATAATGTTGTATCATCAGCATATCTTAGTTCTGGTATCTCGTGACCTCCAATGTTGAGTGGGTCGACGTAATTTCTCTGTTGGCCATTTCTTACATTCCTCATTATGTTCACTGCATAAATGTTGAAGAGATATGGTGATAGGACACATCCTTATCTGACTCCTTTTCCTACACTGAACCAATCAGATGTTTCATTCTCGCGGCTGCTTGCTGGTCTTGGTATATGACCCAATTTTTTATGATGTAGATTAGGTGTAGCGGGAAACCCGTGTCCTTCATGATATTCTAAAGTTTTTTTATGTTGTACACAATCGAATGCTTTGGTGTAGTCAATAAAACATGTGTAGATGTTGACGTTAAACTCTCTGCATTTATATATGATGTTCCGCCTATTTAAAATATGGTCTCTGGCGCCTCTGACCTGTCTGAAATATGCCTGTTAGTTAGTTAATTAGTTAGTTAGTCGTTGGATCATCGTCATTGCACTCCGGACAAGTCCATAGGTACTCAGATCTTTCCTTGAGTGTATCCGCCATTACACGTTGACTGGCGGTCCCAGTACTTCGTTGACTGACTATCATTCTTTCTCGCCCACGAAACCGCTCCTTTCTAGCGACACCACATTTCAAACCAAGCTCCTTTATTCTAGTCATGGAACAAGAATCATCGTCACTTGTACAGTCATTTGGTCGTGCGTTTTCGCGTAGGGTATTCAAAATGTCTGCCTGATCCATCGCTCCACCAACATCCGTAGTAGTAGCGTGGGCGGCCAACCTATCTGCTCTCTCATTACCTCGGACTCCCGCATGTCCCGACACAATAATAAGTCACTCGACGCACACAGGAATTATTTACTGCATCCAGCCATTGTTCCCGAATGTACCCCGCCTGAGCTTTCACAATCATGTTCATGGCGTCACTGAGTATACAGGCATGCTCGCAGACAATGCGAATTCAATGATAGATTCAGTCTGTGAGCACACCCATTTCAAAGCTATGGTTACTGCCAGAATCTCCATTGTCATGCTGCTTGTCGTCTGAGCGAATGCACCACTTTCCTCTCTAATCCCCCCCCCCTTTTTGAGCTGTGAAGGCCCAGGCACTCCTGATGTGTCTCTAAACCAACCAATATATATATATATATATATATATATATATATATATATATATATATATATATATATATATATATATATATATATATATATATATATATATATATATATATATATATAAAAAATCACATCACCTTTCCTGGAATAATCTTCCTGTGTTTTATTTAACTCTTCTTCCCCAGCTTATGCTATAGTCTTTTCATGATGATACTAAGTAGTAATTTTTTTAGATGTCTAATATTTTTTCATGTCATTGAAAGTACTTTAGCCATTCATATTCTCCTTTTAAAACTGCTAATAAGCACGAGAAAATTAAGAAGAGAACTTTAAGAAAAAGTTTATTTCATTGTATATACAACATTTACATCAAATAATATTAAATAAAAACAATAAACATATGAAATGTGGCGACTATTGACCACTGAGTGTTTTCCAACACTCTTTCCATAATTTTGTCACCAAATGACTTGAAAAAGCACCATATCAGGGGGGGGGGGGGCAAGGAGTGACAGTATTTCACAGCTAACTTCTTCCATGAGAGTAACATAATCATCGAATGGTCTAGTTATGAAAACATGCCAAATGTTCACAAATAGAGCCTAGGGCCTATATTTTTTAATTGTGAAAACTGTATGTAACAGGATATATTTCAAAGATATAAATTGTATATGGCTTTATATTTATGAGCATTAGTACTACAAGAAACAAAATAACTTAAATACAGGAATATTTAATTCAAATACTTGCTAATCGTGATTTTGGTAAGGGCCGTTAATTAGTTACGACACAAACAAAATGGCAGCCAACTTAAAAGAAATTGTTGGAGTTTATCAGAATCTGAAGCGTGTTTGGGACAGTAAACCCCCAAATTTGGACAAATCTGGTGAATTACTGTCAAAACTCAAGGTAAACTATACAGATAATAGATATGCTGGCTTTTATATCACTTAGAAGATGAAACATTCTTGTCAACAAAATGTGCAGCGTCATTGATAATGTTGTTGGATTATGATTATCAATTGAACTTCTAAGGTGTCGTATTCATTGACTAACGACTAATCTAACCACTGATAGATTCAGTTTCACATAATTCTGAGTAGCTTTAGGCCTATTCATAATTTGTCTGTGAGCCCAGTCTATCTACGACTACATTTTGGATTTCCTTTCCTTTGATGTTGGTTGTAGTGTGAGTGAAGGCCTGAAGGGGCGATCATGTTCTCTAAATGTAAAATTTATGCAGCTGAATTAGACCTGCCCTCAGTTTGCTTAAGTTAATTTAGTTCGGTGTAGAGCCACTACTCATGCTTCCTGTACTGTACTGTACTCAACTGTGTACTGTATTAAAGAGCTTCCATAACTCAGACTGCCTTAAAATTGGTTGAGAACTTGCCTGAAGTAATGATTGATCAGAGTAACAAAATCCCCATTTTTTAAATCTGATGGCCAATTCTCTGATTTTTGTTACATTTGTAGCCGAGCCATCTGTTTATGCATGAGTTCAGGCATTCACTGAGTGATTATCTTCAATGTACTGTTCTGTAATTCTTTCTCTCCAAGTCTGTCCTACTGAAGGTTAATCCTAAAGTAAACATGTTACTGTGTGAATACCTAGCTGCAATATTGTGGTTATTTATATCTCATCTGTCTCAATGAGTTCCTTTCTTTTCTTTACATTCTATTCCTTCTTTTAGTTCTGAAAGACTGCATGTCCAAGGGGACAGATGCACTATATCATACGAGATCTCAGGACATATGTTTCCTATATCAGAAACAAGCATGTGAACATAAATACTAAAACTGCATTGGTAAATTTCTCGTTCAAGTAACCACCGTGCTATAAATAGCACAATGTTTATATTCCGGACTACCAGACGTCATGGATTTCCGCACACTGCCAATGAAATTAATGGATGCCGTGATGCCACACCGCGGAAGCAAAAATGAGAGTTTTTGCGCACGACGTGGCTTTGTGAATGGTAGAGCCAACCATTTCATTCGCTTTGTGCGGAATACGGCAAAATCCATAGTCGGCTAGTCCAAAATATAAACGTTAATTAGATTAAATACATACCTCATTCATCTTGGCTTGGCTGATAAATCCATGCTTTATTTCACACAAGAACTCCAAGAAAATATTTGCTGACTTCTGCCAAATCTGTTGTAACCATTGAATCCGTCAATTCTGCTATCAGTCTCTATCAATTTGTATTGATAATGATAACATAAACGGGTATATATCTAACCTTCATGAATGCAGCAATCAAAATATGCACTTATTTCACCAGTACGTAAATTTATGGAATATGTCAGATCGCTTGTCGTGCACTACAGTATTCTTCTAATGAACGCACAGGCTATTTTCTAAATGTCTCCCTTTTTCCGGAAGTAGTTTTTGGTGATGTAGCACCCCCTCTTTTGGAAGGAAAGCCCCCAGCTTTTTCTAATTGTGAAGGAAATGAATTATTTTACTGAATGTAATTTTAGGGGGGGGGCGAAGCCCAATACTTTACGTATTGGGAAACCAGAAACCCCCCCCCCCCTTTCTTTTTTTTCCTTTTTTTTCTTTTTCACATAACCACCATCTTACCAAACTTCCCATCCAACCCTTCACCTCGATATCATATTCCACAACCGACTTCCGTCAAAGGTTAGGAAACCCAGTGAATCCAGGCCAAAGGTCACAACAGTTACATGAACGTGAAATGTGCCACTGCATTATACAAAACTATCATCATACTATCACTGTGCTACCAATGTCAAACATGGACACTAACAACAATATAAAACTTTTTATAACAGAAATGACCTGTCTATGTAGAATTCTTGGAGTAACAATAAGAGACAGAATCAGAAATGAAAACATCAGATGACTAACAAACACAATGCTAATCCTGGATTACATTAGAAGACATCAGATTAAGTGGTTTTCACATGCTTCAAGACTACCATGAGAGAGTGCCCCTCATAAAGCATTGCTATACAGACACAATGGATACAAAGCCAGGGGAAGACCATGCAAAAGATGAATTACAGAAATAAAAGAATCAATGAAAACAAATATATATATGAATCACACAAAAAGGCCATCTCCAGAGAACTCTTCTGACACTGCTAGACATGAAGGAGTGTAAAGCGAAAAGAAAGACAAAAGAACTGTTGTTGCTTTTCCAAATTAAATTTAGTCTTGAAATAGCAGTTGAAGCCATCTCCAGCCTTATCTTTAATTCTGATGTTCATTTTCCATTGCTTGAGACTATGGGTTTGCCCAAATTTCAGCGAGGCTGGTGTTATTAACTAAATTAAGTGTATTTCAGCAATCCGGTATAGGCAGGTTTTCATGTCTATAATCTATAGATTAACTCAGTACTAAGCTTTGTAAATTATGCAGTCTGTGATCATATTTTTAAAGAAAAACAAAAAGAATAAAACTAGGACTACAGAAAATAACAGTAAATAAAGTTGTTCCGAAATGTTTTAAAATTATTAGATATTCTGTCATCATCATTAAGTGCCATCTCCACAACGAAGGTTGACTGCAATGGACTTCCAACATCCCCTGCCTCTTGCCTTGGTGTACGCTCTGCTAGATTTTAGCATGTCCATCTCATAATGTTTCTCTTTCACTTTTATCTCTGCATCCCTCTTGCACGCCTCTCCTTGACTTTACCCTAAAATAATCACTCTCCACCTTGTCAGATATCATCTGACAGTTTAGTTATTTATACTTGATTCATCATAAGTTTCATTGGTGGAGAGGTTGGATTGAATATATTCTTTATTTAACACTCTTGGGGATCTTAGTGGGAAAGAGTCAAGCCATTTGGCTTATGTTAACTCAAAGTTCGAAATCAGGTGGTGGTGTATTGATTTTATTAGTGTTTCCTATGGAGATTATCCTTTCAGCTGTGGAGTCACATGATCTGATTTATACCCTTATAGCCAGTGTGCTGTTCTGTTCAGAGGTGCTGATTACGTATTGGGAAACCAGAATATGAGGGATGGTCAAAAAGTTAGTTAGTTATTCCTCTAGGGCCAAAGATGGCACATAGGGCGGATGTCATAGATTTCCATGTCTCTCATTTCATTGCAATTAGCTTTAGATCTTCATTGTTTCTGATACCTATGGTTTGTTTTGCATTCGCTCCATTGTAACCATCACGGATATCCGTGCGATTTCCGCCGGGAGCGTGATTACGTTGTGCCACCGTTATGCGCCTTGTAGGCCTAGCACATCCGATTTCGGCATGATATACCGATGGTGAAACGTTCTCTTGTAATAGTTCTACATAAAGTTTCTTTTGGTCTTCCTTGTCTTCTCCTGCCCTTTGGTGACCACATCAAAGCTTGATAGGGAAGTCTTTCAGTGTCCATTCATAAAGCGTGTCCAATATAATTCCACTGACGCTTTCTAGTATATGTGGATACATATTCTTGTTTTGATTCTTGTATGACAACTGTGTTTGATTTGAAGTCTAACCAACGTATGTTCAGTAGCCTTCTAAGACATTTATTTTCAAAGTTGTTTAGTCTTTGTTCTAAGTTTGATGTTGCTTTCCAACTTTCACATCCTTATGTTACGCATGTGGTTGCGTCTGTGGGTCTCACCAATGGCCCACTAGATAAACCACCCATGCAACAGAAAACCTTAGTAGATGACATGCCGTTATATTGAGGTTATCTTCTTAGAGAAGCTTCATGGCATGGCATCTATACAATTATGCTTTTATTTTGTTGTTGAAATGTGTTTCATGTTTGCTTGAATATATGTATGCACCCTCTGTGGTTGGGAGGGAGCCAGAGATGTACTGTGCAGCACTGGGGAGGAGGAAACTGAAAGCACTGTTTTTTCCTATGGCTGAGACCCATCATAGAGGCACAGTGACAATCCTTTTGACTTGAACATTTGGTTGCATGCCTGGAGCAATAGAGAAGTTCAGCATAACCAGTAGTCAATTGGTGGTGGGGAATGAGCACAGTGAACTCTATCTTGGCTACAGTGGCTCGGAGCAGTGCATAGGTTGAAACCTATCTTCCTGGAGGTGTGATAGTTTGACTCTGTCCTGGGGTGGGCCAAAAATCCACATACTTCCCAGAAATATAAGGCCATTAAATGGCATTGGGTCAAAGGGCATGAGCCCATGGACCACTGAATCAGCAACCAACCAACCAACATCCGTTAATGTTGGAATTATGCAGGAGTTGAAGATTTTGAAAAAGGTCAAAAAGTAATGCCTCCTAATTTATAATTTAATTAAGCACAAAAATAGATAAAACTCACATTAAAATGTTTTCTGTACTTCAAAAATTTCAATGTAGTCTCCGTTATGTTTTACAGTTTTTGTCCATCTTCCGTCCAATGGCATGTATCCCCGCATGGTAAAATTTTGTGACTTTTTTCCTAAGCCAATTGCATACAGTGTTTAAGGTTGTTGGTGTCCTTAACGTGATGTTCGTGTCGATCTTCTTTTAGTGGTCCAAACAGATGGTAGTCTGAAGGTGCAAGATTGGGACTGTAAGGGGGATGTGGTAATACTGTCCAGCCAAATTCTCTAATCGCATCAATGGTGCGTTTAGCGGTGTGTGGCATGGCATTGTCATGCAATAGTAGTGCAGTTCTCAGATATTTTAATTGGTAAAGTTGCCGAAGACGACCTCAAAGTTTCTTCAAAATCCCAACATAAAGGTCTACATTCACAGTGTTCCTTTGTTCAAAGAAATCAGAAAAATCACACCCTTCTCATTACAAAACACGTAGGCCATAACTTTCCCTTTAGTGGGGAACTTTTGAACTTCTTTCTTGTCTGAAATGTTGTGTGATGTCATTCCATTGACTGCCTTTTGGATTTGATTTGGGCTCAAAAAAGAGGAACACAAGTCTCATCACCAGTCACATTAAAAACAAATCTTCAGTTTCATAGAGGTGCATTGGCCGATGGCTATGCTTTTCTTTGTTTGTCTGTCAACATTCTTGACACCCAACATGCACAAATCTTTGAATAACCAAGATGTTTAACAATGTTCTGGACGCTACCTTTACTAATGGACAACATGGCATGCAGTTCATTCAGTGTTACCCAATGATCACCACAAATGATGTCATCAATTCAATGAATGTTGTGGGTTTATTTGGGTTTAAATTTAGAGAATGAACGTAAAGCAGGTACTTGAAAGCAAGGAAAAGTGAGATACACAATTTGACCTTTTTAATTAACTAATTTAAATGTATTCTGCAGCTTGCCCTCACAAATGTTGCTTTCCTGCCAACAACAGAATCATCTGTTTCTAAACAAGAACTACTTATTGCCCGTAAGTATTCTTTTTATACATGATCCATGTTCAGGTTTTTTCTTTCCCTTTATGTTTCTCATTGCTTAATTTATATTATTTGATAAATAATAGAACTGCCTGTGTGCAACTGGAGCCTCGACTTTTGTCTAGTTTAGGGTGCAAAGAATAGGGTCACTGTCTTCTTTCCAAGTCATAGAAAGTTGAGGATATGCTGACAAAGTGTTACTTGTTAAAAAAAATCTTCATTGTCACATCTTGTCTGAATTTCTTACTTTTGTCTTCTATAAAATAATCCCATAGATGACAAAGAGACGCAGGCCAGCGGATATTGCACCTGTCTTTTTGTGGCAGATATCTAGTTGACAGGAATGCTGTGACTGTGGATGAGCCAACAAATCTGTCAGAAGAATGATATGATAGTTGACCCAGAAATGTGTTCTGTGCTCCTGATGGGACATGATAATCTAGGGATACTGTCACACTGGAATGCCTCCCTTTGTGGACTAAATATGCATCCATAAACCTCCCTTACACAATCATGTCTTTGAGACAACCTAATGTGAGTTTAGTTAACCTTTAGCAAGCCAGATTAAAAAATACAAAACGTCTCCCTGCCACCGGATTCTTTTTTGAAAATTTGCATTATTGATGGTGACTGTTTTGAAAATGTGATAATTTTTTGGTTGTTAGAGATATTTAAATAATATTTGCACATATAAATAAAGAATTGAATTATGCATATATTGGTGTAATTTATGTACGTGTGTGTGTGATACCAGACGTATGAGAAAGTGGTAAAGACGTTTTTCACAAAAAACATATATTTTATAACAAATAAAGAGGGAAAAAATAAGGAAAAAAAATAACTTACCTTACATATCGAATTCCTTGGCAACACTGTAAACTAAATCACGCAAATCTGTTGTATTTATGTTCTTTCACTGCGAAATTATCAAAATATAGCCGGGGGAACTGTATAAAACATGTAGATTTGCAGTAAAATCGTTCTTTGAGCTTAGGCCTAGAGTTATTTTTTCTGCCACTTCAAAATATTTGATATCAAACGTACAAGTCCCCAAATCAGCACGGCATTCTGTATATTCACTGCTGTGAAACTAAATAACCTAATAATCCATGATTCAAGCCACGATTCAATGTTATTTTATTCGAAATACGATGAAATAAAGGTCTGTAAAACCGATCCATCATCATGGCATCGTACCGGTGTACAGATGTGGTCAGATTAATATTGCTCTTAAACTTTTACGAATAGCTAGGCATTCTCAAAAACGATCATGTCGGAAGTGGGGGATGTACCGGCTTCGATTGCGCATGTCCCCAGCTATGTGCAAGGACTGTGGTACGTGTAAATCTCACGATATTATCGTTGGGTGGGCCGGACCGCCAAAAGCGCGCACGGCCATTTTGTTTCTCGGCGGCTGCGATTGATATAGGCTCGGCGAAGGTTAACAACTGCAAAAGAACATATGATTTGTCTGAAAGACTGGGCTGTAAAGAACTACCCACTCACAGCTAAAGATATTATTTCATCATTATCATCATCAATTGGTAGGATCACAGTAAAAC
Source organism: Meghimatium bilineatum (assembly GCA_034231615.1). NCBI lineage: Eukaryota > Metazoa > Mollusca > Gastropoda > Stylommatophora > Philomycidae > Meghimatium > Meghimatium bilineatum. The sequence goes on along the minus strand of CM067313.1, from coordinate 28,865,556 downwards.
TGTTTACCAATTGGTATTAATGGAAAACACAAAGTACCGTTAAATTCCGTGTATAACCCGAGAATTTTTGGACAATAAACAGAGATGGCTTCATACTCCTAGGCTTATTTTCGAGAGTAAGATCAAATTAAAAAAAAATTACGTCCAAATCACAGTAAAAATGGAGAAAAACACTTTAAAAAAAATTACAGTCACATGTCCCGATATATTAAGCCAGGATAAAATGACTAGGGCTCACCAGCAATCTAGAGCGTACTTACCATAATGCTAGGCCTCTAATTACATTAATTTCTATATATCATACAATATTTCCTTCGAAATCTCCGATATTTCTTGATAAAAACTCACTTACTAGGTCTATATCGTTATTTCCAACACGGCGCCATTTTTTTAGCAAAATTTCCCGGAAATGCTATTTTTAGCAATGGGTATTACCGGTTTTTTTTACCGTTTATAGTACATATATTTCTATCATAAAGGTTTCAATTGATCATCGAAATTGGTCAGAAAAGTATACCAGTATCTGATGTTATTTATTAACTACAGTAAAGTGTAGGTACCGGTAGTTACCGGGTGCATATAATGTCTGTGATAACAAATGACATCTATATAACGGTAACTGGCGTTTATAGTCTAGCCTTACTGGGTAGTGTTTGATAGTAACAGACTAAATTATAGGAGGTTTGGCTTGCGTACAGCAAAATGTTTAAACACAATTATCTGTAGTGTAGACACAAAAACAGAACACAGAATAACATCAAATATCGATAAAATTTAGGAAAAACTTACCGGTGCCAGTCGAAACAGTCATTGAAATCCTTCGAAGTCCGAATCACTGTCTGAAGTCTGAAATAACTCATGAATGTCATCATCTGTCATGGAAACATCAGGGTGGATATCGTCAGTCTCTGGTACATTGTCGTCGTCGGCATCGTCCTCAAAGATAGCGTCGTCCTCACTTCCATCCATTGCGTTACTTATTGAACACTTTTTGAAAGATCTGATGATCATTTCGGATGAAATATCAGACCACGATTCTTTGACCCACGTAACGATTGTGGTGATGTCAACTTTTTTAATGTTACCACCCTTCGTCACTGCTAAATCAGATGATGCCATCCAGTCATTCCATTTTGCTCGGAGTCTGTCCTTGAATGGTTTGTTCAGGCAGACATCTAGTGGCTGTAAGAGGGATGTAAGTCCCCCAGGAATGACGGAAACAGACAACCCCATCTCACGGCATCGTTGTACCACTTTCTCTGTGAGATGCGCCCTAAATGAATCCCAGACTAGCATGGATGGTTTTTTTTAAAGCGGCCCCCTTCCTCTGCCCCCACACTTTATCCAGCCATTCCAGAGTACCACTTTCGTCCATCCAACCTTTCGTGTGAGCACGCACAAATACGCCACTTGGGAATTTAATACCCTTAGGCAGAGTCTTGCGTTTAAATATAATCACGGGGGGCAAACGTGACCCATCTGCCATGCAAGCTAACACAACAGTGAATCGAGTTTTTTCATGCCCAGTTGTCTTTACAAAAACTGTCTTCGCACCTTTGCATTCAACGGTGCGATTAGAAGGCATATCAAAGCAGACAGGTGTCTCGTCCATGTTTCCTATTTGAGATAGATCGTAGTTAAATCTCTTCCTCAGGTTGATAGTGAAACGTTGAAACAAATCAATTTTTGTTTCTAGCTCCTTCGGCAACTTTTGCGCCAGCTTAGTGCGTGTTCGTAGACACAAGTGATGTCTGTTCATAAAGCGATTGCACCATCCCATTGACGCAACGAAGTCCTCAGATTTGTTATTCTGGAATGCAGGATCTTTCAATATCGAGAGCGCCCTGATTCGAATATTGGTGCGGGTTATAATTAATCCGTTCTGTCTAGACTCCATTATCCATTCTGATAATTTCTTCTCCAGCGCAGGGAATGAAGCTGTACGGCCACGTGATGCTCTCTTTGATCTTGGCATCAAAGACAATTCTTCCTTTTTTTTCCTCCATTCTCGCACTTGCTTTTCATTCACAATGAAGTGGCGGGAAGCCATGGAATTGTTGGACTTCTCCGCAAAAGCGATAACATCCAACTTAAAACCAGCAGTATACGATGTTCGTTTCTGTCCAGGCATCCTTCTTATAAAACACGAATAAAATCAATGACAATAAAAATGTATGAACTGGAAGCTAAACTACTTGTGCAGTATTCTTGGCTAGCTAAGTCAGCCTTATATTCTATTAATTAGTCCAGCCACTGAGGCCGCAGATGGCCTACTGGCCCTACCCATTTCAATCGGCTCAACCAATCCAAGTTTCCCTCACATTATGTGATGCCATTCAGATAAGTGACTAAATGCAATCTTTCTTTATAGAAGATTTGAAACGAGGTTCCAAATCACAACACATCATAGGCATTTTGTAGTAAAATTGCGCCGTAATTGATTCCCTCCCCCAACCACTGTACATTTAGTGGAAGACGAGATCAATTTCACAATCCTCTGTTATGTTTATTTTATTACCGTATTCTCCCCACACGGTAAACATAACCAGGAACAAAGTTCAAACTCTTCTGTATCTTATAAAAACAAACGTGATCTCGCTGTCTTGCCTTTCATCATTTCCCACTTAAACGTCACTGTCAGAAGCCGGTGACATAATAGTTACGTAGTAATTACTATTCACTAGGGCTGTTCCGCGTCATAACGCCCAGACACCCAACACAGACAATTCATTCAGGAAAAACTTTGTTCCCCAAAGTCTTGCCACCTCATAAACCGTCTATAGTCATGGATAGGGAAGTCAGCCTACGGGGTATTCATTATTTTCGGATATATTGATCCAGAATACAGTAGCTACCGGGATTTCATTCCTTGATTCATTCAAGTTACGTGAGTGAAGCAAATGAAAGGAATGCTATTTTCTTAGAGTTGCAAAAGTTTGTGTTAATTTCCATTTAGCATGTCGGTTCTTTCTTATGATGATGAAGTTCATTATTGCCGGCTTTGTTAAGTTGGGGATGTCGGTCTATAGTCGGACTTTCGACTTTCTCCACTTTTGGGAAGGGATAGTTAGGTTATCGGCCTACAATCGGATGGGTTTATATTCAGAATTTAACGGTAATATGTTTTACAGTACACAAAACAAACATTTTTCAGTAATATTTTTAAATACAAAAATGTAAAACAAAAGTTCACAATGTCAACTGACGTGCAAAATAAAAATTCCTAAGGCAATGATATGTGATATGAATTTATCTTGATGCTTTACTGTTAGTTTATCCAATTGTGAACATATGAAGCACAAGATCATATAAAATGACATGTTATCATGTTAGTAAAATATGGAACAACAGCTTCATCACACATTTCATACGCACATTGTTATCAGCTGGAAAAAAATTTAAACAAACATAAAAATTTCCAATTCATGAAGTTCATTTATAATAAATCTATAACTTTACTAGGCTGTGTTTGATGGATAGTGTGCATGATATTGATATGAATCAATCCATCTATCTACCTATACTCTGTGGCCCTTGTTTGCCTTGCCTTGTCAGGGGTAGAAGAGTTCTCTGGAGATGGCCTTCTTATGTGCTGTTTGTAAGCTTGTTCCTATGGCTTTTTGATCTCTGTGGTCTTTTACATGGTCTGCCTCTGGCTTTATAGCCGTGATGTCTATGTGTCATGGCCATCTGTGACATGCTGTCTGTTGGTAATCTGGAAGTGTTTGAATACCATTTGATTTATTGTCTTTTGATGTGTTCCAATACTGGTATTGTTTTCGTTATGTCTGAAGTAATCGTTTCTAATTCTATCTCTTAATGACACTCCAAGTATTCTTTGTAGACATGTCATTTCTCCTGTCACTATTTTTCTTTTGTCTTGTTCTGTCATTGTCCAGGTTTGACATTGGTAGCACAGTGATGTAATAATAATAGTCTTGTATAATGTAACTTTAGTGTCCATGTTTACATTTTTGTTCTTGAAAATGTCATCTGTCCTAGGATCTAGTATGTTTTGTTGCATCTATTTTGTATCTCTTTACCGTTTTTCCCTTCACTCGATATAATGCTTTCTAAATAAGTGAACTCCGTTACCTGTTTACGGTGTTTATTATCAATGGATATAGTGATATTTCTTTCTTTGCTATTGCCATTATTTCGGTCTTTTTATCATTAATCTTCATGTTGAATATATGACATGTTATTGGAGTCTGTTCATATGTTCTTGCAATTTGTCTTCTGATGTCGCTATTAGTACTTGATTGTCTGCAAAGAGAAGTACGCTCAATTTGTCATTCATGTTATCTTCTTCGTTATTATTTGTTAATTTACAGATGTGGTTGATATCTGTTATAAAAAGTAGAGAGGGGATAGGACACACCCTTGGAGAACTCTTATTGGATTTGGAACTTATTGGACACTACTGTATTTGTTCTTACTTCACATTAGCTATTACTATAAATGCTCTTGCATGTATTGATTAAATGTTCTGGTACTCCGTATATTGATGGTGTTTTTCAAAGTTGTTTTCTGTCTACTCGAAGGCCTTTTCTTAGTCGATGAATGCGATGTATAATTCTTTATTATTTTCTGTGGTTCTTTCTGTTAGTTGTCTAAGTATAAAGATAGCATCAGTACAGCTTTTGTTCTTACGGAAGCACATTTGGGTGTTTTTAAGTTGTGGTTCAATGTATGATCATAATTGTTTTTCTAACATTTTGTTAAAAACTTTTCCTGTGTGGTTTAGTAAAAAATATTCCTCTGTATTTTGTGCAATCTCTCTTACTGCCTTTTTTCTTCCATATGGGAATGCTTGTCACGTTTCTCCAGTCTTCTAGTGTTTCTTTTTTCTTCCATATTACATTGAAAAGTCTGTAGCCATTTTTTCCCGCTCTCTGCTGCTGCTTTGATAAGTTCTGTTTGTATGTTATCAGAGCCTGCTGCTTTGTTTATTGCATTTTCTATTTCCAGTAGTCATATATTTGGTTCTAGGTTTGCTGTTGTAGTGTTTATTTGTTTAGTTGTTGTGTCTTCTTCTCTTTCTTTTAGGTTCAGTAGTTGTTTGAAATATTGTTGCCATCTTTCCATTATTTGCTTCAGTTCTTTTAGTGCATTACCATTTTTGTCATTTATTATTTCTTGTAGATCCTATTTTGTGCATTTTTATAATCTTTGTTGAGCATGTCTCCATATTCTTTCCATAAGTTGATTTTGGCAGTTTTAATAAATTTCTTGGAATTTGTTTTTGCTCTCTTGTATTCTTTGTAATCTACTTGGTTTTTACTTTTGATCTATTTCTTATATTTTTGTTTCTTTTCTCTTGTGGCTTTTTGACTTCTCCATTCCACCATGCTGTTATTTTTGTTTTCTTTACACTGTTGTTCTTGTATCTGCATCTTCTTCTTCTGCATTCGTTCTCAAACTCCTGCAGATTAGCAGGATGTAGTCCGGAGAACGGAATGCGTTGTGTCATAGTTTACAGCACTTCTGCGATATCTGCGCCTTTCGGCCTGACACATCCGACTTCAGCATGGCTTTGGGTCACTGACCCTATATGGAATGGGACAGCCAACTCCATCCCATAACCTCCTTAGTCACCTTTTACGACATGCGTGGAAGGTAAACAGTGTTGCTATTCTGTGCTCCCCTTTCGGGCCCCGGCAACACACGGTCGTTGTATCTGCATGATGCTCATGATCTGCATGATTCTCATGCTGCTTGTGTGATAGCGTCTTTGAATAATTTCCATTCTTCTTCAGTTGTTGTAATATCTACTGGTAGTTTATATCTATATTATATAATATTATAGGTATGAATCAATGTTCTTGCATATTTGTGTTTTTCTCGTGACAATGGGGTTGACAAACTTCACAATCATTACTGCTTATGCTGCTATTATCAATATCAATACCCACATTGTTTTTGATTAATTTCTCATCACTGGATATATCAGACAAATGTTTTAGTAATATTATAGCCTATTTAACATTCAGGCTGTAAATGATCTTTCAGTGATAATATCATGGGTTGTCAGGGTAATCATACTTCACCACTTGAAATGAACAGTGAAAAGTTTTCTAACAGTATTAGGTATGTTGATTATCATCTTCGCACACCGGTCACGTCCATATGTGCTCCAATCTCCGCTTCAATAAATCTCTCAGGGTATAACGGCTGATGGTTCCGGTTAACAGATAAGTTTCTAAATAAATGTGTTTATTTCTAAACTTATCTCAGGGTATAACGGCTAATGGTTCCGGTTAATGAGTTTTCTAACAGTGAATCTGTTGATGTTTATGACACGCCATGTTGTCAGAAAAACTGGGTGATTAATTTAAAATATGATTAGTTATATTACATATACGCCTTTTATCATTACAAATGCCATGTTGCTGTAAGCGACTTATCACAGCTGTTAATGACCCATCAAACCATTCCAAATTGCTTAACATAGGTCTATCTATTGTCTTTTCTCAGCGTTTGCCGTTAGGCATCACATGATTGAATGGCGATTGGTTTTCCGGCTATGGCATGTTTGGTTGCATGATATGCAGTAATATTGTGCTGTGTCAAAATGTTGGTAACTTCTTTAATCCACCTTCTTGGCCTTCTTTTGTATCTTACTGTTTCCATTTTCATGTTGTATGCTCTTTTGCCATTGGCCAATAAGGGTTCATTCTCAGTAGGTGGCTGAACCATTTCAGTCTCTGTTTTTGTTTTTTCAATATATTTGAGCACTGATGTTGTTCCAATAGTTCTTGTAATTTCCTATTATCTCACTTCTTTTCTTAATCTCATTTCAAACATAGTAAGCTTACTCTCATTCTTTAGTTAGTGTCCATGTCTGACATTGATAACACAATGTTGGGATGAATATTGAATTTATGATTTGTCTTTTGGTTTCCAACAGGATAGATGTGTTTTTCAAAATTGATATAAGTTCATAATTTATGCTTTTGGCTTTTTGAATTCTTGTCTTGAACTCTCTGTCCATTCTTCCATCGTCTGTAAAAAATACTCCAAAGATATTTAAATTCCTGCACTTGTTTCAGTAGTTGATCATTTATCTTATTTTATCTTAGTTTACCACAAGTGAAAACTGACAACTATGGTTAGAGAAATAATAATAATAATAGCTGTCCATTGCAGGCAATAATGACAACAGACGTCAGACTTGTGTTATGCATTTCTGGTGTGCACAAATGACTGCAAAAGTCCAATTCTGATATAGAATTCTCTGCCACATGTGGGACATGTATAGTCAGAGTTAGAGATGTGTGTTGTTCTGTCTTTTTAGGAAGCAAATTTTCTATGAGATGTGATGCTCCTCAGCAAAGCTAGCATCTGTGCTGATGTTGCCACAATACATTAAACGATTCTGAGCGTCAGATTTCCAGGATGTGACATCAATGTTGAAGCTTTTAAAAAACATTTTGAGAGAGTTTGAGGTATTTCTTCTGTCTACGTCCTTTTTCCCTTAAGGGCTGCTTTGGTATGTATTTTTCATGCATGTGCACATATCAGACCCATTTCATTTGGACTTTCTTCATCATTGTATGAATACCTGGGATATTGGCTCCAGTGATGACATCAGTATCAAATATTTTATCTGGCCATTTTATTCTGAGAAGTGTGAGGATACAGCATAAAGTGAAATAAAATATATCATGGTTGGTAGCATGACATCAGAAGAATAACTAATTCACCATTTTATTAATTTTGAATGCAGTAATATAATTTTAAACCCTGCCTTTAGGTGACATTTTGGAAATTGGAGCACAGTGGGCAATTGCCAAAAAAGATATACCTTCATTTGAAAGATATATGGCACAGCTGAAATGTTATTACATGGACTACAAGTGAGTAAATATATTAGTCATGTTGAACATGATTTAATTATTTTAAACTTCTGTTTTAATTTTCTAATTTATTCTTATTTGTCTTGTCTTGTTCTAGCGACAAATGCCACGAAGCATAGCGTGGAGCCTAAGTCTTCTTTCTAATGCCAGATGTGTTGCATTTGGCCTGTTGTCTACTGATTTTCATAGTTTCTGTCTTTGATATGTTAATTTTCATGTTGTATATTTTGCAAGATGAGTTTAGTGCATTTACATGTCTATGTAATTGTGTTTCATCCTCATACATTGATCGTTTGTTTTCTTATTTGGGTGGAATAATTTTTTTTTTTAAATACAAAATGTCATCATGTTTAGTGGTGGCACTTGAAATAGGGTTCTGATGAGGCAGTGCACACAATGGTAGCAGTGTAACCGGATATACATGCTGTAAGTGGTGACTCGGGAAGGTTGAGCAAGGTTCTATTCTGTAGGAAGCCAGTGCCACAAAATTATCATTTTGAAGTTTGATGCGTGGGGGTTGAAGGACATAGATATCGGTGTACAATTGTAAACTCCGAATCTTATTTCTTCTTCTGTGGTTGTTCTCAAACTCCTGCTGATTAGCAAAATGCAGTGTGAGAACCAAATGTGTTGCATCATGGTTTCCAGCTTGGCTGCGATAACTGTATCTTTCTGCCTTACACATCCAACAATCAACAAGGTCTTTGACCTTATATGGGATGGGATAGCCAACTAACAAACCTTTTAAGACATGCATGGTAGGTTACAGTGTTGTTACTCTATGCTCCCCTTAACAGTTCCCAAAAATTCAATCTATGAACTATGATACAACACATGCTGTTCTCTGGACTACTACATCATGTTAGACAGCAATAATTTGAGAAGAAATACACAAGGATAATAGTATGAATATGTATATTTATTCACAATGCTTATTTGAAATTTCTTCTTAGAGATAATTTACCTGAATCAACATTCAAGTACCAGCTGCTTGGACTCAACCTCCTCTGTCTACTATCTCAGAACAGATTGGCAGAGTTCCATACTGTAAGTCATCATTTCATCCATCAGTATTGTACCAGCTTTTTTGCCCAGATTACTTAGTAATTTTATTGTTTTCTTACTTTATTAGTTAGTAGCCATCTACCACTGAAGACGGATGTGTCGGGCCATTAGCGCAAATAAAACGGCAACACAACACATTTCCATTCTCTGGACTACATCCTGCTAGAATTATAGTATGACCATGGTCCTGCTACAAGAGAATTCAGCAGGAGTTTAAGAATGAACGCTGAAAAAGAAGAATCACTGAAAATGCAGACATCAGTAACAGTCTGTGGACTCATCCAGTTCAAGGCATTTGGTCACTGCAATAATCTCTCATTATGATACTTGTTGCCGCAGTAAAAAAAATCTACTCCAATCCCTGATGGTCTTTTACTACACACAGAGCTGTGAAGGTGTCCAAACACTATGTATATTGTCTAACACGCAAACCATCTGTTTATATAATTCTGTCTCTTATCTTGAAATCCTCATTGACCAATGCTTGCACCCCAGACTCAACAGCAATAGAGCACTACTTTTCACTTGCTCCATTCAGTGTTATCATCACACAATAGTTTGTACAGCCTACTAAATTTGATTATAATGATTTTTGGATAGTTTATAATGGTAAAATTATATGACTACTAATGTAGTTAATTTTGTATTGAACTTACTTCATAGCACTCCAGGCATAGGTGTTTAGTCCAAGCGGATCAATAGGTCTCCCCCTAATAGTTATTATAAGTTGGGTATGCTGATGGTGCTTGCAGTTTTCTCATTAAACACACTTCTGATTCTGTCCCATAGATGCTGTGTCCTACTCTTGTAATATTTGATATCATCAATCAAAGTATAAATATGCCATGTCCTCATCCAACAAGCAGACTTTAAACATCTGCAGCACATCCCCTTATAGACCAACTATTGGTGCATGCAGAATGTGAATTTTGTTGTCTTAAAAGATGCATATTTGTAGAAAAGATTCTATCCATCTATATCTATCTATGTTCCTTCAGCGCCGAACACGGTGCATAGGGCAGAAACCAGAACTCTCCAGTTTAAGCGCTATGATGCTACTCTGTGTAATTCTTGTATATTGTTGAGACCAATAGTCATACCCTCTTTGATGGTTATTTTGAGAAGATTCTCTTGGTCTTCCTCTTTTTCTTTTGCCATCTGGTTCCCATTTTAATGTTAGTAGTGGCATTGTGTTTTCATTCATTCTAAGAAAATATTGGTGTGAAAGAAATTAATAAGTACATCTTTTCATGGGCAATATCATTTTTAGTTACATAAGACTTATGAGTACTTTCATGTTGTCTGGTAGAGTATCTTTTTATTACAGTAGATATTTTATTTTTCCATGTCTTGCCTTTGCCCCAAAGGGGAGCAATAAATAGCAACACTATTTACCTTCCATGCTTGTCATAAGAGGTGAAAATGGGTTGAGTAGGCTGTCACATCCCAATATAGGGTCAAGATGACCCGGAAGACATGGTGAAGTTGGATGTATCAGGCAAAAAAGGGGCTGATATTGCAGCAAATCTGTAAACCATGTCACAAAGCATCCCATTCTCAGTACTACATCCTGCTAATCTGCAAGAAGTATCAGAACAAATGCAGATGATTCCATTACACGTTATTTATTTACTTTTGCAGTAGTGGTTCTTTACATGTATTTTTTTTGTTCACAGGAATTAGAACGCTTGCCAGTAAAGGAGATACAGTCTAATATATACATCAAACACCCAGTCAGCATGGAACAGTACCTCATGGAAGGAAGTTATAATAAGGTACTGCAGTAGAAACTTTCCTAGGGGGAGACATGGCAGCCACACTGCCAACATTATATTTCATGTTAAGATAATCAGATAATATTGTGCAGGAAACCTTATCAACAAACTCATAATCCCTATAGGGGTGCCACTCTAGATCAATGCAAAAAATCCACTATTGCTCTCTATTCTCATTACCTTGTTTAAGTGCTGAGAAGTTGTGTTGAATATTCATTATGGCATTTCTGTAAGCAAAAGGTCGGCTCACTTCCTCTCTAAGTCTCCTTGTTGGAACTTACATAAATATATGCATGCAGTTGCGTCTGTGGGTCTCACCAATGGCCCACTAGACAAACCACCCATGCAACAGAAAACCTTAGTGGATGACATGCCGTTATATTGAGGTTATCTTCTTATAGAAGCTTCATGGCACGTCATCTATACTTCTTCTTCTGCGTTCGTTCTCAAACTCCTGCAGATTAGCAGGATGTAGTCCGGAGAACGGTATACGTTGTGTCATGGTTTACAGCATTGCTGCGATATCTGCGTCTTTTGGCCTGACACATCCGACTTCAGCATAGCTTTTGGGTCGCTGACCCTATATGGGATGGGACAGCCAACTCCATCCCATAACCTCCTTAGTCGCCTTTTACGACATGCGTGGAAGGTAAACAGTGTTGCTATTCTTTGCTCCCCTTTCGGGCCCCGGCAACACACGGGCGGTCATCTATACAATTATGCTTTTATTTTGTTGTTGAAATGTGTTTCATGTTTACCTGAATATATATGTATGTGGTTGGGAGGGAGCCAGCGATGTACTGTACAGCACTAGGGAGGAGGAAACTGACAGCACTGTTTTTTTCCTATGACTGAGACCCATCATAGAGGCACAGTGACTCAGGACGTGACAATCCTTTTGACTTGAACATTTGGTTGCATGCCTGGAGCAATAGAGAAGTTCGGCATAACTAGTAGTCAATTGGTGGCGGGGAATGAGCACAGTGAACTCTATCTTGGCTACAGTGGCTGGGAGCAGTGCATAGGTTGAAAACCTACCTTCCTGGAGGTGTGATAGTTATTCTCTGGCTCTGTCCCGGGGTGGGCCAAAAATCCACAGACTTCCCAGCAATATAATGCCATTAAATGGTATTAGGTCAAAGGGCATGGATGGGGTGCACAGGGAACGCATTGCTCTAGGTGACCCAGGGTTAGCAGATAACCACGATCCCAAATGTACCTCCTCGCTGTGCACCCTGGTAACAGAAAACAGCAGCTCGAGCTGATTCTGGCCAAATCATTTGGGGATCGTGTCTGAGAATGTGGAGGTAGCAGATGGAAAGAGATTTGACTGCATAAGAGACAGACAATATCTCCGACACCATTTGCATCACCACATACAGAGACACTGTCGACATACAGTGACGCCTGTTAGTCCAGTCAGAACATTGGAGGGGTGACCAATGTAAAAGGCACGTAAAGGTGGATAAAACAAATATATGTCAAAATGAGTACAATGAAAGGGCAGAACAGTGCTAGAGGGCAGAGTGATCTGCAAATAAAAAGTGAAACGTTGCTTGGATAGGGAAACTATAAGCTCTGTTAGCTCGAGACGAGCTTCTAGTTACCTGTAATCCTTATAGGCAGAGACCCAGACCCAATCGTGGCTGCGTGGAAAAAGCAAGAAGACCTAAACCAACTCTAATGTCGAGTCTTCCTATACCGGAATATGCTTGCGAAGAGAAAGGGTTCCGAACCCGAAGGGCTTAGGCAAGAAAGGGACAACGATGGCAGTCCTGGCCCAACTCTACTGTCAAGTTTTCCTATACCGGAAATACACTTGCAGAGAGAAAGGGTTCAGTACCTGATGGGCTCAGGCACAAAAGGGACAAAGATTTAGCCCTGTCCCAACTCTACTGTCAAGTTTTCCTATACCGGAAACATACTTGCAGAGAGAAAGGGTTCAGTACCTGATGGGCTCAGGCGCTATTGGGACAAGGTCACTCAGCTCGAGAGCGCCTTGCTCTCAAACGCGTGGTGTGAGACTCGAACTTGGACGAGGGGTTCACGATGTCGGTGAACAACGCCTCGATAGGAGGGCGAACGAGCCATGGTCCAACTCTTCTGGCGAGTTCTTCCTCATACGGAACCAGGCTCGTGGATGAGAAACGGTTCAGTACCCGATGGGCACAGGCACATTACATCCAACTGCTCGAGATGAGTTCATAGATAGTGGAACACCTCGTGCAAGACAGACGCGCTCGATAAGCGTCTTGGCGAAGAGGCACTACACACCAGCGTGCCCAGCGACAGATAGACAGACTGTCACGGACTAGGGACCAAACCCGAAATAAAGGAATGACGAAAACGGATGTGCTGGACCTCGGATGTCCAGGTCACAAAGGGGCCAACCGGGGTGCAAATAATCACAGTTCTACTGTGGAACTTGCAGCACAACGTACTTCACGCTCCCCGGCGGAAATCACACGATAATTTCGATGTGGTTACTTGAGAGCGAATGCTGAAGAAGAAAGGGCATGGATCAGCAACCAACCAACTTACATAAATATATTAGTTCTAGTCTACCCCTTCTTACATTGTAAACAACACATCTGTTCTAAAACTCCATAGTTACCACAATTTTGGATAATATAAATGGAGAAATGACACATTGTTCGTTCCATCCAACTTATTAGGTTAGCAGAGCACAACAAAAAATCATATCTCTTCCTAATGACTCATGATTCTGACCACCCTACAGGGCAGACATATACATATTTTAGAAACCTTATATCAATCTGACGAAATATGAAAATGTGAAATAATGTTCTGCTAATAAAAAACAGACTAGATTGATATTTTAACAGGAAAGATAAATGTTGTTTTTTTAGGGGGACAGCCCTCTTCAAGGTTATAGTGCTATCCATAGTATTCTCAAAATCCTTTTCTGTGGTATCTTTATTTCGAAGGCAGCAAATTCTCTTTGCCACTAAAATTAGATAGAAAAGGATATTTGATTCCTCTGATGAAGATATAATACTGCCACTATGCTGCCCAAGTTGACTTCTGATTTGTTAATTTAGCCTATTTTTTAACATTTATTTTTCAGGTATTCCTGGCCCGAGGAAATGTACCAGCAGACAATTACAACTTTTTCATTGATATTTTACTCAACACAATTAGGTCAGTTCTGTTATTTTGAACTCATAATCACCATATTTTCTCTTGTTTACATTAGTGTTATAAGATTACATATGGGATAGTATTGTGCCATGTAAGTATTGTACTTACAAGTGGGATAGTACTATGCCATGTAAGTATTGTACTTACAAGTGGGATAGTACTGTGCCATGTAAGTATTGTACTTACAAGTGGGATGGGACTTCCAGTAAAAAATGGCATAGGAAATGAATGTGTTTTTTTGGTGTGCTATTCGTTAACGGATTTTCTCCTGAAAGTAAATTCAAGTAGGAAGCAAGAAGATAAACTAAAAATTCTTAACACTTTGCTCACCAGCAATCCAGAGTGTACTTATCCGCCATTACCGAAGATGCAAGCAAAATTGTATACATTGACATCGATGACTTTAAAAAAATCTGTATAAAATCGATCTAACGTGAGAAAGCCTTGAAACTTTCTATGTGTTGTAACGACTGTTTGCACTTTCTGAATGAATTTGAAAGCTCCAGAGTTATTTCAAGTGCAAAATGCTACTTATCGTAATGCCAGGCCTAGATTTAGATTAATTTCTATATATCATACAATATTACCCTCTATTTCATGATGAAAACTCATCTACAATTTCTATATCAGTATTCCAAAAGTGGCTCCATTTTTACACAACATAATTTCCCGGAGTCGCTGTTTTTAATCACATTATTGCAATGGACATTTCCGTTATACTGATCAATCATAGCGCTTTCGACCATTGTCGAAATTGGTTAGGAAAGTGTTAAGACTAGTCTGTTCTTACAGTGCAACTCCAGTAAATGGGTTTTTCCGTGCTTGACTAACCGCATCTCCAAAAAAGATGCTATTTTGTCAAGACATTCAAACTGTGTACTCAAGTCATTGAGAACGGATCAATCGAGACAAGGACTATTACGGGACGATCATTGTTGTTGAGTTCACAGTTTGAATGTCTTCACAAAATCACATCTATTTTGGAGATGCAGTAAGTCAAGTATGGAGAAAAACCTGTTTACTCAAGTTGCAAGGCGATTCTGTGCCGTTAGAATGAACTCGATCAATTCCCATTAGTCTTAAGAATTTTCCTTCTGAAAGCAATGGCAACTACAGGATTAATGTGCCTAGAATCATGCCTCAAAGCCATCCAGGAAGATCAAGGGAAGTCCTGAAGATTACACAATCAACACCTAACCGGGACTCTGAATCTACATACACTAGGATGGCTGCCGGAACGGAGGGAGCTCTTTTGGAAATGCCCCGCATACTATGAAGCCAGTTTCTAATCAAGAAAGCATGTTAAGAGGTACCAGCAACGCATACAAAATTCTCATTGTCTCTCAGGACTAAAATGATGCTTTCATATCTCTTATGACGCCATAAATTGTAAGAACCAACCAGAATCAAATGGCGATATTCTTAGACAGGATTAAAGCACACATGGATTATAAATAAAGTTTTCCTTATAAATATATCAGACAACACTAAGTTCATATTAAAAGTATAAAATACATAATCAAACAATGAGAAAGGAATCATCAAACTGATTATGAAATACAAACCATGAGAAAGGAATCCGGAAATGAACTAGAGATAGGTAAACACACTGACATAAATAAATAAAGTCACCTATATGATTGGAGTTTAAAATAAACAGAGATTTAAAACTAATAAGCAATCAAAGAGAGGTGGGAGTCACAAATCACACTGAGATAATAATTAACACAATAGGAGAGATGTAAACAGCTGAGAATGTGTGTGTGTATGTATAGATGTTCATGTGAATATGTAACTGTTATAATATTTTCTTCACATCCCATTTATAGAGATGAAATAGCTGGTTGTATAGAAAAAGCCTATCATCACATTAACCTCAGTGAAGCTGCTAGAATGCTGTTCTTTGAGTCTCAGAAACCAATGAAGGATTATGCAACACAGGTAATCAGTAGTAACTGCAAGGTTGATTTGTTTACAAAGGTGTGCTTTCACTGACTAATAGTTTGTGTCTCACATAAAAGCTTACATAAAGCCCATTTCTGTTCTCATTCAATGTATACATTTTCGAGGGTGAAGTATTATTTGTTTTTGCACCCGATTTTGCTTGCGCTCTATTTACAGGGAGGTCCACACTGTGTTTGCCAGCTGCATATTTTCATGTACCCTTTCTCATCATCAATAGAACATGTCCTTTACAGAACATTGTCCTCACTGCCGCTCTGTAAGCCTTTTGGTTCTGTGCAAGCTGCCCAACCTCTTCCAGTGTCATGTTCAGGTCTTCTATATCCTGTCCATCGTAGTCTTTGTCTTCCTCTTGTTCTCTTTCCCTCAACTTTCACTCCATGATTATTCTTTCTTCACCAATGTGTCTTCTTAGGTCAGAGTAACTTAATTTGTACCCCTTCTACCTAGTTGATGTTTTCATTTGTTTTTTGACATATAAAGTCGTTAGAAGCGTGTGGTTTTCAGCTTTGACTGAACTATTTTGCACATTTTCATCCAGTCTTTCATCTTACTTCTGAGTCAGATTGTGTTTTCCTAGCCCTTACCCATCTAAGGATTATCCATAGGACAGTAGTTTTAATTTTATAGATTTCCTCTCCTAGACAGCTTGCCTACCAGAGTTAACGAGCACCATATGCCCTGGACTTGAAGTCGAAGTTCCACTCACTTAGGATATTTTTGGCCAAGGACTTACTACCCTTCCTCTGTGATATTATTCTGTACTATATGACACTACTTGATGATGATGATGATGTTCCTCCTTCGCAAGCGAAGATGAGCATTGAATTAAATAAAAACAAAAATGTGCTGAACAAGTAGAAAAACAAAACATATGCAATTGTCTAATGTGGTTTGAGTTTGTGAGTTCGTAGATGTTCGATTCGTGCCAGGAAAATTCTATTGCAGTACTGCAGAGGTTCCAGAGTAGGAAAGTTTTTAGGATTTCTGCTTCTGTTGCTTGTAAATTGCCCACAGTGTTCTCTCTTTTTCAAATTTAGTGATGCCCGCAGTGATCTCGGTGTGCCAAGCTGAGTGATCAAGGGCTGTAGTCATCCAGGAGCTGGGATCGATGCTGCAGTGCTTGAGGGAGTTCTTTAGGTGATGCTTGAAGTGCTTTTTCTACCCTCCGCTTGAACGTTTACCATTGCATAGCTTCCTGTAGAATAATCTCTTTGGAAGGCGCTTGTCTGGCATACAGACAATGTGACCAGTTCAGCGGAGTTGGGACCTAGTCAACAGGGCATGGTTGCTTTGCATACAAGATTTTTGAAGAATTTCTGTGTCTGGTACTCAATCCTGCCATACTCCCATAAGGTTTCTTAGGCACCAAAGGTGGAAAGGGTTAAGCTGTCTCGCATAGACAGTTCAGGATAACGCAGCATAAAGTAGTGTTGATAGATGCATGTGTGTATGGGGAGCACAGAATAGCAACACTGTTTACCTTCCACGCATGTCATAAAAGGCATCTAAGGAGGTTATTGGATGGAGTTGGCTGCCCCATCCCATATAGGGTCAGTGACCCAAAGCCATGCTGAAGTCGGATGTGTCAGGCCGAAAAGCGTAGATATTGCAGCAATGCTGTAAACCATGACACAACACATTCCGTTCTCCGAACTACATCCTGCTAATCTGCAGAAGTTGAGAATGAACGCAGAAGAAGAAGTGTTGATAGAACCACTGCGTGGTAGAGATCAAACTGAGACCATACCTAACCAGATGTTGGCACGAAGGCTCCTGAATGCCACACTGGCACGAGCATGCATGCATTATCCAGCGCAAAGTATACAAGTGGGTAGATGCTTTTAAAAATGGGTGCACATAAATCTGTAATGAGCAACGTCCTAGTCTTCCAAGCACAAGCATCACTGCCGAAAATGTGGGATGTGCTGATGCCCTTATTTATGAGAACAGGCGATTTTTCTGTGGAAGATCTGAGCAGAGAATTGGATATCAGTATCGGATTTGCACATAAAATTGTCACGGATGTTCTTAAGTTTCACCTTTGGAGGATCAGCTGAAACCAACAATACAGAGCCATCGCAGAGGCCTTTTGTCTAAAGGCATTCTTCTTCTTCGTGATAATGCACGCCCTCATACAGCTGCTGCAACTTATGACACCATCAGAAGATTGAGATTTCAGATCTTACAGCATCCCCCATACAGTCCTGACCTAGCTCCCTCTAATTATCTTGTGTTTGAACCCATGAAAAACGCTTTGAGGTGACACAAATTTGGGAATGATGGCGAGATTAAAGAAGCGGTGCATTCTTGGCTGAAGGAACAATACAAATATTTTTTAATGATGAAATAAAGAAGTTGGAGCAGCGGTGTGAAAAGTGCATTAAAAAGGGGTGGTTATGTAGAAAAATGACATATTTGTATCTCTATATGAATTATATATCTCCAAAATTTAATTTTGCCCTTCCTTAATGAATCGCTCTTGTATATTCTATTGGACTCTACGAAGAGTCTGCTAAGATCTTTCCTCTTCTTGTTTGATTACCCGTACCCTTACAGCTTGTTGTTTTGCCAATCTGTACCTTATATAGTCATCTTCTGCTCTGGTTCTCAGCCAGGTCTTGTACTGTTTATTTTTAGTTTTGATGGCTTATTTAACTTCATTATACTACCAGGCTGTTATTTTCTCTGTAGGTACTCCTGTATATCTAGTGCCACATTATTTTGTTTAGCATTTTAGAATGGTGTTTTTTGAATTTTTGCCATTCTGTTTCTACATTATTTTCTGGTATGTAGATCTCTGCTATGGCTGCTGCCCATCTGTTTATTTTTATTTATTTTCTGACTTGGTCAATTATTTTGTGTCAGTATGGGGTTTTTTAAATTGCTTTTCTTTGTTTTTTGTTATGTATTATTTTCCTGAGGCATGTGATATGATGTGGTGGTCTATAATTACTGAAGTGAATCCTCTATACCGTTTTCATCTTTTCCTATTCAAAACATAAGAGTTTAATCCCACATTTTTGACTGTGGCGTTATTTATATGAGCACTCTGCTTCAAGATGATACATCTAGTTAATAAATACACTTTCTGGTTTCTGTTATACTTCTTGCAGGTCTTTGAAACAAAATAACCCGAATTCCACATATAAGAAAAATGGAGAGAGATACCAACATTAAATTATCATTTTAGAAAAAAAAACATGTGCATATGTTGCTGGGGGCCCGAAAGAAAAGCGAAAAGTAACACTTTACTTTCTATGCAT
Source organism: Meghimatium bilineatum (assembly GCA_034231615.1). Lineage (NCBI taxonomy): Eukaryota > Metazoa > Mollusca > Gastropoda > Stylommatophora > Philomycidae > Meghimatium > Meghimatium bilineatum. Next base: position 28,846,467 of record CM067313.1, on the reverse strand, counting down.
AGTGTAAGAGGCGACTAATGAGGTTGTGGGGTAGAGTTGGCTGTGCCTTTCATGTGGGATCAGAGTGACCCAAAAGTCATGCTCAAGTCAGATGTGTTAGGCTGAAACGCATAGACATCGCAGAAAAGCTGTAAACCATGACACAGCACATTCCATTCTCTGGACAACATCCTGCTAATCTGTGGGAGTTTAAGAACAAGCACACAAGAAGAAAAAAAACAGTCACCTGCTAAGATTATCTGCATATATACATCTATTTTATTGTCTGATTTTTGTCCCTTAATATATATTGAAGTGTGCATTTTAAAAATATTCTTTTTTTTTCCATGTATAGCGGAAATGGAATCTTCAAAACAACAACCTGTTCCACTTTGTTCAAGAAGCAAAAGATGCTGACCATACAATCCCAGCAAAGTTATTGGCAGAGCAGACAATTGAATATGCTAGAGAACTTGAAATGATCGTCTAACCATCAATTACTTTCATTATGCATATTGTAGTGTTTACTGTTCATTTCATCTAAAAATCATATCGTTTAGTTGTATAATATTTTTTTTTCAATTAATAGATAACTCATAGATATCTGCAATGCTATGCAGTACTTTTACTTTCATAAAAGAAACATTAGAAAAAAGTGGTTGTGTCAGAAGCAGAGGTACTTTGTGGGATATAGAAGGAGTGACAGATTAGCTAGTGCTGGGCCTATATAAACAAATTTACAAATTGATTGCTAGGCTGCATTTAATACACTATGCATAAGCAAGAGAAACTGGGATATCTGACAGATTAGCAGTAAGGTTTACAGTAAGTGGAGCGGATTTTAAGGACAATATAAACTATGATATAAGAAGCCAACATAGTTTTTTATAAAATAATGTTACCAATAGAATTTGGTTTCTGTAACCATAATGCAGATTTTAGCATACTTTCCAGTGTTTATCATTTTATTTAAATCTTTATATTAAAAAAAAACATTTGATTGCAGGAAAGAAACACCATAAAGAATATTTTGGATGTCCAAACAAAATGTGTTTTCTTCAAGATTATTTTTTTTTGGTTGAGAAAATGAAAATTGTTGAAGTAATACTGTTGGAAATGTGTTGTTCATACCAAATTGTCTTAATATGTCATTATAATACTCAGTCAGTACATGTTTGTTGTTTTATATTCTTGTATAACTATGGTGATTACACATGTAATTTCAGTCAAAGAGCATATGTTATGTTACAGTATTATGTGTGCTATTCATTCTGGCACATCTGATTTCTGCATTGTCTTGGTTTACGCCCATGACAATCTGTCTACTGGGTAGTACCTGTGCATTATGTGTAAATGTCAGACTTTGTTCTTGAAGGTACTAACACTCAATAGAGAAAAGTATGAAGTTGTGTCCTATTACTATTAAGTCTAAGATGCAGATATTGGTCAGTGAGAGTTCCAGGAAAAAAAGTGTTAGATGTACATAGTTCTTGGGCCTTCAGAGCTCAGTGTGGAATTTTTTCTGTGACTACAAGCTTTTGAGATTATGACAGTGTCCAAGACCACGAACTAGATGGAACACAAGGTGTAACTCATGTCTGCATTCTTAGTGTCTTGATGAGTATGATCAGAAAAAACACAAGCAGACTGTGGGGTGGTCAATGTTATGAAGTCACATTCATTTTTATGCCTGGTAATTCAGGTGTTCGGGGCAATGAGAGAGCACATACGCTGACATTATTGAGTTTTGCCACTATCGGTCAGTAACTGGTCCAACATATTCATCATCTTATGAGAAACTGCAAGGACAAACAAAACAGTGATGATTCCTTTTCCATGACAAGAATAAAGGAGCTAGGTTTGAAATGTGGCATGGCAAGAAATGAATGCCATTTTGGAAAAATAGCCAACCAACAGAAAAATAGAACTGTCAGTCATCATGTAATTGCAGATATACTCGGAGGGAGATCGAAGTACTAATGGACTTTATGATCTGACAACTCTAACTAAACTATGCAGCAACTTTGTCATGATGGTTCATTATACATTGTGTCTATGAAGGCATTGAGATTAAGTGACTGTTTTAAGATGATTCATTCTGATGAATGCGCTGTTCGTTCGCCGTAGTCGACCTCATTTGGAATTCTATTCCTGTCAGGTTCCTTGTTAGAAGGTAGATAATTAATAGCATCGTTAAATTTAGCTATCATAGTGGGAGCTTGCGTGGCACTGAAGGTGTCATCCGTTAGCTTAATCTTATTAGAATAGAGCTCTAGATAGTGCTCTGTCCATCTGCTTGCTTTTATCAGTGATGATCTTTCTAGAATCTACATTTGTCAGTTCTGCACTCTTCTTCACTTAGACGTATGGCTTTCTTTATCCCTTCATGCACGTCTCTGATGTTACCGTTGTCACTAGCAATCTGAATATCTTTACACAACCTTATTCAGTAGTCATTCACACATTGTTCTGACTGCCTTTTGCACTTCTTTCCTAGTTCAGCAAGAGTAGTTCTTGTGGATCTTTCTGTGTACTTTAAGAGTACTGTCTTTGTTCTGCCTATTCTTCTTCTTCTGCGTTCGTATTCAAACTCCTGCAGATTAGCATGATGTAGTCCGGAGAACAGAATGCATTGTGTCATGGTTTACAGCATTGCTGCGATATCTGCGCCTTTCGGCCTAACACATCCGACTTCAGCATGGCTTTGGGTCACTGACCCTATATGGGATGGGACAGCCAACTCCATCCCATAACCTCCTTAGTCGCCTTTTACGACATGCGTGGAAGGTAAACAGTGTTGCTATTCTTTGCTCCCCTTTCGGGCCCCGGCAACACACGGGTGGTTCTGCCTATTAAAAGAGGCTAAAGTAACTACTGGTTAGCTTCAAACCAGACTTGATTTTTGTGTTCCTACTTGCCATAAACTTTTACTGCCGTTTTGTGAATAGCTTCTTTAATTATTTCCCACTTGCTATATGGTCTTCTGGTGAGTCTGTGAGAGCAAGATACTATTAGAACTAAAAGCACTTGTGTGTATCCTTGGTGGGATTTGGTTCCTTACAATAATCCTTAGGGTAGCTTTGTGTTTGGTTGTGAAGATTCTCTTTATTCTGAATTTTAGCTTTTGCAAAAACTAATGAATGGTCTGTATACAATTCAGCACTGTGATAGATGCATGTTAGTTGTGTGTAGTTCAAATGTTGCCTATAGTAATAATAATGTCCAGCTGGTGCTAGTGGTCAGATCTTGGATGTGTTCATAACACTTTGTGGATATCTTTTATGGCAAAGAAAAAGTTTATAATGCTGAGGTTATTATTGGAGCAAAATTCCAACAATCTCTGTTTTCATTCATGTGCCATGCATGTTTCCCAAGACAGACTGGCTATGATTTTGAGTCTGGTCCAACCTCTGCATATGTAAATGAAATCTGAATTTGGAATCTTTTTCACTGCATTATCCAGTTCCTGATAGAAGCCATCCATATCTTCAGATGATGTGAATGTTATTGCATAGGCAGTATAAGTATAGCGAATCCATTTGAAGTCAACAATTTCAATGTTAAAATTCTTTCATATCCACCAACTGAGCTTTTATACAGAGGCCACTCAATACAGAGGCCAACTCTTTGAAGTGGAGTTGAGGCTTATTCTAGTCAGAGGCTGCAAACTAAGATTGGCCAGGCCATCTCTGACATTGAGTAGGACCAAATCAATATTATTGGCATAACTCAAGTTACAAAGTGGTCAACTACCAATAGTTATTGTTGTCTGGAGAGTAAGTAATGCCTCCTGCATTACATCTGCTATTGTTGTTCATCCGTCGATGATGACCTTTCAGCTCAACTAGGATGATGAGTCTACAGTGTGCCCGGCTGTGACCGAGTCCTATGCTTCGAATTGTCTACCTCACTCTGGGCATGTGTGGGAGAAGTGTAACCTCAGCCATTACTCTTCAATGAATAACCTTATAATGTGGAATCATGGGAAATTAGAAAGCTAATGCTCTATCAAGAACAGGCAGTGAAATGAAAAAACACAGGGACACACTGTCCTATAAAGAAACAAAAACCATAACACATACATGCCAAGGTGGAATAAACAAATGAAAGTGGAAGACAAACCTAATGTAAAACATCACCTCCAAAAACATCAAAAGACCACACTATTTCACTTTAGAACAGGCCCCTACGGACTATTGGGTCATCTTTCACAGATGAATCTCCTTGTGGATCCGAAATCTGAACACATACTGGGTGCTTTGGGACTGCCCAACATACAAAGAGCAGAGAATACAGATTTAGGCAAATGCTATGGGGCAGCGGTCCTGACCTGGAGAAGACAAGTGGATTTAACAATCTAGCATGACCACAGATATTGAACACATAAGAAGACTTGCTGATTCATCTGTGAATCATCTTTCTAAAGTGACTCTTGTGGCTTCTATGGTGACTTTCATTGGCTGTCAACACAAAGTAACCATTGAAAAAAGGTCAAAATGTGTCAGTTTAGAATGAGGATTCTCAATGAGTCAGCAGATCTTATGTCAATGGTCATGGTTAACAGTTAAAGAAGTCCTAGAGTCCTCCCCTACCCTCCTCACTGAGAAGCATTGTCTCTTATAATGCACTAAATCTAGTCCCTTGACAACACTGTCACATGCATGCATCCTTCTAAATTGATGAACGCATATGGTTGCGTCTGTGGGTCACATTAATAGCCCACAAGACAGACCACCCATGTGCAACAGAAAACCTTAGTAGATGACATGCCGTTATATTGAGGCTTTCTTATGGAAGCTTTTTTTTTTTTAAACATGTTATCTATACAATTATAGATCTCCCTCTGAATAAAAGGCTCCTTCAATAGGCATTGCACTAAGCCGAAATCTCCTGGGTATGAAAGAAAGCTCAGAAAAACCACCCCACTGTGCACAGGAAGTAAGAACTAATCGCTCGCAATTCCTGGGGTTCTCAATCAATCAATAAATTAATGAAATTGTACATTTTCTCTGATTTTCATTGGTCACTTCACTGTGTCAACAGCCAATGAATCACTTTAGAGGAACTACTTCCAATGAGTTCAAGGACTGTTTTGTCAAGGGACTGGACTGAATGTGTTGTGTTGATCTAAAGACATGCAATGAAAAACAAGGTCACCCACATAAATTAATCACTCTGACAAACACCACATTATTTTCAGTGCTTTGATCTGTCATCACTTTCTCTCTTACATCACACCATTTTAGAAAACTGTAAACAAACAATAGGAATGGCTAAAAGCACCTTCAATGACATGAGGAAAATAGTAACATCTAAACAAATTGCAAATAGGAATAGCTAAAAGCACCTTCAATGACATGAGGAAAATAGTAACATCTAAACAAATTACAAATAGGAATGGCTAAAAGCACCTTCAATGACATGAGGAAAATAGTAACATCTAAACAAATTACAAATAGGAATGGCTAAAAGCACCTTCAATGACATGAGGAAAATAGTAATATCTAAACAAATTACAAATAGGAATGGCTAAAAGCACCTTCAATGACATGAGGAAAATAGTAACATCTAAACAAATTACAAATAGGAATGGCTAAAAGCACCTTCAATGACATGAGGAAAATAGTAATATCTAAACAAATTACAAATAGGAATGGCTAAAAGTACCTTCAATGACATGAGGAAAATAGTAACATCTAAACAAATTACAAGCAAGTTAAAAATGAGAATCATAAAATGCTACTTCTATTCTATATTAATGTATGACTCAGAAACATGGACACTAAACAATTAGATGACAATTGATGCTTTTGAGATGTGGGTATATACAAGAATAGGGAGAACTTCATGGAAAAATACTTAATATGAAGAAAGAATTACTAAGAGAAATAAAGATCGGGCAAATAAAATATTTTGGACACATTAAAGGACATGACACCTTATTAAAGACCTTACTTGAGGGTAAAGTCAAAGGGAAGCTAGCAAGAGGTAGGCAGAGATACAAGAGGGAGACTAACATCACAAGGTATCATCACAGGTTACACCACCTGCATATTGCACCACCAAAACAAGAGACATCCCGTCTTGGAGGTCTGTTGCAGCCAACCTTCATTGCGGAGATGGCACTTGATGATGATGATGAAACAAACAATGACCTTCAATGTACCTGTACTGAATAAGGCTTTGTCCAAAGACAGGTAGTTATTGAAATATGTGCAGGTCAAAAGTTCAGAGTGTACTTTTTACCTGAAACAACTTTTTTAATAGTGTGCTATAAAGGGATATGTGCTTAAATGCATGCAATAAAATAAGTTTTTTTTTTCAAATGAAGACAAAGAGTTAAAATAATAAGGGATTTAAAAAAGTGTCCTTAAAAATGAAAATTCGTTAAAAACAGATTCGTTATAATGGATTCCGCTGTATAAAGAATAAATACATAATTGGAATTTTAAAAATTGTTGCCGAAGAAAGAAATGTGTTTTTAAAGGATGTGCTATAATAGGATTCCACTCTATGATGAAAGGATGTCAAAAAAAACTATGCCAGGTAGTTTCAAAAAAAATATATACAAATACTGTACCAGAATGAAGCACATAATCAATATAAGGTAGTACTGCAGTGAAACTTAACAACAATAGTACTTATGTAGAACACAGGTCTTTGAAAGTTTCACTTGAACATGGCGGACTAAGACTAAGGGGTTATAAGATGTAATCAAGAAAACATACAAATTATAATACACAAGACATTTTCAATGTTTCAAATTTTTAGGTCTTTCTCAAAAATTATAAAACAGTGAAAAACAATGAAAAAAGTAAAAACGTTACCAACAAATAGTTTGCAACAAACAGTGCCAAAGTGAGCAGGAACATAAGACCTGAGGTGACTGTGGACCAAGATGTCGTTGAGATTTTTTTTTAATAGGCAACCAAAGGAAAGTCCTGGAAAGCAGCATGAGTTCCAGAATCAGACTGGAGAAGGGAATAATGCTTGAACAAGATTCAACGGACAGTAGAGTTATGGGGATGAAAAGTAAGGATAAGACTAACTCTATCAGGGGAGGATAAAGTACCCTGATTATTTTTCACGGTATCAAGTCGAGATAACTTATGGACATGAATCCATGCTGATGAAAGGACACTGTCAGGGAAAGTTTTGAGAAAGACCTAAAAGTTCGAAACATTGAAAATGTCGTGTGTATTATAATTTGTATGTTTTTTTGGTTACATCTTATAACCCCTTAATCTTAGTGATAGTCCGCCATGTTCAAGTGAAATTTTCAAAGATCTGTGTTCTACATAAGTACTATTGTTGTTAAGTTTCACTGCATTGAACGTCCACGAAAGAAATCATCTAAAAGGATTTATCAAGAAAGTCATCATCATAACTACATAAGCAAAGAAGCTGGGAGAATGGCAGAGAGTTGCGACAAGCGGAAGGATGAGAAGTGTAGAGCAGAAAACCATGTGCATCAGTAAGTTTGTAGTAAACCGATTGTATAACAATGAGCAGATACAGTAGTTGACAAAGGCTGTGTATTTAGGAAAGTCCAGAATATTTGGGTAGGACTACTAGTCTTTTGCTACTGTGCAGGTACTGCATTTTTCTTGATAAAGTGGATTTTAGCTGTAGTAATGAAGGTCACTTTGTTATAGCAGTTGCCATGATGTATACAGGCTGCATTTTTAATTTTATTGCTGATATTTGAACCTGATCCATCTTAATTGTGAGACCTGTGTTCTAATCACTCAGCCATGCATTTCACAACTTATCACCTCCATTTACAGTATATTCATTTAGAGATATAAAACCAGAATTCTTTGGACTACAAAGAATGTTTGTAATATTCATTGTAAAAAAAAATTGGATGCATTCAGGACGTCATGATAAACCCAGCATGTTTTGTTTGCTAGTGTGCTTTTCTAGGCAATATTATGTTCAGTAATTTACATTGTTGCAGGGTCTAAAAGAGGAGCAAAGAACACTAACATTGCCAACTTCAATGCATGTCATAAGAGGTGACTCAGGAGGTTGAGTGTTGGGTTAGTTACCTCACCCCGTAAAAAAGGCAAAGTTAAAAAAAACAGGGAGACAACAGTTTACATTTTCAAACTAATTTTAAAAACAAGGATTGGCAAACACCTATTCTGTTTATTTTGATACATTTATACATAATAAATCTGACAATTCAACCTGAAAAACATAGATCACATTGGGTTAACTGTTCACACACACTTCATTTAAAATACCCAAATGAGTTTCCTGACATGCATTGCACAATCAATATTTCGAAAGATAGCAGATGTTACCACAATCAGTACGACAAACTGTTACCTTTACAGATAAACCATGTCCTAGATCATTCTATTGGTCAGCATACACAAGTGAAAATCTTTGAAGGGACTCGTGAGATATGACAGATGCTTGTGTAAAATCTATATTATTAGTGTGTGTTAATATATTTCACTTGTCAAATATTAACTCTTAGTATACCATAAGTCTTTTAGATAGTTGTGGATGTTATAACTGTACCTAGTTTTACAGTCAGCCTAGTTTGGCTATTTTTGCTAATTCTATCATGCAAGCTTCGCATGCAGAAGGTCTGCGGAGCTTACCAGACAAATCAGCATGCTACATTACACTTCTAGTAAAGTATTATATGAATCATCCAGAGAAACATCAGACTGGTTTGAGATCGATAAAAGTTGTCAGAGAGGGGTACATCCTTTCACCACATCTATTTAACATACACAAAAAACATACAAAATGTGTGAGAAGACCCACATTGTCAACAGCTTCTTTTTCTTCATATGTGTTCACTCTCATAACCAACAGGAAAGTTTGTGTGATTTTCACAAGGGAGTGTAAAGTATGTTGTGCTGCCAGTTCCAAAGCAGAGCTGTTGTTTGCTTCAGTACATCCATTTTCAGCATGCCTTTAATTCGGGTGGGCTTTCCTAGCTAGGATCATTCTACAGAATTTCATTTCAAATGTTTTTTTTATTTTTCAATGCAAATGTGACAGCCTTCCTATCTGTTGCCAGGCGATGGATGTGTACCAACTCTATGCCATGACGGTTTCCCACCCACTGTGCCCTTGGACTTTACATGCTAAACATGTCTCTTGGTAGCAGTCTCCATGGAGGCGGTAATCAAGGATTTAGGCTTGGGCCAATTACATCAATCTCGCATGAGGTGTTCCTCTGCTAGTGAACTTGTCTTGTATAATTAGACGTATTGTGCCAGTGCCCATTGGATACTGAACCCTTTCTCTATGAGCATGATTCTGGTATAGGAAAGCATCGGCGGTAGAGTTGGACTCAGTTTCAACCTCTTACTATCAGGTCATGAGATTTCAGAAATTGGGTATTGCCTGTGTGTTTCCAGGGCCTGAAAGGGGAGCAAAGAATAGCAACACTATTTACTTTCCATGCATGTCGTAAGAGGCGACTAAGGAGGTTATGGAATAGAGTTAATGCTGTCCCATCCCATATAAGGTCTATGATCCATGTTGAAGTCAGATGTGTCTGGCTGAAAGGTGCAGATATCGCAGCAATTATGTAAACCTTGACACAACTCATTCTGTTCTTCAGGCTACATCCTGCTAATCTGCAGGAGTTTGAGAATGAACGCAGAAGAAGACATTGGGTATGCAAATATAACCACCCTAACATCAAGAAGTCCTATATTTATAGAACTCATGATTATGTCAGTTAAACATAGCGAGGCTCAAAATCTTTTCCTCAATGCTAAGCAGACCCTCCCTAATGCATGTCACCAAAATAAGTCACACCTACATTAGTCATTGGCAAAAGCAACTAGAAAATGTCATCAACTTTGAATATCTTGTGTCAACCATCAACATCACAGGAGATTGTTCAGCAGAGATCAGAAAGAGATCAACAATGGCTCTACAAAAACATTAATAATAAAACCCACAACCTGTTAGGGTCATAGGCGTGTACATTGAGACATTTGGTGCAGAAAGATCTCCATGCATCTCTATCTGTGTGCCTGATGAGTTTAGAAACTTCACACCCTGTACAGTCTTTGATATTATCCAGCCATGTCTTCTTGTCACTTCGGCTTCTTCCACTCTCCACCGTACTTTGAAGAACATCTCTTGTCATGAAGGAATGTCTCAGCACATGCCTGTACCACCGGCGTTTCACAATTGTTAATAGTGTTTCTTGTTGACCCCCTAATAAATTAATTCTATCATCCACAAACACATTGGAAACTAAAAAAATATTACAGATTTAAAATATATGGCAAGGGGCAAGCAGAAAAATAAAGTTACAACTATTAAGAAGCTATATTTTTCAAGTGTCAGCACATTGTTGTGAGACTCGGGCAATGACATTTGTATAGGAAAAGAAAAACATATGAAATGAAATGCTGTAGAAAGATCCTACGAACATCATGGACAGAAAGATGATCCAACACACAGATCTGTAAAAAAAAAACTGAACATAGAAGAAGACTAGTTCCCCAGAACTATTAAAAATGCAAGATAACATGCTTTGGACATATAAAAAGACACAATGGTTTAGAAGGATTAACAATGGAGGGAAAGGTTCCAGGTAAGAGAACAAGAGGCAGGACAAGACTATGATGGACACAGGATATTGTACAGAACTGAGGCTTAATTATTGTTCTGCAAAGGACATGATACATAGATGATATGACCAATAGTTGAGGCTTTTCTTCAAGTGACATCCCTCCAACACTCATCTTTACATATTTTATTTTGTATATCTTGTCTCTCACCCATGGGTTACACTCAATGTCATCTCAATTTCTGACTTTTTTCTTCTATCAAATAAGTACAAATATACATCGCCACCTTGAATATGTTCAAGGAGGTGACATAAACAGAGTGATAAATTAAGAGGATGTATTAATTGTGATATTTTAAGTGTTCCTTCAAGGATCAATCTATGACAGGTCCAGCAAACTGGAAGGGGATTTGAGTGTCCACTGAAATCTGCTCTAGATATTGTGCAAGAACATAAGAAAATAGAAAATCTATCAAGTGAAAGTGCAGTTAGAACAAATGAAGGACTTACACAAAGTGGTTTTAAGTAACATCAGGAGTTAGACGAGTGTGTCTTATCACTATTATTGTTTATTATTTATATGGATAATATTACCAGTACAGAAAAAACACTTCCAGACAATTACCATTCAAATAATCTAACTGAACTACTCTTTCCTGACTCTCAGTTCCTACTTCATTTCAAGTGAAGAGCTGCAAGATCACATAAACCTATTTAACAAAAGCTGCCTCAATCACAACATGAAGATCAACACAGAAAAAATAGAAGTTAATATCTATAGCAGAAAAACCAATATAAAGATAAATGATCAACTACTGAAACTTTCTTTCGTTACTGCATGTTTTTTCCTGTTAAGGAGTGCAGGGAGGCTTTTTAGGCTGTAAACAAGTTAATTTACTACTGAAACAAGTGCAGGAATTTAAATATCTTGGGAGCATTGTTACAGATGACGGAAGAATGGATAGGGAGATTGAGACAAGAATTCAAAAAGCCAACTGCGTAAATTATGAACTTCTATCAATTTTGCGACACAAATCAATCCCGATGGAAACTAAAAGGTACATCATAAATTAAATCTTCCTACCAACATTGCGTTATAAATGTCAGACATGGACACTAACTAAAAAGCAAGAGAGAAAACTAACTACGTATGAAATTAGATTTCTAAGAAAAAAAAGCAAACAGAACAAGAAGAGATTATGTGAAGAATGTAGAGATTACAAAAACTATTGAAACATCTGTGGTCAAATATATTGAAAAAAGAATGAAATAGTTTGGCCTTTTAATGAGAATGAACTCTTACTGGCCTGCAGCAAAAGTATACTACATTAAAAAGGAAACATCAAGATACAGAGAAATACCAAGAGAACGTGGATTGAAGGAGTTACCAACATTCTGAGATGTCCCAATATTGCTGCATATCAATTGACCAAATGTGCCATCGTTCAATCCTGTAAAACTTACAGCAAAAGCAGAGAAAAAAAGAGATAGAAATAACCCCCATGAATGGTGAAGAGATGCAAGTCAGTGGGTGGACATTACACCTTTGTATTTATGTGACTTCTAGGTGGCATGGAAATATACACAACATCACTGAAGATGGGTCAGCAAATCTGATATAAAAATGATGAAATTTGGCCCAGAAGTATATACTACGCTCCTGGCTGGATATGATCAACCTGGGATACTGCCACAATAGAATGCCACTCTTTAGAGACTAAACCTTGCACCATAAACCCCCTAACACAACCACACCTAATGAGGACCTGTGTTTTTATCAGGAAGGTGATGGGCTGTCAAGAGCTACCTGCTCACAGCTACTGAGAACACTTCATCATCATCATGTGAGCCTATACAAATATGTTTTGACTGCATATACTGAAAGTAAATCATGTGTTCATATTTTAGCTGTCCACACAAAACATCGACATTGAATATCATATTTTTTTTATTTACAAGTACCACTTAATAAAACAAAAAGAAAAAAATTCCTGGCGTATACTAAAGTTGATAAAATAAATTCTTACAAAATTTATAACAGTATTGATTTTTTTGTTATATAGAGAATAAATAATCAATAAGAATCATGAGTTTTCACTGCAATAAAAGCACTAAAAAATACCTAAAGAAATTTTGATCATTACGTGTCATCAAACCTGAAGAGAAAATTTTGTCATCCATGACATTTGAATTAAATAAATCAGATTCCAGCTGGATCTGTCTTATACCAGAATAATGGTAGTGTGATACTAGATATCCAGCAGGATTAGTCTAGAGAATGGAGATGTTTTTTGTCACCATTTTATTTGTGCCAATGGTCAAAACATCTGATTTTGGTGGTGATACCTAATATGTTCAGTTTTTTTAACCAATTCCACTAAATGGTAGACATTCATAGCCATATCGTTAGCAGATCAGTTGCGCTGCAAAACCTCTTTAAGAGTATTGTTCATACTGCTAACTGACCCTTTTTCACCAATCTAAATACTAGCCAAGATCAATTTAGCGTGACCATTTACCACTATCTATGTCACTACTGACCAAGTGCTCATAGTTAAATTATAATTTACAGAAGTTAAATATATAGGCTGAAACAAAACAGAACTTTATGTGGGAAAAAACAAATGTGCATGTTAAGCAGATGTGGTCAATTTTTTATGGAACTAATCTATACATTATTTAACGAAACCAACTTTCACTGAAGGCGCATACAATGCAGCGTCCATTGATCTACATATAACACACTGAAGGGCCCTCTCCTGGAACTCTCAGTGCATTATGCAAAGATTGAATTAGCGCTAGCAGACGCTTCACATTTTTTATCTCTGCATCACGGAAACTCAATCAAATCAAACTTATTACTAAAAAGATGGACTGTTATCACGTGATGAGGCCACATTTGCCTATCATGTACCAAAAACAAAAATATGCCATCATAGAATAAGTTGGAGAATATTAAGCATGTGAAAGTAACCGATTGGTATCTCACTGAGAAAAAAATTAACTGGCCAACAGTTTGAAAAGCTAATGTCACCTTGATTAAATTACATTTCTCCCCTCACCCCTTGTTATTCAATTTATTCTTTGTATGTGCACATTATCACATCCAGCATCATCTTCTTCAATCTGTAGTAAATCAATGACTGCCCTTATTAGACCGGCCCTATCTTTCTTCAATACTATGCCATCAACCACAGCATTGCTCACCAACGAGTCTGCTCTTTCGTAGCCTTTGACCCCTACATGACTGGGGTAGTATATTCATGCAATACTTTAAACAACCAAGTTGTTCAGTAACATTATCCAATCCTTTCTTAACATGCACCTTTCTTCCGCAGTATATTCTAGGAGTCAGAGAGTTGATATTTCAGTACCAACGGAGTGCTGATGTCACTGCTTATATTTCCATTTTCATGCTCTTTCTTCCGCAGTATATTCTAGGAGTCAGAGAGTTGATATTTCGGTCACCAATGGAGTGCTGATGTCACCGCTTCTATTTTTATGCTCAATGTTGTAGGGAAGTAGGCAGAACGAGTTTCATGATAAACATGAATTATTGGTACGTCGGTGTAGACTATTTCATTTGTTTTTTAACTGATCGTTACCATATTTCGGTTAATAAATAACATCAGATACTGGTACATTATAGCGCTAAGAATTATATCCTGGCTCGAATATATCAACAAAAACATGCAAGACACAGGTTTTTGGCATTTTTTGGGGTTTCTTTTTACCAGTAAGTTTTTTCCCATCTGTTACCGGGATTTGACGTAATTTAAAAAAAAAAATTGGTTGTACTCGTTTATAGGTCAAGACCCCTAAAACAATTTCATATAGCTGTCCAAAAATTATCAGTTTATACACGGATTTCTACGGTATACAAATTATAACTAGCGAGCCATGGGGACCTTCCACTATCTGTAATAATAATTGCCATCCATTGTAGGCGATGATGATAACAGATTCAGACCTGTATTGTTGCATCTCTCTACTGTTTGCAGATATTACTGAAAAGTTAAATTCTGGCATAGAATTCCCTGCTACATTTGGAACATGTATGATCAGAATTGGGAGTCTTGTGTGTTTAATGTTTTGTCATTTCAGGCAGCATGTTTTTCACTATGCCTCTGAGAATCGATGCAAGCATCTTTGCCAATTCTGAGCAGCAGACTCTCAGGATGTGGCATTAATGTTGAAGCTTTTTTGAAGACACTTTGAAAGATTCCTTGAAGCATTTCTTTTGTCCATCAGTCAGTTGTTTTCCCTTGAGGAGCTCACCAACTGTTTTGGGATGTGCTTGTAAGGCATTCGCACAATATGCCTGTATGAGTTATGACTGTAGGTTATCATCAGTACACTGGACAAGTTCATAGATACACCAATCCCTGCCTCAATACATCCATCAGAGTGTAGCGGCAGGTAGTTCCAGTTCAATGATTTATGAGGCTCTCTATCTATTATGTTTCTGTTTCTATATCACATGCTGTTCCGATTTATACACCAATCTTGCACAACTGCAATTGTTACTTTTGAAAATCTTCTGAGTGCACGAGGGTCCATTAACAGACTAACTACTGGTACCTTAGAGCAATCCATTGATGTGATGTACCTACTAACATTGTGGACATGCTCCACAATGTTATATCGGTTCACACATTGCTTTTGCCCCCAGGATGTCCTGGCATGAATATAAAAAAATTTTCTGGTCATAGATTTTGTCAATATTTTGACTCAATAAAATTAAACCCATTGACTGCAGATGACTCCTGCTTCAATTATGCGAAACATATTCATTGAATCACTAAGTATGCATTACATGAGAATAGTCCAGTGACATTAGCCATGACAGTGCCTCTGTTATAGCTTTTATCTCCATCATAAGATAGCCATGACAGTGCCTCTGTTATAGCTTTTATCTCCATCATAAGATTACTAGTGATTGTAGTGAAGAGAATCCACACTGAATTTTTTGACAGTTTCCTGCCAGACAGTGCAGGAAAAGTCCAAGTACATCATTGATGATGAATGACTGACCCATCAGTGTAGATTATTACATCAATTTTCTGCAGGTCTATCATCAATGAGAAACCTGAATCCTGCATCCACCACATTATTTTTGTCCCTGAAACTTCTATTGAGTGTGATGATTACAGAAAAGGCACCACATAATGCAAGTGGAGTGGGTATCCTTATCAGCCTCGAGGTTAAGCCTTGTAGTTGGAAGCTGAACCTCACATTAGATGGATGCATGCACTTCAAGGTTAAACCTTGTTAGCATAAAGATGAACCTCACACTAGCTGGCCACACGCACCTCAAAGTTAAACCTTGTAGCAGGAAGATGAACCTCACACCAGTTGGATACATGCACCTCAAAGTTAAACCTTGTAGTGTAATCCCTTTTTAATGTGCATATGTTTAGAACAAAAATTCCACATTTAACACAACTTTTTAAATCCCTAATTAGTTTATTCTTTATTGTATATAAATGCATATAATGAATTTTGGCTATTACATCAACATGTCATGAATTCAGACAAATTTGTTATATAGGGATTCTATTGTAACGGGTAGATGAGCCTAATACATGTAGTTAATGTTTGGCCAACATAAAAATCAGATATACAGAAAAAACATCCTTAAATCATGTGCATTTAATTTTCTTTTATACCCAGTACCAAAGATGTAAATTAAGCAAGAGGTAGGCAGGCAAGAATCATGTTCAGAATGATTTCTGATTCACAAATTCTATTACATAAGAGAAACCAGACCAAACATGACAAACAATAAATTTGTTATTGCCAAATATTGAACCTCCAACTCCAAATTATTTTTAAAATGACAATACCACAGCCACATTATTTTTTCTTTACCTTAATTTTTAAAAACATGTCAATATATATATATATATATATACACATATATATACAAGAGGTCCTTACATGATAATGTGCAAGTTACATCTATTGATGTAGAATATTATAGAAGGTTTACCCTAAGAAAAATATTACACTAAATTTAAGACAATCATCAAAAGATATATTATTGGATTACTCATTAGATTAGTCAAATGCACTGAGAAAAATTGTCCAGTCTGAAAATTTTCAGAAGTGTCAACCATGGTTGCTCTCAATATTGTGGAAGATTGGAAAAATCCAGACAGAGAAACTATATATATGAAGATATTAATAAAACAACACCAAAGAGGAATTGTGAGCTGCTGCACTGATGGATTCATTGACATGGGATTGGAGCACTGATAGACTTATCCAGTGCACGCTAAAGATAACCTGCACTCCTAAGAAAATCACCCAGCCAAAGTTGGATGTGCTGGATCACACAAATAAAATGGCAACACACCGCATCTCTGCTGTCTGAACTACTTCCTGTTGGAAATCTAGCAGGATCATGATAGACCATCACCTAATTTCTGAGCGCTACGTTTAGCTAATTAATTTTACTTTAAAAACTTGTTACCCCGGTAAATGTTACTGAGGATTGGTATGATAATTGCACAGAAAAGGAGGTCTCTTGTAAATATTTCATAACTTTCAGCAATTGTCCCAGTCTTTTAATCATTTCATAACCTCAGCAATTGTCCCAGTCTTGTAATCATTTCATAACCTCAGAAACTGCCCCAATCTTTTAATCATTTCATAACCTCAGCAATTGCCCCAGTCTTGTAATCATTTCATAACCTCAGAAACTGCCCCAGTCTTGTAATCATTTCATAACCTCAGCAACTGCCCCTGTCTCTGTTCAGGTAATCATTAAATTTCCTAGAGACTAGTGATAATCAGCTTGGCAAGAGAAGTAAGGAGATGTTATGTTCCTCTGTCTTTGTGTTGCCAGGTCTTTCAATTCTTGTGTGTTGTTTAGGTTCATTGACATGCCTTCTCTATTAATGGTAAAGAGATGTAATGTTGGAAAATATCATGTACAGAATATTGCTATTTAAATGTCTTCTTCATTGTTCCTTCTCAAACTCCAGCTGGATTTCTCTTATGGGACAATGATCAGACTAGATTTCCAGCAGAATGCATTGTGTCACTTTTTTATTTGTAACAATGGCCTTCAGCAGATGCAACACTAATACATCCAATCTCATTGTCAGAACAATGTGGGTGATCACGGTATTTGAGCCATGAACAAGATCAACTGAACTAGTTAGTCGTACGGACCATGATCACTGCAAATGTCCATAGTTGCTCTGATCTCTAGCTGAGTGTATCCACCATAACACTTCTGCTGACAGTACCAGTCCTATGCTGGTTCACCATCATTCTTCTGCGCCCTCCAAAATGTTCACTTCTAGCAACACGACATTTCACACCCTGATCTTTAATCCTAGCCATTGAAAAGGAATCATCATCCATACTCGTTTCACTCTCGTGTACTATATCTCTTAAGAAGGACAATACAATATATAAAACATGAATGCCAATAAGTAAAAATCCAATATATATATATATATATATATGTATATGCAAGTTCTGAGACAGTGTACGCAGACATCAGTAATTATGTAAAACACAGGTTTTTAGAACATCCCACTTAGACATGACAAACTATCACTAAAACTAGGGGGTTATGATGTACAAACAAGAAAACATATAAATTACAATACACAAAACATTATCAACGTTTCGACCAAAAGACCTTATCACGATATGCACAAAACATCAAAATATAACAAATAAAAACGATCGCAACACACAAATGTATCCAACCAAAATATGGAAGTGAGATGCCGGAAAGACAGGAACAGGAAGTACATAAAGAACGTAAATATAGGTGAAAATGAGAGGAACAAAAAGATGACGTAAATGACCAAACAAAATGAATAAAGACAAAGACCACAATATCCAAGAACTAGACAAAAGAGTGGTTGGAATTTATTCCAAAAGGCTTGACGGTACCCAACTCAAAAATAAAACGATTTTCTTGAGCATACCTCAATCTATCATCGGTGGTGCATGATCTGATGGCAGTGACCTAAATATCAAGAGCACCATGATGGCCATCACTATTGAAGTGTGTGTCATATGCTTGATGGCATGAAGATGGTTATAAGCGGTCACTCAATCTTAAGCTGGTTTCCCCGATGTAGAACAACAATTCAGGTGAATGTAGTGGTTGAAAGGTTGATAATGTTTTGTGTATTGTAATTTGTATGTTTTCTAGTTTGCACACCATAACCCCATAGTTTTAGTGATAGTCCGTCGTGTCTAAGTGGAACATTCTAAAAACCTATGTTTTACTTAAGTACTATTGTTGTTATTGTTGTATAGTTCTAATTACTGACACTTTTGCCATACCAAAATGTAAAACTATCTAATATATGACGACCATTCATGATGAGCAGCACTTTGAGAAGATCCTCTATAACAGAACTTATCATGTGATCAGGTCACAACATTTGAGAGCTCCACTTTGCCTGCTCAGTTTCTATTTATTATGTTTATGGATTATAATCACTGCATCATAGAAAATCTATGTGAGATATTCATCTCAAAATATAATATGGGCAGCTGCTAAGGGAAATATTTTGTGGTCTTTTTCCAGACTTGCTTGTGACCATATTATTTTGCTCCTTAGGAAGAACAAACTCCCTATGTTTGGAATTCAGACGGTCTGCTAATATGCTATATGTATGTAGGTCCTCTCTCCTGTAGAGAGGATTACCCCTTAATATATATACACACAGAAATTTACAAGCCAAAACATGCATAGATGTATGCACCTGAATTGATACACGCAAATAATATGCAACACACATAAAATACAAATAACAGGGTAAATAATATACATACTAAAGTATCCTGCATTAAAGTAGTAGATTGAGGGTGTTTACTAAGCAATACCTAAGATAAAAAGATTAAAATCAGGTGCACACAAGATACAGTGCTGGCAGATAAGCCAACTGGATGATTAAGAGTTTAGAGTCTTCTGTGATCTTTTGATGTGCATCATAATTTCTAAAAACCTACTATTAATTAATCTTCATTATTCATTCCAAAGCTGTTAAAATATTCTATTGCTAATAGCACTTCAAACAATTTTAACATTTTTTGTAATCAAACAATCCTGGTAGGATTCTGTTCATTCTCAGCTGAAGAATGAAGGCTTTAACTGTATTTTTATGCTGTTCATTCATCATAACTGACAACTATCACTTATTATGTCCAGTTTTTAAATTTAGTGACACTTTTGTCCTTATTTATGCATTCAAAGATTTGTATGCATTGTTATTTCCATACACATGTATTTAACTATTACACATATAATATAAATAAGCGAAAATGAATTATACTGAAGGTAACAATTGTTAAATGAATATTTATTGGTTAACATTGAATTTCATTGCACTCCAGACAAATCCACAGGTGCTCAGTTTCAGAAAAAATATGTCAAATGGTTCCAATGATTTACTGGTTAAACATACTCCATTCCCACTTATACCACACTTACCCGGTAATACAGAATTTTTTGAATTATAGAATAAATGTCTTATCTATCGCAGTGTCTATTTAATATATCTCAGTCATTCGTCAATAAACTTCAGTATCTCCCCCACTTATCTACTGCAGTGTCTATATCCAGCAGTCATTCGCCAATCAACTTGTGTCTATATCCAGGAGTCATCCCCCAATCAACTGCAGTGTCTCCCCCACTTATCTACAGCAGTGTCTATATCTAGCAGTCATTCGCCAATCAACTGCAGTATCTATATCCAGCAGTCATTCTCCAATCAACTGCAGTGTCTATATCCAGCAGTCATTCGTCAATCAACTTCAGCGTCTCCCCCACTTATCTACTGCAGTGTCTATATCCAGCAGTCATTCCCCAATCAACTGCAGTGTCTCCCCCACTTATCTACAGCAGTGTCTATATCCAGCAGTCATTCGCCAATCAACTGCAGTATCTATATCCAGCAGTCATTCGCCAATCAACTGCAGTGTCTATATCTAGCAGTCACCTGCTAATCAACTTCAGTGTCTCCCCCACTTATCTACTGCTGTGTTCTGGCAATCTAGCAATCACTTGTCAATGAACTTCAGTGTCCCCCCTTTTACCTAATGCAGTGTCTATATCCAGCAGACTCTCATCAAGCAACTCCAGTATCTCCACCACTTATTCATCATAATTTACTCTTTTTATGTGCAATTGATGAATGCATATCTGCTTCCTTCTAGCTGAAAATGCCAGCATAATCAGAGCTGTAGATCCAAGTGATTCTCAAGAGAGTAGATGCTATAGACATCATCCATTCTTGTTGATACCAATAGTTTTGAATCTTTCAGGACAATGGCTGATATTTTATTGAGGGTTTCTATAAGCTGTATAGCTCTGTTGCAGAGTGGTACAGAGCATATCTCGGATGGCCAATGTACCAGGTTCAAACCATGAAGCAGACAACTGTACATCCGGACCATTCAGAAAGCAATGGAAAGCTACTGCGTGTATTTATATTGCCTAGAAAGTTACTACAGGGAAAAATGATGAGTTGATCACTATGTCCTGAATATGATATGCTACCAACGTGCTAGAATCTCTTTAAAGATACATTAATTATCACAAGAAAGTGGTATCAAATTGTGTCATATCTTATACCTCATTGTTCTCTATATGAAGTGATATTATCTATGTGTCATATCACATACCTCATTGTCTCTATATGAAACTATATTGTCAGTGTGTTGCCAGGATCCCAAAGAATAGTGACACTGTTACCTGCCACACATCATAAGAAGCCACTAAGGAAGTTTTGGGATGGCTTAGCTGTCCCATCTCATAGAGGGTCAAGTGACTCTGAAGCCTCGTTGAAGTCAGATGTGTTAGGCCAAAAGTACATATATCACAGCCAAGCTGTAAATCCTGACACAACACATTCTTTTCTCCTGACTACATCCTGAAAATCTGCTTGATTTTTAGAATGAACGCAAAAGAAACTATAAAATTAACAAATAAAGAAAAAATGACAAAGGCTGATACAGTGAAATGTGTACATTCTGTCATCTACATCTCTAAATTCTTCAGAGTGGTCAACTAAGACGAACTGCTGGACTTCATTGGTGATGAAGCATGGTCACATTTATTTACTCGCATAATTGCTTTAAAATAAGGTATTTGGTCCAAAAACCTCATAATTTGTATTAGGATCCTGTACATTACAAAATAATTGGAGTTTCTTTGGCATTTATTATCAAACTCCTAGTTAGCAGGATTTAGTCCATAGAAAGGAGTGCGTTGTAT
Organism: Meghimatium bilineatum; assembly: GCA_034231615.1. NCBI lineage: Eukaryota > Metazoa > Mollusca > Gastropoda > Stylommatophora > Philomycidae > Meghimatium > Meghimatium bilineatum. Next base: position 28,824,676 of record CM067313.1, on the reverse strand, counting down.
CATTGTTTGTATATTGGCTGCAGTCTTTTGGCTGATACATCTGGCTTCACATTGTTTTTGGGTCACTGTAACCTTCTCCATGCCATTGGCGTGAATACAAACCCACTTTCAGTTGTACTTCACTGAACAATGTGGTAGCAGAATTGCGACCACCGCTAAGAAATTTTATAACTATGATAAAAAGTTTAAATTTGGCTGTTTTCTTTCTAGGATGAATAGGATCACAGATAGTAATTATATAGCCTCATTTTCAGTCTTTCAAGTCTTGGTCAAAGACTGTAATAATGGAACAGGAATACTTCTTCTCTTCTTCTGCGTTCGTTCTCAAACTCCTGCAAATTAGCAGGATGTAGTCCGGAGAACGGAATGTGTTGTGTCAGGATTTACAGCATTGCTGCGATATCTGCGCCTTTCAGCCTGACACATCCAACTTCAGCATGGCTTTAGGTCACTGACCCTATATGGGATGGGACAGCCAACTCAATCCCATAACCTTCTTAGTCGCCTTTTACGACATGCGTGGAAGGTAAACAGTGTAGCTATTCTTTGCTCCCCTTTCAGGGCCCGGCAACACACGAGCGGAACAGGAATACAATTTCAAAGTTCTAGTTAAGCCTGTTACAATCAATGAGAATAAAATAGTAATTAAGCCATTTTAGTGAAGTTCATGTGGACTGTTCTAATAATTAGGAATTGTTAGAAAATATGGGTTTTTTTCAAAGATTTTATGGCAGACGTTACTTTCATTATGAAATTACAATGATACATTAGGTATAGATATTTTGCATTGAATTTACATCACACTGTTTTTGAATTAGGTCAAGAAATATTTTTAAATCTAGTCAAGATTGAATTGAATGTTTATGATATCTAAGTGTTTTATTTTAGTTAGTTTGGTTATGTTAGTTTTTGTTATGAAATAACTTTATAAATTTAATTACAAATAAGATAGGTATTGGAACTAATTGAAAGAATAAATTGGTCAGACAAAAACATGTGAATCAGTCATTAAAAATATATTTTTGGTTGCATTGTTTTCATAATATGAAGTTTAAAAAAACAAACAATCCGGCATGCAAGGGACAAGCTACATATTTTGTAGTATGTGTAGTAAAAGTTAAACTACAAAGTGGGACATCCAACTCCATCCCATGTCCTTAGTAATCTCTAACAACATGCATGTCATAGTGTTGCAAATAATTGTTCTCCTTTTGGGTCAGACAACAATTGGGCAATAATTGGGGTGTAACTGGATACTACTTTTGTCCATGTTACTTTCGTCCAGTGCTGCTTCACTGACCAGGACAGAGTACATATGGGTTAACCCAAGAACAATGAAATCAATACTCTATGCCCTTAGAGATAGACAGTTAACAACACAAGATCTAAGAGTTTAATTAAATTTAGTACTCATAAGGGGTCTATATGTGTATCTAGAAAGTATATTCTACCATTTGTATGCAGATATCTAATTACATGAAAACTTACAACCATTTTTGATATCAACACTGGTCACTTTTGACCCCAATCTATATAACTATATGGCTTCAATACAGCTAAACTTTTGGAGGTAAGCTCATCTTTCTCTGGTGCTAACGTTTCACTTTCCTAACTTAGCAAGACAGTTACCTATTTAGACTAATTAATAGTAATTACAAAATGAATATAATTACAGTATTACAAGATAACTGAAAGAGTCTGGTTCATCAATGCTTGTGTCCAAGTGCTATAAGCAATGGTATCAATGCACCGATTACTAATGTGAGCAGTTCAATCTTTTTAAACCCCTTTTGCTCTCTTACAATAACTGTTCCATCTGCAGATTTATGTTGAATGTGGGTAATGGAGATTTCTGGGAGAACGTGAACTGTCGCAACATACAAAAAGGTACCAGCACTGAACAACATAGCAATACCTGTAGTCTGTACATTTGATAAGGCTTCTTTACTTTGCTGAAAATAGACAAATACAAGAGAAACAGAACGGGTCAATAGCTAAACTTACATGAATGATACTGCAGGGGAAACTATATATTTTATATTATGCACATACACGACACAGAATTTGTTTGGATCCCCAAGAAATGCAAGCAATTAAGCTCTTGTTTCCTATGTGGCAGGGGCTCTCAAAAGATTTACTACTCAGAAGACAAACTCTCAGAAGTGTTCAATGCTTTGAGAGAAAAAAAATTATCCTACTTAGAGGCAGTCTGAAGAGATTAAAAATGAATGTGGTTGCATCTGTGGGTTTCACCAATGGCCCACTAGACATACCATCCATGCAACAGAAAACCTTAGTGGATGACATGTTGTTGAGGTTATCTTCTTATAGAAGCTTCATGGCATGTCATCTATACAGTTATGATTTTGTTTTGTTGTTGAAATATTTTTTATGTTTTCCTGAATATATATGTATATTGTATATATATGTATATCCCTTTGTGGTTGGGAGGGAGCCAGAGATGTACTGTGCAGCACTGGGGAGGAGGGTACTGACAGCACTGTTTTTTCCTATGGCTGAGCCCCATCATAGAGGCACAGTGACTCAGGACGTGACAATCCTTTTGACTTGAACATTTGGTTGCATGCCTAGAGCAATAGAGAAGTTCGGCATAACCAGTAGTCAATTGGTGGCGGGGAATGAGCACAATGAACTCTATCTTGGCTACAGTGGCTAGGCTGCAGTGCATAGGTTGAAACCTATCTTCCTTGAGGTGTGATAGTTATTCTCTGGCTCTGTCCCGGGGTGGGCCAAAAATCTACAAACTTCCCAGCAATATAATGCCATTAGTTCAAAGGGCATGAGCCCATGGACCGATGGATCAGCAACCAACCAACCAAGAGATTAAAAATAGAACAGGGCAGGCAATGGTAGCATTCTGAAATATGAAAAATGTCATTAACTGTGAGGAAGAGAATTCTTCAGTTCTAAATAACGATTCTGGAGTGCAAAAGTTATGCATTGCTCTCATGCAACTCTCAGGGTTAGCAGATAACCAACATTTTAAAAAGCACCTCCACGTGGAGCACCCTAGTAACAGTTGTAAGACTTGGACTGGTTCATCATAAATACATCACTAGAGGACAGAGTGTCAATGTAGAATTCTTCCAAAAAGTAGTACAAGATCTCTGTGAGACTGCCCAGACATCTCCCTGAGAAGTGGCACACACGCAATTAGATTGTGCATCATGCCCTTGCACACAGGTCTGTTACCATGTATGAATTTTTGACAAAACTCAACATTTCATTGCTCCCATACCTCCATAACTCACCCAATTTTATCAGTGTTTTTTTTTTTGTTGTTCCTACAATTCAAGAGAACAATGAAAGGTCGTAGATTCAATGACATTGAGGAGATTCAATACAACGTGATAAGAAGATTGAGAGCTATTCCAAAAAAGTACCTACCAGGGGTGCTTCCATCAATTGCAGGAGTGCTTGTATAAGTGCATACAATCACAAAGGGGCTACTTTGAAAAAGATAGAACCAACTTGTTTGTAAGTATAACAGTTTTCTGGAATGAAAATTTGCGCATGCGGTTGTGTCTGTGGGTCTCACCAATGGCTCACTAGACAAACCAACCATGCAACAGAAAACCTTAGTAGATGACATGCCTTTATATTGAGGTTATCTTCTTATTGCGGCTTCATGGCACGTCATCTATACAATCCTGTAGTCGTAACCTTCGACAACAGTTACCATGTTGTTCCGACAGGCCGACATTGTGCTTCAACTAGTTACGAGCACAGCGTGGGTGGGCGGAACAACAAATAAACCTGTCGCAAGGGCCAGAGTTGTGCCCTGATGTCGACGTCTGTTTCGGCAACATTAGACTCGAAACACCATCGAGTCGAATGGCTGCTGGAACAAGGGCGGAGCACTTATAGGAATGCCCCACGTGCTGTGAGGTTTCTAATCAAGAATCCAGAAGAATCTGGAATGAAAATCAGTTGGTGAACTTATTGAACAGCCCTCATACTGTTGTGTCAGTATATGGAAGTTTTGAATATCTCCACCAGACCACCCACCATGCAAAAATAAACCTCTAGTCAATGACATGATTACAAAGTGATGTGGAAGCCACACAGCACTTCATCTATATAATTATGTATTTAACCTCTCTGAATAGAATGCTTCTTATTAAAGAAGCACACCACTAGAGTTTTATTAGTATGAAATAACGCAAATTTCCCCAATGTCAAAAAAGGATACTTGCTTTGTTGCTTGTAATTCTTAGTTATAAAAATAAACATATGGATTATATTCAATGCTTCAATTATTTCTGTAAACAACCTTTAGTTGGTCATTTTGCTTTGTAGTCAAATAACATTGAATCAATAGTTTAAATCAATGGTGGTTTAATATTTACTTGTAATTATGTTCAACTGCCAAACCATTTAACCTGGTCTTTTTTTAAGTGAAATTCAATACAGTGATGTACTCACCTGTTACCTGATGTCTTCATTTCTGATCTTATTAGTCCCAACATTTTAAGCAAGCATATAATTTTTGTTGTTGAAATATTTATTTCTTCTTTTGTTGTTAGTGTCATAATGTTGGGATGAAAATCACATTTTATAATGCTGTTTTCTTCCCTTTTTTTCATTGTATCATTAGTGACATTTCCCCAATGATTGACATATAACAATGATGCATAGTTTAGTTATGTGTCCCAAGTGGGACCTGCTCTTTGGCAAGGAGATGGGGCTTAGTCCAGCCAGCAGAAGTTGAAAATTATACATAATAATTACATTAATACTTTTAAATATGCTCTGGAAAGAATTCCTGCAGACGAATTCAACATTGTGATTGATGCAGAGAAGAGGCCAGTTGCTGAACACACAAACGTTTAAATCTCCCAGAATGCAATGATGTTGCGATAATAAATGCTGGTCAGGAATATAGAAAAAAAGAGATAGTTCTAATAATCAAAGACAATAAACTACCATTCATCGATGAAACGCACAGGTCTTATGATGCACTGCAAAATCCTTTACTATTCGTATGTGGCGAAGATGTCTACCACTTTAATATATCAAAGCTGGTGTGCATTCCATTAAAATAGTGTCTTGCATGGACTTTAATGTTTACAAATTTATGGTTCGAATCAACTATTCACATTACCTTCTGTTGAATAGAAATCTTTACCATCAGTTCACTGTTAGCATGTAGGCAAAAAAAAAAAAGTCAAAACGTACATTAGATCTCATCAAAAGGAATTGAGATGCGAATCTTATATTCAACTGAGAGTTTCTTTAAGTAACAATGTTGTTCCAGCTGATATTGGAAAAGATTGTATTCTTCCATCAACATTACATGCACGAAAAGACACATGATGCTATGACATATATTCACAATTTCTGTAGACCCAACCTATTCAGCTTTTGGCTATGCAGAATATCTACTGCAATTCTCCAGTAGTCAACAGCTCTTCAATTCTCAAAATATCATGATTGAAAACATGTATAACTGCACTATTTTTTTCTTATTCCCACCAAGTCAAAAAGGGTATTCTTCCCATTTTTTATATATATATATATATATATATATATATATATATATATATATATATATATATATATATATATATATATATATATATATATATATATATATATATATATATATATATATATATATATATATATATATATATATATATATATATATATATATATATATATATATATATATATATATATATATATATATATGAACAGTTGCAATTCTACATAAAAATGTCTAATTTAATGATATCCTTCAACTGGATCACATTTCTGTGTTGCACTACAAAGTTTATTGTTCCATGTGTAAGACTATTGCAATTGGTAAATAAATAGTTTGAGCAAACAGATCATCCTGACCACATTTTAAAGAATATGAGAGTATTATCTATGGCAGCCAGATATATATATATATATATATATATATATATATATACCTGATATATGAAAGTAAAACTACACTAACTTGCACATGGAATGAGTGGCAAAACCCACAATAATAGTTACCTGACTAAGAGCAATATATGTTAAAACAGTTAATAATGGAGCTGCAGCAGAAAATACAGCCAAGTGTTTACGTATCCTTGTACGGTCAAGGCCTTCATGAAGCAAGAATGAAACCAAACCAAATGCAGCCGGGGCCTGAAAAACAAAGAAACAAATCATGTTTGTGGAGTCCATCAATCACATATAATCAAATAAGGATTTATTAGATTGACTATATATGGTACAGTTAGATCCCAAAAAATCACTACAGCCAAAAAATGCTGGTTGATAGCTTCATCCTGAAAAGGATACATACCCAAAAAAAAATCCCATCAAATGGGTGAGCAATTAATAAAGAACAAAAAATTTACATATATATATATATACATATATATATAAATAATTTTTTGTTTTTCTTATGGATTCTCTCATTCTCTGTGAGGTACCTACCGCAGCTAGAGACATATTTAAGCAATCTTATGTATCATTGCACCATTGTCGTTTTGGTCACACTCTGCCCCTGTTGCAGTTAACTCTGCCTTCAGCTATTAATCTTTCACAAAGGTATTAGATAAGCAGACATTAAACAGTATTCTACATAAGTACTATTGTTATACAGTTTTACAGCAGTCTCACTTATTATTGATTGTCCTCCTATATATTATATTATATATATATATATATATATATATAAATAATAAGTGAGACTGCTGTAAAACTGTATAACAATAGTACTTATGTAGAAGTCTACTGTTTAATGTCTGCTTATCTAATACCTTTGTGAAAGATTAATAGCTGAAGGCAGAGTTAACTGCAACAGGGGCAGAGTGTGACCAAGACGACAATGGTGCAATGATATATAAGATTGCTTAAACATGTCCCTAGCTGCGGTAGGTACCTCACTGAGAATGAGAGAATCCATAAGAAAGACCACATTCTGGAAAGAATAAGTCACATTATGGTGATGATAGTGCCATTATTTTTACTGTCTATTCATTGTTTATCTTAACCGTGAAATATTGAAAATGACTGTTATTTGTTTTTTTGTTGTATTTTTTACAATACCCTGTATTCTATAAGCATATTCTATGTTGGAGGAGAGCATGTTACAAAACCAACAGATACAATGGTTTGGTCATCTGGAAAGAATGCTGTGTGATTCATTAGTTTATAAAGCATATATGAAGAGAGGAGAAGCAGAAAGAAGAGCCAAGGGTAGACCTAGAGTACGCTGGATCGACAACATCAAAGAGATATTACACAACCATCAAATAACATTATCTGAAGCTGCCAAAAAAGTGAGAATAAGAACACTGTATCTCTCTCGACATCCATAAAGGGTAAAACAGGAAGGAAAGAAGAAGGAGGAGAGCATCATGCCTCCTTTCTAGAAGTAAAAACTGTGTCTACATTAGACATACAGTAGTTTAAACTATTAAGTTCACAATGCCCTGTAGATAACATCAGTTTCTTCTTCTTCTTCAGCGTTTATTCTCAAACTCCCGCTTGACCTCCCTTATAGCAGGACTATGATGCTACTAGATTTCCAGCAGGATGCAGTCCAGAGAATGGAAATGCATTGTTTCGCCGTTTTATTTCCGCCAATGGCCTAACACGTCCGTTTTTGGCGGGTAACAACAGTTTAATTTCCCAAGTTCGCATTAGATATTGTACATCCTCCTAGATATTACAAATGGTATGCAATGTGAAAACTGGTTTGGGATTAGTGCCTACCTGTGTGATTATTTCTCTTGGCTATGTTTATTAGTTGATGTTTATCATTTATTATTATAAATAAAAATATATTTAGGGTTAGGGTTAAGATTAGTTATGTAAAACCTAACACTAATCCTAAAAAATGAATATTTAAATTAATTATTGATTAAATATGTATATTAATTAACTATAAAATACGTAGGAAGGCACTAATTGCTAACAATAACCGCTATGTGGTTCCTGTACATTTCTGTTTCTGGCAAGTGTCTCAATCACAACAAGAAAGTCCATGCCCATCATCTAAGCTTCTCTTGTCAGCATTCTTCTATGTGTCAATGTTTACATCTTTTACTTTTCCCTGCTGTTTCCCCTTTGAGGGATTCTTTTTTTGTGGATTGTTTCCTATCATCATATGTCCACCTTCCTTTTCTTATTGTTGACAATAAATTGCTGATTTCATGCACATTTCTCTTATTTTTGTATTAATCTTGTATTCATTTTATTTTATACAAAGTAATTTTGCTTAATTATTTGCATAATTTTTTATCTTGCTTAAACATCACCAAGGAGAAACTCATGTAAAGAACATACAGACACCAGGTAGATCACATGGCAGCAACCTGCCATTGGGGACGAAGATATTCTTCATGTACTAAGCCACAGGAACTGTAGGTGGGCAGCCAAGTTGCTTTCCTTGCAAGCAGGAACCACTCAAGGAAAGGTTATGAAGTTAAAATGACTAACTGTAAAATCATTTTCATACGGGAATTGCTCTAGAAAACACAGGAAAAGAGGAAGACCAAGAAATACCTGGAAAAACGAGCAAGATACAGATGCAATGTTTTTTAATGTCGTCTCTTCTCTAATTATTTTTTGTACAATCATAGCTACAGTCCTGAATCATGCTAGAATGTTAACAAAGTTGTAACCTTACATAAATATGATGAAATATTAACATATTAATTAAATGTGTGACATATAAATATGTAGGAATGTTAACATGAAATAAATGTGTTTCATGTGTAATCATATTGAAATATTAGCATATGAATTAAAGGTCTTACATGTGTAATCATATTGGAATGTTAACATATTAATTAATGATGTTACATATGTAATGATGTTTGAATGTTAACATGAATTAAAAGTCTTACATATGTAATCATGCTGGATGTTAACATGAATGAAAGCTTACCTTGTGTAACATGATAGCCACAAATACAATCATTGTAATGTGAGTTTCAGACAGGGTAATGGCTGCTCCCAGGGCAATCCCATCAGCTGCAAGTGTTAAAATCGTGTTAGGACTGAATTATTTTCTTCATGAAATAAATTTTAATTTATTCCAACTTTAAATATTGAATATTTACTGTTATGTGAAAATTCAGTAAAATAATTTTTTAACTGAGAAGTAGAGGATACTTGTCAATGTTGCCACTAAACTTTTGAGATTGTGAAATATTTATTGTTCCCAAAGAAGGACAAAATAAACACTTGACTTGAGTGGTAAAGTAAGCAAATTTCTTTTAAAATGCTGAAGCACATGGGAAATATGGTGCTAGGTCTATATTTGTTTTTGAAAAATGGAATTCTGTGTGATGTGGCCATTGTTATCATGCAGGTTACCTTTAAGTAAAGTTCCTTTTTACATTAAGTGAAGCACATAAAAATATGGTATTAGGCCTAAGCCCACATTTTTCTATAACCAATGATATATATGGCTCAGTGGCGGCAAGTTACAGAGCTCATCTGTGACGGCCAAGGTACCATGTTAAAATTCCACACAAAAATTGTGCATTTGGACCATTCAGATAGCAATGGCAAACTACTAAATGTAAATAATGCCCAAAAAATTGCTAGTCAACAAATTATGGGTTGATGATTACATCCTGAATAGGATATTATACCAATCTTAGTGATACTTTAAAGGGTGCTGTGGTCAGCATCTCGTCAGTTGCCATTTCCATCCCATATTTATTATAATGTAAATTTGTAATCCAGCCTCAGTTGGAATTAAAACCATGTCTACTAGACTAAAAACACAATGCATACACCACTCATAACATACCACTCCGATGCCAAATACTGATCAGCTAGGCCTATGTGGTACAATTTAAACCATAACATAATGTACTTTGTGGAAATCCTAATGCGAAATGATGAATCCTGATGAAATCACATGAAAATTTGTGCTGATTATTTGAGAAACAATGAAAACAAACACACATACTTGTTTCTCAAACCATTGAAAATTTACAGTATTTTTGTGAAATGTGCATCTGTTGTTTGCAGCAGCCTACATTATTCAACTATTATTTATTTTTTATGAAAAATTTTTTATTGGGATTCTTAAAAAGGACATCTGCTACAACATATTTCTTTAAATCTTCATTCATAAACATAAATATTGATGAATAGATGATTGGACACTGAATGAAACAAACCTGCAGCATGGACAACAAGTCCTAAAGTGGCTGTTATTTTATGCCTATTCTGTGAATGCCCAACGGATTCTGCATCAGAAGGCACGGCAGGTGAATGCATGTTTCCCCCAATTTGATCCACCAAGAGCATGAAAATAAATCCTGTAACCAGACTAATGCCAATTGTAGAATGTGTCTCTAATATACCATGTGAATGTTCATGTGTTGACTTTTTCTCTGGAATTTCTACATTAACTTGTTCAGCATCCTTGCTGGAAGAGACTGGGAGAACCTTTTGGTCTTCCAAGCTCCTGAGTTGCTCATGACTATGATCATGACCTGATAGAAATGAATATTGAATGTCCTATTGGTATCCATTTAAAAAAAAGCAACAATGTATTAAAATATTAAGCAAATATTAAAAACCTAAAACTTAAAAATAATACATACAAAACCTGGAATAGTGAAAACATCTGTGTTCTTATAACAATGGTTATTCAAAAAGTAACCAATCCTGATGTCCAAAAAATTAGGTAAGTCACGTGTAGGTCTGAAACTCTATTTCCCTTCAAAGTTCTTTCATTCCTGGAAGAATTGCTGGAAGACATCAATGGGAATTGAGTCCAGAAGAACCATAACATTCTGCATAATATTCCCTTGTGACTCAAACTAGTCTCTTTCATCCTACTACTCAGCTTGGCAAATAACCAAATGTTACAAGGAGTAATAGGGAGCATAATGGGGTGGAGGGGTAGAAAAGAACCATTGAAGATGATCAGTGTTTGCTCTGGTATATATCTATGTTTGTGTGTATAGAGCCCGTGTGTTGCTAGGGCGCAATATGGGAGCAGAGAATAGCAACACTGTTTACCTTCAATGCATGCTGTAAGAGGCAACTAAAGAGATTATGTGATGAAGTTGGCTGTCCCATTTCATATAGGGTCAGTGACCCAAAGTCATGCTGATGTGCCAGGCCAAAGGCAAAGATATCGCAGCAATGCTGTAGACTATGACACAATGCATTCCGTTCTCCGAAATACATCCTATAATCTGCAGGAGTTTGAGAACGAACGCAGGAGAAGAAGAATCAATATATATATATATATATATATATATATATATATATATATCATGTGACATTATTTCCAGAACGTAGTCTTCCTTATGAATCTCCTGAAATCCCTGTGGTATCTTGGCAGTTGTTCCGCTTCCTCTAGCAGCATGTGCATGCATTCCTGAAAGTCTCCTGTCCAACGACATCTTGTTGGTCTGCTTCTGTCCCTACTGCCTTCTATCGCCCTCTTCAACAACACTCTTTCCTTGCCATAGTGTCTCTTCACATGGCAGAAAAAAACATAACTTTCTTTTTAATATGGAGTTTAAAAGTCAGCCTTCTTGAATGTTCATTTTTCTTAGTATGTCTTGGTTGATATTTTTTGCTGTCCATGATATTCTCAGGACTCTTCTAGAGCACTTCATTTCAAAGGCCTCTATTCTCTTGGGGCTGTAGTTTTATTTATTGTCGATGTCTCGCAGCCATGGAAGTGGTCCAAGGTGAGAACTAAGTGATTTGAGAAGTTTGGACATCATAATATCAAAGATAAGACATCAGACAAGGTGCGACTGCAGGAGACATACCTCATGCAATGTAGTCTAGCATGTATGATAATAACATGCTTAGCAAATAATCTTTGAAGGAAAGAGAAGCCACCCAAAACATCAATTGACATATAATATTGAGGCTCTTCTAAGTAAGACATTGGAGGAAGCAGGACTGCTTCTACAGAAAAGAGAGGTTTACAGCAGGGGTTGACAACCTATGGCCTGCCTGCCATATCACACCCCCCCCCCCAGTACTCAAACAAGATGTGATTACTGACTCACTGGGTTCCTGAAGAAATAATCCAAGGGTTTATTTCAAGGAGACAGATCTAGCACAATAACTTTAATAAATTTTATCAATTTGTCTGCATCTAAATACATGCTGCATATGTAAATGCTCACACATTTAAAAAAATGTGTAATAGTGATATGGTTCTAACAAAAAGAAAACTACACCTGTTTGGTCATATAAAGAGACACAACTGTTTCGAAAGACAAATAATGGAGGGCAGAGTACATGGGAAGAGGAGAAAGGGCAGACCAAGAAGACGGTGGACTGACGATATTAAAGATAGCATGAATACATTGTTGGAAAATGCAAGCTGCATCGCCCAAGACAGAGAGGGGTTCAGAGAGCTCATTGGGAAGACAACGTTCTGGAAAAAATATGTCACGACACAATATGGCTCTGGTAACTAGTCATCCTTGCGGTTGAAGTTAACACTTGTTATTACAGGTGTTTTCCACAGTGTAGTGCACATTCTAAGCTCAATACAGTATTACTTCATATAAATACTGCACAACAAATAACATGCACACTTTAACTTTTCTGTTATTTTTTTATCAGGCCCATGACCAGCTGTGTATTTGTGAATCCGACCGTCAGACCATAAAATGTTGCCGACCTTTGGTTTAGAGAGTTATGGTGAGAACAATGTTTCGCAAAGAATACATTATATAAGAAGCTTACTAGGTAGAACATGCACTAATGAATCGCCACACTCCTATAATTCTCTATCAAAAATGATACTGTTAATGTTCTTACATACCATACATTTAAGCTGTCACTTTTCCATGTCATTGAAGCATATGAGGAAAATGGTGTCCGGCTTATATTTTACAATATTAAGCTAATCAATATTTTTACTTCTTCTGGTTCATTTCTCAAACTCCCGCTGGATCTCTCTTGCAGCAGGACAATGGTCCTACTAGATTTCCAACAAGATGTAGTTCAGAGAATGGAAATGTGTTGTATCACTGTTTTATTTGCAACAATGGCTGTTCTATTTGCAGCACATATGGGGGGGGGGGTATTTTTTACAATTTCCAATTGACCAGAAAGTGATCCTTGTCACTCTAATTAATAAATAATCTAAAACTACTTACTACTTACTTTCAAAATTGGAATATAAAGCATGAACTCCTTCAGGTACAATGACTGCCAATGCTGTGCCTACCAATAGTCCTGCACCTAAGACTGTCACTAACTTCAGTTTTTCCTGAATAACAAAAATATTATGTTTAAACTACTAAATTAAATCTCCATCATTCTGGCAACATAAAAATAGGCAAGTCAAATACTGTACTTCAGAGTTTCTTAAACTTTGTTTGACCAGCACAGTGTGTTCACATGTAAAAGAACACACACAAAAAACCCTCATAAAATGCTACTATTAATAAAAAGCTAATAAATAAGCACAAATAATAAATGTACATAAGAAATAATAAATATAGGAGAGAAAACAAGGACATTTTCAATATTTCATCCAAAAGGAACATTTGTCATGAAACAAAAATGAACCTTACAAAATAAAAATGCACAGTATCACCCAATGCTGTTTGTTTTCCAGTGAAAATGAAAGATAGTAAGGTAAAAAATTGATCCCATGGCAGCAACCTGCCGTTGTGGATCTAGATAACACTTCATTCATGTACTAAGCCACAGCAACTATTAGATGGGGTGGCCAGTTCCCTTCCTTGCTGTCTTTATCTCTCCTAACTCATGTGGCAGGTACTACTTTACAGCTGAGTTGACTGATGGAGTGGTTGTGTCAAGCGAGTAATCACAGCCCTGATTTTTTTTCCAGAAGTGGTTTCGAATCTGGCACGCTGTAACCCGGTGATAGCAAGCAAGCAGCTCACTAGAAAGATAGTAGTCAGAGAGATAATATGTACACATTGCAGCAAAAAACTGAAAACCAGTAGCCAGAGAGAACAAGGTTGTTGCACATATAGAAAATCTAAATATACACACAATGTGGGCGAAGATAAAATTACCACTGTCAATAAGCCTAAAATCACAGAGGTCACTGTGACAAGTCATAAAAACTTTGCCAAAAACAGACGCCTAACAGCAAAAGCAGAGAAAAAACAATTAATAGATAGATCTTGCAGAAAGCGAATTAGCTTCTATTGAAAGTCTGCAGGAACTTTTGGACATACAGATGGATTGGACCGTAATACTAACCTAGATAGTGCATGATGCTGTTGCAACAGCTATGACAGCCTTTAAAATTAATAGCTTAACTGAGATGTTGTGGTGGCAGGATTACCTGAACTATGACTTAATTTTTTAATGGCCATAAGTTTTGCTATAACCAAACTGAACTACGAGTATACCCACAGTTGAAAGAAGTATACATCACCACAAGGAGTACAAATTAAATTATCATGAAAAAACCTCTAAAATTACTTCATCGATTTCACCCAAGTGTTGCTGTGTCTAAATGGGGGGAAAAGAATAGTGACACTGTTACCTTCCAAGCATGTTGTAAAAGGCGACTACGGAAATTTTTGGGGTTTGAGTTGGTTGTCCCACTTAAGCCATGCTGAAATCAGATGTGCCAGGGTCGAAAGGTGTAGATATTGCAACCGAATGTAAAACATGGCACAATACATTATGTTCTCCAGACTACATCCTACTAAATTGCAGGTGTTTGAGAGTGAATGCAAAAAAAGCTTCATATATGCAATAATCAGTTACAGCTGCAGCAAAACTGAAATCTGACAGGCAAAATTGGTAACACTTGATAATTAATTTTGCTAATCACTCAAAACACACAGGAAATCACAGACAAATTAACATGTTGATCAAAAGGCTTTTATCCAGAACACAACATAGTCACATGACCTGTAAAGGACGGCACTGTTGACAATCACATCACAGAGATAAAACTATTTATTCGGCGTTCATTCTCAAACTCTCACTAGATCTCTCATATAGCGGGACAATGATCCTTTGTCATACGTGTCAGGACATAAGGCAATTATATCACATCTAAGCTGTAAACCATGGTACAATGCATTCTTCTTCTTCATCGTTCATTCTCAAACTCCTGCTGGATCTCCCTTGTAGCAAGACCACTGTCCTACTAGATTTCTAGCAGGATGTAGTCCAGAGAATGGAAATGCGTTGTGTTGCCGTTTTATTTGCGCCAATGGCCCGACACATCCATCTTTGGCGGAATACACTGCATTTAGTTCTCTAGACTATATCCTGCTAATATGTAGGAATTTAAGAACAAGCTCATAAGAAGAATAGTGACACTGTAACTCCTGTCATTAGAGCTGACTAAGGAGGTTTTTTTGGGGTGGAGTTGGCTAGTAAGCCACAAGCAATGCTGAAATCAGATGTTTCAGAACAATAGGCACAAATGTCAGTCAAGCTGTAAACCATGACACAAAGTATTTCATTATTTGACTACAACCTGCCAATCTGCAGGAGTTTGAGAATGAATGTACACACAGCCAAAATGACAATTAGCTAAGAATCTAAAGTACACCAACTTAAATTCTTAAATGGAAAATTCCTAGTATTATGACAATCAATATATAGTAATACTGCAGTGAAACAGAACAACAATAGTACTTACGTAGAACACAATTTTGTGATGTTTCACTTGAACACAACAGACAGACTATCAATAAGACTAAAGGGTTATGAGGTATAAACACGAAAACATACAAATTACAATACACTTTCACCATTTCGAACCGTTAGGTCTTTCTCTAGAATATATTAAAAAAACAGTAAAAACAATGTTACCACCACAGAGGCACCAGATAGACTTGACATGTAAACAATACGAGGTTCAGGGTGACAATGATGTATGTAGTCATGGAAGCGGGTTTTGTTGAAAATTGGATGAGATATGATAATAGATATAACAAATTATTACCCAATACAGCATGGATAGCAATACAATAAGGACCACACCAACAAAAATTTGTCAGAGATAGTCTAGGGCATTCGCAAGTGGCGAATAGTGGACAGATATAGAGGTAGGCCACAATATGAGCCAGAAGTCTCTGGACGAATAAGCAGTTGATGACCAAATCGCTGTTATTGAATAACAGGATGGGTAGGGATATTGAGTGATGCTGATATCGTCACTGAAATACCCCATGTATCCAGCTCATTTTGCTGGAGTGAGTTTACTGCCACCACACCAGGAATGTGCCTGGGAGAGGGGGGGGAGGGGTTGGGTAAAGGTATTTAGGAGGTTCTCATTTAGATGATAAATAAAACATGATTAATCACAATACATATCACATTAAAAGTACTTAGCACTAGTATAGAATTCTAATTGTGCACAAATTATCTATCTATTCGCTAAACCCTTTGTTGCCTTTCAGAGTCAGGGGTAGAAGAGTTTTCTGGAGATGGCCCTCTTGTGTGCTGAGTATATTGTGGAATTTGTCGTCTCTTTTATTTCGGTGGTCCATCGTTTTCATGGTCGGCTTCTAGGTCTGCCTTCACTGTAAAGTCCTTTGATCTGTTGTCTCTTACTCAGTACAAATTAAACTGAGCACAAATTATAACAATAGAATTTATAATTTTATATCCATATATTGGCACAAGTACAGTATAGTTCTTCACTGTGACCTTTGTTCTAGTTTTGAGGTATAACCTAAGCTTTGTTGTGTGATTTGGCAAGCTTAAGTACTTAGAGGACAGTTAGGATTAGAAATAATATTTCTAATTTGTGCGCTCACGCATGTGTTTGCTTCTGTGGATCTCACCAATGGCCCACTAGACATATCATCCATGCAACAGAAAATCTTAGTGGATGACATGCCATTATATTGAGGCTATCTTCTTAGAGAAGCTTCATGGCACATCATCTATACAATTGTGCTTTTATTTTGTTGTTGAAATGTGTTTTTACCTGAATATATATGTATATTCTGTGGTTGGGAGGAAACTGACAGCACTGTTTTTTCCTATGGCTAAAACCCATCATAGAGGCACAGTGACTCAGGACATGACAATCCTTTTGATTTTAACATTTGATTGCATGCTTGGAGCAATAGAGAAGTTCAGCATAACCAGTAGTCAATTGGTGGCGGGGAATG
The DNA here is from genome assembly GCA_034231615.1 of Meghimatium bilineatum. NCBI lineage: Eukaryota > Metazoa > Mollusca > Gastropoda > Stylommatophora > Philomycidae > Meghimatium > Meghimatium bilineatum. The sequence continues at coordinate 28,807,589 of CM067313.1, read as the reverse complement.
GGCACAGTGAACCCTATCTTGGCTACAATGGCTAGAAGCAGTGCATAGGTTGAAACCTACCTTCCTGGAGGTGTGATAGTTATTCTCTGGCTCTGTCTCGGTGTGGGCCAAAAACCCACAGACTTTCCAGCAATATAATGCCATTAGGTCAAAGGGCATGAGCCCATGGACGGCTGGATCAGCAACCAACCAACCATGTGTGCGCTCACCTCGCTCCGTGTGTAGCGGGCAGAAATATTGATCGCTCAGCACAAATAATAGGAAATTGTAAAAAAATGTATAAATTGGAAAACAAACAGATTATGCATAAGTTCATCTGTGTCTAGAGGTGAACTTTGTGATTATCGGGATGTGATATCACGGGAGCCATTATTTTCATTGGTGTTGTAAGCAGTAACTTACACACACTTACACGGAATTATCATGTATCGTTGGATAGTTAAAATTGTCAACAGTGTGCTATTTATAGCACAGTGAAGAACTAATTTTTACTTTTACCCACATATTTTCTTAACTCAAGTATAATTTAAGTGTCTGCCTGATTAGTTTTAGTTATGTAGGCCTAGAACTAACAGACTGGTACTCGGCATTTTTTTCAAAACAAATGAAAATTTGTCTTTTTGATTACCTCAGACAACGAAATAGTCAGAGGAATTATTCCTGCAAGATAGCACCCTATAAGCATTGCCAATGATAATCCAAGAAGTGTTAAGATGTCATCCATGCTGCTGGTTAGCTTGTATAAGATGTACAGTCCTGAAATGTATCGAGTTCATTTAGTTGATACTAACTACTAATACGTAGCCCCACAACTACATTGTTTGGATGTGTCTCTTTAACCAGGTGGCAGCAACAACATCCTGTATTTTAAGTAAACAATAACGATGAAAATAGCAGTTACATTGTATGAATAGTGTTTTACAATACATTTAATTTTGTTGAATATGGACCTTTTAACGCTACACAAGAAACTATGTTTATTTAGATAAATATTTATATATCCTAATGTGGCCAACAAGATTGTCGTAGTTAGTTAAGTTGAATTGCTCTTGACTCACTGCACACACACACAAAAATTGGTATAATCCTATTTTAACAACAAACACTATTCTAAGACCGACATTACAACTAGCTTGATACGCGGCTAAGTCTGCTTGCAAACAATGGTAAATGATTCAATATTTTGATTGTTTTCATGTATTAATTTAGCGGCGTATAATTATTTATAACGTGCCCAGGCATCTTCGAACTTTTATTAAACATTCATAATGTTTATAGATTGTTCTGGTACATGCCATTGATCTAATACTGTTAACCTATTGTTACACCTGTTATCGATAGCAAACAAAATTCTAGGTACTTGGACAAAATTTTCAAAATAATACTACATCATTAAAAATACTATATTTAGATAGCCCTTGAAAATTGCAATTCAACGACACATCAACCAAGTCTGTACGTCAACCCTGAAAAAAGTTATGATTTTTTTTTCACATTAATTTGATGTCAAAATAATTTACATGAAGGAAAATATAAATAAAACTTGACCACAAAAATGTAACTGAGTTGACAATTTCTGAATTATCTTCGTTATTTTCAATAATACAACACACAAACTATACATTTTTGTGTTCGTGAAGACAAGATGCTTAAGTTGATCATATTTCTGGAATGTTCAGATGGACATAGAACTAATTGATATTCAAAATGGCTGCTAATTTGCATAATTATAATGAAAATAAATTAAATATCTATTAAACATAATAAAATACCACAGAAACTATATATTTTTGTATTCACAAAGACAAGACGCATCTGTTGATCACATTGCTGTGATTCTCAGAGGCATGTACATCTAATTAATATTCAAAATGACAGCCAATTTGCATAAATAAAACACGTTGGTGTTTTTTTTTAAAATTTTGCCGTTTTCAGCATCGTTCTGCATCCTTAAAAGTTACATGTATAAAAAGAAAAATTGTTTAAAAAACATAATACATCTGGTTGCAGACATGAAAAACGGCAAAAAAACTAAATGTAAACATTAGTCCAAGAAATTTATAACTTGAGCAAAATTTTCTGTACAAGCAAATCCCGGATGTCCAAGTACCTAAAATTCATTATTATTATTATTAATTATTGGGCCAAGGCGTACTATAAATATAAATCAAAATGCCATTTGACTTTGTCACTAGTCCTAGTCAGATTTTAGATTTCGTGGGCGAGAAAAATGATTGTCAATCAACGGCGTACTGGGACCGTCAGTTAACGTGTAATAATGGCGGATACATGATAATGATTCAAGGAGATATCTGAGATTGATTAGCTTTACGCAAAAACGGTGAATTCCATAGTCGGCTAGTTCAAAATGTAAACATATACACAACATATAAAAACTTACCTCATTCATCTTGGCATACAGTTTCATCAACACACATTTCTACGCATATATCCCTACCGAATCCACTCCTAGCATTCGTTACTTACAGATATGTAAGACGTAATGTCAATTGTCAATGATACAGATGTGGCTTTCCGTTAATATAAGTGAATTATTTCATTATTTCGAACACTTCGACAAACAGTATGTCGTTAAACTATCATTTTCATATATACGGAATATGTACATATCAAACCTTCGTGCATAGACCCATCCAAAACACACTTATTTCCACTATTACGTAATTGATGAAATAACTCAAATCGTAACAAAACAGAGCTGGTCATTATGACTGTCCTATGTCCAATACAGAATGAGCGAGTGGGTTATTTCTGGAAGGAAAAGCCCCTTTTTTTTGAAAAAAAAGGAATTATAATTTAGTAAACTATTTAGTAAAATATATCCCCCCTTTTTCCCCCCGAAACCAACCTCCATCTTCACCTTCGACATTTACCAGCTCACACTACACCTTCACCTCAGGATCACATTACTATAACAGACTTCCACCAAAGGTTAGGATACCCTGCGAATCCAGGCCAAAGGTCACAACAGTTACTTGAATGACGAAAACGCTGAGTTTTCTATTGGGCAGGATAATTGTGCTTGAATATTTTTGTTATTGTTAGGCCTAATTAATAATTTTATGGCACCCAGTTGTTAGGGCCTAACTCAGCTTTCACCATTAGGGTCTATGGTATTCAATAAGAATAAGAGCTTTTTACAGATGCTATTTTTTACACTCGAACAACTGTCAGAAGAAAGGACTGAAAACAACTAAGAATTATCACAGATCATATTTGTCGACCAAGAAAAAGCCTTCAACAGAGTACAGACAACTCTATGGTAAAGAAATGCAATCCTAATGTACCAAATGACCTTCCCGATGAATCCATGTCTGCATCAGGATAGTTAATGCTGGGGTACCAGATCTGTCAAGGACAGTGGTATCTGGAATCTTGTCTGGCCACCTGATGTTCATAACTTTTCTGAGACAAGTTATGTGAAAGTGATTGAGTTTCCTCACTTTACATCTATACACAATCCATGTTTCACTAGCCTGTAACAGCACTAGAAGTACAATTGCTCTGTAAACTTTCAGCTTAGTCTATAGGTTAATGCCATTTCTACGCCACACATTTGCATACAATCTGCTGAAAGTGCTGGTTGCCTTTACAATCTCTGTATACACTTCAACGTTGGCATTTTGTGATAAAGTACTACCTATGCATGTGAACTGAAATATTATTAACTGTTTCTGTTAATTCACAGTCCCACACAATCCTCCTAGTGCAGCCAAACCAACGTCCAGAAACAAGAACCTACTCTGATTATGAATCCTTGAATGAATGCCTTGAAGGTAGTATTATATTTTATGTTTTAATATTCACATTTTGAGCCACTGTATTATCTGCATATCAAAACCAGATTATATTGTGCAATCTGGTGTAATTTAAGAATAAATGCAGAAGCCTTAAGGGAATTTTTTTTACAGCTTCATCTGGGTCAGCCTTTCTTGAAAGAAAGTGCAATAACAAATCTTGGAATATAATATAAAAGACATGGTTTGTGATACCAGACACATCATTACTCGTGTACCGATAGTCACACAAATATACCAACCTAACAATGTACTCTCCATACAGCTGATGGATTCAAAAGGAACATTATTTTCAAGTGGATGATGTGAACTAATACAACCAATTGTATTGCTAGTACAATGTGGATGGTTGGCTTTAGAACCACCTAATCCGGCACGTTGGGTACATGAGGCAGAATCGCTATCAATTCTGCTAGCAAGTCACCACTTGTTTAGAGGTGACTAAATATAATCACCATAGTTAGTGAAACACAAATAATAGATACCAATTTTATTTTTTTTTAAAGAAGGGAATCTGAACCAATAAATGATAATGACATTGGTTATTAGTTAAGTCTTTTTTTTTTTATTTTATTTTTAAAAGTCAGTCCTTAACCTTTACGACTCTATAGTCGCAATGTTGCGCCTATGAGCACAGGCTACATTGTGCCTGCGGGCGCAATCCCGCTACATACGACATCGCCCGTTTCTAGAGTACGGAACTTCACGAAGTAATGATCCCGTGATGTATAAAACCCGCCAAACAAAGCTAGGAATACGTCACAGTTTAAAGGTGATTGTGACTACATGTTTTAATTGTTGTTTTTTTGTGTTTAATATGTTGTTATTTGATAAGAATGTGTGTGTAGTCGTTCAAAAACACAAAAATAATATGTATCAGGGGTGCCACATTTGTGCATAGACAATAATTACGCTGTGTGTCGGCCTAGACCTAGTGTTGACCCCGTCCGGTCAATGCGTTATATGCGATTTCTTCACGTTTTTTTAGTGTATATTATATTAGTTTTGATATAAAACTATATACAATAAGTATAGGTATTTAAGAGGATTTTATCAATGTTTCCACACATTGCTCAAGTATTAGGGTCATCAAGAAGTTATATGTGCGATTTGAAAATGGCATTTTGCGATTTTTTTCCCCTGAATTTTCATCTTCACAACTGTCATATCATACATACAACAACAAAAAAAACATGACTATATTCACTATTCACTCCTTTATTTAGATATGCAAAAAATGTGATATCTTTTAAAACAAAAAAGTTATCACGTTTTCAAAACACCCACCATCAATAACGCAAATTTTCCAAAAAAGAATTCAGGCCCAAGGGGATGTTTCTTAATTTTTAATTCAGAGCCCTAAAGGTTAAAAGGAAACTGAGAAGACCTAGGAGGAGCACATGTAGAAGAGAGACCAGAAAGACTTAACAGAGATGGGAATCACATGTACTAAGGCTGAAAACATATCAAATAATAGAGACAAATTGAAAATCTTTATCCGTGGCCTTTTCACCTGAGGATATGTAAACACTTAGGGGCCCACGGGCTTGATTGAAATAAATGTATGTGTGAAACTGGAATACAGACATCCTGCATACATGCTTGCTGACTTACAATGACCTATGACAAGAGATTTAGCTAGAGCTACATTGTTGTAGCAGAAACTTTAAGGTAAGCTGCCAAGACCTGAAAAACACAGTGGATTTCGCCATTACAATCTAGCATTACTACAAACCTGAACACAAAAGTTTATGTAACAAATCATATATCAGGGGTACTAAGAAAGATATCGCTCTGCGTTTTACAAAGCCAATCCCGCTATATGAAAGTGAATCTTGGACAATAAATAAACAAGATCACTGGGCACATACAAAGATGAGGCTTTACAACAGTTATAATATTTTAGACAGCCTTAAAAAAGAGATGATGGGCATAAGTGTTTTGATACATAAGATTGTGTTGTCAGGGCCTGAAAGGGCAGCAAAGATTAGCTAAACTGTTGCCATCTACACTTGTAGGATACAACGAAGGGGTTTTTGGGTGGAGTTGGGTGTATCATGCCAAAAGACGCAGCTAAGCTGTAAACCATGTCATAACACATTCTGTTCTCTGGACAACATCCTGATAATCTGTAGGGATTTGAGAAAATAACTGTTATATCATACATGCAAAATCTGTACCTTCACAGGTCAAAAAATATACATAAACCCACAAACTACCCATTCTATTCTAAAATTTGCAATAATGTCCTGTTATCTTTCTGCAGGAATCTGTAAAATCTTTGAAGAACATTTGAAGCGCCTCCACCCTCATGATCCATCCATTACATATGATATCTCACAGCTATTTGAGTTCATTGACCAATTAACTGACCTTAGCTGTTTGGTGTAAGTTCTGTGGTAAACAACCACATTTATAATCATTATTATGCTACATATTTAGATTAATAATTTTGCATTTAATTATTTATTTCTAATACTCATATACAATTTTAAGTTGAACAACATAATGCATAGGTCTATTCATGTCCCTCTTATTTATTTATATATATATATAGTGACATTCTTTCCAGAACGTTGTCTTCATTGTCGATACTCTGAACTCTTATCTGTCCCAGGCAAGCAGACCTACATTGGCTAGAGACGTGCCTATATTCTTCAATGTTGCTTCTTGATCTTCCTTATTTTCTCTTGCATGGCACTTTGCCCTCCAGAATCAGCCCATCATGTCGCTTTAAGTGTCCAAAATACTGTATCTTCCTTCTTATGATAGTATTTAGAAGCCACCCTTCATTTAGTTTCAGTAATTTCAAAATGTCAATGTTGGATTGATGTTTACATTTAACAAATGCACTGCTGCCCCTGAAACCTCTTCTATCTCACTAAAAACATTACTTTCATTGTTGTTATTATTAGTTACACCACTGTTCAATGTATCCATTCTGAATTTCTAGGCACTTTACTCCAGTAGGTCGCCATTTCTTTCAGGAGGAAAATTCTTTAATTTGAAGCCATAAGAAAAACACATTATTTTCGTCTGCCATTTAGGCGGAAGTATATATATCCAATAATATATTTCCAAATTGCTAAACAACATATGCCTGCCAATTATAGAGACACTTCCTTTGTAAAATATCAATCATGCCTTACTTAATATCACCCCATTCATCTCTCTCCAGATCTGACCTTCCATTTCTTCTTCATAGATATTTGTTCTTTATGCATCTCCATTTCTCATTCTAGACCTAAGGTTGATACACCTTCCTAGACACAGTGCTGCTTTGTTCGAGGTCTGGGATTGGACCTGTGCATTTCTCACGCACTCGTCTCATCCATCTGTGCTGGCATTTCAATACATCACCAGAAGCATCCTGTGTTTTAACTCTTCACCATTGCATTTATTTAAGAAGTAGGTAGATTTTGCCTATCTTGGACAAGTAGCGCCGCAGTCGGCGAACAAATCTCATGTAAGAAAGCATCTCCTCTCTATGGCCTTGTATACTGAACCCAATTTTCTCTGTATGAGACGTGTTGGGCCACAGTCGAGTTAGACTAGGTTTGTGATGCCCTCAAAGAGAAGTACTTGCTTCCCGTCTACGTTGCCCACAGAATCTCAACACTACTTCAGACAGTGTTTCAGAGTTTTTGAATAATATTCTCCCTGACATTTGTTCAATGCCTTTCCTGTGTGCAATGGGGAGCTGTATTTAAAGCTTTTTTTCCATACTTATGAGTGCATGATCAAGATGGCATTTCCAATACCTGAGTCATGACTCCTACTTTGAGTGGGGGTCAGTTGAGGTGGGCTTTTGTGTATTCTTGAGCATGAACACACTTCCGCCAGTTGGTCTCGTGCTTGGCTTTTGCGGTTGTGTTGATTTTTCCAGATTTAATGTGTCACCATATCTTAGCAAGATCTACCCACATCAGAAGATTTTCATTGGCAGGTCCTCCAGTATTTCTGCATTTTTGGCTGACCGAAACAAAATGCACAGCTGCCTTTCGTCACTGTGTGCCGACAGTGCTGCTGTGTGTGTGTTGACTAGAGATCTCTGAGATATTGACTGTCTCTTTTCCACCAATTTTCATTCCTTTTTACAGACTCCACATCACGGACAGGGGACTAAAAGTGTTGGCCGTCAAATACAGCAAAAACAACTGTATTTCTGTTTTCATGTACTTTTAGGATCTTGGTTAGTTCTAATACTGGCCCGCACAAGAGCAATGTGAGAACCTATGAATGTCTATTATTATGTACATATTTCATCAGTCCAGACCAAGTTGTTATAATAGATTTGACTCTATTATAGCAATGCCCCATCACCTTTAAGAATGGTCAAGTCCATAATGTTGAATGGATGGGATACCACGATGATAGCACCTGTTATAGTGTACACCCTATTTGCAATATATATATTTTGCACATTATATTTTAATTAATCAATTTTATACCATAGACTTCATGATATTTATTCCCTGTGTGCTGAATTTCTTTCTTCCGAATGCAGATTCCAAAAAACATATGGCACATATACTCCACACAACAAGGATTGGCTCAAGGAAAAAATCTACCACATGCTACGAAAACAAGCTGGAAAGTAATTGAGATGCATTAGGAAATTCTTTTCGTTTTATTTATATATATTTTTAATTTAAATTTATTAAGTATTACTTCATTAAGCACCACTGGCTGCAGTTTATTCCTAGTTTCTGTTTTTTTCTTTACTCTCTCTCTCTATCTCATAGGTCTGTTGTGTGTAAAGAGAGCCAGGTTATGTATGTTTAATTTTGATTATAAATGTAAAAAAAAAAAGCAGGTAAATGCACTAATATTGTTTTTTTTTCTAGAAAATCAACTTTGGTGTTGATTCTGTGCTGTAATTGTGGTTAAACTGGGCATGTATGGTCTGTTATGACATGTGGAGTTGCTGTGGTAAAATAAAGTATACATCAATTATGGTGACAATGTGTAGTTACTTATAAAAATAGTATATATTTTTTTAATTGGGGGTGAAATGTATAGCACTCATGACCATCCATTTTTGTAGATTGAGTTGTTAATTAGATTTTATTAAATATATTTTACCGTTTATGTTTGAATTGTTCATTGTGCGTTACCAGCACACATTTTAAAGTTATGTCATATGTTAGAACTATCATCACTATGCTTCAGTCAATAGTCATTAGTACTTGGATATCTCTCATTAAATAGGACATTCCCAAAAGCAATCACAAACACTGTAAAACACCAGCAAGAGTACTCAAGTTGAATGTTTCTAATTGTTTAAAATATTTTTACTTTCAGATTTTAGTTAAAATATAATTATTGGATACTAAGAGTGTTGGCCAACAAAATATTTTTGAATTATTTTCTACATCATTGCACTTGGACAAACTTATAGGTGCTCAGTCTATATCTTTTATAATTGCATTATAGTTTTTATGTTTAAGAGATGTTACACGCCCTTGAACACTTTTGCTACCATTGCTGATATGTCGTGTAAGCACAAAGTTCCTTCCACTGCCACCGATGACTTGTCGTCTGTGAATTACTTTTTTGTGTGGCATTTTGCTGACTCCATATATTCAGTGCTGGAATTCCTGTTTGTTAAGAATGTCACTACAATATAGCAGAGCATGCATGTGATCAATTCAATTGCAATAATTGGAGATGTAATCATTGTAATGTATTTTTTCCAATGAACTTAAAAATGGAAAGTGTAGCTGATGATTCCTGGTCCAAAGTGACTTTTATACATTTTAGCGAGTAATAGTGATAAAATGGACTTAGAATCAGATACAGAATTGGACTATGATTCAAGTAATGACAGTCATTGGTCGGTATGAGATATGTCTGCAGGAGTGAGTGACAGACATCCACTTTGAAAATGGGAGAATGGCACTGCCATTTAATAGACAAAATCATTCAAAAGATAAATGAAAATGAAGCCTTTATGATAAAAGCTTGACATAATAAACACATTTGAAAGATTATTCTTGTTTGAAACTTCAAAACTGTAACATTAGTGGTTGCTGTTTTATGATTGCTTCAAATGATCTCTAAGAAAATGGTGTGGCAATGGAAAAAGAGTAGGAATAAAAAGGCATGGCAATGTGAAAGTGTTAAAAACAGGGGAACGTCAGTTGTAAGTGGGAACAAAACATTAATAGTGTAGAAACTGCAGTGTTAAGCTAAGAATATGCCTCATTGGGGGGAGGGGGTGTTTGAACAAACAAAAATGACATTAATATGTGTGATAAAGATGAACTAATTGCCTTATCTTTGAAATTAAATACTGCCTTAAGTGTACTACATGACAGAAGAATGGAAAGTCTTTATTTTAGTCTATTTTTTTCTAGGCATGATGAGATTAATTAAATAATCAAAACAGTAGATGTGTCTAAATTATGTACCATCACCATTGTAAAAGATAGAAATTATTGGAATGATAAATAGTTTGTGGTGTGATTAAATATCGAAAGGCTTACTAGTACGGTTCAATGGCAAATCCTTAAAGAATAATTTTAGAGATGCAAATTAGCAATATAGAGCATGATGAAAACTGATGTGCTGGGCCAGAAGGTGCACATTATGCAGCTCCACTGTAAAATTAACACCTCAACATATTTCACTCTATCTGCAACATGAATATTTGTACTGATTATTTGAGAGCAAATGAAGATAAATACAGGGTAATGAAGTTTTGCTGTTCACTGGAAGAACACACAGATCAACATTTCAACCTAATATCAAGAACACAACATACATCCATAAATTTCAGAGTCATAGGCGTGATACATTGGATTCATCAACACAACGTTCTCCTGCTATTTCTATCTACAGCCCTGAATGGTTATAAGCTTGATAATGATGCTTATTGTTGTCTTTTGGAAGTTAATGTGCGTGTCAGCTGTCATAAAAGTGATTCCTGTAGTAGAATCATTTGTATGGTTTTCATTATACTTGACCTGAAATTTTCATTAGTCACATAAAAATGACAGAAGATATTTAATAAAAGTTTCATTAAAGATATAACATTGCACTTTGTTCTTATGTCAACATTAATTGTTTGTCATTCATTACTGCTTGTGACAATTTATTCTTAATCATTGGGTCCTTTTGTTCATATTTAAGGTAGATTTGAGCTTGTGTTACTTCCCCCACAGTTTATGTGATTAATGTATAACTTAATTATTATGTTGTGCCACATCGCGACCAACTCATTGTCATGGAGATGGGGCTTAGTCCAGAGACTGGAAACTAAGACTGGCCAGCCCCCTCCTACCAGCACTCAAAAGGTCAGATAGCAACCACCATGCAACATAATTTCTAGAAGATGATGTTAATATAGTGAGGTGTTGTTTTCTTTTGTGTAAAACCCCCATCTCTATCTTTACAGGTTAAATGTTTTCTTTTGTGTGGAAACCCCCATCTCTATCTTTACAGGTTAAATGTTTTCTTTTGTGTGGAAACCCCCATCTCTATCTTTACAGGTTAAATGTTTTCTTTTGTGTGGAAACCCCCATCTCTATCTTTACAGTTAAATGTTTTCTTTTGTGTGGAAACCCCCATCTCTATCTTTACAGGTTAAATGTTTTCTTTTGTGTGGAAACCCCCATCTCTATCTTTACAGTTAAATGTTTTCTTTTGTGTGGAAACCCCCATCTCTATCTTTACAGTTAAATGTTTTCTTTTGTGTGGGAAACCCCCATCTCTATCTTTACAGTTAAATGTTTTCATGTCCTGTTGTTGATCATCTCTTCCCGTCCTTCTTTCTCCCCCACCCAAAGTAAAGGTCCCTCCGTCCAGCTTGTGGCACTGCACTCCGTCATAGAACCTGTGGCCCTGACCGTCAAGATCTCTTTGGTTTTGTGCTGCCATCCAATTCAAGACATGGCAGTCCTGAATATCTTTCCACATTTGTCAGGCATGGCACAAGTCTTGTGTGCCGGCAGTCTAGGTGAAAATGATTAAGCACACCTAAGATCCACTACCCATAGATATGTCTCAGGAGAGCCAAATCAAAGGAGAATTGTACCATTTGGAAAAATATGTTCCTAGTCCCAGATTTTGTTGGATCAGACCTGAGTTTGAAAGCAAGCTCCAGAAAAATAACCCCAACTTGAAAATGCTTAAACACAAAATATATGAGCTCAGACGTTGCATAATGAAAAATCCATGCTGCGCCCCTTTTTCTCTCTCTCTCTTTTCTTCTTCCTACTCCCCCAGGCTGACTTGGAAGAACAATTAGTCATGAGGGACACACTAAACATGATATACAACTTAACATATTTGGACTCAGAAAGAAATAGGACTCTGGAGCATGGTACACATACCCACATCGCACTACTGCAGGAAACACTAATAGCAAAGAAAGAACACTTTATTCTTTACCCACCTTTTGGAACTGTTATTACCTAGGCCAGTATGATGTGCAAAGAGTAACACCCGTTTGTTTCTGGACCCCAGGAGGGAAACAAAGAATAACAGTATGGCATTCCATGTATATCATATGAGATGACTAAGGAAAATGGTGTTTGTTTCCAGGATGCATTATGAGGAGGTGCTTTTGGAGCCTAGGCTATTCCTGGGAGTAACGAGTAGTGTAACTACCTTTGCATCCCTCCAATGCTTATTATTTTATATCTTATGGCCTTAGCTGCTATGTCTAGGTTAAACTGAATATGGAAAAGCAATGTCAGTGTTAGAGTGAAGATCTTTATTTATAGCTCATTAGTGTTTTATATTGTACTGTATTGTTGTGAGAGCTGAACTCTGGCTGCGGATATGGAGAGACGATTATGGGAGAATGCAAGTGCTACAGATAAATTCTGTGATTTCTTATAAAGACATGAAACAAATATGTACCTAAGAAATAGAGATGTTCTATATGAATTATGAACCCACATGAGAATCACTACTTCCAATAGTTCATTCATTCATTAGGTACCATTCCCACTGACTTAGGCGATCATGGCTCTCCACAGCTCTCTATCTCCAGTATTATGTATCAAGATCGTTGTTGTTTCCCTGTCATGCCAGGTTGTTAAACTGTCTAATATTTTATCACATTGTCGCCCTCTGTCTCTGTTGCCTTCAATCTTGCCTGTTGTGACTATGTTCTCCAAGCCTCCTTGTCTCATATTGGCCAAAAAATGAAGTCTTATCTTTTTTCTTATATTATTGACTAACTCCGTCTTGCATTTGACTCTTTCACCAACTCCACCTTAGGTTCTCTGGCACTCCATGGTATTCTTAGCATTCTTCTGTAGAACCACATCTCTACTGCTTCTAATTTCTTGTTTGTTTATTGTCCAAGAATCGCATCCTTATGTTAGTATAGGAGTTATATACCACTGCAGAACTCTTCCTCACCTCTAATGACAAGGTAATATTACACAATATATTGTTTACAGCATAGCTGCATTATGTGCACATTCGAAGTCCCAGCACATCCGTTTTCGTCATGAATTTAATTCGGGTAGGATTCCATAGCGTGTGACAACCTTCCTATCTGTCGCCAGACGGCAAATGTGTATTTACACCATGATAGTTTATCACTCACTGTACCCTTGGACTTTTCAGACCAAAACATGTCCCTGGGTGGCAGTCTCTGAGGAAGCGGTAATCTGGGATTTATACTTGGGTCAACTACATCTAACAACTCAGTTGTTCAGAGCATTACTTGGATATACTGTCCTGGTCGAGCTGTGGTCAGAGGAAACGAGAGAGCCGATTTATTGGCAGACAATGTGGCGATAGACGGCACAATGCTGAGAAGAGATAAAGCAGACTTGATCAAGACAGTAATAACTTCATTTCAAGATCAAGATGATGTTAATGAGGATGAGAACGTATATATACAGAGAATGTTAGAAATGGGAGTATCTAGAGTGTAGGGAAGGAAACATTTTTTGGAAGGCCTCGAAAATCACGCAGTCAATACCTGACCGGGAGTCTACATACACCGGGATGGCTGCTGGAACTGAGGGCGGAGCACTTATGGGAATGCTCCACGTGCCGTGAAGCTAGTTTCTAATCACGAATCGACTACGTCTATCTTTGCCGATGTGTTTCGCTGCCAGTAAATTTACTTACGTAATTAGACGTATTGTGCCCATCAGGTACTGAACCTTTTATCTCCGTGAGCATAATTCCGGTATAGGAAAGTATCGACGATAGAGCTGGGCCTTGATTCGTTAGCCCTTTTAGCCGAGGTGCCATTCAATTCAGTATTAACATTCGTTTCCAGTTGGTCTCTCGTCGTACTACTAGATCATTATCTATATCGCTCTTTCTTCCCTGCGGCTGTTTCTGTAGTCCTCTTGTTTCCTGTGGTGTGACAATCTGGCATGTTGGTATTTAATTGGCGCGACTGCCTCACTAGCTTTCATTGACTCTGACCCACTAAGTGTGACTGTTGGTCTCAAGCTAGCCAGTTCTCAACGTATCAGATAAGTTGTTGTTTTTCTTCCTTTTTTACCTATTATCACCTATATTTTACTCTCACTTGCATACATCATTATATTACACTGCATTTTTTTCCCACCATTATCTACTCCTACTCATAGTTTCTCTCCACTGCCCATATCTGCTCGGTCGTTTCTTTCTTTCTCTTTTTTCTTTTTCATCTCCATCTCTCTATCATCTGATCTCTCGTACCATCCTCTTTTGCGTTTCCATCACGACTGTATGCTAATACTCATTGCCTGTTGCCATTTTTGAGGTAAGTATCTTAATTTAACCTCATTTATCTTATTTTACTTGCTACTACACCTTAACTATTTTCACTCCTCATCTCCTTCTGGGCACTTTCCCCTCCGCGCTTCTTCTCATACCCTCTTCCTCCCTGCTAGGCTGCGCCATCTCTGCTATCTATTCGTTATACTCATTGCGTGTTGCTACTTTTGAGGTAAGTTAATTTAACCTTATTTATTTTACTTGCTACCACACCTTATCCATTTTCGCTCCTCACCTCCTTCCGTGCACTTTCCCTCCTCACTTCTTCTCCCCATACTCTCTTCCTCCCCAATATGCAGCTCCCTATTTACTTCCTCCACTATCTATTCGCTATCTCTCCTCCTCTTTCTTCCCTATCAACCACGTTTGTTTCCATATAAGATTCGTTGTACTGTTGTCTTTCGTTTGTCCTGATGAAGGCTTAATAGTCGAAACGTCGTCTGTCCCTGTATCTCGTTGTTAGGTTGTGTTGCGTTACCAAAATAAAACATGCCACCACGTGGTGAATTTACTGCCCATGACATGCTGGTGTTCGCGGAAATGAAAAAGCAGATAGGCGTGCACCACATGCACGTATCGTCGGTTAATTGAGAATGGGTAATAAGGGAAAAATTTTGCAGTTGCTTTGCCAGCGCCTGTTAAATATAGGCACATTTTTAAAACAATCGTTCTCAAACTCCGACCGGAGCTGTCTTACAATACAGCAATGGTATTACAAGATGTCCAGCATATAGCCAAGAGAACGGAATTGCTATGTGTCGCCATTTTATTTGACACAAATGTGTACCACTCATTTATTAAGATACGAAACGAATGTTAAGATAAACAAAAATAGGTAGATATGTTTTATTTTGGTAACACATCTACCTATTTTTGTTTATCTTAACATTCGTTTCGTATCTTAATAAATGAGTGGTACACATTTGTGTCAAATAAAATGGCGATACATAGCAATTCCGTTCTCTTGGCTATATGCTGGACATCTTGTAATACCATTGCTGTATTGTAAAACAGATCCGGTCGGAGTTTGAGAACGATTGTTTTAAAAGTGTGCCTTTATTTAACAGGCGCTGGCAAAGCAACTGTAAAATTTCTCCCTTACTACCCATTCTCAATTAACCGACGATACGTGCATGTGGTGCACGCCTATCTGCTTTTTCATTTCCGCGAACACCAGCATGTCATGGGCAGTAAATTCACCACGTGGTGGCACCCAGAAGGTTTCATACAGTCTCATACAAACTCTATATCTACTCATACAAACACTGACCATTTTGAATTTTTTTCGAAACATGGACAGAGAATCAGGCACTATGACTGCTAGAGCAAATTGAGTCTTAGAGAGCCATTGAAGAGCTGCAGTAACAGCCTCGATCCTCATACCAGTGGCGTAGCGAGGCGGAGGTGCGGACCGCCCCGGGCGGCATTATCGGGAGGGCGGCAAATTTATTTTCGTCCAGTCTTTCACAATCACTGACAAATTTTTTTTTCATGGCACAAGGGCGGAAAATTATGATTCCGCCCCGGATGCCATTGACCCACGCTACGCCACTGTGCACAAGTCTATGCATTTCTGCGAACCAGTCGATTTTAGTTCTTGATTAGAAACTGGCTTCACAGCTGGCGGGACATTCCCATAAGTGCTCCGCCCTCCGCTCCAGCAGACATTCCAGTGTATGTAGACTCAGAGTCCCGGTTAGATGTTGATTGTGGGATCTTCGTGACTTTCAAAAAATTTACTTTTCCTTCTCTCACCTCTGGACAGCGGCGTGCATAGGGTAATTGCAGCCCGATGCGATGAATATTTTGAACCCCCCCCCCCCCCCCCCACCTGCCTGAAATTGATTAAAAAAATTCCGAGTAAAATTTTATAAGTTTATTAATATTATCGATTTTATCCACATTTAACAAATTTATTTAAAATAATAAATTTAAAATAAATTTAAAATTACAAATTCACTTTGCGAGCTTTTTGACTAGCGAAGTTATTAATGACTGTGTCGAAGCTCACATCATTGACCAGCTCATGTTCGATTGATATAATTGCGAGGTTGTTTAATCTCAAGTTGTTCATAGTTGACCTGCGATAGTTTTTGATTAATTTGAATTTGGAGAAACTTCTTTCACGTGTAGCTATACTAACTCCTTGAGTTAGGAACATACACAGTAAAAGACAATATTGGGCACTGAATGGGAAAGCTGATGTTTGTGAATAAAGACAAGTAATTCCATAGGCCCTTGGTCCTTTAAGTTCAAGACCGAAGGTGCTGCGACAAAATTCATTAGTCGCTTTCTCTCGAGTAAAAATTCATTCTTGTCGATGTCATCATAAAGGAGCGTTGTGAAGATCAATGTCGACTCGATCGTCTAATAGTTGCTTTGGAGAAAGAAAGCCAAACTTGTCAGCAACCTCATGCATTTGTGCAATTCTTATTGAACTCTCCTGATTCACTCTGTCCATGGAAGCGCATATTTCCAACCAAAGTTCATTTCTGTAGCTTAAACCGGCATCTGCGGCTTCTTCTCCAGGCATGGCAAAGACTGGCAAAGGATGGAGCAACACAGGAACAAAAAGACCAAGAAATCACCTACCAAGAAAAGAAGACCCTCATCAAAGCCATCAGGAAAATCGACCACCCAAAAGACAATTACCACTATCTCAACAGAGCAGAGCAGGTTATTATCTTCCGCCTCAGAACAGGACACAACAGATTAAACAGCCACTTAAATAGACTAAGATTGATCCCATCAACACTGTGCCTTTGTGGGCAGGCAGAACAGACAGCTGAACATATCCTGCAAGACTGCAATACACTAAACCAGTTAAAGGAAGAACACTGGCCTACAGAGATGGATATCCACAGAAAGATGTATGGGAGCACTGAGGAGCTTTCAAATACAGCAGCATTTATTAAGAAAAAAAGGACTTGCTGTGTAGACATGTCAAACTCCGAACGAGAAGAAGAAGAAGACAAGCCAGTACGACATCTTAACTATCAAAATTATTTTCTTTCACCGGTAAGATTTTCAAAAAGGAAAAAGACATATAGAGCCAAATCTGGAGAATGTGATGGGTGTAGAATAATTTCAATATTCAAATCTAGAGAATATGATGGGTGTGGAATAATTTCAATATTCAAATCGTTGACTGTTTGCAACGCAAGCCATGCTTTATGAGACGGTGCATTGTTTTGAAGCAAGAACATAATTTGAGAGCGAGTTACCCCTCGTTTTCTGGTCAGTCTTTTTAAGTTTGGTAAGTTTGGTATGGAGATCAACATACCACTGGCCTTTAGTCATCTTGCATTGAGGCAGGTAACTTTTCATTATGACACATTTGACGTCCCATACAATCAAAATCACTTTTCTTGTATATTTCTTTACTCTTTGATTGATATGCGTTGGTAATGGTGATTCTAACAGACTCCATAGTATTCTGAAAAATCAGTTCTGGTTTCTGCCCTTTGCACCTCATTCTGCGTTGAAGAAACATAGATAGTACCACTGAAACCACACAGGGTAAAATGGGGAGCGTACTTACCCAGCGAAACACAGGAACAATTAACATGCATACCCTTCGACATTTGCTGGGAGAGACTGGGCACCTATGTGCCTGTCAGTCATCGTTCTTCATCATGATGTGCCATCTTCGCGACGAAAGTTGGTTGCAACGGACTTCCAACATCCCCTTTCTTTTGCCTTGGTTATGCACTCTGCCAGACTGTAACCTGTCTATCTCGTGATATTTCTCTCCCACTTGTATCTCTGCCTACCCGTACTCGCCTCCCCTCAATCAAGTAAGGTCTGCAATAAGGTGTCATGTCTTTTAATATGTTCAAAATACATTATTTATTTTATCTTTATTTCTTTAATAGTTTTTACACTATACATACATACATACACACACACACATACAGACATACTCACACACACATACATACAAACACATACACACACATACACACATACAAACACACACACACACATACACACACGTACACACACATACACACACGTACACACACATACACACACGTATACACACACGTATACACATATACACATACACACACGTATACACACATACACACACGTATACACACACGTATACACACACGTATATACACATACACACATACATACACACATGCGTGTGCATGTTCATTATTACATGATGGTCAGACAGTCCTATATGTAAGCTTAAATATATATATGGGTTATCAAGGAATAATTTTGATCAAAATATATCTGTGTAATAAATCTGTGTTTTGTGATCTTCATGTTTCATTATTACCTTATTTGTATCACAATATTTTATTATTATTATAATAATTTTTTAAGTAACATTATTGGTTTGTGATTTTGAGATCCCCAGGAATCGTGAGAACTCTTGCTTCCTATAGTTAGTTAGTTAGTCGTTGGATCATCATCACTGCACTCCGGACAAGCCCATAGATGCTCAGATCTCTCCATGAGTCTAGCCGCCATTCCCAGTACGCAGTTGATTGACCATCATTCTTTCTTGCCCACGAAAACTGCTCCTTCCTAGCGACACCACATTCAAACCAAATTTCTTGCTTCCTATGTGCAGTGAGATGGTTTTTCTGAGCTTTCTTTCAGACCAAGGAGATTTCAGCTTTCGGCTTAGTGCAGTGCCTATTTAAAGAGACTTCTACTCAGAGAGGGTCTATAATTGTATAGATGACATGCTACAAAGCTTCCATAAGAGAGTCTCAATATAACGGCATGTCATCTACTAAGATTTTCTGTTGCATTGGTGGTACTCTTATGGTAATGGTGCTCTTCTTTCAACCGCGGACATGATCCAATTTCGCTCTTATTATTCTGCGTTCGTTCTCAGACTCCTGATCAGCTTTATGTAGTTCGGAGAACGAAGTGCATTGTGTTATAGCGTACATCTTAGCTGCGATATATGCGCTTTTCGGCCTTCCAGTTCCTACTTCAGCATAGCTTCTGCGTCCCTTTGGCTCTTTTTGGGTCACACCAACGCGAGCCCAAGACCTGCTTAGTCGCCTATTACAACATGATTGGCAGGTAGCAATGTCGCCTTTCTTTACTCCAATTTATGACTCCGGAAGGGGTGCGAAGGGAACACATTGCTCTTGGCGGACCCAGGGTTAGCAGATAACCAAGATCCCAAAAGTGCCTCCTCGTGGCGCACCCTGGTAACAGAAATACAGCGGCTAATGCTGATTCTGGCTAAACCTTTTGGGTATCGTGTCCGTGAATGTGGAAGTAACAGATGGAATGAGATTTGACTGCAAAAAGACAGTTAATAACTCCGACACCACTGTGCCAACACATGCAGCAACACTGTCGACACACAGTGAAGCTAGAAAGTCTGGTAGAAGCATTGGAGGGCGGCCAATGTAGTCGGTACGAAGCAAGCAGATGTTCCAATAAAAATAAAAGCACAATGAGTACACTGAGAAAGATGCACAGCGCTAGAGGGCAGCGTCATGTGTAAAAAGCATGCAAGACGGTTCGATGAAATTGGAACTAAAGCATTGTTTGCTCGAAACAAGCTTCTAGTTACAAGTGATCTCAGCCTGGGCCCAACTCTACTGTAGAGTCTTTCCTATATCGGAAGCGTGCTCGCGGAGAGAAAAGGTTCAGTACCCGATGGGCACAGGCATAGCAGTCCGAGGTAACAAGCACTGTTCAGCTCCAGAACAAAGCACAAGTTCCTAACGTTCCTAAATATGTGTACAGATTCAGACCTGGACTAGGGACTCACGAAGTTGGTGAAAAACGCTTCGGCTAAGAAGACGAACGATCCCAAGCCCAACTCTTCTGTCACGTTCTTCCTAAACTGGAACCAGGCTTGAGGCCGAGAAAAGGTTTAGTACCCGATGAGCACGGGCACAATACGTCTAATTACACGAGGTATGTTCACTGACTGCGGAACGCCTCGTGCAGGACAGACGTGAAAGACAAACCGTCTCGGCATAGAGTCAGTACACATTCACCGTCTGGCGACAGATAGGAAGGCTGTCACAGGCTAGGGTAGCCCACCCAAATTGTCAAGGCATGCCGAAATCGGATGTGCTAGGCCTACAAGGCGCATAACGGTGGCACAACGTAATCACGCTCCCGGCGGAAATCGCACGGATAACCGTGCTAGTTACAATGGAGCGAACGCAAAACAAACAAACAAATGACTCCGGAAACACTCAGGCGACAATTTGGTTGTATCCTCAACGTTTTTAACCATCAGCTTATAATAATAGAGGTCGTGTTCTGGTAATCCAGTCACCGCGAATTCAAGAGTATGTGTTTAAGAGTGTGTTGCTGAACCAAAACTGCCTGGGTATATAATATATCACGTTTTTATCATACCAATTTTATTATTGGAGCACCTTAAGGGGATCAACATGTGATATATTCTATCCAGAACGTGGTCTTCCTTATGGCTCTATTGAATTCTCCTCGGTCTTGAGCAAGGTGTACCGCCTCCTTTGGGGCAGACATTCCTGTATGTCTTCTGTCCAAGGGCGTCTTGGTTGGCCTTTACACCTGTTACCTTCTATCGTCACTCAAATATCACTATCTCCATACCGTCATGTCTCTTAACATGACCGAAAAAAGCTAGTTGCTCAATTATAATGGTTTTCAGAAGCCAGCCCTCTTGGGCGATGATTGTGCTTTGTACCTCCTGGTTTGTTTTCCATGATGTCCATCGTTTTCTCAGAACTATTCTATAGAATTTTAATTTTAATGATGTTGTTATATTGGACAATGTTTTATTAGTACCCATGTT
Organism: Meghimatium bilineatum; assembly: GCA_034231615.1. Taxonomy (NCBI): domain Eukaryota; kingdom Metazoa; phylum Mollusca; class Gastropoda; order Stylommatophora; family Philomycidae; genus Meghimatium; species Meghimatium bilineatum. The sequence continues at coordinate 28,786,250 of CM067313.1, read as the reverse complement.
TCGCATGCTTTGCATTCGTCGTTACTGGAAACACACATGTTTGTAATAAGCACAATTTGGTTCTTATTTGGTTCACAAGGGATATCATTCTAATTTCCAGTTTTTGTACACAGGAATCATGGTCAACCTACATATGAGTTTTTCATAATAATATTTTTAACATTTTAGACAAATTCATACAACAGAAAAAAGAACAAACTATTTGTTTAATTCGTGTTTAAATTCAAGATGTAGCAGGAGTACATTTCTTCTCTTTTTTGGACACAATAATTAGTCTTCCACTTCTTCCACGTCCTGTTTTCTTAATAAATCCTGCTTTATTTGAAAGCTCCTCAGTGCTCCCATACATCTTTATGTGGATATCCATCTCCGTGGGCCAGTGTTCTTACCATAACTGGTTTAGTGTATTGCAGTCTTGCAGAATATGTTCAGTGGTCTGTTCTGCCTGCCCACAAGGGCACAGAGGTGATGGGACCAGTCTCAGTCTATTTAAGTGCCTGTTTAATCTGTTGTGTTCTGTTTTCTGATGCGAAAGGTAATAACCTGTTTTGCTCTGTCGAGATACTGGTAATTGTATTTTGGGTGGTCAACTTTCCTGATGGTTTTGATGAGTGTCCTTTTTCTTGGTAGGCGATTTCTTGGTCTTTTTGTGCCTGTGTTGCTCCATCCTTTGCCAGCTGTCTGCCTTTTCAATTTCCTGGTATGCCGCCACAGTGGTATGATAACTAATAAGGGGAGAATAATTAGTTGAAACAAATGTATTGACAATTGTTCTTATTATCTCCCTTCGATTGTAAACGTAAAACCGCCTTTTATAAAATGTCAAGTTCTCTGTTTACGGTGATTAAATTAGTGGGTTTAAAAAAAAATAAAGCATTATGTTAAATCAAAGTGAATATCTAAGACACAATAGTCAAATTTTCTTCCTGTAAACAGAGCCCTTTTTCTATCTCGTACAGTTCACGAAAGTAAGATTGCTGCTGAGATGTCAAAATTAGGACCTATAAGAAAAGACAAAAACATTGCGTGGTGTTGACTGTGATATGTGCTTTAGATCAGTGGTCAGCCCGATTAATGTGTACTAAACTGTGTATAGTAGATTTATGATCAGCCCGTGTAATGTAGACTGTGCTATGTATGATAGATCAGTGGTCAGCCTGTGTGATGTGGAGTGTGCTATGTATTAAAGATCAGTGGTCAGTCCGTGTGGTGCGGAAACCAGAAAATGGAGCTCATATTAGTTGCACTATTACCTAACATGCACATCGTAAATGGTGACTAAGAAAGTTTTGAGGGTTGAGTTGGCTGACCCATTCCATTGACGGTCTAGTGATCCAGTGATCCAGAAGTCACAGGATTTCCTAGTCAAAAAGGTGACTTTAGCTTAAGGCTGGAGATGGATTTAGCTGATATGTCAAGACCAACTATCACTTGGAAAAGCAAAATCAATGCTATAGATTCATACATGTCTACAAGAACCATTACTTTCAATATTAAACGCATGCGGTTGCATCTGTGGGTCCCACAAATGTCCCACTAGACAAACCCCCCATGCAACAGAAAACCTTAGTAGATGACATGCGGTTATATTGAGGCTTCTTTATGGAAGCTTGTAGCATGTCATCTATACAATTATAGACATCCTCTGAGTAGAAAACTCATTCAATGGGCATTGCACTGAGCTGAAGTCTCCTGTGTATGAAAGAGAGCTCACAAAAAATTACCGCACTGCACATAGGAAGTAAGAACTAAAAGCGCCCATTTCTTGTGGTTCCGAATCAGTAAATCAATATTAAATCGACAAATATATCTACTTGCATGGTTTATACTTCTATTGATAAGGGGGGGGGGGGGTTAACTCCCTTTCACTCTTAAGAAATCATAAAATGTTTTTTTATTACTAGTAATTTAGCCAAATGACGGGTGAAACCCCTCTAGTAACGATTTTTTTAACAAAAAAGGGTAATCACCCCTTTCTCAGTAAAAAATATGGAATTATTTCATACAACAACGGAAGAATGCCTTTTTTACAATAGTTTTTTTAAGGTAAAACCCCTTCCACGTCGAAAACGTCTATACGGCCCTGATAGTTATCTATGGGCCTTTATGGAACAATGAACTCCACATCAAAATCCACTTAGTTGCTGCTTACGAAATGTTTGACAGGTAAACGTGTAGCTATTCTTTGCTCCCCTTCCAGTCCCGGCTAAACAATGGCAGTTTTTATTCACTTCTCCCACCCAGGCCCGGTAACACAAGGGCAGTTTCTATTGGAAATTAAGTTCATTTAACTACCATTGCTTTCAGATTGTTCACTAGAAACAAATTGTCATAGATATTATTTCTTTTTAATTGTATCAAAGAACACAGGTTAGCTCTTTTGGAAATCTAATTTATTCATTGGATGATCCCCTGAGAGACTCCTGACAATCACATAATATTTTGAAATAATTTAAGACGTCTACAGAAAATACGTTATGACCACTGATCTATGTATAAATAGATTTAAGCCTTTACAATCGCCTGCGCTTAGTGTTACCATGCCCCCGTGTCAAAAAGCGTGCCAAACTCGTAAACATGATCACACTTCTCTTGTTTTCACGAAGCTATACCAAGTGTGTTGATTCGAACACGTGACACATTCGTTATATGCATATTATTAAACTTATAGAAACCTGGACACGTCATAACCGGGCGAGATATCAGGCAGCGATATAAAACCAAGACAATCCCCGTGAGACCGTGACTAACACACATATCTGCCATTCATATAAACAAGCGCATATTTCCGCTATTATAGTGAGAAATATATTTATCATGTCAAAATATTTTAAGTTTACATTTAAAAAACCTTCACCAACACAATATATGTTTTTATAATGTGAATTTCCGTTATTTTTGAAAGTGAATCTCTCTCAACCATTAAGTATTTAAAACTCATAAACTGTAATTCCGTCCCCCCCCCCCTCCCCCCAGAAACGTGACAATGTACATATTCAGAGAATTGCAGTAATGGTATTGACTAGATGTGATTTGAGAAGGTGTTCCCTCTCCGGAAAAATCAGAAGAACGCGTGATCAGCAACTGACTGGGACACTGAGCTTATACACTTTTAGATGGCTGACGGAACGGCAAGCAGAGCATATATAGGAATGCCCCCAGTGCTGTGACACATGTTCCTAATAAAAAATCTATAATCCACAGACATAAAAAAAATCATTTTCTTGTAAAATGTGACAATTAAGAATTTGAGTCATTAAAAACTATACATTATCACTATGTATCAAAATATTTTTTCTTTATTTATTTCAGAAAAATGTATTCTTTACAATAAAACAAAATGAAATAATTTGACTAAACATTTGTTTTTAAACACAGAGTAAAAAGTAAAGTAAAAAAAAGTACAAAAGTAAAAAAAAATGACAAAAAAGTCGAGTGAAGCACTTTCTAAGCAGCTCTCCTATACCCCCGTAATCCTCTCTCGAGGCGGTATGACATAGCAGGCGCCGACATCGAAAGCCACTCGGACGCTGAGTATAGCTCACCACTCAGCTGAGCACGTTTATGCTGTTAACATTCCGTACGACCGAAAACTTCACCCCGGTGACTTCGTCCTGTGTTAACATGTCATATGGGGAGGAACCAGCCTAGATCCCAAGCGGTACTGTGACGAGCGAGCTGACTCGACACTGGCTGAACCTTGACCCCGCGGTGGAGTCTAAGACATGTGAACGGACTACTGACACTGGTTCCCATACAAAGTCAAGAGCCAACTTTTGTAAAGTTCCGCGGGGAACTTGAACCTTATACGGACATTATCCCTTAACATTCAAAGGCTTATGTGCCACACATTTTGTTACCCATGACAACAGTGAGGGAAGAATGTCGTGCATATTGCTTTCAAAAAACGTTTCTATATATAGGAGAACGGGGAAAAGTTACATAAAATCTCTTAAAATAAATTAGAGTTGTTTATTTAAATGATATTGCCAATTGTCAGATCGAAATATTTGTGTTTTGATGATTTATTAATATCTCATACTTATTACTACCCTTGATTTTGGAGTACATGTCCAGCTATGTCCCTTGGTAAATAAATGCTACTATCTTTAACTTCCGGTTCAAATAATGTTTTTGTTTTGCTGAATCAAGAACTGGTTGATCAATAATTTAACACATTAATATCGTAGAAATTAAATATCTGTGTTACTGAAACAGATTTAATGATTTCCATATTTACATCATGGTTCGTTCAACCTTATTTAATTCGATAATGAAGATCTAAAGCAAATTCAATGAAACGAGAGACATGGAAGGAAATCTAAACGTTTGTTATTTTGTAAGTTTGTTGTTAGTAGTAAGATACTTGGACAAAATTTTCAGAATTGTGCTACATTTCTACATAATTACAAATAATATAGTTAGATAGCCCTTCAAAAATGCAATTCAACAATACCTCAACCAACCCTGAAAAAAATGTTACATATTTTTTCGATTGAATTTGACATCAAAATAATTTACATTGAAACACATATAGTAAGGAAAGTAGGAAAATAGGCAAGTAGGAAAATATTAATAAAACTTGTGACAAAATGTACCCAAGCTGATAATTTCTAACTTATCTTTGTTATTTTCAATAATACAAGCCACAAACTATATGTTTTTTTGTTCCTGAAGACAAGACGCATCTGTTGATCCTATTTCTATAATTTTTAGGTGCGCGCAGAACTAATTAATATTAATATTGGCAGCAAATTAGCATAATTGAAATGATAATAAATTATAAAACTATTGAATATAATTAAATACCACAGAAATTATATATATTTGTGTTGGCAAAGGCATGACGCATCTGTTGATCCTATTTCTATAATTTTTTGGTGCGCACAGAACTAATTAATATTAAAATTGGCAGCAAATTATCATTATTGAAATGAACATAAATTCTGAAACTATTAAATATAATTAAATACCACATAAATTATATATATTTGTGTTGGCAAAGGCAAGATCCATCTGTTGATCCTATTTCTATAATTTTTTGGTGCGCACAGAACTAATTAATATTAAAATTGGCAGCAAATTAGCATTATTGAAATGAACATAAATTATGAAACTATTAAATATAATTAAATACCACAGAAATTATATATATTTGGGTTCAATACAAGAATCCGTGAACAAATCACGTGACAACATACCAACTTTTTAATTTCATGTGCTATTGCACTATCTCGAAAACTTAAATAGTTGTAAATTAAATTACTGATCTAGCGAATAAGCACGCAATGAACTGCCATCCACCTCTCACTCAGTGCGCATCGTGCAATGTGTCGAATAGTCTGTATATGCGACTTTTAGGAATTTCGTTCCATCTAATTATGTGAGCTATGTGTTCCGTAGAAAGCTGTCCACTAATTCTTGTATTGTACCTATATTTGTATTGGCAAAGGCAAGACGCATTTGTTGATTCAATTTCTATAATTTTTAGTTGCGCAGAACTAATTAATATTAAAATTGCAGCAAATTAGCATAATTAAAATGAAAATAAATTATGAAACTATTAAATATAATTAAATACCACAGAAATTATATATATTTGTGTTGGCAAAGGCAAGACGCATCTGTTGATCCTATTTCTATAATTTTTTGGTGCGCACAGAACTAATTAATATTAAAATTGGCAGCAAATTATCATTATTGAAATGAACATAAATTATGAAACTTAAATATAATTAAATACCACAGAAATTATATATATTTGTGTTGGCAAAGGCAAGACGCATCTGTTGATCCTATTTCTATAATTTTTTGGTGCGCACAGAACTAATTAATCTTAAAAATAGCAGCAAATTAGCATAATTAAAATGAAAATAAATTATGAAACTATTAAATATATTTAAATACCACAGAAATTATATATATTTGTGTTCAATACAAGAATCCGTGAACAAATCACGTGACAACATACCAACTTTTTAATTTCATGTGCTATTGCACTATCTCGAAAACTTAAATAGTTGTAACTTAAATTACTGATCTAGCGAATTTGCACGCAATGAACTGCCATCCACCTCTCACTCAGTGCGCATCGTGCAATGTGTCGAATAGTCTGTATATGCGACTTTTAGGAATTTCGTTCCATCTAATTATGTGAGCTATGTGTTCCGTAGAAAGCTGTCCATTAATTCTTGTATTGTACCTATATTTGTATTGGCAAAGGCAAGACGCATTTGTTGATCAAATTTCTATAATTTTTAGTTGCGCAGAACTAATTAATATTAAAATTGCAGCAAATTAGCATAATTAAAATGAAAATAAATTATGAAACTATTAAATATAATTAAATACCACAGAAATTATATATATTTGTGTTGGCAAAGGCAAGACGCATCTGTTGATCCTATTTCTATAATTTTTTGGTGCGCACAGAACTAATTAATATTAAAATTGGCAGCAAATTATCATTATTGAAATGAACATAAATTATGAAACTTAAATATAATTAAATACCACAGAAATTATATATATTTGTGTTGGCAAAGGCAAGACGCATCTGTTGATCCTATTTCTATAATTGTTTGGTGCGCACAGAACTAATTAATCTTAAAAATGGCAGCAAATTAGCATAATTAAAATGAAAATAAATTATGAAACTATTAAATATAATTAAATACCACAGAAATTATATATATTTGTGTTGGCAAAGGCAAGACGCATCTGTTGATCCTATTTCTATAATTTTTTGGTGCGCACAGAACTAATTAATATTACAATTGGCAGCAAATTATCATTATTGAAATGAACATAAATTATGAAACTATTAAATATAATTAAATACCACATAAATTATATATATTTGTATTGGCAAAGGCAAGACGCATTTGTTGATCCAATTTCTATAATTTTTAGTTGCGCAGAACTAATTAATATTAAAATTGGCAGCAAATTATCATTATTGAAATGAACATAAATTATGAAACTATTAAATATAATTAAATACCACAGAAATTATATATATTTGTGTTGGCAAAGGCAAGACGCATTTGTTGATCAAATTTCTATAATTTTTAGTTGCGCAGAACTAATTAATATTAAAATTGCAGCAAATTAGCATAATTAAAATGAAAATAAATTATGAAACTATTAAATATAATTAAATACCACAGAAATTATATATATTTGTGTTGGCAAAGGCAAGACGCATCTGTTGATCCTATTTCTATAATTTTTTGGTGCGCACAGAACTAATTAATATTAAAATTGGCAGCAAATTATCATTATTGAAATGAACATAAATTATGAAACTTAAATATAATTAAATACCACAGAAATTATATATATTTGTGTTGGCAAAGGCAAGACGCATCTGTTGATCCTATTTCTATAATTGTTTGGTGCGCACAGAACTAATTAATCTTAAAAATGGCAGCAAATTAGCATAATTAAAATGAAAATAAATTATGAAACTATTAAATATAATTAAATACCACAGAAATTATATATATTTGTGTTGGCAAAGGCAAGACGCATCTGTTGATCCTATTTCTATAATTTTTTGGTGCGCACAGAACTAATTAATATTACAATTGGCAGCAAATTATCATTATTGAAATGAACATAAATTATGAAACTATTAAATATAATTAAATACCACATAAATTATATATATTTGTATTGGCAAAGGCAAGACGCATTTGTTGATCCAATTTCTATAATTTTTAGTTGCGCAGAACTAATTAATATTAAAATTGCAGCAAATTAGCATAATTAAAATGAAAATAAATTATGAAACTATTAAATATAATTAAATACCACAGAAATTATATATATTTGTGTTGGCAAAGGCAAGACGCATCTGTTGATCCTATTTCTATAATTTTTTGGTGCGCACAGAACTAATTAATATTAAAATTGGCAGCAAATTATCATTATTGAAATGAACATAAATTATGAAACTTAAATATAATTAAATACCACAGAAATTATATATATTTGTGTTGGCAAAGGCAAGACGCATCTGTTGATCCTATTTCTATAATTTTTTGGTGCGCACAGAACTAATTAATCTTAAAAATGGCAGCAAATTAGCATAATTAAAATGAAAATAAATTATGAAACTATTAAATATATTTAAATACCACAGAAATTATATATATTTGTGTTCAATACAAGAATCCGTGAACAAATCACGTGACAACATACCAACTTTTTAATTTCATGTGCTATTGCACTATCTCGAAAACTTAAATAGTTATAACTTAAATTACTGATCTAGCGAATTTGCACGCAATGAACTGCCATCCACCTCTCACTCAGTGCGCATCGTGCAATGTGTCGAATAGTCTGTATATGCGACTTTTAGGAATTTCGTTCCATCTAATTATGTGAGCTATGTGTTCCGTAGAAAGCTGTCCACTAATTCTTGTATTGTACCTATATTTGTATTGGCAAAGGCAAGACGCATTTGTTGATCAAATTTCTATAATTTTTAGTTGCGCAGAACTAATTAATATTAAAATTGCAGCAAATTAGCATAATTAAAATGAAAATAAATTATGAAACTATTAAATATAATTAAATACCACAGAAATTATATATATTTGTGTTGGCAAAGGCAAGACGCATCTGTTGATCCTATTTCTATAATTTTTTGGTGCGCACAGAACTAATTAATATTAAAATTGGCAGCAAATTATCATTATTGAAATGAACATAAATTATGAAACTTAAATATAATTAAATACCACAGAAATTATATATATTTGTGTTGGCAAAGGCAAGACGCATCTGTTGATCCTATTTCTATAATTGTTTGGTGCGCACAGAACTAATTAATCTTAAAAATGGCAGCAAATTAGCATAATTAAAATGAAAATAAATTATGAAACTATTAAATATAATTAAATACCACAGAAATTATATATATTTGTGTTGGCAAAGGCAAGACGCATCTGTTGATCCTATTTCTATAATTTTTTGGTGCGCACAGAACTAATTAATATTACAATTGGCAGCAAATTATCATTATTGAAATGAACATAAATTATGAAACTATTAAATATAATTAAATACCACATAAATTATATATATTTGTATTGGCAAAGGCAAGACGCATTTGTTGATCCAATTTCTATAATTTTTAGTTGCGCAGAACTAATTAATATTAAAATTGCAGCAAATTAGCATAATTAAAATGAAAATAAATTATGAAACTATTAAATATAATTAAATACCACAGAAATTATATATATTTGTGTTGGCAAAGGCAAGACGCATCTGTTGATCCTATTTCTATAATTTTTTGGTGCGCACAGAACTAATTAATATTAAAATTGGCAGCAAATTATCATTATTGAAATGAACATAAATTATGAAACTATTAAATATAATTAAATACCACATAAATTATATATATTTGTGTTGGCAAAGGCAAGACGCATCTGTTGATCCTATTTCTATAATTTTTTGGTGCGCACAGAACTAATTAATCTTAAAAATAGCTGCAAATTAGCATAATTAAAATGAAAATAAATTATGAAACTATTAAATATATTTAAATACCACAGAAATTATATATATTTGGGTTCAATACAAGAATCCGTGAACAAATCACGTGACAACATACCAACATTTTAATTTCATGTGCTATTGCACTATCTCGGAAACTTAAAAAGTTGTAACTTAAATTACTGATCTAGCGAATTTGCACGCAATGAACTGCCATCCACCTCTCACTCAGTGCGCATCGTGCAATGTGTCGAATAGTCTGTATATGCGACTTTTAGGAATTTCGTTCCATCTAATTATGTGAGCTATGTGTTCCGTAGAAAGCTGTCCACTAATTCTTGTATTGTACCTATATTTGTATTGGCAAAGGCAAGACGCATTTGTTGATTCAATTTCTATAATTTTTAGTTGCGCAGAACTAATTAATATTAAAATTGCAGCAAATTAGCATAATTAAAATGAAAATAAATTATGAAACTATTAAATATAATTAAATACCACAGAAATTATATATATTTGTGTTGGCAAAGGCAAGACGCATCTGTTGATCCTATTTCTATAATTTTTTGGTGCGCACAGAACTAATTAATATTAAAATTGGCAGCAAATTATCATTATTGAAATTAACATAAATTATGAAACTTAAATATAATTAAATACCACAGAAATTATATATATTTGTGTTGGCAAAGGCAAGACGCATCTGTTGATCCTATTTCTATAATTTTTTGGTGCGCACAGAACTAATTAATCTTAAAAATAGCAGCAAATTAGCATAATTAAAATGAAAATAAATTATGAAACTATTAAATATATTTAAATACCACAGAAATTATATATATTTGTGTTCAATACAAGAATCCGTGAACAAATCACGTGACAACATACCAACTTTTTAATTTCATGTGCTATTGCACTATCTCGAAAACTTAAATAGTTGTAACTTAAATTACTGATCTAGCGAATTTGCACGCAATGAACTGCCATCCACCTCTCACTCAGTGCGCATCGTGCAATGTGTCGAATAGTCTGTATATGCGACTTTTAGGAATTTCGTTCCATCTAATTATGTGAGCTATGTGTTCCGTAGAAAGCTGTCCATTAATTCTTGTATTGTACCTATATTTGTATTGGCAAAGGCAAGACGCATTTGTTGATCAAATTTCTATAATTTTTAGTTGCGCAGAACTAATTAATATTAAAATTGCAGCAAATTAGCATAATTAAAATGAAAATAAATTATGAAACTATTAAATATAATTAAATACCACAGAAATTATATATATTTGTGTTGGCAAAGGCAAGACGCATCTGTTGATCCTATTTCTATAATTTTTTGGTGCGCACAGAACTAATTAATATTAAAATTGGCAGCAAATTATCATTATTGAAATGAACATAAATTATGAAACTTAAATATAATTAAATACCACAGAAATTATATATATTTGTGTTGGCAAAGGCAAGACGCATCTGTTGATCCTATTTCTATAATTGTTTGGTGCGCACAGAACTAATTAATCTTAAAAATGGCAGCAAATTAGCATAATTAAAATGAAAATAAATTATGAAACTATTAAATATAATTAAATACCACAGAAATTATATATATTTGTGTTGGCAAAGGCAAGACGCATCTGTTGATCCTATTTCTATAATTTTTTGGTGCGCACAGAACTAATTAATATTACAATTGGCAGCAAATTATCATTATTGAAATGAACATAAATTATGAAACTATTAAATATAATTAAATACCACATAAATTATATATATTTGTATTGGCAAAGGCAAGACGCATTTGTTGATCCAATTTCTATAATTTTTAGTTGCGCAGAACTAATTAATATTAAAATTGCAGCAAATTAGCATAATTAAAATGAAAATAAATTATGAAACTATTAAATATAATTAAATACCACAGAAATTATATATATTTGTGTTGGCAAAGGCAAGACGCATCTGTTGATCCTATTTCTATAATTTTTTGGTGCGCACAGAACTAATTAATATTAAAATTGGCAGCAAATTATCATTATTGAAATGAACATAAATTATGAAACTATTAAATATAATTAAATACCACATAAATTATATATATTTGTGTTGGCAAAGGCAAGACGCATCTGTTGATCCTATTTCTATAATTTTTTGGTGCGCACAGAACTAATTAATCTTAAAAATAGCTGCAAATTAGCATAATTAAAATGAAAATAAATTATGAAACTATTAAATATATTTAAATACCACAGAAATTATATATATTTGGGTTCAATACAAGAATCCGTGAACAAATCACGTGACAACATACCAACATTTTAATTTCATGTGCTATTGCACTATCTCGGAAACTTAAAAAGTTGTAACTTAAATTACTGATCTAGCGAATTTGCACGCAATGAACTGCCATCCACCTCTCACTCAGTGCGCATCGTGCAATGTGTCGAATAGTCTGTATATGCGACTTTTAGGAATTTCGTTCCATCTAATTATGTGAGCTATGTGTTCCGTAGAAAGCTGTCCACTAATTCTTGTATTGTACCTATATTTGTATTGGCAAAGGCAAGACGCATTTGTTGATTCAATTTCTATAATTTTTAGTTGCGCAGAACTAATTAATATTAAAATTGCAGCAAATTAGCATAATTAAAATGAAAATAAATTATGAAACTATTAAATATAATTAAATACCACAGAAATTATATATATTTGTGTTGGCAAAGGCAAGACGCATCTGTTGATCCTATTTCTATAATTTTTTGGTGCGCACAGAACTAATTAATATTAAAATTGGCAGCAAATTATCATTATTGAAATGAACATAAATTATGAAACTTAAATATAATTAAATACCACAGAAATTATATATATTTGTGTTGGCAAAGGCAAGACGCATCTGTTGATCCTATTTCTATAATTTTTTGGTGCGCACAGAACTAATTAATCTTAAAAATAGCAGCAAATTAGCATAATTAAAATGAAAATAAATTATGAAACTATTAAATATATTTAAATACCACAGAAATTATATATATTTGTGTTCAATACAAGAATCCGTGAACAAATCACGTGACAACATACCAACTTTTTAATTTCATGTGCTATTGCACTATCTCGAAAACTTAAATAGTTGTAACTTAAATTACTGATCTAGCGAATTTGCACGCAATGAACTGCCATCCACCTCTCACTCAGTGCGCATCGTGCAATGTGTCGAATAGTCTGTATATGCGACTTTTAGGAATTTCGTTCCATCTAATTATGTGAGCTATGTGTTCCGTAGAAAGCTGTCCATTAATTCTTGTATTGTACCTATATTTGTATTGGCAAAGGCAAGACACATTTGTTGATCAAATTTCTATAATTTTTAGTTGCGCAGAACTAATTAATATTAAAATTGCAGCAAATTAGCATAATTAAAATGAAAATAAATTATGAAACTATTAAATATAATTAAATACCACAGAAATTATATATATTTGTGTTGGCAAAGGCAAGACGCATCTGTTGATCCTATTTCTATAATTTTTTGGTGCGCACAGAACTAATTAATATTAAAATTGGCAGCAAATTATCATTATTGAAATGAACATAAATTATGAAACTTAAATATAATTAAATACCACAGAAATTATATATATTTGTGTTGGCAAAGGCAAGACGCATCTGTTGATCCTATTTCTATAATTGTTTGGTGCGCACAGAACTAATTAATCTTAAAAATGGCAGCAAATTAGCATAATTAAAATGAAAATAAATTATGAAACTATTAAATATAATTAAATACCACAGAAATTATATATATTTGTGTTGGCAAAGGCAAGACGCATCTGTTGATCCTATTTCTATAATTTTTTGGTGCGCACAGAACTAATTAATATTACAATTGGCAGCAAATTATCATTATTGAAATGAACATAAATTATGAAACTATTAAATATAATTAAATACCACATAAATTATATATATTTGTATTGGCAAAGGCAAGACGCATTTGTTGATCCAATTTCTATAATTTTTAGTTGCGCAGAACTAATTAATATTAAAATTGCAGCAAATTAGCATAATTAAAATGAAAATAAATTATGAAACTATTAAATATAATTAAATACCACAGAAATTATATATATTTGTGTTGGCAAAGGCAAGACGCATCTGTTGATCCTATTTCTATAATTTTTTGGTGCGCACAGAACTAATTAATATTAAAATTGGCAGCAAATTATCATTATTGAAATGAACATAAATTATGAAACTATTAAATATAATTAAATACCACATAAATTATATATATTTGTGTTGGCAAAGGCAAGACGCATCTGTTGATCCTATTTCTATAATTTTTTGGTGCGCACAGAACTAATTAATCTTAAAAATAGCTGCAAATTAGCATAATTAAAATGAAAATAAATTATGAAACTATTAAATATATTTAAATACCACAGAAATTATATATATTTGGGTTCAATACAAGAATCCGTGAACAAATCACGTGACAACATACCAACTTTTTAATTTCATGTGCTATTGCACTATCTCGAAAACTTAAATAGTTGTAAATTAAATTACTGATCTAGCGAATAAGCACGCAATGAACTGCCATCCACCTCTCACTCAGTGCGCATCGTGCAATGTGTCGAATAGTCTGTATATGCGACTTTTAGGAATTTCGTTCCATCTAATTATGTGAGCTATGTGTTCCGTAGAAAGCTGTCCACTAATTCTTGTATTGTACCTATATTTGTATTGGCAAAGGCAAGACGCATTTGTTGATTCAATTTCTATAATTTTTAGTTGCGCAGAACTAATTAATATTAAAATTGCAGCAAATTAGCATAATTAAAATGAAAATAAATTATGAAACTATTAAATATAATTAAATACCACAGAAATTATATATATTTGTGTTGGCAAAGGCAAGACGCATCTGTTGATCCTATTTCTATAATTTTTTGGTGCGCACAGAACTAATTAATATTAAAATTGGCAGCAAATTATCATTATTGAAATGAACATAAATTATGAAACTTAAATATAATTAAATACCACAGAAATTATATATATTTGTGTTGGCAAAGGCAAGACGCATCTGTTGATCCTATTTCTATAATTTTTTGGTGCGCACAGAACTAATTAATCTTAAAAATGGCAGCAAATTAGCATAATTAAAATGAAAATAAATTATGAAACTATTAAATATATTTAAATACCACAGAAATTATATATATTTGTGTTCAATACAAGAATCCGTGAACAAATCACGTGACAACATACCAACTTTTTAATTTCATGTGCTATTGCACTATCTCGAAAACTTAAATAGTTATAACTTAAATTACTGATCTAGCGAATTTGCACGCAATGAACTGCCATCCACCTCTCACTCAGTGCGCATCGTGCAATGTGTCGAATAGTCTGTATATGCGACTTTTAGGAATTTCGTTCCATCTAATTATGTGAGCTATGTGTTCCGTAGAAAGCTGTCCACTAATTCTTGTATTGTACCTATATTTGTATTGGCAAAGGCAAGACGCATTTGTTGATCAAATTTCTATAATTTTTAGTTGCGCAGAACTAATTAATATTAAAATTGCAGCAAATTAGCATAATTAAAATGAAAATAAATTATGAAACTATTAAATATAATTAAATACCACAGAAATTATATATATTTGTGTTGGCAAAGGCAAGACGCATCTGTTGATCCTATTTCTATAATTTTTTGGTGCGCACAGAACTAATTAATATTAAAATTGGCAGCAAATTATCATTATTGAAATGAACATAAATTATGAAACTTAAATATAATTAAATACCACAGAAATTATATATATTTGTGTTGGCAAAGGCAAGACGCATCTGTTGATCCTATTTCTATAATTGTTTGGTGCGCACAGAACTAATTAATCTTAAAAATGGCAGCAAATTAGCATAATTAAAATGAAAATAAATTATGAAACTATTAAATATAATTAAATACCACAGAAATTATATATATTTGTGTTGGCAAAGGCAAGACGCATCTGTTGATCCTATTTCTATAATTTTTTGGTGCGCACAGAACTAATTAATATTACAATTGGCAGCAAATTATCATTATTGAAATGAACATAAATTATGAAACTATTAAATATAATTAAATACCACATAAATTATATATATTTGTATTGGCAAAGGCAAGACGCATTTGTTGATCCAATTTCTATAATTTTTAGTTGCGCAGAACTAATTAATATTAAAATTGCAGCAAATTAGCATAATTAAAATGAAAATAAATTATGAAACTATTAAATATAATTAAATACCACAGAAATTATATATATTTGTGTTGGCAAAGGCAAGACGCATCTGTTGATCCTATTTCTATAATTTTTTGGTGCGCACAGAACTAATTAATATTAAAATTGGCAGCAAATTATCATTATTGAAATGAACATAAATTATGAAACTATTAAATATAATTAAATACCACATAAATTATATATATTTGTGTTGGCAAAGGCAAGACGCATCTGTTGATCCTATTTCTATAATTTTTTGGTGCGCACAGAACTAATTAATCTTAAAAATAGCTGCAAATTAGCATAATTAAAATGAAAATAAATTATGAAACTATTAAATATATGTAAATACCACAGAAATTATATATATTTGGGTTCAATACAAGAATCCGTGAACAAATCACGTGACAACATACCAACATTTTAATTTCATGTGCTATTGCACTATCTCGGAAACTTAAAAAGTTGTAACTTAAATTACTGATCTAGCGAATTTGCACGCAATGAACTGCCATCCACCTCTCACTCAGTGCGCATCGTGCAATGTGTCGAATAGTCTGTATATGCGACTTTTAGGAATTTCGTTCCATCTAATTATGTGAGCTATGTGTTCCGTAGAAAGCTGTCCACTAATTCTTGTATTGTACCTATATTTGTATTGGCAAAGGCAAGACGCATTTGTTGATCTAATTTCTATAATTTTTAGTTGCGCAGAACTAATTAATATTAAAATTGCAGCAAATTAGCATAATTAAAATGAAAATAAATTATGAAACTATTAAATATAATTAAATACCACAGAAATTATATATATTTGTGTTGGCAAAGGCAAGACGCATCTGTTGATCCTATTTCTATAATTTTTTGGTGCGCACAGAACTAATTAATATTAAAATTGGCAGCAAATTATCATTATTGAAATGAACATAAATTATGAAACTTAAATATAATTAAATACCACATAAATTATATATATTTGTGTTGGCAAAGGCAAGACGCAGCTGTTGATCCTATTTCTATCATTTTTTGGTGCGCACAGAACTAATTAATCTTAAAAATGGTAGCAAATTAGCATAATTAAAATGAAAATAAATTATGAAACTATTAAATATATTTAAATACCACAGAAATTATATATATTTGGGTTCAATACAAGAATTCGTGAACAAATCACGTGACAACATACCAACTTTTTAATTTCATGTGCTATTGCACTATCTCGGAAACTTAAAAAGTTGTAACTTAAATTACTGATCTAGCGAATTTGCACGCAATGAACTGCCATCCACCTCTCACTCAGTGCGCATCGTACAATGTGTCGAATAGTCTGTATATGCGACTTTTAGGAATTTCGTTCCATCTAATTATGTTAACTATGTGTTCCGTAGAAAGCTGTCCACTAATTCTTGTATTGTACCTATATTTGTATTGGCAAAGGCAAGACACATTTGTTGATCCAATTTCTATAATTTTTAGTTGCACAGAACTAATTAATATTAAAATTGCAGCAAATTAGCATAATTAAAATGAAAATAAATTATGAAACTATTAAATATAATTAAATACCACAGAAATTATATATATTTGTGTTGGCAAAGGCAAGACGCATCTGTTGATCCTATTTCTATAATTTTTTGGTGCGCACAGAACTAATTAATATTAAAATTGGCAGCAAATTATCATTATTGAAATGAACATAAATTATGAAACTTAAATATAATTAAATACCACAGAAATTATATATATTTGTGTTGGCAAAGGCAAGACGCATCTGTTGATCCTATTTCTATAATTGTTTGGTGCGCACAGAACTAATTAATCTTAAAAATGGCAGCAAATTAGCATAATTAAAATGAAAATAAATTATGAAACTATTAAATATAATTAAATACCACAGAAATTATATATATTTGTGTTGGCAAAGGCAAGACGCATCTGTTGATCCTATTTCTATAATTTTTTGGTGCGCACAGAACTAATTAATATTACAATTGGCAGCAAATTATCATTATTGAAATGAACATAAATTATGAAACTATTAAATATAATTAAATACCACATAAATTATATATATTTGTATTGGCAAAGGCAAGACGCATTTGTTGATCCAATTTCTATAATTTTTAGTTGCGCAGAACTAATTAATATTAAAATTGCAGCAAATTAGCATAATTAAAATAAAAATAAATTATGAAACTATTAAATATAATTAAATACCACAGAAATTATATATATTTGTGTTGGCAAAGGCAAGACGCATCTGTTGATCCTATTTCTATAATTTTTTGGTGCGCACAGAACTAATTAATATTAAAATTGGCAGCAAATTATCATTATTGAAATGAACATAAATTATGAAACTATTAAATATAATTAAATACCACATAAATTATATATATTTGTGTTGGCAAAGGCAAGACGCATCTGTTGATCCTATTTCTATAATTTTTTGGTGCGCACAGAACTAATTAATCTTAAAAATAGCTGCAAATTAGCATAATTAAAATGAAAATAAATTATGAAACTATTAAATATATTTAAATACCACAGAAATTATATATATTTGGGTTCAATACAAGAATCCGTGAACAAATCACGTGACAACATACCAACTTTTTAATTTCATGTGCTATTGCACTATCTCGAAAACTTAAATAGTTGTAAATTAAATTACTGATCTAGCGAATAAGCACGCAATGAACTGCCATCCACCTCTCACTCAGTGCGCATCGTGCAATGTGTCGAATAGTCTGTATATGCGACTTTTAGGAATTTCGTTATATCTAATTATGTGAGCTATGTGTTCCGTAGAAAGCTGTCCACTAATTCTTGTATTGTACCTATATTTGTATTGGCAAAGGCAAGACGCATTTGTTGATTCAATTTCTATAATTTTTAGTTGCGCAGAACTAATTAATATTAAAATTGCAGCAAATTAGCATAATTAAAATGAAAATAAATTATGAAACTATTAAATATAATTAAATACCACAGAAATTATATATATTTGTGTTGGCAAAGGCAAGACGCATCTGTTGATCCTATTTCTATAATTTTTTGGTGCGCACAGAACTAATTAATATTAAAATTGGCAGCAAATTATCATTATTGAAATGAACATAAATTATGAAACTTAAATATAATTAAATACCACAGAAATTATATATATTTGTGTTGGCAAAGGCAAGACGCATCTGTTGATCCTATTTCTATAATTTTTTGGTGCGCACAGAACTAATTAATCTTAAAAATGGCAGCAAATTAGCATAATTAAAATGAAAATAAATTATGAAACTATTAAATATATTTAAATACCACAGAAATTATATATATTTGTGTTCAATACAAGAATCCGTGAACAAATCACGTGACAACATACCAACTTTTTAATTTCATGTGCTATTGCACTATCTCGAAAACTTAAATAGTTGTAACTTAAATTACTGATCTAGCGAATTTGCACGCAATGAACTGCCATCCACCTCTCACTCAGTGCGCATCGTGCAATGTGTCGAATAGTCTGTATATGCGACTTTTAGGAATTTCGTTCCATCTAATTATGTGAGCTATGTGTTCCGTAGAAAGCTGTCCACTAATTCTTGTATTGTACCTATATTTGTATTGGCAAAGGCAAGACGCATTTGTTGATCCAATTTCTATAATTTTTAGTTGCGCAGAACTAATTAATATTAAAATTGCAGCAAATTAGCATAATTAAAATGAAAATAAATTATGAAACTATTAAATATAATTAAATACCACAGAAATTATATATATTTGTGTTGGCAAAGGCAAGACGCATCTGTTGATCCTATTTCTATAATTTTTTGGTGCGCACAGAACTAATTAATATTAAAATTGGCAGCAAATTATCATTATTGAAATGAACATAAATTATGAAACTTAAATATAATTAAATACCACAGAAATTATATATATTTGTGTTGGCAAAGGCAAGACGCATCTGTTGATCCTATTTCTATAATTGTTTGGTGCGCACAGAACTAATTAATCTTAAAAATGGCAGCAAATTAGCATAATTAAAATGAAAATAAATTATGAAACTATTAAATATAATTAAATACCACAGAAATTATATATATTTGTGTTGGCAAAGGCAAGACGCATCTGTTGATCCTATTTCTATAATTTTTTGGTGCGCACAGAACTAATTAATATTACAATTGGCAGCAAATTATCATTATTGAAATGAACATAAATTATGAAACTATTAAATATAATTAAATACCACATAAATTATATATATTTGTATTGGCAAAGGCAAGACGCATTTGTTGATCCAATTTCTATAATTTTTAGTTGCGCAGAACTAATTAATATTAAAATTGCAGCAAATTAGCATAATTAAAATGAAAATAAATTATGAAACTATTAAATATAATTAAATACCACAGAAATTATATATATTTGTGTTGGCAAAGGCAAGACGCATCTGTTGATCCTATTTCTATAATTTTTTGGTGCGCACAGAACTAATTAATATTAAAATTGGCAGCAAATTATCATTATTGAAATGAACATAAATTATGAAACTATTAAATATAATTAAATACCACATAAATTATATATATTTGTGTTGGCAAAGGCAAGACGCATCTGTTGATCCTATTTCTATAATTTTTTGGTGCGCACAGAACTAATTAATCTTAAAAATAGCTGCAAATTAGCATAATTAAAATGAAAATAAATTATGAAACTATTAAATATATTTAAATACCACAGAAATTATATATATTTGGGTTCAATACAAGAATCCGTGAACAAATCACGTGACAACATACCAACATTTTAATTTCATGTGCTATTGCACTATCTCGGAAACTTAAAAAGTTGTAACTTAAATTACTGATCTAGCGAATTTGCACGCAATGAACTGCCATCCACCTCTCACTCAGTGCGCATCGTGCAATGTGTCGAATAGTCTGTATATGCGACTTTTAGGAATTTCGTTCCATCTAATTATGTGAGCTATGTGTTCCGTAGAAAGCTGTCCACTAATTCTTGTATTGTACCTATATTTGTATTGGCAAAGGCAAGACGCATTTGTTGATCTAATTTCTATAATTTTTAGTTGCGCAGAACTAATTAATATTAAAATTGCAGCAAATTAGCATAATTAAAATGAAAATAAATTATGAAACTATTAAATATAATTAAATACCACAGAAATTATATATATTTGTGTTGGCAAAGGCAAGACGCATCTGTTGATCCTATTTCTATAATTTGTTGGTGCGCACAGAACTAATTAATATTAAAATTGGCAGCAAATTATCATTATTGAAATGAACATAAATTATGAAACTTAAATATAATTAAATACCACAGAAATTATATATATTTGTGTTGGCAAAGGCAAGACGCATCTGTTGATCCTATTTCTATAATTGTTTGGTGCGCACAGAACTAATTAATCTTAAAAATGGCAGCAAATTAGCATAATTAAAATGAAAATAAATTATGAAACTATTAAATATAATTAAATACCACAGAAATTATATATATTTGTGTTGGCAAAGGCAAGACGCATCTGTTGATCCTATTTCTATAATTTTTTGGTGCGCACAGAACTAATTAATATTACAATTGGCAGCAAATTATCATTATTGAAATGAACATAAATTATGAAACTATTAAATATAATTAAATACCACATAAATTATATATATTTGTATTGGCAAAGGCAAGACGCATTTGTTGATCCAATTTCTATAATTTTTAGTTGCGCAGAACTAATTAATATTAAAATTGCAGCAAATTAGCATAATTAAAATGAAAATAAATTATGAAACTATTAAATATAATTAAATACCACAGAAATTATATATATTTGTGTTGGCAAAGGCAAGACGCATCTGTTGATCCTATTTCTATAATTTTTTGGTGCGCACAGAACTAATTAATATTAAAATTGGCAGCAAATTATCATTATTGAAATGAACATAAATTATGAAACTATTAAATATAATTAAATACCACATAAATTATATATATTTGTGTTGGCAAAGGCAAGACGCATCTGTTGATCCTATTTCTATAATTTTTTGGTGCGCACAGAACTAATTAATCTTAAAAATAGCTGCAAATTAGCATAATTAAAATGAAAATAAATTATGAAACTATTAAATATATTTAAATACCACAGAAATTATATATATTTGGGTTCAATACAAGAATCCGTGAACAAATCACGTGACAACATACCAACATTTTAATTTCATGTGCTATTGCACTATCTCGGAAACTTAAAAAGTTGTAACTTAAATTACTGATCTAGCGAATTTGCACGCAATGAACTGCCATCCACCTCTCACTCAGTGCGCATCGTGCAATGTGTCGAATAGTCTGTATATGCGACTTTTAGGAATTTCGTTCCATCTAATTATGTGAGCTATGTGTTCCGTAGAAAGCTGTCCACTAATTCTTGTATTGTACCTATATTTGTATTGGCAAAGGCAAGACGCATTTGTTGATCTAATTTCTATAATTTTTAGTTGCGCAGAACTAATTAATATTAAAATTGCAGCAAATTAGCATAATTAAAATGAAAATAAATTATGAAACTATTAAATATAATTAAATACCACAGAAATTATATATATTTGTGTTGGCAAAGGCAAGACGCATCTGTTGATCCTATTTCTATAATTTTTTGGTGCGCACAGAACTAATTAATATTAAAATTGGCAGCAAATTATCATTATTGAAATGAACATAAATTATGAAACTTAAATATAATTAAATACCACATAAATTATATATATTTGTGTTGGCAAAGGCAAGACGCAGCTGTTGATCCTATTTCTATCATTTTTTGGTGCGCACAGAACTAATTAATCTTAAAAATGGTAGCAAATTAGCATAATTAAAATGAAAATAAATTATGAAACTATTAAATATATTTAAATACCACAGAAATTATATATATTTGGGTTCAATACAAGAATTCGTGAACAAATCACGTGACAACATACCAACTTTTTAATTTCATGTGCTATTGCACTATCTCGGAAACTTAAAAAGTTGTAACTTAAATTACTGATCTAGCGAATTTGCACGCAATGAACTGCCATCCACCTCTCACTCAGTGCGCATCGTACAATGTGTCGAATAGTCTGTATATGCGACTTTTAGGAATTTCGTTCCATCTAATTATGTTAACTATGTGTTCCGTAGAAAGCTGTCCACTAATTCTTGTATTGTACCTATATTTGTATTGGCAAAGGCAAGACACATTTGTTGATCCAATTTCTATAATTTTTAGTTGCACAGAACTAATTAATATTAAAATTGCAGAAAATTAGCATAATTAAAATGAAAATAATTGATCAAACTATTAAATATAATTAAATACCACAGAAATTATATTTATTTGTGTTGGCAAAGGCAAGACGCATCTGTTGATGCTATTTCTATAATTTTTAGGTGTGCGAAGAACTAGTTAATCTTAAAAATGGCAGCAAATTAGCATAATTAAAATGAAAATAAATTATGAAACTATTAAATATAATT
Source organism: Meghimatium bilineatum (assembly GCA_034231615.1). Taxonomy (NCBI): domain Eukaryota; kingdom Metazoa; phylum Mollusca; class Gastropoda; order Stylommatophora; family Philomycidae; genus Meghimatium; species Meghimatium bilineatum. Next base: position 28,762,926 of record CM067313.1, on the reverse strand, counting down.
AAATACCACAGAAATTATATATATTTGTGTTGGCAAAAGCAAGACGCATCTGTTGATCCTATTTCTATAATTTTTTGGTGCGCACAGAACTAATTAATATTAAAATTGGCAGCAAATTATCATTATTGAAATGAACATAAATTCTGAAACTATTAAATATAATTAAATACCACATAAATTATATATATTTGTGTTGGCAAAGGCAAGACGCATCTGTTGATCCTATTTCTATAATTTTTTGGTGCGCACAGAACAAATTAATCTTAAAAATAGCAGCAAATTAGCATAATTAAAATGAAAATAAATTATGAAACTATTAAATATATTTAAATACCAAAGAAATTATATATATTTGGGTTCAATACAAGAATCCGTGAACAAATCACGTGACAACATACCAACATTTTAATTTCATGTGCTATTGCACTATCTCGGAAACTTAAAAAGTTGTAACTTAAATTACTGATCTAGCGAATTTGCACGCAATGAACTGCCATCCACCTCTCACTCAGTGCGCATCGTGCAATGTGTCGAATAGTCTGTATATGCGACTTTTAGGAATTTCGTTCCATCTAATTATGTGATCTATGTGTTCCGTAGAAAGCTGTCCACTAATTCTTGTATTGTACCTATATTTGTATTGGCAAAGGCAAGACGCATTTGTTGATCCAATTTCTATAATTTTTAGTTGCGCAGAACTAATTAATATTAAAATTGCAGCAAATTAGCATAATTAAAATGAAAATAAATTATGAAACTATTAAATATAATTAAATACCACAGAAATTATATATATTTGTGTTGGCAAAGGCAAGACGCATCTGTTGATCCTATTTCTATAATTTTTTGGTGCGCACAGAACTAATTAATATTAAAATTGGCAGCAAATTATCATTATTGAAATGAACATAAATTATGAAACTTAAATATAATTAAATACCACATAAATTATATATATTTGTGTTGGCAAAGGCAAGACGCATCTGTTGATCCTATTTCTATAATTATTTGGTGCGCACAGAACTAATTAATCTTAAAAATGGTAGCAAATTAGCATAATTAAAATGAAAATAAATTATGAAACTATTAAATATATTTAAATACCACAGAAATTATATATATTTGGGTTCAATACAAGAATCCGTGAACAAATCACGTGACAACATACCAACATTTTAATTTCATGTGCTATTGCACTATCTCGGAAACTTAAAAAGTTGTAACTTAAATTACTGATCTAGCGAATTTGCACGCAATGAACTGCCATCCACCTCTCACTCAGTGCGCATCGTGCAATGTGTCGAATAGTCTGTATATGCGACTTTTAGGAATTTCGTTCCATCTAATTATGTGAGCTATGTGTTCCGTAGAAAGCTGTCCACTAATTCGTGTATTGTACCTATATTTGTATTGGCAAAGGCAAGACGCATTTGTTGATCCAATTTCTATAATTTTTAGTTGCGCAGAACTAATTAATATTAAAATTACAGAAAATTAGCATAATTAAAATGAAAATAAATTATCAAACTATTAAATATAATTAAATACCACAGAAATTATATATATTTGTGTTGGCAAAGGCAAGACGCATCTGTTCATCCTATTTCGATAATTTTTAGGTGCGCGCAGAACTAATTAATATGAAAGAAAGCAGCAAATTCACATTATTGAAATGAAAATAAATTATAAAACTATTGAATATAATTAAATACCACAGAAATTATATATATTTGTGTTGGCAAAGGCAAGACGCATCTGTTGATCCTATTTCTATAATTTTTAGGTGCGCACAGAACTAATTAACATTAAAAATGGCAGAAATTAGCATAAATCAAAATAAAGATAAATAATCACACTATTGAATATAATTAAATACCACAGAAATTATATATATTTGTGTTGGCAAAGGCAAGACGCATCCGTTGATTCTATTTCTATAATTTTTTGGTACGCGCAGAACTAATTAATATGAAAGAAGGCAGCAAATTCACATAATTAAATGAAAATAAATTTTAAAACTATTGAATATAATTAAATACCACAGAAATTATATATATTTGGGTTCAATACAAGAATCCGTTAACAAATCACATGACAACATACCAACTTTTTAATTTCATGTGCTATTGCACTATCTCGGAAACTTAAAAAGTTGTAACTTAAATTACTGATCTAGCAATTTGCACGCAATGAACTGGCCATCCACCTCTCACTCAGTGTGCAATGTGTCAAATAGTCTGTATATGCGACTTTTAGGAATTTCGTTCCATCTAATTATGTGATCTATGTGTTCCGTAGAAAGCTGTCCACTAATTCTTGTATTGTACCTATATTTGTATTGGCAAAGGCAAGACGCATTTGTTGATCCAATTTCTATAATTTTTAGTTGCGCAGAACTAATTAATATTAAAATTGCAGCAAATTAGCATAATTAAAATGAAAATAAATTATGAAACTATTAAATATAATTAAATACCACAGAAATTATATATATTTGTGTTGGCAAAGGCAAGACGCATCTGTTGATCCTATTTCTATAATTTTTTGGTGCGCACAGAACTAATTAATATTAAAATTGGCAGCAAATTATCATTATTGAAATGAACATAAATTATGAAACTTAAATATAATTAAATACCACATAAATTATATATATTTGTGTTGGCAAAGGCAAGACGCATCTGTTGATCCTATTTCTATAATTATTTGGTGCGCACAGAACTAATTAATCTTAAAAATGGCAGCAAATTAGCATAATTAAAATGAAAATAAATTATGAAACTATTAAATATATTTAAATACCACAGAAATTATATATATTTGGGTTCAATACAAGAATCCGTTAACAAATCACATGACAACATACCAACTTTTTAATTTCATGTGCTATTGCACTATCTCGGAAACTTAAAAAGTTGTAACTTAAATTACTGATCTAGCAATTTGCACGCAATGAACTGGCCATCCACCTCTCACTCAGTGTGCAATGTGTCAAATAGTCTGTATATCCGACTTTTAGGTATTTCGTTCCATCTAATTATGTTAGCTATGTGTTCCGTAGAAAGCTGTCCACTAATTCTTGTATTGTACCTATATTTGTATTGGCAAAGGCAAGATGCATCTGTTGATCCAATTTCTATAATTTTTAGTTGCGCAGAACTAATTAATATTGAAATTGCAGAAAATTAGCATAATTAAAATGAAAATAAATTATCAAACTATTGAATATAATTAAATACCACAGAAATTATATATATTTGGGTTCAATTCAAGAATCCGTGGACAAATCACGTGACAACATACCACTTTTTAATTTCTTGGGCTTGTTGGTTTATTCTCTTTTCATCTAGTCTTAAAACATAACCGAGGTATTTCCATCTGCGTTTTCTTATGACGTTTGAAACATATTCTTGGTGTGCTTTCTTTCTTAAATCACTATTTGTGACGAAATCGCTCCATTTTATGTTTATCAGTTTCCGGAGACATTATTTTTCGAAGCTGTTTAATTTTTGATCTGTTGCTTGAGTTGATTTCCAGCTTTCTCTTTCATATGTTAATACTGAGACAATATAGGAGTTGAATAGCTTTAGCTTGGTGTTTCTTCCTAGATCTTTTGACTTTCAGATATTAGTTTGGTAAATGTGCTAGCTGCAACTGCTATGTGTGTATTGATTTCTTTCATTGAGTCTCCATCAACAAACATTTGGCTACCCAAGTAATTAAAGTTGGAACTTTTTCCAGTATTTGGTTGTTTACTGAGATGTTATTTGTTGAACTGGTAAGTCCCGTGATTTTTGATTTATCTGAAAATATGAGAAAAATCTTGCTTGGGGGTTTATTATAACTATTGATATTGAGAGTTCTCATGGAGCACAATGGGAAATACAGAATAATTGCTTCAATTATGATGATTGGGGTTAAAGTCAATACTATAAGTCTTTAATGCTTCATGGTTTACAACTTGTCTGTGATAGATGCTCCTTTTGACAATATGCAAATGAACAAAATATTCAGAACATCCATTGTCAAAACTATAACTATTTCTAAACTTCTGGATATCACATTGATCTATTGCCTGGGTGTGCTGATATTCGTGGTAATAAGAGAGCAGATAGACTTGTATCTGTGAATTTAAGATAAACACTGGTTACTGAAGTTTGTGGTCATTTGCTGGAGTGGACACTGGGATAGATGAGGTATCCAGGAGGTATCCATGCTGCATCCAAGGCAATTCAGTATCTTCTTCTTCTTCATTCATTCTCAAACTCCTCCAAATTAGCAGGATGTAGTCCAGAGAACGGAATGTCTTTTGTCATGGTTTACAGCAATGATGCAATATCTGCGCCTTTCGGTCTGACACATATGACTTTAGCATAGCTTTGAGTCATGTTGACCCTATATGGAATGGGACAGCCAACTCCATCCGACAACCTCCTTAGTCGCCTCTTACAACATGCATGGAAGGTAAACAATGTTGCTGTTCTTTACTTTCCTCCCAGACCTCGGTAACACATGGGCGGCAATTCAATATTATTTATGGTATAAATAGAACTGAGAACACGTCGAGTAGAATTAAGAGTGTTTATCCAGCTAGCTAGCCATGGGGACTATCAGCAAGCATATTCTTTGACATCTTCTCAGGGAGATGTAGAATTGTGGGTTTGCCTTGAAGTACAATAACATGGATTAACCAATAGCTTCTTTAATGTGATATTTCTTTAGCAGAACATCATCAAGCACTTGTACTCTCTGTTCTGTGCAACCATCATCAAGCACTGCACTCTCTGTTCTGTGCAACCATCATCAAGCACTGCTACTCTCTGTTCTGTGCAACCATCATAATTTCTCCAGTGTCATATTAAGGAGGCCCTTTTCTTCTGCATTCTTTTTCAAACTCCTTCAGATTAACAGGATGTAGTCTGGAGAATTAAATGCATTGTGTCATGACTTGCAACTTGGCTGTGATATCTTGGCCATTGGTCCTGACACATTTGACTTTAGCATAGTTTCTGTGTCATTTGACCCTGTAAGGGATGTGACAGCCAACTCGACCCCCTAAAAGCCTGAATCACCTCTTACAACATGCATGACATGTAAAATATTCACTATTATTTTCTCCCCTTTCAGGCCGGACAACAAGGGCGAAGAAGGTTCTTGCCAGAATCTTTTTTGCCTATTCATTTATTACTACGGATTAACTGTCTGTCAATATTTGATGTAAGTAAAACTGAAACTCTACATCTTTTTAAAATGTTTGATCTCTTCTATTCTATGACCCTTTTTTGTATTATGAAAGTAAATATTAAATGTCTGCAATGAATAAATCATCAATCCACAGACAAAAGTCCACAAGTAAAAAGTACAAAGAGGAGTTTGTTGGAGGTCGTAGAAGCTCAAATTCAAGGTAGTAACAATATCAGTGTATTTGTTGTCCTCTATTTTGTTATATTTCTTATACTATATATTTATCCAAGACTGGTAACATTACATCTGTGTCCATGTGCGCAGACAATGGAACATATCCTGCAAGACTGCATTTCACTAAACCAGTTAAAGGAGGAACGCTGGCCTATAGAGACGGATATCTACAGAAAGATGTTAATTAATTTTGGCAGACCATCTTACCCAGTTGGCAGATGTTTTTTTTTCACCTTTTGATACAGACCACAGAGTTTGATGAATCCATTCGCTTGAAGTGTTTTCTAGTGCTCTTTGGGCACTCTTCTTCTGTGTTCGTTCTTAAACTCCTGCATATTAGCAGGATGTAATCCGGAGACTGCATGATCATCCTGTCATGTTCGTCCGTAATAGTCGATAATGACGATTTGGGATCAACTGTAAAAGGTAAAGGTAATATGAGTTATGAACCAGTGTCATAACACACAGTTTCCCATAAGTGCTCATCTGTCTAGTCAGTGGTTGACCAGAAACCCCCATCGAAGATGGATGTGTCGTATTATTGGTGTAAATAAAACGGTGACTCAACGCAGAGAATTTCTATTCTCTGGACTAAATTCTGCTGGAAATTTAGTAGGACCATTGTTCTGCTGCAAGAGATATCCATTGGAAGTGTTGGAATGAAGAAAAAGACAGGAAACCGCCTGAAAAGGGTCCTCGACAACACTTGCTAAATTAATATGGCACCTTCCCAGAGTTTGAGCCCTGGTATCCAACTTTCTCATGTCTGGTTTAACCATGGGAGTAATTTTTATTTAAACCACGAATAATGAATGGACCCATGTGACGTCAGTGACCCACAAAGCTGTACTAAATTTGGTTTGTTGTACTGAAAGGAGCAGATATCTCAGACAGCTGTAAACCTTGATTTGGCAGATTCTGTTCTCCAGAATACATCCTGCTAGTTTACAAGAGTTTGAGAATGAATGCAGAAGAAGAAGTAACGGTTCATGCCTGGAACGTGTGCCTACCAATGTTTACAGCGCTCATAGTTTAAAAAAAATTATCTGGTCATAATTTTTTAATAGTTTGTGACATTGCAGAATACAATTGTTTAGTAGTTTGAAGCCAGGGAAATAATTAACGAAAATAGGAAGAACACAGTTTTTGAAACACAGCAGGAGGGGGTAGGGATAGAATTAGAATTAGTTGTAGGTAAAGGTAGGCCCCATGGCAGCCACCTGATATCACGGATGAATATATAACTTCATGCACTAAGCCACAGCAGCTATTAATCGGGGTGGCCAGTTCCCTTTCTTACTGTCTTTACCTCCCCTAACTCATGTGTCAGGTACCCTATTACAGCTGAGTCGACAGGAGGAGTGGTCGTGTCCAGCGAGAAATCACAACTGTAATTTTTGTTTGTCCGGACAAGGTTTCGAACCTGGTATGCTGTAATCCAGTGATAGCAAGCAAGCTCACTATCAACTAGGCTACTGTGCTCCTCAGAATTAGTTTTAACACTGCGCCTAACACCTCTACCCTCCAAACTCTAGCATTATCCCTTCTCATTAAATCATGGCATAATTTCACTAACATTAGCCATTTTTGTAATTTGTGCGACACGCTCTGCAAGTGATGTAAAATTATTGACTACATGAAAACTGTGTACACAATAACAAACTTTCAATGAACCTGTGCATAATTTCTGAGTTCATTCTATTATCTGCTTATAGATTAACTATTACATAGGCACATGTTCCAGACAAGGACAGACATGACATTATTCTATTGATCTGCTGATGCCCAAAAGGGGATCAAAGCATAGCAACCTTGTGACCTGCTATGCATGTTGTAAGAGACAGCTAAGGAGCTTTAGGGGTGTACTTTTCTATCCTATCACATGGGTCAAAGTGACCATAAAGCCATGTCAAAGAATGAGTCTAGAGAACTGAGTTCATTATGTGTGGTTTACAGTTTATCTGCGATATCTCATCTTTCTGCGACACATTCCATCTTCAGAATGTCTTCTGGGTTACTTTAGTATTCTATGGGATGGGTCAAGCTAACCTCACATTTCCTTATTCATCTTTAACAACATACATGACAGGTCATAGTTTTGCTATTCTGCGCAACACTTTAAGATCCTGTCAACATACTGGGGGCAACTAAATCTTCATATCCATGACAAGGGGCTGGCTGTGATGTGAACTGACCCAAATAAACATTAATTAAAGTCAATATTATTAATTTGAAGATTTGTCACAACTTTCTCATTTTCAGGGGGATCTCCCTAGTGTAATGGGGTTAAGCTGTTCGCCTTGAGTTCAAGAGGTCATGAGTTTGAATCTGACTCATGTCATTTTGTGTATAAAGTGGATTTTTTCAGAGATCCCTGTGGGTTATCACTTGAAGCTATGGAGTTACGTGCTATGAGTGGTACTATTGGCAGGCAGCATGCCACTTTGTTGAGAGTGATGAGTATATATGGAAACCGAGTACAGTGAAGTCAATCCTCTACAACTTTTGAACCCTTTTTTTAACTTTTCTAATTTTCAGATAATGAGAGATAAAAAAGACAGAAAGTAGAACAGACTGCAGATAAGCATCAACAAATGACTTCAGTAGTGGAATATGAAGAGTGGAAAATAAAAATATTAGAGCTGCTGAAACCTCTTGATGGAGCTTTACTAACCCTACTGTCCATGAATGGAAACAATCAGGGCTTCATGATTGGGGTGCCAAAGAGGGAGTTTTAGTGGTGTACTTTGCTGTCCTATTACATGGGTCCTCCAATTGTGTTGTTAAATGTTGTGGGTGAAGTTGGAGTTGTCAGACTTTGGCTATTGTCAGCATGTGTCTCTTTAAGGTTTCTTTGATTGTCTCCATCCATCTAATTCTTGGTCTTCCTTGTTCCCTGTAGCCTGATCTTCAGCTGTTGTATGCACAAAGTGCTGGTTGCTTTGGTTCCATTCTAATGATGTGACTAAACCACCTTGTTTGCTGTCTCTCAATATAGTCTTGAGATGGTTTTTATTTCTTCTCTGATATCTTCATTTCTCTGTTGGTCTCAGTGTTTGATATTTTTAACTTTTCTCAAACATCTCATTTCTCGCAAATGTATTGTTAAAACCATACCTTGCAATGTGATTTGGTGCCACTAGAATGGGCCTGGTTCGATTCCCATTAGTCTCACAAATTTTCACCCATTGGGGGAACTGTATGCTAAAGATTTCAATGTGGTACCCTTATGACCCTGATGGGTGCAGGTTTATAAATAGAATAGATATTTAATGTAAATAAAATTGTTAAAGATTATATGAAGTACTTTGTCATTTTTTTTAACCACAATGAATGACAGAATTATATCAAAGAATGATTGTCCAGATTTAGAGACATGTCTCAGAAATAAGAGATTTCTTCTACATCAATCGCTCTGATTCTGAAATATTTTTGAGTCATGACCCCATTTTAGAGAAACAAACTGATCTACGATCCCATTTTACAAAACAAAGTTACCCTCTACCCGAATACATTAAAACAAGGTCTTGATATAGTTAGAAGAAAACATACAAAATTATAGCTTTTTGCGTCTTTACAGATGGTCGAAAAGCTGGCCAGTGCAAAATTTCATATGAACAAGGAGACCCTCAAATTAACTAAATTGCCAAAATGCATAGTGTCTATGTTTCTTGCGATTTCTTTCCTAGGCAAGTTTTATTGGTTAGTTGGTTAGTTGCTGATCCAGCAGTCCATGGGCTCATGCCCTTTGACCCAATGCTATTGTGTGTTTGTGTGATATATGCATGTGTTTGTCAGCTGTTCCATTTATGTTCCAGTAATGTGTTCTATTTATCTGGCCCTGGAGGGAGAAGCATTATCCTGATGTCATCCAGTGCTGTGCATTTAAAAAGGTTGCGGTCAACATTTTCATAGGGATGAGTGCACAGTCTGCACTCTGGATTGTGTGTCGTGGTTGAATTCTGTTCAGGTGATTGTTAAGCTGTACATGTTGTGTGGTGTGCAGTCGGAAGATGATACTCTGGTCTTTTCTTCCCAGGAGGTTGATGTTATCTTTAGGATTTGGGCTGGTCATATATTTATAGATTTCCCTCCCAGTGTTTCCCATAGCCCATCTGTTCACCCAATTTTCTTTAGTCACAGATTTCAGTATCATTTTAATTGTGTGCATGGTTGTTTATGTATATGGCTGTTCTTGTTGAGCTCCCATCTTTACTAGTCTGTCTGCCTTGTCATTGCCAGGTGTGTTTGAGTGGCCAGATATCCACTGCATAACAATGTAAGTAGCTGGTTGGCATGGTGATATATTTCCACCAGCTCAGGCTTACAATGTCCACCACATTCTAGTGCTTGAAGAGCATCTGTGAAAATAACAATGTTTTGAACTTTTGATGGAAAGGCATCAAATATGGTCTTCAGGTGGTACAATGCAACTTCTAGTGCTGTTATTTCAGCTTCATAGTTAGAACATATCTCCCCACAGGCATCAAACAACTCATCACATGTTTTGTCTGGATATTCCATATAGACACCATAACCTGTTTTGATGGTAGTTTTGAAAGCAGACCCATCAGTATAGGCATGAATCCATTGTTCTGGGTAGGTGTCTATTGTTTTCTGTGTTGCTTTCATAAGACTTACTGGGTCTGAACTTTTCGGTGCATTATTTCTTAATTGTGTCTTGATTTCCGGCAATTTAAAACCTGCATGTTGTGATAAACATTTTTATACTCTTTGCAGTTCTTGTCTCGGAGGTGATAGCTGCCTTTTATTTCATCGACATGGCTCAGGGCTGACTTTTGTTTTATTCTGTGGTTTGGTTGCCAGTTTTCTACAATTTGTTTCTACAAATGTAGAATCCCTTGAGATGTGGAGAGATATGGCTTCAATGGAGGCTTATGAAAGAAGCAAAAAAAATGAACAAAGACCACCCAAATAAACAAGCCAGTTTTATTAAGATGTTGCTTTATCAGTTTTTACTTGGAGGCTTTGAATGATAGTTTAAACAAGAAAACATGATCAGCCTTTTGATATAAATGTTGAAAATGTTTTGTGTATTGTAATTTGTAGGTTTTCTTGTTTACATCATAACACCCTAGTTTTAGTGATAGTTCGTCGTGTCTAAGTGGACCATTCTAAAAACGTGTTTTACGTAAGTACATTTTTAGATAAATTTAACAAGATTATATGTGAAAGTAGATATGCTTTCAAAATAGGCAAAAAATTGCCAAATATTTCATTTTTTGCATTCTTTCTAAAAATCGATTGGTAGAATGTAGTCTAGAGAACGGAATGCATGTGTCATGGTCTAGAATATTGTTGAGATATCTACACCATTTGGCCTGTCATATTCAACTTAATCATGAGCCAGATATTTAAAATGGCAACCCTGTGAAAGAGATAGAAACCCTGTGAAAGAGATGGAAACTATGAAAGAGATAGAAACCTCGTGAAAGAGATAGAAACTATGTGAAAGAGATAGAAACCTCATGAAAGAGATAGAAACCCTATGAAAGAGATGGCAACCCTATGAAAGAGATGGAAACCCTGTGAATGAGATGGAAACCCTATGAAAGAGATGGAAACCCATGAAAGAGATGGAAACCCTGTGAAAGAGATGACAACTCTATGAAAGAGATGGAAACCTCGTGAAAGAGATGGAAACCTCGTGAAAGAGATGGAAACCCTGTGAAAGAGATGGAAACCTCGTGAAAGAGATGGAAACCCTGTGAAAGAGATGACAACTCTATGAAAGAGATAGAAACCACGTGAAAGAGATAGAAACCTCATGAAAAAGATAGAAACTTCGTGAAAGATAAGAAACCCTGTGGAAGAGATAGAAACCCTGTGGAAGAGATAGAACCGTCGTTAAAGAGATAGAAACCTCGCGAAAGAGATAGAAACCCTGTGAAAGAGATGGAAACCCTGTGAAAGAGATGACAACTCTATGAAAGAGATGGCAACCCCATGAAAGAGATAGAAACCCAGTGAAAGAGATAGAAACCTCATGAAAGAGATAGAAACCTCGTGAAAGTTAAGAAACCCTGTGGAAGAGATAGAAACCCTGTGGAAGAGATAGAACCGTCGTTAAAGCGATAGAAACCTCGTGAAAGAGATAGAAACCCTGTGAAAGAGATGGAAACCCTGTGAAAGAGATGACAACTCTATGAAAGAGATGGCAACCCCGTGAAAGAGATAGAAACCCTGTGGAAGAGATAGAACCGTCGTTAAAGAGATAGAAACCTCATGAAAGAGATAGAAACCCTGTGAAAGAGATGACAACTCTATGAAACAGATGGCAACCACATGAAAGAGATGGAAACCATGTGAAAGAGATAGAAACCCTGTGAAAGAGATGGAAACCTCGTGAAAGAGATGGAAACCCTGTGAAAGAGATGACAACTCTATGAAAGAGATAGAAACCCAGTGAAAGAGATAGAAACCCAGTGAAAGAGATAGAAACCTCATGAAAGAAATAGAAACCTCGTGAAAGATAAGAAACCCTGTGGAAGAGATAGAAACCCTGTGGAAGAGATAGAAACCTTGTGGAAGAGATAGAAACCCTGTGGAAGAGATAGAACCGTCGTTAAAGAGATAGAAACCTCGTGAAAGAGATAGAAACCTCGTGAAAGAGATAGAAACCCTGTGGAAGAGATAGAAACCTCATGAAAGAGATAGAAACCTCGTGAAAGATAAGAAACCCTGTGGAAGAGATAGAAACCCTGTGGAAGAGATAGAACCGTCGTTAAAGAGATAGAAACCTCGTGAAAGAGATAGAAACCCTGTGAAAGAGATGGAAACCCTGTGAAAGAGATTACAACTCTATGAAAGAGATGGCAACCCCATGAAAGAGATAGAAACCCAGTGAAAGAGATAGAAACCTCATGAAAGAGATAGAAACCTCGTGAAAGAGATAGAAACCCTGTGGAAGAGATAGAAACCTCATGAAAGAGATAGAAACCTCGTGAAAGAGATGGAAACCCTGTGAAAGAGATGACAACTCTATGAAAGAGATAGAAACCCCGTGAAAGAGATAGAAACCTCATGAAAGAGATAGAAACCTCGTGAAAGATAAGAAACCCTGTGGAAGAGATAGAAACCCTGTGGAAGAGATAGAAACCCTGTGGAAGAGATAGAACCGTCGTTAAAGAGATAGAAACCTCGCGAAAGAGATAGAAACCCTGTGGAAGAGATAGAAACCTCATGAAAGAGATAGAAACCTCGTGAAAGAGATGACAACTCTATGAAAGAGATGGCAACCCCATGAAAGAGATAGAAACCCAGTGAAAGAGATAGAAACCTCATGAAAGAGATAGAAACCTCGTGAAAGAGATAGAAACCCTGTGAAAGAGATAGAAACCTCATGAAAGATATAGAAACCGCGTGAAAGATAAGAAACCCTGTGGAAGAGATAGAAACCCTGTGGAAGAGATAGAACCGTCGTTAAAGCGATAGAAACCTCGTGAAAGAGATAGAAACCCTGTGAAAGAGATGGAAACCCTGTAAAAGAGATGACAACTCTATGAAAGAGATGGCAACCCCGTGAAAGAGATAGAAACCCTGTGGAAGAGATAGAACCGTCGTTAAAGAGATAGAAACCTCATGAAAGAGATAGAAACCCTGTGAAAGAGATGACAACTCTATGAAACAGATGGCAACCACATGAAAGAGATAGAAACCCAGTGAAAGAGATAGAAACCCAGTGAAAGAGATAGAAACCTCATGAAAGAAATAGAAACCTCGTGAAAGATAAGAAACCCCGTGGAAGAGATAGAAACCCTGTGGAAGAGATAGAAACCTTGTGGAAGAGATAGAAACCCTGTGGAAGAGATAGAACCGTCGTTAAAGAGATAGAAACCTCGTGAAAGAGATAGAAACCTCGTGAAAGAGATAGAAACCCTGTGGAAGAGATAGAAACCTCGTGAAAGATAAGAAACCCTGTGGAAGAGATAGAAACCCTGTGGAAGAGATAGAAACCCTGTGGAAGAGATAGAAACCCTGTGGAAGAGATAGAACCGTCGTTAAAGAGATAGAAACCTCGTGAAAGAGATAGAAACCCTGTGAAAGAGATGGAAACCCCGTGAAAGAGATGACAACTCTATGAAAGAGATGGCAACCCCATGAAAGAGATAGAAACCCAGTGAAAGAGATAGAAACCTCATGAAAGAGATAGAAACCTCGTGAAAGAGATAGAAACCCTGTGGAAGAGATAGAAACCTCATGAAAGAGATAGAAACCTCGTGAAAGATAAGAAATCCTGTGGAAGAGATAGAAACCCTGTGGAAGAGATAGAAACCCTGTGGAAGAGATAGAACCGTCGTTAAAGCGATAGAAACCTCGTGAAAGAGATAGAAACCCTGTGAAAGAGATGGAAACCCTGTGAAAGAGATGACAACTCTATGAAAGAGATGGCAACCCCGTGAAAGAGATAGAAACCCTGTGGAAGAGATAGAACCGTCGTTAAAGAGATAGAAACCTCGTGAAAGAGATAGAAACCCTGTGAAAGAGATGACAACTCTATGAAACAGATGGCAACCACATGAAAGAGATGGAAACCATGTGAAAGAGATAGAAACCCTGTGAAAGAGATGGAAACCTCGTGAAAGAGATGGAAACCCTGTGAAGGATGACAACTCTATGAAAGAGATAGAAACCCAGTGAAAGAGATAGAAACCCAGTGAAAGAGATAGAAACCTCATGAAAGAAATAGAAACCTCGTGAAAGATAAGAAACCCTGTGGAAGAGATAGAAACCCTGTGGAAGAGATAGAAACCTTGTGGAAGAGATAGAAACCCTGTGGAAGAGATAGAACCGTCGTTAAAGAGATAGAAACCTCGTGAAAGAGATAGAAACCCCAAAGAGATGACAACTCTATGAAAGAGATGGCAACCCCATGAAAGAGATAGAAACCCAGTGAAAGAGATAGAAACCTCATGAAAGAGATAGAAACCTCGTGAAAGAGATAGAAACCAAGTGAAAGAGATAGAAACCTCATGAAAGAGATAGAAACCTCGTGAAAGAGATAGAAACCCTGTGGAAGAGATAGAAACCCTGTGGAAGAGATAGAAACCTCATGAAAGAGATAGAAACCTCGTGAAAGATAAGAAACCCTGTGGAAGAGATAGAAACCCTGTGGAAGAGATAGAACCGTCGTTAAAGAGATAGAAACCTCGTGAAAGAGATAGAAACCCTGTGAAAGAGATGGAAACCCTGTGAAAGAGATGACAACTCTATGAAAGAGATGGCAACCCCGTGAAAGAGATAGAAACCCTGTGGAAGATATAGAACCGTCGTTAAAGAGATAGAAACCTCGTGAAAGAGATAGAAACCCTGTGAAAGAGATGACAACTCTATGAAAGAGATGGCAACCCCGTGAAAGAGATAGAAACCCAGTGAAAGAGATAGAAACCTCATGAAAGAGATAGAAACCTCGTGAAAGAGATAGAAACCCTGTGGAAGAGATAGAAACCTCGTGAAAGATAAGAAACCCTGTGGAAGAGATAGAAACCCTGTGGAAGAGATAGAACCGTCGTTAAAGAGATAGAAACCCCGTGAAAGAGATAGAAGATGGAGATCCGTTGCAGTCAACGCTTCAAAATTAGACTTGAAATAGCCATGACTGCAATGCCCAGATTAAATACCATATGGGAGAGCAGAATAAGTACATCAGTGAAGATACGCCTAGATACCATAATATGACATGTATAGGTCATGTCGTAGTGTGAGACTCGGAATTGGGCGAGAGGTTCACGCTGTCGGTGAACGACACCTCGGCTAAGAAGACGAAAGCGCCATGGTCCAACTCTTCTCGTGGATGAGAAAAGGTTCAGCATCCGGTGGGCATAGGCACAGAACGTCGAATTACACGAGGCAGGTTCACAGACGGCGGAACACCTCGCGCGAGATTGACGTGAACGACAATCGTCTTGGCGAAGAGTCACTACACACCCACGTGACTGTCGACAGATAGGTAGGCTGTCACGGGCTAGGGAAGCCTACTACCCGAATTAACGGCATGACAAAAATGGATGTGCTGGGCCTCGGATGTCTAGACCACAAAGTGAGCCAATCGAGGTACAAATAATACAGTTCAACTGAGGAACTTGTGGCACAGCGTACTTCGCTCTCGCCGGCGGAAATCTCACGATTTATTCGTTGTGGTTATAAGATAATGAACGCAGAAGAAGAAGAATATGTCATGCATACCATATGTACCAATATAGACCTATAAATCTAAAAAATACATTTTCTATTTGTATGGGTACATAGATTTCTAGTTAAGATGTTGAGAAGAATATGCTATGTAATATGTCACCGTCATTAGAAGCGCTTAAGAGAGTTTCATGGCTAGGCCTATATCAATCAATAAACCATAACCCTTCACGGTCGTAGGGGTGTCACATTCGTTGCTTCAGCACACAGAGTCCTCCAGCGAATTATATCCTCAGCGATGCGGATTAGTGTGGAAATAGATTGTCCTGTCCATTCCTTGATGTTGTCTGTCCATGCCTTTATTTTCCCTCCTCTGTTTCTCCCCCCCCCCCTTTGACAGTTCCCTGTAGTATTGTTTTTGACAAGGAATCTTGTCTGCATACATATCTGAACCATGCTAGTCTTCGTCGTTTCACTATTGAAAGAAATGGTTCCTGAACTCCTGCACACATCTCTACTTTATTTCTTACGTACACATTGGTCTTATGTTCCCTATAGGAAATTCGTAGAATTTGGCTGTAGCATTTGTACCCGAAAACCTGTAATCTTCTCAGGCCTATATAGGGACCTACCACTGACTCTAAAATATGTATGCTAAGTTTGGCAATAAATAAACAGGATAGTGGAAAAATTAGAGGCAACAGTGATGTGGTTATGTAGAGGAAAGTGTTGACAAGACATAGAGGATTTATTTAATTGTAGTTGGATTATCCCATATGTATTCCATCCTTCTCAACAAAGCGATACGCGCCAGCCGAGAGTAACATTCATAGCACGTAATTATGCAGCTTTAAGCTATAATTCGTAGGTAGGTTAATGAGTTTGCCTCTCTTTTGGAGAGGAGTGCCCCTTTCAACCAGCGGACAAAGTCCAATTAGGCTATATTAGGATACAAGCTATAATTCACGGGGGATTTCCGCCATCTTTGTTAGCATATTCTTCCCCGTGTCCTTGAGTGACGGGCGTGCCGAGGGGGTTGCGGTCGCACCGGGCATCAAAATGCCCCTCAAAATAATGAAAACATTGAAATGGGATTTAAGTGCCTTTGCCATGCCAAAGTTGATGCCCCGCAACCAGTAACGTAACGAGAGGGGGCGGAGGTGTGGACCGCCCCAGGCGGCACCATCGGGAGGGCGAAAAATGTATTTTCTTCCAGGCTTTCACAATCACTGCCATATTTTTTTTATGTCGCAAGGGCGGAAAATTATGATTCCGCCCCGGGCGCCATTGACCCACGCTACGCCACTGCCTCATACTGGATGTAGTTGCATTATATGCTCCAATGTGACAATACAAATTTAGTACTAGGAACTACGCCAAATAGCAAGGAAATAGTGTGGAAAGAAAGGGAAGTTCCAGAGGACTGGCAAAAGTCAGTAATTGTGGAAAAATTAGGGCAACAAAATAGACTGGGAAACATAACGAGACATTTCGTTATTAAGCCACATCGGGAAAATCTATGCAAAGATAATAGAACAACGTACAAAATACATCATCGAACCACAAGTGAGCCCCTCTCAATTTGGCTCCAGATGAGGGGTTAATTGCATGGACGCATTGTTCACGCAGCGGCAAATGAGTGAGAGAGCAATATAATACAACAATTACTAAATGCTATATTTATAGATCAGGAGAAAGCGTTTGATATGGTCAACAGAGATGTACTATGGGAAACTCTGGAAATGTATTGTATCAACGGACAATTGTTAGAAAGTAGAAGAGCTTTGTATAAAAACTGCCAGTGTTTGGTAAGAACACCAGATGGTATTACAGACGCATTTGAGACAAAAAACGAAGTGCGTTAGGGTTGCGTGTTCTCACTCTTGCTTTTAAATATATACATAGATAGATTAATAAAATAGGTAAAAAGTGCAGATGGCAACTAAACAATGAACTAAATGAAAGATGTAGAAAATGCAACATGTAGAAAATACAACATGAAGATTACACAGAAGACGGAAACTACGAAAATAAGCAGTACAATCCATTAAACATAGGGCCCATAGATAGACAAAATGGGAGTAAAACAAGTAACGGAGTTCAAATATCTTTGTAGTATTTTCATAGAAAATGGAAGCCTTGATAGAGAGATAGAGACGAGATGTCAATAAGCAAATTCAGTAACATTCCAACTGTCACGACTACTTCTTCATCCCAAGATCGAGATGAAATCTTGTGGAAAGCTGCACGGGTTACCAGGTTTGATAGATTACGAAATGAAGCCATCGGGGAAAGAATAGGTTACACCTTGCACAGAATACATAGAAAGGTAGCAGATCAAGTGGTTTGGCTACATCACGACAAGTTGCCCGTAAAGGCATATAAACATGTTCCAAGTTCTGATAAGAGTACATGTTCCTCTCAGTCGTGTAACCGAGGCGAGACTATGACTCATTTAAGGTTTCAAAGACATTGGTGTATGGAGGACGGAGGGTTATGGATGGATGCATGTTTAGTCCATGACGGGAGGCATTACAGTGCGCCAGTATCTAAAGACTACCGCGTCCAGCAAGAGACACATCACACACTTCTGGGACAACTATCTCATAATTTTTCTGTCAGATTTGTTGGCCCATCGGCAGTTATGGCACATCTTGCATTACCCGTAACCTAGAAGTCTGCCAAAAAAAAAAAAATTATAACAAATGTGCAGTGTCCGTTGGCGTGCACTTCTTCGCCGTACGTTGGGATTACTTGATGTAAGATCATCAAGTGCCGTGCCGAATGGCGTTGACGATCATATGTCTCCATGTACATCGATCTCTTATATATGTCATTATCGCTGTTGGTGTCGTCAATCGAAGCCATTTAGTCAAGCTGTCCAATATCTTTGGGTCTTCCCCTTGATCTTTTCTGTTGTCACTATATTCTCAATGCTTCCTCTTCTCATTATGTGTCCAATAAATATTGGTTGTCTTTTTCTTATATTATCAATAATGTATCTTTTCACATCCATCCTTCTAAGACATTCTTCATTAGTAATCTTTGCTGTCCAAGGAATGCGTAATATTCTTTGAATAAACCACATTTCCGCTGCCTCCATTGATTTTTATGATGCCTTATTTATTGTCCATGCTTCACTTTTATAGGGTAGTACTGGTTCAATGTAGCATTTGGAGACACGTTCTCTAGTATCCATCGATATGGACTTGTTGCACAGAATATTTTTCATTTTATGGAATGCCGCTTTTGCTTGTCCTATTCTGCTTATAATTTCGGTTTTGCATTTACTACCTGAAGTTATTAATGTTACTAAATATTTGAAACTATTCATTCCCTTCAAGTTTTTCTCATTTAAAACTATTTTACTATTTGGTGGGGTACTATTTCCTGATATTATCATTATCTCTGTCTTTTTTATGATAGAAGATAAAAGTATGGGACAAGATGTCACAATGATTGTTTTTCACAGGTGACAGGTTGTCAGCATAGCTCCAAACTGTCCGTACTCATCTCCTTCACTATTTCTAGAAAGAAAACAATGGTTCCATTCTTTGGAATCTGAGGTATAAGTCCAGACCCTGGTTGCCACAAAGGAGCAAAAGTGAAGGAATTGTCCACAAAACTTGCAAATTACATTTTTGTGAAACCCCTCTACCTTTTACTGAATACGTATCTATGACTTGTTAAATGTAGGGCCTATCCGTTTTCATGACGCTCAGCTTATCATCACACTTCAGAATGCTGTGGGATCAATGACTTCCTAAGCTATCCGGCAAGGAACATGATGATGAACCTCCTAACTGATTCCAACTATCATCATCATATAGTGCAGTCTCCGCAACAAAAGTTGGCTGCAACAGACCTAAATCATCCCCTGTCTCTTGTTTTGGTGGTGCACTCTTCTAAACTGTAACCTGTCCATATTGTGATGTTATTCTACCACTTGTGAAGACTAGACAGAGAAATAGAAACAAGGTGCCAGAAAGCAAACACAGTGACTTACCAACTTAAACCATTATTTCTTCATCCAAAGATCAAGATGGAAATAAAAAAACAGATAAAATCTAAAATATTTATACCAACACTGTGCTACCAATGTCAAACGTGGTCTTTAAAAGCTCCGCAGAAAAGAAAAATCATCACGTGAAATTAAGTGTCTGAGAAAAGTTGCAATTGTTACCAAACTAGATAAAATAAGAAATGAAGAAATTAGGAAAAGAATTGGTATAATATCATGTATTGAACATATTTAGAGACAGCAAGTAAAATGGTTCGGTCACTTTATGAGAATGAAGCCAAACCAAATATCAAAAAGAGCATATAACAAAAGAATATCCGGGCGTAAGGCCAAAATAGACCAAGAAAACGGTGGATAAAAACATCAATATAACCTTGAACAAACATGGGCTAAATGCAACCTCGGCGACACATCTGGCCTTGAAACGACAGCTTAAGATCCCACCCCAACGCTTAAGTATGAATGCAAGTATGAATGCGATCAACAATCGTTCACCAGGGGAAAGACAATAGACCGCCCATGTGTTGCTGGGGCCCGAAAGGGGAGCAAAGAATAGCAACACTTTTACCTTCCACGCATGTCGTAAAAAGCGACTAAGGAGGTTATGGGATGGAGTTGGCTGTCCCATTCCATATAGGGCCAGTGACCCAAAGCCATGCTGAAGTCGGATATGTCAGGCCTAAGGCGCAGATATCGCAGCAATGCTGTAGACCATGACACAAACGCATTCCGTTCTCTGGACTACATCCTGCTAATCTGCAGGAGTTTGTGAACGAACGCAGAAGAAGACAATAGACAATTCTCCCACTCTGCATATCTATTGCTCGCGTCCCCTTGACTTTACCCTCAAGTAAGGTTTTCAATAAACCGAAGTCGAAATAGAAAGTTTTTGTTAGAAGCGCATGCGTAGAATTCTATCCGCCAAGTTTAAATTTCCCTTTCCTCAACTTCCGTCTTCGTCTATAGGTGTTCGTGTTTGATTTTAATTTGATTACACATGACAAACATAATGAAAACAAAGAAAATTATCAAAAATGGCACGGGAAACAAAACTAGTGAGTGCACACATGAGATTAGTTATAAATAACCAACATTGCCCTTTACAGTGGTCATTCCATCATTATCAATTCCACTTAATTAATCATTTAAGTTAATGACTTGGACTTGAGCTACAATTAAAAGACCAGTACTCAGTACTGAGTCTTTAACTTTAAACTACTGGGCCTACTACTACTACTACTACACATCTACCGGACCGTAGTAGTTAAGTAGGCATAGCTTAATTATCATTTAATGTGTATGTAATTGTTGTAACATTTTTTTATTAAATTAACATTACTCATTCAATGTTTCATTGTTGCCTTGGGATCATTGACTTCCTTCTGCAGCCAAGGAAATAATGAAATATATTATAAAGTTAAAATATAAAGTTCGGTTATAATTATTAATTCTCGTGATTATTAGGGCCTATTAATTAATTGATTTATAATCTCCATTCCTCGACTGATACTCACATGATCTCGTTCTGTTTGCTGCTTTTCTTAGAGTTAGACATCTGATTTCATGTGTAAGTTTTCTGAGTCTCTCTTGAGGAGTATTTATTCTGCATGTCTCCTAATAAAGTTTAGGCCTAATTTACAATGAATAAAAATGGAATACATGAATCAGAATAGGGACCTTTGCCAAACAAATATTCTAATGATGGAGGTGTTTGCCATAATGAAGGTCCTAAACTGGCTGGAATCATAAGCCAATCCTCATGCATATATACTGAGAGACATATTGAGTATGTTTCAGAAAATCAAAGCAGGTGAATTGTGTAGGTGATTGGTGGAGTAAGAACAAATGCAGGAGTGTCCACAAATTTCCAAATTCAATCAGGAGTTTGCCAGGGGTGTGTCCTATCCCCTCTACTTTTTATAACATATATATAACGACCACATCTGTAAAATAAGTACCAACGAAGAAGATAACATAAAAGACAAATTGAACAAAATACTCTTTGCAGACGACCAAGTACTAATAGCGGCATCAGAAGAACAATTGCAAAACATATGAACAGACTCCACACAACATGTCAAAAATTCAACATGAAGATCAATATTGAAAAGACCGAAATAATGGCAATATCAAAGAAAGAAATATCACTATCTCCATCGATAATAAACAACTTAAACAATTTAAGGAGTTCACTTAGGAAGAATTATAACAAGTGAAGGGGAAAAAGTAAACAAAACATACTAGTTCCTAGGACAGATGACACATATTTTCAAGAGCCAAAAATGTAAACATTAACAATAAAATTGCATTATACAAGACTATTATTATTCCATCACTATGCTACCAGTGCCAAACTTGGACAATGACAGTACAAGAAAAAAGAAAAATAGTGACAGCAGAAATGACATGTCCACGAAGAATACACGGAGTGTCATTAAGAGATAGAATTAGAAACGATAACATCAGACAGATAACCAAAACAATACCAGTATTAGAACACATCAAAAGACAACAGACCAAGTGGTTTTCACACACTTCCAGACTACTGACAGATAGCATGCCACAAAGACACAGACATAACGGCTATAAAGCCAGAGGCAGACCATGTAAAGGATGGATCACAGAAATCAAAGAAACCACAGGAACAAGCTTACAAACAGCACACAAGAAGGCCATCTCCAGAGAACTCTTCAACCCCTGACACCGCAAGGCAAACAAGGGCCACAGAATATAGATAGATAGATAGATGGGTGGAGACATTGGAGATGGCTAAGAATTGGATCTCACTGAGCAAAATGCACTTTATCTTTGTTCCCAGACATGCAGATATGGAGGGAAAAGAGCGAGCCAACAAGTTAGCGGTGCTGCTTCTATAACAGGTGTTCAATCTATGGACAAAGCAGACATACTCAATGATCTTTGAGTGTGCACGATCAGAGGATTTGAGGTAAATGATCAGAGTCAATATTGGGAGTACATGAATTGGGAGTGAGAATCAGTGTAGCAAGGAGAGAACACATTACACAAATTTCAGAAAGAACATGCAACCAACACAAAACAGGAACCATCAGCCTCTACACCCAGAGAGATTTACTGAAGTGGATATCTGAACACCCATTGACATGTTTGGTGTGAGAAGACAACAATCAGCATTACTAAACCAAAATCTATACCTTGTTTCTGCCAATTTTTATCTACTCCACTAATAATGATCAGTATGATGGTATACATCGAAAATTATTGTGGTTTATCATGTACTGTGAATAGTTTTTTAGTGTGAAAAGTTTGAATCCTTTTAAATAGAGAACTTGTATTTTCTGTACAGATCATCGCTCAAATTGTAAAGCAAACAGCCAAGAATCTGCCAGCATCTCTTCAGATTCTCTGCGTCGGTCATCAAGACGAATTCAGGTATAAATTAAATTATTATTAATCTTTCAATCATCTGATTTATCGGCTTGGTGATAGGGTGGTTAGTGGCCCTGCCTCTCAGTCTAAACTCTGGAACATTCTTGTGGTTTGAAAGCCGATCATCCACAACGTACTGGCAATACAATTATATATATTAAATAATTAAATTATTATTATCTATTATTGTAACAGCTAACAGCTGCTGTGTAGACTCATGCTATGAAGTGAGAGAAAATTCTGGTGGAATTGGAGGGTAGGAATGCTCCAACACCTGCATGATAACATACCGTATATTTTCGTGTATAAGCAGAGAATTTATGAGTATATTTTTGCAATTGATGTATGTGTCTTGGCTTATAAATGGATAATACACGTGCAACAAAATATTTTAAAACATTAGCAGTAGAAACACACAAAAATGAAAACACAGAATAACTTCAAATACAGGCAACAGAGGAAAAATATTTACTGGCACCAGTACAGTCATCAAAATCCTTCATGGTTGCTGGAAAAACATTGGTTAGGTGAAATTCATGATGCCACAATTATTAGGTTGGTTGGTTGGTTGCTGATCCAGCGGTCCATGGGCTCATGCCCTTTGACCTAATGCCATTAGATGGCATTATATTGCTGGGAAGTCTGTGGATTTTCTGCCCACCCCGGGACAGAGCCAGAGAATAACTATCACACCTCCAGGAAGGTAGGTTTAAACCTAAGCACTGCTCCTAGCCACTGTAGCCAAGATAGGGTTCACTGTGCTCATTCCCCGCCACCAGTTGACTACTGGTTATGCCGAACTTCTCTATTGCTCCAGGCATGCAACCAAATGTTCACGTCAAAAGGATTGTCACGTCCTGAGTCACTGTGCCTCTATGATGGGCCTCAGCCATAGGAAAAACAGTGATGTCAGTTTCCTCCTCCTCAGTGCTGCACAGTACATCTCTGGCTCCCTCCCAACCACAGAGGGTGCATACATATATATTCAGGCAAACATGTAAAACATTTCAACAAAAAACAAAATCATAATTGTATAGATGACGTGCCATGAAGCTTCTATAAGAAGATAACCTCAATATAACGGCATGTCATCCACTAAGGTTTTCTGTTGCATGGATGGTATGTCTAGTGGGCCATTGGTGAGACCCACAGACCCAACCACATGCGTACAATTATTAGGTCTACCTCGTGGAATTTCCTCCTTGTCCAAAATACTAGATTTATCCAACAAAAGAACTTCAATGTCATTTTCCACACTATATTTGGTGCGCAGATCACATATATCGTGCATATTTTCATCGTAACTGATAATCGTTATTAATAGTGTACATAATAATCTTCAAGGAACTTCAATGTCACTTTCCACATCACGATTTACCGGTAAACACGAATAGGCAGTGTGAACTCTGAATCCTGCCGAAGATGGATGTGTCGGGCCATTGGCGCAAATAAAACGGTGACACGACGCATTTCTATTCTCTGGACTTCACTACTTTAATTCACTACCAGATACAATGCTTAAAATATTTAAACTGCTGGAATTTAGGTAATTACAGGGATGTCAAATGATAAAAATAACAAATAGTTCACCCAATTCATTGTGAATAAATCAAAGAATTAGTTATTGGTTGTGAGCCAACATTGTACCCCGGCAGATCCATAGATCCTGTCTCTCCCAGCAGATGTCGAAAATATGCACATTTATGGTTCAAGAAGTTTAATGATTCTATACACTCCTAATTCTCTACAGTTGGTGAAAATTCCAAGTACCATAGTACTATTACTTTTGTGATTTGATTCTTCTTGATTGCAGCACACGAGGGCCATCTCCAGAGAACTCTTCTACCCCTGACACTGAAAGGCAATAAAGGGTTTAGCGAATAGATAGATAGATTCTTGATTAGAAACTGGCTTCACAGCACGTGGAGCATTCCCATAAGTGCTGTGCCCTCCATACCAGCAGCCATCCCAGTGTATGTAGACTTAAAGTCCCGGTCAGGTATTGATTGCGTGATCTTCGGGACTTGATCAAATTTGATCAAATGTCTATGTTCCAAATATACATTAGTGTAACTGACTTAAGATATTTCATGTAGAGTTGTAGTAGTGAACATTGAAAATGTTATGTACAATTTAGTGTTGAGACTGATCTTCTAACTCCTGCTGGTTAGCGGGAGTTTGAGAATGAATGCAGAAGTCAGGAAAAAGTGAAGCTTTTATGATTACAAATAACAGCTGAAAATGTTATTAGATCCAAAAAAGATTAGTTAAGATTGCACATCATCTGTGCATCTTGCAACATAATCACACCCTGTCAGGGGTTCCAATAATCAGTTAAAACTGAAGTTGCATGGCATAAGTAACAGGAAAAAAAATCCAGCAATGTGAATATAAATAAGACATACCGGTAAGCAAGACATTGTTATCTTATATTAAATCATATTTATGTTTTTTTCCTCCCTTAACAGAACATTCAGAAATCTACACCTTGCTCAAAACAGCTTGGCTTGGTAAGTACATATTTGAAGAGGCATATCGGTTTGTGCGTGTGCATGCAGACACACTTATACACACAAATATATAATAATTGTATTAATTGAAGAACATCCTGCATAGGACATTGCTATTAAATGTTGAATGTTTAGGCACCAAAATCTATCCAATCACATTTCATAGTACAATGTGGAACGGTTAGGTTTGTAAGGTATTCTCAATCCTATCTTGCAGCTGACCTGGAATATATATATATATATATATATATATACAGTGGAATCCCATTATAATGGTTGGGTCGGACAGAATATGTGCGTTATAACCAAAATTCGTTATATGCTGCTATGACAATTATTAACATACTCTTCACACACAGTTGATTATCCTCTTCACACACTGGACACGTCCATAGATGCTCAGATATCTGCTTCAGTAAATCTTTCAGGGTATAACGGCTGATGGTTCCGAAGAGCAATTAGTATCACTACTCCGTCCATAGACTGACCATATGTTGTGATGAGGCTAGCAAATTGGTCTGCCCGTTCGTTTCCCTTCACATCCGCGTGTCAGGGGACAAATATCATATCAATGTTTCCCTTGTGCGTTGTTTTTCTATGATGTAATGACTGCCTGTCAACTAAAAGAATGGTATATCACTTCTGTTACCTTTCCTCCAAGAATCAGTTGTTTCTTGTGAGACAGAGAAACGAACTAGTCCTGCTGCCAATTGCATGTACTTTCACCATAATTTCATGTTTCTCTTTCAACCAACCACAACTTATTTTAAGATCAGTATGGCTTAGGCTTTAAAGCATGACCAACTAAAGCATGACTCGACAATACAGGCCTCCTAGCTGAATTAATTTGGAACCCGTTTGTTATGTTTTTGATTATTGTTGGACTTTTAATGGGTTGCTATTTACACATTTGAAGTCGAATAGCAAAAATAACTAAGACCAATCAATAGATTTCACACGAATCGGAGACTAATTCAAGTTTACATGTTAGCGAATAGGTCTCATCTATTGCAGACGGTTGCAGCTCAAGTCACGACCTGTAGACTGATGACCTAGATGGCCGGTTGTGATTATTGCAGTGCATTTAATTGGCCAGTCTTGGTTATTTTTGGCAGGCGACTCCAACTATATAGTGTCCAATGATTAGTCAGACAATAATAAAAAACGTACCGAATGAAGGCCTGTTTACTTTTTTGCAGCTAATTCTTTAGTACTGTCAATGGTCATGCTTTCATGGAACCTCTTCCTTTTTTTCAATAAGAATATATTGACACCAGAGTTTTATCTCTGGTGCTGGTAATTGTATGTTTAGTTAACATGAATGGAATGCAATGCATCACGCACGCGCACACACACACACACAGAGAGAGATATATATATTTTCAGCGCATATTGTTGTGTGCGACCAAAGGATCATTCACAATATTACAGTGTGATTTTGTTTGAACACGCCTTGTAAGACCTGTGGGCTAAATTAGAAATCATCCTAACTTGACACATTTGACTTTTTCTGTGACTTTCATTGGCTGTTCAAAAAATAGCTCATGGCAAGGTTTTTCCTCTTGTTGAAGTCTAACAGCATTTTATCTAATTATTTTTCTGTATGGTGCAACATTCTGTATTGCGTATCACATTAGGGGAACCAAATATGCTCCAGCCCTGACTATGGTCCTAATTTTCAATGTGTGCATGGTGTCCTTGCTTTTAACAAGTAACACATGGGGTGTGGTGAAAAGCAACTCTGTGCAGGATGTGACAGTTCTCTAGGAGAGCCCAGAATCATGCAAACGTGCTAGCCTTGCATAATTGGAGAGCCCTCTAGGATTGCGGGTAATGCATAGCTGGTTGCCCCATCCATCCCAGTTATCAAAGCCCTGAGGGACATCTCTGACAGATAAGGATGCTTAACAGGGGAGCTGAAGCTCATGACTCCAACTCTGCATGCTGCGGAAAGGTAGAAAAACCCACAAAGCCCCTAGAATTTATCCACTCTGAGTGGGAGGCTTCTCAAAGTATTCCATTTAGAGTCTTCTGGGTATGAAATAAAGCTATGGAGAAACCACCACATTGCACATTGGAAGTAAGAGCTAACCTCTCGTAATTTCTGGGGATTGAAAACAATCAGCTGTTTCAGAAATTGTTAAATCATCATTGATATGATGAGCTAGTTGTTTACTTTACCTATATATAATCGTGTCAATAATAAAATTATTCAAGTATCAACAACAATGAACAAACAAAACAGAAAAAGAAGAGCTGGTTGGTTAAAACTCACTTTTTGGCTTGTGTCATGTGACATATTTCTTCTAGAACGTGGTCTTCCCAATGAACTCTCTGAACCTCTCTCTGTTGGGCGATATGGCTTGCATTTTCTAGCGATGTATTCATGTTATCTTTAATGTCGTCAATTCATCATCTTTTTGGTCTGCCCTTTCTCCTCTTCCCAGGTACTCTTCCCTTCATTATTTCTATTTCTAAACAGTTGTGTCTCTTTATATGACCAAACAGGCGTAGTTTTCTTTTTGTTATTGTGTTTAGTAACCAACACTCTGGAATCTTCAATGTGTTTATAATATCTGAGTTTCTGATTTTATCCTTCCATGATGTTCTAAGTATCTTTCTGTAGCATTTCAGTTCGAAGGCGTTGATCTTCTTTGCCGCTGTTTTACTTAGGGTATTTTACATTTTGGCGTACTTGTGTTCAATATAATAAGATTTAGGGGTGGGGTTTGTTTCATCTTATCTATAGCCTTGGTCTTTAGTCATTTGTAAAAAGTGAATTTATCTTAAAAAAAACTGAATATTTTTCTTTGTATTTTAGGTTGATTCAGCGTATGATGCTGATGAAGAATCTGTTACGCCCAACTCAAGTCCAGATCAACAAGCTGTGCAATATACAGATCCATATGACATGGATATGATAGATTATGTCCCAGTTGTGAAAGCTAAACAGAAAACTGATGATGCAAAAAAGGTCAATAAACAAAAGATGTCTAAACGAAAGTTGAAGAAATCAGAAAATTCTATGCCGGCAACTAAGAAAAGTGCCCCAACTAGTACTCCTGTATTGCAGAGTAATGTTACTTCAAAGCTACAAGATAGTCAAGCACCAAACTCTTTGACAGTCACTCCAGAGGTAACACCCATCCTCCCATATAAATCTCATGAGACAGTTTCACCGTCAGATGACAGTTTTGCAACACCCCAAATACACAGACCCTCAAGAAAACGTAGCTTGCAACCTGATTCCTTTGATAAGATATCTGCGGAGTTGTCATACAGCACGCATGGGGATTCTGGCATTTCTTTGTCACCAGTGTCAAAGAAACACTGTTTAACATTTGACACAGAGAAACTTACAGTAGAATTGGATTTAAGAACTTCAAGGCTTCAGAGAAAAAATATGTCGAACAAAGTAAAAAAAGAACACAAGAATTGTCCCTCTGTCTTTGATCGTCATAAGATAAATAAAAAAAAGATATTTAGTCCAGTCACTGAAATGAATGTACCAGAGCCACATAAACATGAAGCAAATAAAAAGCCCAAAAGTGGGAATGATTCCTGCTTTGGGTTTGATTCATTAGAGTCGCCAATTATTGCTTCAGAAAATTCACCCCCACCTAAACCCAAAAGACTAAAGAATTCTAAAAAGGGAAAGAAGATCTTTCCCCTAAAAGATGCTTATCGTGTAGCGCGCACATGCTCAAGTGATTCCTCAATAAATTGTGGTACCAATGAAAAGAAGCAAGCATTGGACTCTGACAGTTCACCAGATGTACCCAGAACCAACTCTGTGTCACCTACACTTTTTTCAGACTCCTTCTCAGCTGACTCAGGTAAACTTTATTTTTGTATAGAAACTTCATATTCTTAGTGTTCAACCTAATCTTCCTCATCTTTCCTACTCTTCGTGCATGCTCTCATTCCACATGTGACAACTAGGTCCTGGTCTTCTAGATCTGGGTGGAAAGAATAGGGCCACTATTGTCTTCTTCCCAGGCATGTCATAGGGGGAGACTAAGGTAAGTTGGAGAATAGGCTGACTTGTCACCCGTGGAAAAATCAACATTATCACAATTTCTTACTTTTTTCTTCTATCACAGGAGTCAGCAACCTTTTGCTAACTGTGTGCCAACTGAAGGTTTCAAATTATTCAGAGTGCCAACATCACATATCATTTTATACAAGTCGAGGCCAATATTCTTATTTTACCATATATTTTATTTTTATATTTTAATTAATTAATATATAGTGATATTCAATAATATGTAAAGTTATAAAGAACATTAAAAGAAATAGAGTTTCTTGAAAGATTTTGAAAAAACTTTTTTATTATTAATGGGAGTCTTGCCCTTGCATGGCCATGGCCAGTTGCTCAATATCGACATCATACTTTGTCACTTTGCGTTTTACAAAATTTTCTGAATGTTCAGGCGTTAGGTGACTACGCTGTGGATTTAGCACTGCTTTCATGTAATTTATAATCAACTTTATACAGGAAACGTGAAAAGTCTGCATGCCATTTGAAATTGCATGGCGTGCCAAGTGTGGCACGCGTGTCATATGTTGCAGACCCCTGTTCTATCACATAATCCAGAGTCCATAATTATATCTGTTTTTTTTTTGTAGCAGACTCTTAGATGATGGGGAATGCTAGGTCATATATAATACAATATATTATTATTGAAAAAAAAAAAAAGAGGGTTTCACGAAAGCATGACCATCGACCGTACTAAAGACCTAACTGCAAAAAGTAAACAAACCTTCATTCGGTACGTTTTTGATTATTGTCTGACTAATCATTGGACACTATATGATGGGGAATGCTAGATTGTCACTACTGCAGATGGGGAATGCTAGGTGTGTCACTACTGCAGATGGGAAATGCTAGGTGTGTCACTACTGCAGATGGGGAATGCTAGGTGTGTCACTACTGCAGATGGGGAATGCTAGGTGTGTCACTACTGCAGATGGGGAATGCTAGGTGTGTCACTACTGCAGATGAGGAATGCTAGGTGTATCACTACTGCAGATGGGGAATGCTAGGTGTGTCACCATTGCAGATGGGGAATGCTAGGTGTGTCACTACTGCAGATGGGGAATGCTAGGTGTGTCACTACTGCAGATGAGGAATGCTAGGTGTGTCACTACTGCAGATGGGGAATGCTAGGTGTGTCACTACTGCAGATGAGGAATGCTAGGTGTGTCACTACTGCAGATGGGGAAATCTAGGTGTGTCACTACTGCAGATGGGGAATGCTAGGTGTGTCACTACTGCAGATGGGGAATGCTAGGTGTGTCACCACTGCAGATGGGGAATGCTAGGTGTGTCACTACTGCAGATGGGAAATGCTAGGTGTGTCACTACTGCAGATGGGGAATGCTAGGTGTGTCACTACTGCAGATGGGGAATGCTAGGTGTGTCACTACTGCAGATGGGGAATGCTAGGTGTGTCACCACTGAAGATGGGGAATGCTAGGTGTGTCACCACTGCAGATAGGGAATGCTAGGTGTGTCACCACTGCAGATGGGGAATGTTAGTAGGTGTGTCACTACTGCAGATGGTTCAACAGATCTGACAGAAGAAAGATGAACTAGTTGGCCCTGATGATATTGAAATAATTCCTTTAGTTGTGAGCTATATCATTTCAGACAAAAGCACAGGTTAATTTCAGTTGTTAACTGACTTGACACCAGGACATGTAAAGTTGTCTAAAAGACATGGCTATGTAAGGGAAATTTATGAATACATAGTTAGTCCTCAAAGGGAGGCATTCCAGTGTGCCAGTATCCCAGAGCTATTGTGTCCTACCAGTAGCACAGCACACATTTCTGGGTCAACTTTTCTCATTATTCTTCATTAGATTTGTTGACTCATCTGCAGTGATGGCACATTTGGCATTTTTTGTCACCTATACTCTGTTCATTCTAAGATTGAAGTAGGTCAAAACACACCCATATATTACTACGCGATAACAGGTGGTTTTTATACAGCTGATGACATTTTAAAACAATAACATAATTATTCAGAACTTATGTCATAGGAACCCTGTCCCTTCCCAAATACCACTGATAACTTATTACAAATGATAATCTGGAGACAAGGGAAGACCGAGAAAGAGATAGATCGATAACATCACAACCACCCTCCACAAACACGGACTCAGGTGTTACATCTGGGCTTGAACAGAAACTGACAGCTCCACCCCTACGCTTAACGGCAAATGTGGATGCTATCAACCAGCTTCCACCTGTTGGATAAGGAACTATAATGGTCGCCGCCTGATCTCTTGGCGCCTGTGCAATGATATAACAGTTGTTCTAGTAATTTCTCATGGAATGACACAAATATATTATATGAAAATTTAAAAAAAACAACATACATTGCTATTGTGATAGACATGTTTCATTTAGCAACAATTGATTTAAATTAACAACAGTATTATGTTCAAAGAACTATATTATTGCGCACTTAACATTCGATTTATGCATTCCGTGTCAAACAGCCAATCATAAACACTGACCTACTTCATTCTTAGAAAGAGGTCTGCCATAAAAGGTGCAATATCCCCTCTGGCTTGCATCTCTTTGTCATCGATGGAGATAGTTTGATAGAAGACAAAAGCAAGAAATTGAGACAATGTGTGACAATGATGATTTTTTGACAGTTTGTCAGCCAATCCCCCAACTTTCCTTAGTCACCTCCTAGGACATGCCTTGAAAGAAGACAGTGACCCTATTCTTTGCACCTTGAACATGTTGCCACATGGGAGCTGACCAAGAGGAATATGTTACATTCCTGGCAAGACGTAATAATACTACCACACTGACATTTTCTTTGTTACATTGTGAAGGTATCCACTAGATCGGATTACAGCTTTGTAAATTATATTCAGCTAAACCAGAATTGCTCTGAGTTTTGTGAGACTTGTTCCTGTGTAGTTTCAATGTATTTATCACTGATAGTGCATCTGTTACTAGTGCCAATTTCTCATCTGAAAAGCCATGCTGAAGTCCGATGTGTCAGCTTAAATGGCACAGATATTGTAGCCAAGCTGTAAACAGTGACACAATGCTTTCTGTTCTCCTGGCGTTATCCTGCTAACCAGCAGAAGTTTGAGAACGACTGCAGAAGACCGACTACAAATATGAAGGGATATCATTTAAAACATCTTTTCTGAGCATATGAATCATTACCATGTTCATAAATTCATGTAAAGTGTGCAACATTTATATTTTGTCTTAATAATATAGACTTTCTAAAAATATTTTGCAGAATCTTTGGAAAATAACATCAACAGAAGTTTTTGCAGATCATACAGTAAACCTTCTAAAATAAAAAGGATCAAAGAAAGCAAAAATGTAAGCCATGTATAAAACTTATACATATTTAATATCTTTCCTTTAGTAAAATTCTAGCACAAGACCTGCAATATCCAGACATCTTCTTCAGCATTCTTTCTCAAGCTCCAGCAGTTCATAGGATATACTGAAAATGGAGAAGTCACCAGGTGCTGATCGAGTGTCCATTGAAATGATAACAAATCTGGGAATTGCAGCAAAAACAAGACTACTGCAGATCATCAATATATGTTGGACTACAGGCATTACTCCACAGACTTGGATGGAAGTAATGATGATACCAATCCTTAAATCAGGAAAAGACAGCACCACAGTCTCCAACTATAGACCAATCAGTCTCATAAGCTGTTTATGCAAAACTATGGAGCGTATGTATTATCAATCACAGGCTGCACTTGTTACTTGAGAGCAAAAAACTTCTTGTAGCACAGCAAGCAGGCTTCAGATAATGCTACTCTACTGAAGATCAGGCAACTTACCTTTCTCAAGAGATAGAGGATGCATTTCAAGATAAGAAACTGGTCCTGGCAGTCTGGATAGATCTGAGGAAAGCTTTTGACAAGGTTAGGTGAGAAATGATAGAATGGATAAAAGCATACCTACATAACAGAAATGAGGAAAGTCACAGAAACACTGACAATAACGTCCACAATTTGTTTTCATGTTTCTCTAGCTAATTTGTGGTAGGACATAATGTGCAAGCAGAGCTCAACCCTTAGTTTCATCCATCTTGTGACAGACGAGGTCTGTGCTCTGTAAGTTAGAAATACTCCAACGTTTTGCAGGATCATTCATAGATTTATGCAAGTGCCAGAACATTTCATTCTCCTGTGGGCATCAGTGGCTGTGATGGTAGAGATGCAAGACAGTGACAAAAAGTCAAGCATCCATGACCGTGGTTATGGTTAAGTTAAGTAACCAGTTCTCTTGTACAGTATAAACACACTATTAAAAATTCCAGTGTGTGAAATAGGTCACATAAAGCTAACAATAGTCACTATTGTTCCCCATTTAACTAACAAGTATACACATCTATAGCAGCAAATATAGAAGTGTGAAATGAGTTAACTCATCTGTAGCACTGAGAAGATAACAAAAAATGTGTTAACATGTCAATAGCAGTAATATGGAGTAGTGAGTAAACTTGTGCATGTCAGCCAAGGAGTGAATATATTTTTGTTTCTGACATGGCTGATGTTAGTTTTGCCATAATTTTTCTATGCTCAGCCTCTACAACAGTTGCTTTCATGAAATCTGTTGCCAGCAGTAGGCTCACGTTTCCCCTTACATTTTAAGTGTTTAATGCTCAACATCTTTCATTGAGTTTATGAACTTCTTGGTTTGAGATCTGGTTCATGTTTGAAATGTCAAGAAATTTGAGAAAGGATCTACTGTAATTTCCAGTTTTTGGATTTTCTACTTGAGGTTTCTGTTAGTTTTTAAATCTCGCATTGATGAATTAACTAAATGTGACATTTTAATTTTTCCTTTTTTACAGGTTACAAAGCTGGATTTGTGGGCTAGCAATTTTAATATGGAAATTGAGGATATTGAAAAGTTTGATCTCAACATAGAGTGACACCTGCTGACTTTGTGACAAGTCAATTTATAGATTTTGGTGTGACAAAGGTGTGGGTTTTGCAGCAATCATAATTCAAAGGCGTGGGTTTCACAGCAACTGTAGTTCTACTCAACGTTGACAAATACAGCAGATCAATAAAAATAAATAATAAATGGAAAGTAGAGACATCAAGAACAGTTGTTGAAATCATTACTTCTTCTTCTTTCGTTCGCTAATAATGTCTATATCTGCAGTGTTGTTTCTTGTATAAATTGGACAGTGTTTTCCATTTCTTGTTTTGTACCAGAAAGTTTAACATTCATTGGTGTATCAGAAGGCCAGTATGTGCATCTTAATGTGTCATAGTTTGCACATTCTTGAAGGATATGTTCTGAAGTCTGGTTGACTTGTCCACAATTACACTTTGCTGTTGTGCCAATTTTAAATTTTGTATACATATGGCTGTTTAGTCTATTGTGTCCAGTTCTCAGTCGAAATATGATGACCTGTTCTTGTCTGTTAAGTAGGTGGTAGTCGTCCCGTGGAGGTAAGTTAGGCTTTCGTTGTGCCTTTATCATGGATTTCTTTTGGTGATAGCAGATTGGTACATCCGGTTGCTGCATGTTAGCACCTTCCTTGGCGAGTTGATCAGCTCTCTCATTTCCTGCTATTCCACAGTGTGATGGAATCCATTGCAGTATAACTCTACACCTATTTTGTACTATGGACAATACCTCTTTTAACTCTGGAAGTTTATTGGATTGTAATGCCTCTAGTACTGACCTTGCATCTGTAAGTATTACAATAGGGTGTGAGGTCCTGTCCAATTTTAACAGTTTCTCTGCAGCTGTATAAATAGCTTTGACTTCAGAGTCATAGTTGTTGCAGTAATTCCCTGTTGGTATACAAGTGGTATCAGTGGTGCCATCTGGGTATTCTACATATACACCACTTCCTCCATTTTTTACTGCATTCTGTGCTGATCCATCTGTATATACTCTGGTTCATAGATCACTTGATATACATCATCAAGGAAACTGAGAGCTGCTACTCTTTTCTGCAGATTATTCTGATGTTCATCCCCATGCACACTTGCTACTGTTGTTTGGATGGTCACTGGTAGGCATGTCCGTTTTTCCCATGGGGTGTGTTCTGGTTGAGATGTCAGTGGTATTGTTACCTCTGGCAGATCCGATACCTGTCTACATAGATGCTTGGCCTGGTGTATGAAGCTGCTTCTTTTAAGCTGTCCTTGTGACAGATTCTGGAATCTTTCCTTCATTGGGTGACTATGGTGGGAAAGAAACTTTTCTCCATGAATTATAATTTTAGTATCTCTACGCTCTTTCAATGACTGCATCCCTTCGATATTCTGCATTTCTATGATTGGTGTGGATCTCATTGCGCCTGTAATGATTCTAAGTGCTTGGTTCTGTACTCCCTATCTAGGTTTTGTAGTGTAGTGTTTGATGATCTCCATGCTGTAGAACCATATTCCAAGTGTGGTCGAATGGCTTGTTGGTATACATTTTTTAGAATTCTTTCATTAGCTCTCCAAGTTGTCCCACTCAGTTTTCTTAGTATAGCATCTTCCTTCTAGCCTTTGTTTCTGCTTTGCTGATATGATGTTTCCATGTCATTTTGGCATCAAATGTTACACCAAGATATGTGGGTTGGTCATCTACCTTTAAGATAGTTTTATTTACATAGATGTTTCCTGCTCTTTGTTTTGGTGAAAGTGTAAAAAGGGTTGTTGCAGACTTCTCTATATTGATACTTACACACCATTTGTCAGCCCAATTAGTCAAAATATCCATGGCTCTCTGAAGCATTTTTGTGGCAACCATGGCGCTCTCATGTGTGCACCATAGAACCAAGTCATCTGCATATAGTGCTGCCTTAGTTCCACAGGGTATTTCTTCAATTAGATCATTGATAAATATGAGAAAAAGAGTGGGTGATAGAACTCCTCCTTGAGGCACTCCATGGCGTAGTAATACTTTCCTACTTTTTTTGCCATTTACTTGTACTCTGGCTCTTCTATTGTGAAGAAAGGCTTTCGTCCATCTATACATATTTCCACATATCTTGTAGTTTCTCATTTTTTGAAGCAATCCTTCTTTCCATACTTTATCAAAGGCCTGTAAATCAATCCATGCCACTAAAACTGATTTTTTGTCTTGGAAAGCATCCTCAATTTCCTGTGAGAGGTATCTAGTTGTTCACTCCAGTATGGCTTGTATTGTTTGTGTGCTCCTCTTGGTATTGCTTCCTTGGCAGCTTGATAATACATTTATTGAACTCTTTGACTATGGCATTTATGTCTTTTCCTTCCATATCTATTTGTCCAGCTAAAACACTACTGCTGTGTTTAAATAGTCCCCAATTTGCTTTTTTATAATTCCATCTTGGAAGGCTACATGCATTTTCTTGTGAGTTCATTTTTATTACTAAGGACTGGTCGATGGTCGCTACCTCCAAGTTGCTTCCCCACTGTTCTATTGATTTCCCAGTTTAGGTCTGCTGAGTACAATGCCAAGTCTTGCGTGGAAGTGGTTTGCCATGCTCTTGAGTAGTATGTTGGAGGATCTTTTGGCTTATTAAGCAATAGAAGACATTTATCGTCTTGCCAGCTTTCAAGTTATTCTCCTCTTTTATCCATGTGGTCATAACCCCAGCTTTGTGAGTGACTATTAAAATCTCCACATACTATCAGTCTTCCTCTGTATGGTATTGTGTCCAGGGAAAGGGACTGGTCATTAGGACAATAATAATTTAGTAGGTTGAAGTCTGTGTTCTTGGTCTTTAGTTGAAGGACCTGATATTCTGCTCCTTCCATGTATAGCTCAGTTCGGTGCTACTCCTGCCTGGTGAGTCGTCACAGGGTTAGCACCATAACGGGGTAATGCAGATATAGACATTCATGTGCGATAATGCATGACATTCTGATTGTTGTGGTGCGCCTTCTGGCCAAATGTCGCTGACTTCAGCACCTTTACTTGCTAGGCAAGACTGTGGTCCTGCCCGATTGTGGGAGGGCCCGGCCAGTCTTAGTTTCCAGCCTCTGCTGTCTGGACTAAGCCCCCATCTCCACGCCAAGGAGCTGGCCTCGATGGGGGAAATCATTACTAAATTACATGGACATTCTAAATTCCATTCAACGTAACCTGTAGCAACCCAGAGAAAAATAATACATACTTTCTCTGGCACATAGCCATTTTTTATGACTTCTGGATTTTCTGCATGTTTATATTTTTGGCATAACTTTGTTATTTATTGAGTTATTGATTTCAAATTTGTAGACAATAGAAATAAGTGGATGCTGGATATGGTGATGTTGTTTGTTTGTGTGTGTCAGTGGAGTTAATAACATAGACACTAACAAAAAACACATGCACATAATTACTTAATTTCCTGATTGGCCTAGTCCACTCAAGGAGTCAAGGATGAGTCAAAGACATGATCTTGTCTTCTTCCTGAACAGAATTGTTTATTAATGATCTGATGCTATGATATTGTATGTTCATTTGGACACATTCTCACAGAATAGTTTTCATGAATTATGTGTAATTTGTTTCCACAACCAACCCTCTTCCCCCTCCCCCAAGTCCAAACATCGTAGAGGATTGACTTAACTGTACTCGGTTTCCCATATGTACTCCGTCACTATTAATGAAGCTGCACACCGTCTGCAGAGAGTACCACTCACGTAACTCTGTAGCTTCAATTGATAATTCACAGAGATCTCCACAAAAATCCACTGTGTAAACAATACAAAATGAGCCGGATTAAAACCCGTGACCCATTGAACACTATGTGAACAGCTTAACCACTACACTTGGAAGATCCCTATGTAAGTTGTGTTTGATTGAGATAGCAGGACATGTATATAACAAAATCTTTTGTTACTGGCATTTAATGTGTTTGTGTATATAATTTGAAAAGTGTCACATACTGCCATAACTAATTCCTTACAGAATTACAAAAACCCTGTTACTGAATTAATTTTGGGTCTCATTTTTTGTGTCTGTATGTTTCTGTACAAATTCCATTTATAATTTTATTACTTATTTACTGAACTTGTTGCATGAGATTTCATTTTGTACATAAGTGAATGTTCTTCTAAAGTACATTAATACAGAAATGTACAACTTGAATGATTCTGATAATTGTTATGAGAAACTTAATACTTCTACATATATTTTTTTGAGGGGATTCTCGGGCTTATGGCGGATAAGCATAAGTACTGGATTCTTCCACGTCACAAAGGCTACTGCTTTTACTTCATTTGACTGGATTTGGACTGGTTTCTGTTTGCGTGGCTTGCTCATATGTAGATTGCCGTATTGAGTTAGTGTGTTTTATCTACACTTCACCGCTACTGCCAGAACCAACTGCTACCATTTATGCTCAATTTTCAATCTCCATTCTGGTTGTCACACTATGCCATACTCAAAACCCTGCCCAGTTTAAAATAAATTGTGGTTCTCCTTTTGGTTATTTAGGCTGATCTTAATCTGAGTCTCACAGTAGTGAATGTGTTAGTGTTATTTGTTTTAGTTAGTTCACTGGTTACTGATCTTTATGAAGACCTAGCAAACATCCCAGAGGGGAAACAGATTACTATATAAAGTGGAATTCCTCCTTTTATAACAAATTTTCCTATATAACAACACTTTTTAAAATCAGCAATTATATTTATTCAATATTTTTGTTACGGTATATAGCACATTTCTATTACCTACATAGTTTTTTGGTTTGGGCCAAGTTATTATAGCGGGATTTCACTGTACTTATAAAACAAAAACTCACAGAACAGATCAGACCAGTTGTAGACTGATAGACCTACATTAAAGGCTACACTGGATCCGTATACAAAAAATTGAGCTGGAAAGATGAAATGTTTATATAATAATCAAAATTCGCTGCATAGCAAATTTGAGATTTTGAAAAGTTATTTAATTTGGTTATAAATGTATACGATATAAAGGGATTCCATTATATAAATAATGGTGGTGGCAAGGTATAAAAATAACTGAACAAAAATACCATTTTTTTACTTCAGTTTTTATCATAATTTGTAAATGTTATTACCCAGCCCTTCGTATCAGTTACAATTCTTAACGTGATATTTCTAGGATTCTGCATAGGCATGCAATTTCAGCTGTCACAAGTTTATGTTTGTCTTTTGCTGTCGTTGTCCATTTTTGGCATGGTAGCACAACCTTGGCCCTTAGCACAATAATTAGTTTGAATAGTGTTGTTTTCGTGTTTAAATCTACATTTTTGTTTCTGAAGATTTGTGTCATTTTCCCTAGGGCTTTACTTTACTACATCCATTGTGTATTTCTTTGCTGCTCTTGCCATCTGTTGTTATATTGCTTCCTAGGTATGTGATTTATCACTTGTTTAAGTCTGTTGGTTTCAATATATATATCTTAGTGTTTCTTTCTGTTCTTCCTATCTTCATTATTACTTCGGTTTTTCAATATTTATCTTCATGTTAAATGTTTGGCATGTTTGATGTAATTTGTCTTTATAGTTGCTCTTCTGATGATACTACTTGGTCATCTGAACATAGCAATTCATTCAAGTTATCATTCAGATTGTTTTCTTCCGTTGTCTTTGCTACTTTGCAGATGTGATCTATGTATGTTATGAACAATAGGAAAGGATAGTACACATCCCTGTCTCACTCCCGAGTGAATTTGGAAATTATCGGATGTACCTGTGCTCATTCTTATTGCGCATTGACTATTGGCGTATATGCTCAGACATAGACTTATCAGATGTTGGGGAACTCCATATGTCTGTAGTATTATCCATAGATGTGCTCTATCCACTCTGCATTAAAAAATATGTTATTAAAACAGACTAGGAGTAAGAACATTCTGCTACAGTGGAATCCTATTACAATAACGTGGTAACAAAATATGTGTGTAATAACAGAAATTCTCTTAATACAGTACAAATACACATAGAATAAACATAACTGGGGATTTTGTGATTTATTATTATATAGAGAAATTTGTTATAAAAAATATGCTATAGAGGGATTTCACTGTATTATGATATATATGTATTGAAAAGAGCTGACAGAGAGCTTAGTATGATGTCAAGGTTTTCTTTTATGGACATGCTGCTCCATAGCAGGTGAAGGTAAGGCATGCAAGTACGTGAGATGCTTAACAATAAATATCTAAATTTTTTACTTATTCATTCGGGGAATAACAGAAGTTATAAATATGAAGTTCATTTTCATGTTAGTGCATGGACAGTGGAATCCCTCTAGAACATTCTTTTATAACAAATTTTCGTATGTAACTCATCATCATCATCAGGTGCCATGCTGGCTGGCGTAGGCGGTCATGGCTCTCCACAGTATTATATATCAAGGTTGTTGTTGTTTCCTTGCCGTGCCAGGTTGTCAAACTGTCTAATATTTTCTAACGTTGTCGCCCTCTGTCTCTGTTGCCTTCAATTTTGCCTGTTGTGACTATATTCTCCAAACCTGCCTGTTTCATGAAGTGGCCAAAAAAAAAAGATTACCCTTTTCTTATATTGTTTATTAAGGTCATATATAAGATGGAAGAAGTTCAACAGAAATAAGATGCAGAATAGGACAGGCAAAAACAACATTCAGAAAAATGTAAAATATACTATGTAATATGACCTTGTCATTAGAGGTGAGAAAGAGAGCTCTGCAGTGCTATATAACCCCTATACTAACATATGGGTGCGAGTCTTGGACAATAAACAAACTGGAAAGTGGGAGATTGGAGGCAACAGAGATGTGGTTCTACAGAAGAATGCTGAGAATACCATGGACTGCCAGAAAAACTAATGTAGAGGTATTAAAAGAGTTAAATGCGAAACGGACCTTAATCAACAATATAAAAAAAGGCAATCTTCTTTTTTTGGCCACTTCATGAGACAGGCAGGTTTAGAGAACATAATCACAACAGGCAAGATTGAAGGCACCAGAGACAGAGGGCGACAACGTGAGAAAATATTAGACAGTTTGACAACCTGGCACGGCAAAGAAACAACAACGACTTTGATACATAATACTGTGGAGAGCCATGACCGCCTACGCCACCCGGCATGGCACCTGATGATGATGATATAACTACACTTTTCAAAATCCCCAATTATATTTATTTGTTATTGTGTGTACTATATATAGAGAATTTCTTTTTGTCGGTCCGGACAAAGTTGTTATAATGGGATTGCACTGTACAGGGTAGTACATATGTTGTTTAGATCTCAGGCTGCAAGGACATGAATTGTGTACTGAAAAAATGAAAATTTAATGAGCAAATTTCAGGTGGTAACAGCCATTGATGAATATACACGCATCATGTACAGTGTTATGTTACAAAATAAAGAAATACTCAATTTGTTCATGGATGTTCTGTTTTATTTCTGTCAGTTGATTTCTAGTATATTAATCTGAATGTTTAATTAGCTATTGACTTCATTCTCAAACTATATGCTGGATATCTCCTGTTGACTTCTAACAGGACAATATTCTTACTAGTGTGTCAGCACTGTGTTCAGAGATAGTTCAGAATTTTTTTGTTAATCTGCTGTTAAATAAAAATACTAATTCTTAAACTTGTCACCCTGCAGCATAAACATTATATAGTAGGCCATGGTTGGAATGTTGCAGTGTAGATGGAATATCTTTCTTATGAACCAGACTTAAAAGTGCTGCACAGATATGAGACCAATATTTAAGCCTGATAGGAAACAAAGCTGCATGGATATAGAATAATAATAATTCAGAATACTATTGGCAAATTGCTGGAAAAGATCATTGTAAAAAATGACATGCTTGCTTCACAGTTACATCTTCTCCTATACTTGGAAGATATTGCCCAGAGACAACATAGTCATGTAATGCGGTTGGCTGCTCATGATGTTTATGAGGGTTTCCATGCATGTACTGAGACCGTGTGCGGTGACGATTGATTTTTGATTTGACGGATGCTTACAACAGGGTCCCTTTGCATCTCCTCTGGATCAGTTGTTAGAAATTAAAATAAACCCTTTTCTTGTGATATAGTTTGCCTCAGCCTTGTTTCAGAGTCTCCTGTGTGTTGCTGGGGCCTGAAAGGGGAGCAAAGAATAGCAACACTGTTTACCTTCCACACAAGGCGACTAAGGAGGTTATGGGATGTAGTTGGCTGTCCCATCCCATATAGGGTCAGTGACCCAAAGCCATGCTGAAATCGGATGTATCAGGCCGAAAGACGCAGACATAGAAGCAATGCTATAAACCATGACAACCCATTCCATTCTCCGGACCCAAAGCCATTCTGAAGTCGGATGTGTCAGGCCGAAAGGCGCAGATATCGAAGCAATGCTGTAAACCATGACACAACCCATTCCGTTCTCCGGACTACATCCTGCTAATCTGCAGGAGTTTGAGAACAAACGCAGAAGAAGAAGAATAAGAAGTTTCAGAGCGTGATAATGAGTTGGGGTATCTGATCCGATAACAATACACACAGGCCTTCCGCAGAGTTCACCTTTGCTCCTTGTGCTCTTTAATTTATAAACTATAAAGGTAATGGGTGACCAGCTGATAAGTGGGTAGGTGATGAGTTTACTTCTCCCTTGGAGAGGAGTGCCCTTTCAACCAGCGAACAAAGTTCAAGTAGACTATCAGGACCAGCTACCAAAAAATATTAGAGGTCGCAAAGACCCACTGTATTCCATGTTGATCTATCTTATTGAACAGCTGATTAGAAATGGCAGAATGCTCTCATATGCAGATGGTGTGCTGTTGTATTGTCAGAGTTTAGGAAGACACATGTTCAAGATCTACGATGTGAAATGAATCACATTGACATGGTGTAATACGCATGTGGTTGCGTCTGTGGGTCTCACCAATGGCCTACTAGACAAACCGCATGCAACAGAAAACCTTAGTGGATGACATGCCGTTATATTGAGGTTATCTTCTTATAGAAGCTTCATGGCATATCATCTATACAATTGTGCGTTTATTATGTTGAAATGTATTTCATGTTTACCTGAATATATATGTATGCACCCTCTGTGGTTGGGAGGGAGCCAGATATGTACTGTGCAGCACTAGGGAGGAGGGGCTGACAGCACTATTTTTCCTATGGCTTAGACCCATCATAGAGGCACAGTGACTCAGGACGTGACAATCCTTTTCACTTGAACATTTGGTTGAATGCCTGGAGCAATATTGGAGTTCGGTATAACCAGTAGTAAATTGGTGGTGGGGAATGAGCACAGTGAACCCTAACTTGGCTACAGTGGCTAGGAGCAGTGCATAGGTTGAAACCTACCTTCCTGAAGGTGTGATAGTTATTCTCTGGCTCTGTCCCAGGGTGGGCCGAAAATCAATAGACTTCCCAGGAATATAATGCCATTTAATGGCATTAGGTTAAAGGGCATGAGCCCATGGACCGCTGGATCAGCAACCAACCAACGTGGTGTAATGCATTTGGAGCACTGATTAAACCAAAGGAGACATGGTTCTCGCTGAATAACACAAATCGTCCACATACTAATGCATACTACCAATCTAATTGGAGAGAAGATACAGAGATCAACTTTAAAATACATGGGAGTGCTGGTGGACAGATGTTTGTGTTTCAATGAGCATGTAAATTACACAATCATCAGAACTCAAAAGTGGTTGACAAGAAATGATGATGTTAGCTATTTTTTGTGTGAACATCGAGTACTTGCACTGTTATAACAAGACTAGTCCTACCTGTCGTGGTACTTGCACTGTTATAACAAGACTAGTCCTACCTGTCGTGGTACTTGCACTGTTATAACAAGACTAGTCCTACCTGTCGTGGTACTTGCACTGTTATAACAAGACTAGTCCTAACTGTCGTGGTACTTGCACTG
Organism: Meghimatium bilineatum; assembly: GCA_034231615.1. Taxonomy (NCBI): domain Eukaryota; kingdom Metazoa; phylum Mollusca; class Gastropoda; order Stylommatophora; family Philomycidae; genus Meghimatium; species Meghimatium bilineatum. The sequence goes on along the minus strand of CM067313.1, from coordinate 28,718,593 downwards.
TTATAACAAGACTAGTCCTACCTGTCGTGGTACTTGCACTGTTATAACAAGACTAGTCCTACCTGTCGTAGGGTATGCTTTGACTATTCTAACCCTTAGCACAATGGAGATTGATAGACTTTGCAGAATAGAAAAGCTATGCTTCTCATTCTTGGATGCTCAAGAGATACAGAACTAGTGGCAATACACTTCCTGCTGGACTATCCTACATGATGCAATGAAGGAATATTTGCCATCCTCGTTCATAACTGTGCATTAGTGTTGACACGAGGGACCCACTGCATGATGATATTGAAAAGATCAAAGGAAACAGATTAGTGAGAGGAAACGCCCGTGTGTTGCCTGGGTCCGAAAGGGGAGCAAAGAATAGTAACACTGTTTACCTTCCACGCATGTCATAAAAGGCGACTAAGGAGGTTATGGGATGGAGTAGGCTATCCCATATAGGGTCAGTGACCCAAAGCCATGCTGAAGTAGGATGTGTCAGGCCGAAAGGCGCAGATATCGCAGAAATGATGTAAACCATGACACAACGTATTCCGTTCTCCGGACTACATCCTGCTAATCTGCAGGAGTTTGAGAACGAACGCAGAAGAAGAAGTGAGAGGAAAGTTATAACTTGGCAGGACAAAGGAGGGTATTTAGCAGGTATGAACATTAGGGAACATACGCAAAAGAGAAGAGTATGAAATGTGCCAATCAAGTTTACTTACAACTTCCACTTGAAGTGGTCATCACACTTTCCAGGAAATGTGACAATGACATTCCAGTGCATATATATTCAGAAGCCCAGGCTCTAATCGATGAGCATTTCTCAGATGGGGATCTTGTTGTCTACACTAGTGAATCGGCACGAGTACAGTACAGGGCATTCACATCTCAATGCAGAGGAAAGTGTATTAGGGAAGAAAGTGGTGCTTTCTATACAACCACTAGTAGTATGGCGATGGTAATGACGAAGGCAATGATATCGCTGGAGTCTCAGATGTGCCTATTTTCTTATGAGTATGCTTCGAAAGATTCAGTCCGGTTATGTACGCCGCCAGTGGCTTGAATAGATGACGAAATCTTTGCTGAAAAGAGATATTGGCACCTACCTTCAATTTGCACCTGTACAGGTTGGCGTTGAGGACATAGGAAGAGCAGACAGACTTGCCAGGGATTAGCGGCAGTTCAATGGACCTGCTGATATTTTTGAGTAATCATGGAGTTGGTTTGACCCCTTAGAAGATATGGGGTGTATTTCTTCATCCGTATCTGTGGCTAGAATCCAGGATATGAGAAGGAAGCATATTGTTACAAGAAACGAGTGGCATATAGGAGAACTCAAAAGAAGAGTTATCAACCAACACATAACCGGAAAAGTCAGTTACCGCACGTCGAAGGACATACTGAATATGAGATCAAATGGGATAAATAATGTCGCAATATATTTAAGCATATAAATTGCTCAGGAAAGTTGGAGCCCTAAGCTATAGCTTGTGTAGCTTATACGTAAATCCTGCACTGTATGCCTAAATCTCATACAAAGATACGCTGAGCTATGAACCACGCAGTTTCTCACAAGTGCGTATCTGCCTAGTCAGGGGCCGACCAGAAACTAAAAAAACTAGCATCATCTTCGCATTATCTCATTAGCGAAAACGTCGTTCCTCTACATTCTCATATCGTGACCGCCTAGTAATCTACTTTCTGGTGGTTGGCTGAAACGAGAGAGTAATTTTAAATTTAAATCACGAATAACGAATGAATTAAAAACCATACGAATGTAGTGGCGTCATATTCTCTCTTGTAGTAGGACTATAGTCCTAGATTTCAGCACGGTATAGTCAAGGGAATGGAAATGAGCTGTGTGGCTGTTTTATTTGCGCCAATGGTCTTATATTTGTTTTCGTTGGCTCTTTTATTCCTGTAATTCATCGTTTGCAAGGTCTGCCCCTGGCTTTGTATCCATCGTGTCTGTATAGTAATGCTTTTGAGGGGCACAGTCTGATGGTAGTCTGAAAGCATGTGAAAATCACTCAATCTGTTGCCTTCTGATGTAATCCAGGATTGGCATTGTGTTTTTTAGTCTTCTGATGTATTCGTTTCTAATTTTGTCTTCATCTTCAACGTTAATTCTCAAACTCCCACTGGATCTCTCTTGTAGCAGGATAATACTCCTACTAGATATCCAGCAGGATATAAATGTCCAGAGAATAGAAATGCGTTGTGTCGCCGTTTTATTTGCGCCGATGGCTCGACACATCCGTCTTCGGCAGTGATTCTGTCTAATATTCTTACTCCGAGGATTCTACGTAGACAAGTCATTTCTGTTGTATCAAGTTTTCTTGATGACCGTTTTATATATAGTGCAATTCTGGTGTTCAAACTCACATATTTGTTTTTGAAAATGGGAGATGTCTGCCCCAAAATACGGTATGCTATGCTGCATCTATATTGAATTGCTTACGGAATACATTTACGGAATACAGGCGGGGTACATTCGGGAAGAGTGGCTGGATGCAGTGAAGAATTCCTGTGTGCGTAAAGTGACTTATTTTTGTGTCGGCACATGCGGGAGTCCAGGGCAATGAGAGAACACTTAAGTTGGCCGCACACGCTGCTACTACGGCTGTTGGAGGAGCGATGATCGAGCAGACATTTTGAACGCCCTACTGGAAAACGCACGAACAAATGACTGTATAAGTAACGATGGCTCTTTTTCTATGACTAGAATAAGGGAGTTTGGTTTGAAATGTGGTGTCACTAGAATGGAGCGGTTTCGTGAGCAAGAAAGAATGATGGTCAATCAACGGCGTACTGTGACCGTCAGTCAATGTGTAATGGCGGCTACACTCAAGGAGAGATCTGAGCACCTATGGACTTGTCCGGCGTGCATTTAAGATAATCCAACGACTAACCAACCAACCAACCAACCAACCAACTAACTAACTAACTAACTAACTAACTAACTAACTAACTAACTAACTAACTAACTAACTAACTAACTAGCTAACTAATTAACTAACTAACTAACTAACTAACTAACTAACTAACTAACTAGCTAACTATTTAATTAACTAACTAACTAAGCAACTCATCATCATCATCAGGTGCCATGCCGGGTGGCGTAGGCGGTCATGGCTCTCCACAGCTCTCTGTCCACAGTATTATGTATCAAAGTCGTTGTTGTTTCTTTGCCGTGCCAGGTTGTCAAACTGTCTAATATTTTCTTACGTTGTCGCCCTCTGTCTCTGGTGCCTTCAATCTTGCCTGTTGTGATTATGTTCTCTAAACCTGCCTGTCTCATGAAGTGGCCAAAAAAGAAGATTGCCTTTTTCTTATATTGTTGATTAAGGTCCGTTTCGCATTTAACTCTTTTAACACCTCTACATTAGTTTTTCTGGCAGTCCATGGTATTCTCAGCATTCTTCTGTAGAACCACATCTCCGTTGCCTCCAATCTCCCACTTTCCAGTTTGTTTATTGTCCAAGACTCACACCCATATGTTAGTATAGGGGTTATATAGCAATGCAGAACTCTCTTTCTCACCTCTAATGACAAGGTCATATTACACAGTATATTTTTCATTTTTCTGAATGTTGTTTTTGCCTGTCCTATTCTGCATCTTATTTCTGTTGAATTTCTTCCATCTGCTGTTATAATTGTACCTAGATATTTGAATTGGTGGACCTGTTTTAATACTATATCATTCACTATGATCTTGCAAGGTGTGTTATTTTCTTTCTTTGAAATAACCATTACTTCTGTTTTCTTGATATTTAGGAAGAGGCCTTTCTCTTTGCTTTCTGTGACTACTACTTTAATTAATTTTTGAAGGTCTTCCTCACTTTTTGCAATCAGAACAGTGTCATCCGCATATCTCAAATTATTTATGTTATGTCCTCCCACTGATATTCCTGGGATATCTACTATTGCACGCAATATGTTTTCACTGTATAGAGAGAACAGGTCTGTATAGAGAGAACTAAGCAACTAATAACATTTTAAACTGGATAAACTCTCGAAACTAGAAACACAAGTAGAAATCTTTGACCTTCGCGACTGAAAGCACATTTCCGCATTTGAAAGAAATTATGGGGGAATAACAATGAACGTAGTTGAAGGAAACGTGTTTCACATTACGTCTCTCAGAAATACATTTGTCTGCTGGAGTTGCTTGAAAAGTAATTATTTATTGTATTTTTATTTTTAAAAATCCCGAATAATATATATTATGTTAAATTGGTACTAGTGTATCGTAGTTCGATTGTATTGGGCATGTTATGCCGCCAGTATTTCATGTGTGCTCCTATCTCTTCTTACACATGGAGATTTTATGCATAACAGTACGTACAATATAACATTAGCAAGTGTCACATATTTAATATCATTGTCGGCATTAGTGCCTTATTTGTAGGAAATTGCACAAAATGGACGTGTGCGTAGAACTAATGAAAATAGATTGCCACTATCAATCTATCTATCGTCTTTTCTCTCCTGATGCTGCAAGGGTGGGGGGGGGGAGAAAAAAAGGGTGGTGGTGGTGGTGTAGAACTAATGAAAATAGATTGCCACTATCAATCTGTCTATTGTCTTTTCTCTCCTGTTGCTGCAAGGGGGGGGGGGGTAGAAAAAGGGGGGTGTGTGGTCAAATGATTGAATGATGATCAGTTTTCGGGCTATGTCACGTTTGGTCGCTTGATATTCAGTAATATTGTGACTTCTGAGAATCTTAGTGACTCCCTAAATCCATCTTCTTCTTGGTCTTCTTGTGTCTTGTTGTTTCCATTTTCATGTTGTATGCTCTTGTTGCAGGCCAATATGGGTCCATTCTTATTAAGTAGCCGAACCATTTCTGTCTCTTTCAATATATTTGACCACAAATGTTGCTCCAACAGTAAGGGTAATCTCTTCATTCCTTACATAATCTATTTTCTGCTTTTCTTAGACATCTCATTTCACATGTAGTAAGCTTTCTCTCTTGTTCTTTAATTAGTGTCCATGTCTGACATTGAATAACATAATGTTGGTATGAATATTGATTTATTTGCCTTTTCGTTTCCATCGGGATAGATTTGTGTTTCAATATTGGCGTAAGTTCATAATTTATGTAACTGGCTTTTTGAAATCTTGTCTCGAGCTTGTTAATTCTTCGGCCGTCTGTAAAAAATATCTCAATATATTTAAATTTCTGCATTTGTTTCAGTAATTGATAATTTATATTTATATTGATTGTGTTACGTTATTTGCCAATAGACATTGCTGACGTTTTGCTGTGTTGATCTTCATGTTCTGATTGAAGCAGCTTTCAATGAGTAGGTTTATGTGATCTTGCAGCTCTTCACTTGAACTGTGAAGTAGGCACTGATCGTTAGTAAAGAATCGTTCAATTAGGTCACTTGGAAGGTAATCGTTTGGTGGTGTTTTTACTGCTTGGGTTTTTACTGCAAAGGGAACGCATTGCTCTAGGCGGACCCAGGGTTAGCAGATAACCAAGATCCCAAATGTACCTCCTTGCGGTGCTCCCTGGTAACAGAAAACAGCACTCAAGCTGATTCTGGCCAAATCATTTGTGGATCGTGTCCGAGAATGTGGAGGTAGCAGATGGAAAGAGATTTGACTGCACAAGAGACAGACAATATCTCCGACACCACCAGCATCACCACATATAGCGACACTGTCGACATACAGTGAAGCTAGTCAGTCCAGTCCGAACATTGGAGGGGCGGCCAATGTAAAATGCAGGTAAAGGTAGATGCATGGCGAGAGACAAATAGATTTCATACCGAGTACAATGAAATAATGAAAGGGCAGAACAGTGCTAGAGGGCAGCGCGAACTGCAAATAGAAAGTGAAAAGTCCCTAGGAAAGGGGAACTACAAGCTCCGTCAGCTCAAGACGAGCTTCTGGTTACCTGTGTTCCTTACAGGCAGAGACCCAGACCCATTCATTGGCGTTTGGTAAAGCAAGAAGACCTAATCCAACTCTAATGTCGAGCCTAATGTAATCCAACTCTAATGTAATGCCAACTCTAATCCAACTCTAAACCGGAAATATGCTCGCTCGCTCAAGATCCTCCTACGGGACTTCTCTATCCTCTCATCTGATCGCCTTACCAAAGAGGCGTTTCCACAACCACCTCTTGTGGCTTTCCGTCGAGATAGGAACCTACGGGTCTCTCTGGTTCACTCTCACCTCCGGCCGGCGGGACCTCCTACCGGTACCTCTCCGTGCCACCGCCCGTGCCTCACGTGCCCGTTTGTCTACCTTACCTCCTCTATCCGATTTCCTAAATCGGTATTTCATATCCATCACACTTTTTCCTGTGTCTCCCGTAACGTCGTGTACGTGATAACTTGCAAACGCTGTAACCTGATGTACATTGGTAAGACGGGTAGATTCCTAGCCACTAGGTTTGCCGAACACTTACGGGATATCCGTAACTGTGGATCTTCTCCGGTGGCCCTCCACTTCAACAGCAATTCTCACCGGGGGGCACAGGACATTCAGGTCACTGGCCTGGTCTCTTGCCACTCTGGTGACTGGCAACGTTTCTCATTAGAGAACCGCCTTATTCTCAACCTTGGCACTCTTAAGCCCCATGGCATCAATGACCAGTTATACTTTCAATAATCTCTTAACCACCCCCCCCCTTTTGCCCCCCTGCTCTGCCTCCCTGCTGCTCCTACAATCTTTACCTTACCCTTTCTTCCTGCTCATCTCCTTGATACTGTTGCTCTCTATTGTGGTGGCTCGGCCGGGGCCCCCACCCAGGGTTTGGGGCTACGGTGACATGTCACGTTGCGATTGGTGTGTTGGTGGGTGGTTACGCCATGGGACTGGGACCGGTGCAGCTTCATCCGGGGTGGGTCTGTTGCGGTTTGGTACGTCGGTTTGATGGTTGATCTGTATCCCCTCGCTACCCCACTCTAGTCTCTCTCTGTGGGTTGTTTCACCCATGCTTCATCCTCCTCTTCTCATTTAGATTCTTTGTCCTACTCTGTCTACTTTCTCCATTTCCATTGCTTAGGGCTATGTCCGCTCTTTCTCTTGTGTTACTATCTCACCTAGAGATTTCCAGTCCTGCACGTTCAGGCTGGCATTGCACGCATACACGTTTACGCCCGCCTCCCCGACACATGTACAAAAAATATATAATAACGTCCATATTTGAGCTATACCTTCAGCAGAGGGTTCAATGCATGTATTTATTTCCTTGAGTTGTGTATGTGTTGCTGTGATGTCAGAAAGAAATTATGCACTGACAAATTGTGTAGGAAAAAAACTGACAAAGAGGCGGGTCAACAATTTTGATAGACATAACTGCTCATATAAGATAAGTAAAAAGGAACTGTTTTCCGTACAAAACTGCTCTCAATACGAGATGCTTTTACTTTCAGACACCCCCCCCCCTTTTCTAAATTGTGTAGCAACGTTGTATCTACATTACCTAGAGGCAGCAGTGTTGCCATATTGGCTTTTTAAATGTTAAATCGGACAAATTTGGCAATTTTCAGATGTGTTTGGCATCATAAATATTGTCGTTTTTTTTAGCTTTTTATTCCTTCAAGATTTATTGGTAGCATATCCTATTCAGGACGTGGCTATAAACCCAGCATTTTTTGGCTGTAGTGATTTTTAAAAGTAATTAGTAATGCAAATGCAACTTTGCTATCTTCTTCTTCTTTAGTGTTCGCTCTCAAGTAACCACAACGAAATTATCGTGTGATTTCCGCCGGGGAGCGTGAAGTACGTTGTGCTGCAAGTTCCACAGTAGAACTGTGATTATTTGCACCCCTGTTGGCAACTTTGTGACCTGGACGTCCGAGGTCCAGCACATCCGTTTTCGTCATTCCTTTATTTCGGGTTTGGTCCCTAGTCCGTGACTGTCTATCTGTCGCCGGGCACGCTGGTGTGTAGTGCCTCTTCGCCAAGACGCTTGTCGAGCGCGTATGTCTTGCACGAGGTGTTCCACTATCTATGAACTCATCTAGAGCAGTTGGATGTACTGTGCCTGTGCTCATCGGGTACTGAACCGTTTCTCATCCGCTGCCTGGTTCCGTATGAGGAAGAACTCGCCAGAAGAGTTGGACCCTGGCTCGTTCGCCCTCCTACCCGAGGCGTCGTTCACCGACATCGTGAACCCCTCGTCTAAGTTCGAGTCTCACACCACGCGTTTGAGAGCAAGGCGCTCTCGAGCTGAGCGACCTTGTCACAATAGCGCCTGAGCCAATCAGGTACTGAACCTTTTCTCTCTGCAAGTGTGTTTCCGGTATAGGAAAACTTGACTGTAGAGTTGGGCCAGGGCTAAATCTTTGTCCCTTTTGTGCCTGGGCCCATCAGGTACTAAACCATTTCTCTCTGCAAGTGTATTTCCGGTATAGGAAGACTCGACATTAGAGTTGGTTTAGGTCTTCTTGCTTTTTCCGCGCGGCCACGATTGGGTCTGGGTCTCTGCCTATAAGGATTACAGGTAACTAGAAGCTCGTCTCGAGCTAACAGAGCTTATAGTTTCCCTATCCAAGGAACTTTTCACTTTTTATTTGCAGATCGCGCTAACCCTCGTGTCATTGTACTCATTTTGACATATATTTGTTTTTTCCACCTTTACGTGCCTTTTACATTGGCCGCCCCTCCAATGTTCTGACTGGACTAACAGGCGTCACTGTATGTCGACAGTGTCTCTGTATGTGGTGATGCAGGTGGTGTCGAAGATATTGTCTGTCCCTTATGCAGTCAATTCTCTTTCCATCTGCTTCCACCACATTCTCGGACACGATCCCCAAATGATTTGGACAGAATCAGCTTGAGTGCTGTTTTCTGTTACCAGGGTGCACCGCGAGGAGGTACATTTGGGATCTTGGTTATCTGCTAACCCTGGGTCCGCCTAGAGCAATGCGTTCCCTTTGCACCCCACTTTGCTATTTATATTTCTATACGCTAAAACGAAATTCCGTTATTCCGGTGTCTTTGTTAGAAAATATAAATTGAATATTGACATATTTACAGATTAAATATAGACGTTGTGAGCGTCTGCTGCTAAATTGATAAAGACATCGATAAGGCAAAAGGTCAAGCAGTTAACTTCTGTTAGTTTTCAAATACGTGACCAATTTGAAAGTGCAAGTTTGGAAACAAGAAATATGCAATCATGTTGGATGAGTCTAATGTTTCCACACAAAAGCACTTGTGCATTTTAATTTATTATATTAGTGATACAAAAATCAAAAACTGTTTCTTGATTTTTTTTTGGCTTAATTTCCGTGCAAGAATTCTTGAAAAATTTATTGAAAAGACATCTTGAAAAAATAAAACGATCAATATTCGTGCAAGAAGAAAAAGCAGGAGAGAACATATTCAATTTTGATTGATGAGAAAATGAAAAGTTGTGGTAAATTCAAATAGGAAGCATGAGAATAATGAAAACATTCTCAACCCTCACGGGAATTGAACAAGATCCCTTTGATTTGGGTGAGGGGGGGGGGGGATAATTTACTTGAGTTACACGACAATGCGTTTCCACTAGAACAGACCTTGTCAGCGTTATGAAAAGATATGGCCAGAGTCTTACAAACTGCATTCGATTTTCGTCAGAACGTACAGCTCTCTATGGTCTAGAATAAAGGATATGTCTTCTTTGTGTGTACAAATAAAATGCATGTGTCGATCACTATCACTCTGCAAAGGCCTATATTATGCAGTATCCAACTTGCCATAAAATATTGTTTTTCTGCTGTCAGAAATACCTCAATGGTTTCGCCATAGTTATTTAAGACAAGAAGTATACAAAGAATTGTTTAAAGTTATGAATGCATTTGTTGACTTTGAACTAATCCGAACTGCTCAACTTCCTTTTGAAAAACCATCATCTACTAGGTGGCTTGAGCGTGGATAAGTTATGTTTAATATTTTGATGAACTGGGACGAACCGAAGGCTTATTTTGCTAATGTTGAAGTGGCCAAATTCAATTACGGTTCAAAATTTAAAGCAAGACTATTGAAAGAAATGCTGGAAGACCACAGTGATTACTTGTATTTTGTATTTGTGACACCCATAGCGTAGGAATTGGAAAGACTTAACAGTCTTTAAAAAAAACAAAACAAGGCTGACCCCCATGACTATGCCAATAACTATTTTTACACCACCAAAGTATTCACAGCAGACTGTATGATGTCAAGAATTTTGGGATCGCCGAATCGCTTTGCAACACAGTAAACAGGTTTTACATACTTGACCAACCACATCCCCAAAAAAGGATGTGATCTCGTCAAGACATGCAACCTGTGTACTCAAGTCACTGAGAACGGACCAATCGAGACATGGACTATTGCAACATCAACGAACACCCCGCGCAAGTATTTAAATATCCTTAGGAACACAAACATAGAACATTCATTTTCGTTCTACAAAGACCTAAAGGCCTTCTTGTAAACATAAGTAACTTGGTGGCAGAACAATGTTGTAAACATAAATAACATAGAGACAGTACAATGTTGAATCAAATACTTTCTTATACAAGTTTTGAATTTACTGAATCATCATCATCATCAGGTGCCATGCCGGGTGGCGTAGGCGGTCATGGCTCTCCACAGCTCTCTGTCCACAGTATTATGTATCAAAGTCGTTGTTGTTTCTTTGCCGTGCCAGATTGTCAAACTGTCTAATATTTTCTCACGTTGTCGCCCTCTGTCTCTGGTGCCTTCAATCTTGCCTGTTGTGATTATGTTCTCTAAACCTGCCTGTCTCATGAAGTGGCCAAAAAAAGAAGATTGCCTTTCTCTTATATTGTTGATTAAGGTCCGTTTCGCATTTAACTCTTTTAACACCTCTACATTAGTTTTTCTGGCAGTCCATGGTATTCTCAGCATTCTTCTATAGAACCACATCTCTGTTGCCTCCAATCTCCCACTTTCCAGTTTGTTTATTGTCCAAGACTCGCACCCATATGTTAGTATAGGGGTTATATAACACGGCAGAACTCTCTTTCTCACCTCTAATGTCAAGGTCATATTACACAGTATATTTTTCATTTTTCTGAATGTTGTTTTTGCCTGTCCTATTCTGCATCTTATTTCTGTTGAACTTCTTCCATCTGCTGTTATAACTGTACCTAGATATTTGAATTGGTGGACCTGTTTTAATACTATATCATTCACTATGATCTCCATACTATGATCTCCATAATTTACTGAATAGAATGTAATAATTTCATACAGAATAACAAGAGTGCGGCGACTCATAATCAAATAGCAACTATCAAAGAAAGATGTATGCTAATGCTAGAAGAAGCCCTTAGTCAAATCATATATAGACTTCCCTCTATGAAAAATATCTTCCAAAATTTATCAAAGTTCAGTCGTACAGTAATTTTGAATCAGTATTCTAGAAACGAATTTTCAGATCTTCAATTTATGCATCTTTCTGAAACAACATTACTGCAATTGAAGATTAATAAAGAAAACTGGTATTTGTAGGTTGGAAAGAAGAAGCTAAATTTTAAAAAAGATGTTATCTCTACAAATAGTGAACACTTTTAGATTGGTATACTTCAGCTAAATAAGTATACATTGTCATCATCATTAAGTGCCGTCTCCGCAACGAAGGTTGGCCTCAAGGGATCCCCAACATCTCCTGTCTCTTGTCTTGGTGGTGCATTCTGCTAGACTGTAACCTGTCCATCGTGGGATGTTACTCTCCCTCTTGTATCTCTGCCTACCTCTTGCTCGCCTCCCTTTGACTTTACCCTCAAGTAAGGTCTTCAATAAGGTGTCATGTCTTTAATGTGACCAAAATATTTTATTTCTCTTAGTAGTTCTTTCTTCATATTAAGTGTCTTTAGCACCTCTTTATTTGTTGTCTTCTCTTTCCATGATGTTCTCCCTATTCTTCTATATACCCACACCTCAAAGGCATCAATTCTGTCTTCTAATTGTTTATTTAGTGTCCATGTTTCTGAGCCATACATTAAAATATAGTACATATAGCATTTTATAATTTTCATTTTAACTTGTTTGTAATTTGTTTAGATGTCAATATTTTCCTCATGTCATTAAAAGTACTTTTCGCCATTCCTATTCTCCTTTTAACTTCTGTTTCACATCTGCCATCATTTATGACTATGTGTCCACGATATTGATACTGTTTACGTGTTGTAGTTTCTCTCCATGTATGTTTATGTTTAGCTCTTGTTTTTCTGTGTCTTTGCTGATTATTATGGTTTTTGCTTTTTGGATATTTATATCCAGCCCATATTCATTACTTGATTTATTGACTTGGTCTATAAGTCTTTGTAGTTCATGTTCACTTTCTGCTAAAAGAACAGTGTCATCGGCATATCTAAGGTTTTTTAAATTATTTTCCCATTGATCTTGAGTCCTGGCATTTTATCTATATTTTTAAAGATATTCTCTGTGTAGATATTAAATAGACTTGGTGATAAAATGCAGCCTTGTCGTACCCCTCTTCTTATCTCTATGTATGGTGAGTAGATGTTTTCACATCTTATTGATGCAGTTTGTTCCCAATATTTATTTCTAATTATTCTATGTCTTTTCCACCTATGCCTATTTCTTGAAGACATTTGATTAATTTTTCATGTTGGACACTGTCAAATGCCTTGCTGTAGTCTATGAAGCAAATATAGATACTTTTTTGGACTTCTATATATTTATCACTAGTCGGATACTCAGTATAGGATCTCTGGTTCCTTTGTTTTTCCTAAAACCGAATTGTTCTTCACCGACCTCCGTGTCTATATTGTTCTTAATTCTTTCATGTATTTTCTTGAAGAGTATTTTAATTAAATGGCTCATTATACTTATTGTTGAGACTTGAGACAAACGGGAATTGAACCAATATACTTATTGTTCTATGTTCTGTACAGTCCACAGCCGTGGGCTTCTTAGATAAAGGTATAAATATTGATGCTGTTAGGTATTTAGGTATATGGCCTGTTTCGTATATGTCATTGCAAAGTTCTGTGATAGTATCTACACCAAACTCATTTAGAGTTTTTATTATGTCTGCTGTTATGTTGTCGGAGCCTGCAGCCTCTCCACATTTTATTGATTTTATTGCATGCTCTACTTCTACTTCAGTATTGCTGGTCGTTCGTTGTTGTGTATTGTTGGTTTTTTTGCTCCGTTGGTCGTCAAACAGTTCTGTCACATAATCTTCCCATCTTGTAAGTACTTCTATTTTATCAAATTTTATTTTTCCAGTTTGATCTTTAATGCATCCACCCCCATTTATAGTATTTTTCTTATTTGTTATCAGGCTTATCTCTTTATGCATTAATTTTGTCTTCTGTTGTATGGACATCTCCTCTATTTCACTGCATTTTGTTTCCAGACATTGTTTTTTCGCTGTTCTGCACATGTTGCGTCTTCGCAATTAATAAATTCTATGGGTTACTTTACTTTTACATGTTGCGTATCTCCTAGTCTATAATTGAGTATTTTGGGGTATTTTTTAGCTTTCTTTCTTTCTGACATTTTCTATAATATTTAATCTGTTATCCATGTCACCGACTAGAGAAACCACCCATGCAACAGAGGTTATCTTCTTAGAGAAGCTTCATGGCACGTCATCTATACAATTGTGCTTTTATTTTGCTGTTGAAATGTGTTTCATGTTGACCTGAATATATAAGAATGCACCCTCTGTGGTTGGGAGAGAGCCAGAGATGTACTGTGCAGCACTGGGCAGGAGGAAACTGACAGCACTGTTTTTCCTATGGCTTAGACCCATCATAGAGGCACAGTGACTCAGGACGTGACAATCCTTTTGACGTGAACATTTGGTTGAATGCCTAGAGAAATAGAGAAGCGCGGTATAACCAGTAGTCAATTGTTGGCGGGGAATGAGCGCAGTGAACCCTATCTTGGCTACAGTGACTGGGAGCAGTGCATAGGTTGAAACCTACCTTCCAGGAGGTGTGATAGTTATTCTCTGGCTCTGTCCCAGGGTGGGCCGAAAATCCACAGACTTCCCAGCAATATAATGCCATTTAATGGCATTGGGTCAAAGGGCATGAGGCCATGGATCGCTGGATCAGCAACCAACCAACCAACCAACCCCATTTATGCATTTTATCACAAAGCCTATTTAATATCTACACAGATAATATCTTTAAAAATATAGAAAAAATGCCAGGACTCAAGATCAATGGGAAAATAATTAAAAACCTTAGATATGCCGATGACACTGTTCTTTTAGCAGAAAGTGAACATGAACTACAAATACCATGTTTTTTTATTCTTGGCTTTTCTTATTGGTAGATTTTCATTTGCTGTTTGAATACTTTTCCTTAGGCTGTCCCATTTATTGTAAGTATACATTGCTAAATAATTAAAGAACTAGAGGGGTCTAGAAGATCAGAACAGCAACACTATATAACAACAGTGCGAACTATATAACAAATCAGCAGAACTAACAGAACTGGTGTAAACACATATAGATTTTAGGCATTTCAGACACAAGGGAAAAAAGGAAACAACATTAAAAAAACAATTAACATGTTTTGATATGGAGCGGTGTAGATAGGAACTCTTGAACTAGTCACGGAGTAGGTTTTTTTTATTACATCCAAGAAAAGCCAAGTATATCACAGACATAAAATACACTTTAGAAAGAATAATAAGCATACAATTAATAGAGAATGAAAGAACATTCATATTAGTACACGTTTATGCACCATGAAATGCTTATAATAATATAGAGGAAAGAACTGAATTTTTGGATACTCTATCTGATGTGCTAAAAGGATTAACAAGAAAGACGAGTTATACAACATGGGTGCTTTCAATGGCAGAATAGGAAAGAAAAGATATAACAGTGAACACTGTTTAGGCAACTTGGGGACACAACAACAAAAAGAAAAAGCAAAGGAGAAAAAAATGATTAACTTCTGTTTAGAACACGAACTAACTGATTATAACGAATAATTTTTTCCAACATAGGCAGAGCCAGTCTGGGTTTAAATTGAACAATTTACAGCAAAAGTCTCAAATTTATTCCATACTAGTATATACTACATATATATATATATATATATTCATATATATATATATGTATATAGTCGGGCCCTGGGGCAGTGAGGTACAGAGCGCATCTATGACTGCCAAGGTACGAGGTTTGAAGAGGAAGAAGTGTGTATGTGCGTGCGTGCGTATGTCTTCCTTGGTTGTTATCTTTTGTTACACTAATTTTTAAAATCCGACAGAAGACAAAATAGATTATGTATAATTTTGCCTTTTTTCTACAGGCGCTCATACATTACAAGATTTTGCGTGCAGAATTGGGAAGCAACGATGTTCTCTGACATGCTACACTTCTTCTAAACTATGGTTTTGGATATTTTCCCAATTCTACTCACAATTGAGTGCTTGGTAGTAACAGTAAGCGTCATAGAGGGCTCAAACGTAACAGCAGTCAATATTAAAGCATCTAGCAAAGCCAAAAACATCACTTGTACAAAGGCAGCTTCGGCCTGCAAAGATGGAGTTCTTATTCCGATGTGGACTCCTCAGGATAATCTCAGCGACAATGACAGAGCAATTAGGGCATCGCTGTACATGTTTGCCATGATTTACATGTTTCTTGGAGTGTCCTTAATATCTGATCGATTCGTCACAAGTATTGAAGCAATCACTGCAAAGGAAAAAGAGGTTACTATAGAAGTACCAGGCGGGGAGCGAACAGTTGTTCATTTACACATATGGAACGAAACAGTAGCCAACTTAACGTTGATGGCCTTAGGATCATCAGCACCTGAAATAATGCTTTCAATAATCGAAATATGTGGCAATAAGTTTGAGGCTGGTGATCTTGGCCCAAGCACTATTGTTGGTAGTGCAGCTTACAACTTGTTTGTCATCACAGCAATTTGTATTTATGTTGTTCCAAAACATGAATCGCGGCACATTAACCAACTAAATGTCTTTTTTGTCACAGCCACATGGAGCGTTGTGGCGTACCTGTGGTTATACTTAATTCTGTTAGTTTTTAGCGAAGGAATTGTAGAGGTCTGGGAAGCTGCACTGACATTTCTATTTTTTCCATTAACAGTTTTGACAGCGTACATAACTGACAGGGAGATGTTATCATGCAAGCGTCATGACAGCTCGAAAGATCTCGGCGTGACAGAGGTGGTTGATGGAAAAACTATTCCGGATTCTAGAAAAGCGTCAGCGGTGCTTACACTTTTAGAACAACAACGAAAAGACGCTATTGAAATGATACGAGGACTACGCGATCAAAATCCAGAATTTGATATCAATGACTTGGTGAGTATAGTAGAATGCAGTGATCGCGCTCCCAAACACAGGACGAAAGCTTATTACAGAGCTAGAGCCAGAGACAAAAAACGCAAACAAACGACAAATAAACACGCTGCAAAAGACGACAAGAACGCAGCCACCTTAGTATCTTTTAGTACTGGTAAATGTAAAGTAGCTGAAGATGTAGGTACATTCAACCTGACAGTACAAAGAACGGGTGGTAACATGTGGATGAGTTGTCATGTTGACTATAAAACTACGGACATCACAGCTAAAGCGGGATTGGATTATATTCCCTTAAGTGGTACTTTAACCTTCAAGCCTGATCAGAAAGAAAATATAATCCCTGTTACAATTATAGACGATGAGATATTCGAGCCAAACGAATTTTTCTTAGTGATTCTTTCGAATACGAGGCTGATTAGCGACGATGGTAAAGAGTTGAAAGGAACACATTTAGTCAACTTGGGACCACATCCACAGATCATGGTTACGATCGTTGACAACGACCACCCCGGTGTGTTTCATTTTATAAAAAAGAGAACTACAATTCCTGAGACCGCTGAGGCGATTTCTATTACTGTTTGTCGTTCAATGGGAGTATTAGGGCATGTAAGAGTACCGTATCATATTGTTGAGGGCACAGCACAGCAAGGGACCAGCTTCGAAGTCTTCGGGAATGAGTTGGTTTTCGAGACTCATGACTTTGAGTAAGGGAAACAAGTTATTACCTTAGTATAATCATTGTATTATTACAATGTTATAACCTGAGTATAATCATTGTGTTATCACATGAGTATAATCATTGTGCCATCACACTGTTATTACCTGAGTATAATCATTGTGTTATGACACTGTTATTACCTGAGTATATTCATTGTGTTATCACATGAGTATAATCATTGTGCCATCACACTGTTATTACCTGAGTATAATCATTGTGTTATCACATGAGTATAATCATTGTGTTATGACACTGTTATTACCTGAGTATAATCATTGTGTTATCACATGAGTATAATCATTGTGCCATCACACTGTTATTACCTGAGTATAATCATTGTCCCATCACATGAGTATAATCATTGTGCCATCACACTGTTATTACCTGAGTATAATCATTGTGTTATCACATGAGTATAATCATTGTGTTATCACATGAGTATAATCATTGTCCCATCACATGAGTATAATCATTGTGTTATGACACTGTTATGACCTGGGTATAATCATTGTGTTATCACACTGTTATTACCTGAGTATAATCATTGTGTTATCACATGAGTATAATCATTGTGTTATCACATGAGTATAATCATTGTCCCATCACATGAGTATAATCATTGTGTTATGACACTGTTATGACCTGGGTATAATCATTGTGTTATCACACTGTTATTACCTGAGTATAATCATTGTGCCATCACACTGTTATTACCTGAGTATATTCATTGTGTTATCACATGAGTATAATCATCGTGTTATCACACTGCTATTACCTGAGTATAATCATTGTCCCATCACATGAGTATAATCATTGTGTTATGACACTGTTATGACCTGGGTATAATCATTGTGTTATCACACTGTTATTACCTGAGTATAATCATTGTGCCATCACACTGCTATTACATGCGTATAATCATTGTGTTATCACATGAGTATAATCATTGTGTTATGAAACTGTTATTACCTGAGTATAATCATTGTGTTATCACACTGTTATTACCTGAGTATAATCATTGTGTTATCACACTGTTATTACCTGAGTATAATCATTGTGTTATCACACTGTTATTACCTGAGTATAATCATTGTGTTATCACACTGTTATTACCTGAGTATAATCATTGTGTTATCACACTGTTATTACCTGAGTATAATCATCGTGTTATCACACTGTTATTACCTGAGTATAATCATTGTGCCATCACACTGTTATTACCTGAGTATATTCATTGTGTTATCACATGAGTATAATCATTGTGTTATCACACTGCTATTACCTGAGTATAATCATTGTCCCATCACATGAGTATAATCATTGTGTTATGACACTATTATGACCTGGGTATAATCATTGTGTTATCACACTGTTATTACCTGAGTATAATCATTGTGCCATCACACTGCTATTACCTGAGTATAATCATTGTGTTATCACATGAGTATAATCATTGTGTTATGAAACTGTTATTACCTGAGTATAATCATTGTGTTATCACACTGTTATTACCTGAGTATAATCATTGTGTTATCACATGAGTATAATCACTGTGTTATGAAACTGTTATTACCTGAGTATAATCATTGTGTTATCACACTGTTATTACATGAGTATAATCATTGTGTTATCACACTGTTATTACATGAGTATAATCATTGTGTTATCACATGAGTATAATCATTGTGTTATCACATGAGTATAATCATTGTGTTATGACACTGTTATGACCTGGGTATAATCATTGTGTTATCACACTGTTATTACCTGAGTATAATCATTGTGCCATCACACTGTTATTACCTGAGTATATTCATTGTGTTATCACACTGTTATTACCTGAGTATAATCATTGTCCCATCACATGAGTATAATCATTGTGTTATGACACTGTTATGACCTGGGTATAATCATTGTGTTATCACACTGTTATTACCTGAGTATAATCATTGTCCCATCACATGAGTATAATCATTGTGTTATGACACTGTTATGACCTGGGTATAATCATTGTGTTATCACACTGTTATTACCTGAGTATAATCATTGTGCCATCACACTGCTATTACCTGAGTATAATCATTGTGTTATCACATGAGTATAATCATTGTGTTATGAAACTGTTATTACCTGAGTATAATCATTGTGTTATCACACTGTTATTACCTGAGTATAATCATTGTGTTATCACACTGTTATTACCTGAGTATAATCATTGTGTTATCACACTGTTATTACCTGAGTATAATCATTGTGTTATCACACTGATATTACCTGAGTATAATCATTGTGTTATCACACTGTTATTACCTGAGTATAATCATCGTGTTATCACACTGTTATTACCTGAGTATAATCATTGTGCCATCACACTGTTATTACCTGAGTATATTCATTGTGTTATCACATGAGTATAATCATTGTGTTATCACACTGATATTACCTGAGTATAATCATTGTCCCATCACATGAGTATAATCATTGTGTTATGACACTATTATGACCTGGGTATAATCATTGTGTTATCACACTGTTATTACCTGAGTATAATCATTGTGCCATCACACTGCTATTACCTGAGTATAATCATTGTGTTATCACATGAGTATAATCATTGTGTTATGAAACTGTTATTACCTGAGTATAATCATTGTGTTATCACACTGTTATTACCTGAGTATAATCATTGTGTTATCACATGAGTATAATCACTGTGTTATGAAACTGTTATTACCTGAGTATAATCATTGTGTTATCACACTGTTATTACATGAGTATAATCATTGTGCCATCACACTGTTATTACATGAGTATAATCATTGTGTTATCACATGAGTATAATCATCGTGTTATCACACTGTTATTACCTGAGTATAATCATTGTGTTATCACACTGTTATTACCTGAGTATAATCATTGTGTTATCACATGAGTATAATCATCGTGTTATCACACTGTTATTACCTGAGTATAATCATTGTGCCATCACATGAGTATAATCATTGTGCCATCACACTGTTATTACCTGAGTATAATCATCGTGTTATCACATGAGTATAATCATTGTGTTATCACACTGTTATTACCTGAGTATAATCATCGTGTTATCACATGAGTATAATCATTGTGCCATCACACTGTTATTACCTGAGTATAATCATCGTGTTATCACATGAGTATAATCATTGTGCCATCACACTGTTATCACATGAGTATAATCATTGTGTTATCACACTGTTATTACCCGAGTATAATCATTGTGTTATCACATGAGTATAATCATTGTGTTATCACATGAGTATAATCATTGTGCCATCATACTGTTATTACCTGAGTATAATCATTGTGCCATCACACTGTTATTACCTGAGTATAATCATTGTGTTATCACATGAGTATAATCATCGTGTTATCACACTGTTATTACCAGAGTATAATCATTGTGCCATCACACTGTTATTACCTGAGTATAATCATTGTGTTATCACATGAGTATAATCATCGTGTTATCACACTGTTATTACCTGAGTATAATCATTGTGTATCACACTGTTATTACCTGAGTATAATCATTTTTTTATCACATGAGTATAATCATTGTGTTATGACACTGTTATTACCTGAGTATAATCATTGTCCCATCACATGAATATAATCATTGTGTTATGACACTGTTCTTACCTGAGTATAATCATTGTGTTATGACACTGTTATTACCTGAGTATAATCATTGTGCCATCACACTATTATTACCTGAGTATAATCATTGTGTTATCACATGAGTATAATCATCGTGTTATCATACTGTTATTACATGAGTATAATCATTGTGCCATCACACTGTTATTACCTGAGTATAATCATTGTGTTATCACACTGTTATTACCTGAGTATAATCATTGTGTTATCACACTGTTATTACCTGAGTATAATTATTGTGCCATCACAATGTTATTACCTGAGTATAATCATTGTTTTATTACATGAGTATAATCATTGTGTTATCACACTGTTATTACTGAGTATAATCATTGAATTATCACACTGTTATTTCCTGAGTATAATCATTGTGTTATCACATGAGTATAATCATTGTGTTATCACACTGTTATTACCTGAGTATAATCATTGTGTTATCACACTGTTATTACTTGAGTATAATCATTGTGCCATCACACTGTTATTATCTGTGTATAATCATTGCGTTATCACACTGTTATTACCTGAGTATAATCATTGTGTTATCACACTGTTATTACCTGAGTATAATCATTGTGTTATCACACTGTTATTACCTGAGTATAATCATTGTGTTATCACACTGTTATCACCTGAGTATAATCATTGCGTTATCACACTTCTTGCAACATTACATGGATAGACAGAAGGAATGCATGCGAGAACGAAATAGAAATAATTTCGTGACAATTTCTATAATTATTCATGATAGATGTATTCTTGAGAACTTGATTAATTGTTTTGTCGATAATTTAACAGTATCGTCGGCATTGCATAACAGGATTCGTCTCCTTCTTCTGCGTTTGTTCTAAAAATTCTGCATATCAGCAGGATGTAGTCTGGAAAGCTAAGTGAGCTGTGTCACGATTTACAAGTTAGCTGCGATATCTGCGCCTTTTTGCCTGACGACACATCCGATTTAATCGTCACAACTGGGTCATTGTGCTCTTATATTGGAAGGGACAGCTAATCCACCCGCAAACCAGCTTAGTTTCCTCTTACGAGGTACTTGGAAGTTAACAGTATCACTATTCTTTGCTCTCCCTTCGGATCCAGCAAAAGTGCTTCATCTCAGACGATGATGACAAAAGTCTCAGAACTGAATTGTTGTATTTCTCTAATTAGTAAGTGGGTTATTAGAAAACCAAATAAAGACATAAATCATATACCGTAGTTAGGAAAAAAGTTATACGAGCTTTGGAACATAAATCATATGCTATAGGTAGGATAAATATCATTCGAGATTTGGAACATTTGTTATAGTTAGGTTATGGATCATTCGAGCTTTGGAATATCAATCATATGCCATACTTAGGATAAATATCATTCGAGATTTGGAACATTTATTATAGTTAGGTTATGGATCATTCGAGCTTTGGAATATCAATCATATGCCATAGTTAGGATAAATATCATTCGGGATTTGGAACATTTATTATAGTTAGGTTATGGATCATTCGAGCTTTGGAATATCAATCATATGCCATACTTAGGATAAATATCATTCGAGATTTGGAACATTTATTATAGTTAGGTTATGGATCATTCGAGCTTTGGAATATCAATCATATGCCATAGTTAGGATAAACATTAATCGGGCTTTGGAACAGAAATCAAAATGCCAAGCATCATTCAATCTTTTGAACATAAATCACATAGTTAGGATAAGCATCATTAGAGCTTTGGAACGTGTGAAATAAGATGTCTAAGAAAAGAAGCAAACACAAGCAGAAGAGATCATGTGAGGAATGAAGAGATTACAAGAACTGTTAGAACAACATCTGTGGTCAAATATATTTGTAAAAAGAAGACTGAGATAGTTCTGCCACTTGATGAGAATGAACCGTTACTGGTTCAGTCGTAAGAGAATACAATATGAAAATAGCAAGATACAGAGGAAGACCAGAAAGAAGATGGATTGAAAGAGTTACCAACATTCTGAGCGATAAATACTAATACAGTTAAAGATGTTGCTATAATACTAACTACTTTGTATCAAAATAAACAAAATAATGTAACAGTTGAATAACTATACACACAATAACAAGGACTGTTTCCAATCTGGGTTCAAATGGGACCTTTTTCAAGAAACGAAAACACACAACAATAACAAAAACGTATGCACAGATATAATAAAACCAAGATATCATGTACATAGACACAAAGTATGTAAATAGATATTAGGGGAAACTAATTCAATTATGTTTATTGCCGTACGCAAAATCCTACATATTATTAATATGAACAAATAACGATATATAAGTAGATTCCAAAAGTTGAAGACCTAATGAAGCTATAAGTGTTAAATCAGATCAGAAGAATACTCCTTCTGCGTTCATTCTCAAAACTCCTGCAGATTAGCAGGATGTAGTCCGGAGAACGGAACGAGCCGTGTCATGGTTCACAGCATTGCCGCGATATAGCGCCTTTTTGCCAGACACATCCGACTTCAGCATGGCTTTGGGTCACTGACCCTATATGGGATGGGACGGCCAACTCCATCCCATAACCTCCGTAGTCGACTTTTACGACATGCCGTGGAAGGGAAACAGTGTTGCTATTCATTGCTCCCCTTTCGGGCCCCGGCAACACACGTGCGGGAGAATACTAATTGCAAGGATGATAACTGAAAACATAAACACACAAACACTCCAAATAGTATGTGTGTGAAAGGTGACACGAAAGGACAAACAGAGAGGAGGGGATTACCAATAATCAACGTAGAGAATTAGGGGTCGTATGAATGGGTGGTGGAGGGAGGGGGGGGGGCAATGTTGACAGTATTAGGAATATAGTTCGATTAAACATAAAACAATGGAAGACTTTGATATTAAAAAAAAAAACACACGCGCAAACACACATGGGAAGTTGATCGTTCATCCTCATACGATGTACAAACCATTTTATCTGTTGTTTCTCTATATATTAGATGCATATACAGATGGTTTCGCACAGAACGCTACAACAAATGCAGGATATGGAGCAATGATAAAATACTCGAACACAGACCCAGAACACCACACCTCAAAAAATTTGGCCTGTGTGGAGACATCTGCTCTAACTAAGCAGCAGTGACAATGGCATCCTAGAAAGCTTTGAAGTTCGAACTTTGAGCTGCTTTACGACTTCGGAAATGGAGCAACCTCCCTCTGAAGACATAGTCATTTTCTTATTCATCATCATCCTCATGTCTACAATAAAGACCCCGACCAAACATATCTATTATGAGCAGTATGTATAACCATCTCTAAAATTAACATCGTCATCATCACATATCTCTATAATGACCACCATCTCTTTACACATCTCTATAAGTATCGCCATGATCACACATCTTATTGATAAGCACCATGACCAGACATCTCTAACATCAGCATATGCACCCCACACAACTAGAATGAGTTCCGTTACCATTCATCATTATCATGAGCAGTACTACCACCTCATACATGACAGACAATACAACTATAATGAGTAGAATTGTGACTATATCAAGAAAGTTCAATACCAACTCATGTAAACGATTTTTCTGTAAAATTTGATTCTTACAGGAAGTTTATCAACGTTCAAATTAAAAACACGGAATCCTACAAAAAGAGAGAATATTTTACATTGGTCCTAGATGATCCTATACCTTTAAAACACGGTCAGTAACTGAGGATTGTGTGCTTGTTTGTTCCGATCCCCAGGAATACGAAGAATTGAGCTCTTATATCATTATATGAAGTGTGATATTTAGAGTATACAGTATTTAATTCCCGAATTTTGATCTACGTGACTTATGATGTTTTGTTTGTGTCTTGATAAAGACCTTTAGGTTGAAACGTTGAATGTGATTTGTGTATTGTAATTTTTATGATTTCTTGTGTGCTCATTATTGCCCATCATTACCTACTAGTTTTAGCTATAGTCTGTCGTGTCTCATTGAAGCGATATATAAACCTGTGTTTTACGTAAGTCTACGTGACTTAGTGGTTTTAGTCTTTTGTTTGTGTTCATAAGGTTGCGAGTTCGAACCGGTTCGTGACGTCTAGCTGACAAGACGTTGTATGCGGTCATTCGGATAGGAGGACTCGCTTAGTCCTTATGTCATTCATTTTAATATTTTAGTTATTAAACAATTTTGAGTTTAATTTTCAAGAGACATTAACGCATACAAATATATTTAAAATGTTGGATAGGAAGCTGTTGTATTTTTTTACTCTGTTAATTGACATATCAATACCTTTCATTGCCTTTACTAATGATAACACGATACCTTCCAGGCCACAATTGTTTCCAAAAGCTTGCCAATCGTATTCTGCATTGTTATTATTCTGTAGCCTTGTATCCTGGTGTGGTCCTTCCCAGGTTTGGGTAGTGGAACTAAATAGCTGTGCAACCAGTCTTCTTTCACTGTGCCCTTTAGAAGGCTATTATTGAACATGTCCGCCAACTCTCCCAACTCCTCATCCGTTCTTCGACTAATGTCATCGTATCTAATGCCATCTGGCCCTGGTGCTGTGTTTTTTTGTACTTTTCAGTGCCTTCCTGATTTCTTCAACTGTGATTAGCATATGGTTTTCCATGCTCAACTTCTTACACGTGTCTGTGATCGTTTTCCTGATTTCTTTATATGCCTCCACATTTCTCTGATCAATTTGTGCGGTGTAGTGTGCCAGCAATGCCGCACCTTTTGTCACGTCCGTCTTCTGCCAGACGGTGTCGTCGCTCTGGAAATCGGCAATAGTCACGCGTCTTGTCAGTTCATGGACTTGTGCAACCGCAAGAACAATTTTAGTGACTTTTCGCGTGTGATCTCCTGGCAAAATTCGTCTCATTTTGACGCCTTTGCTGACTTTGCAATATCTTTGAATGTTTGGACTGAGATATCTAAAAAAGTCTTGAAAGAAATAAGTGTCTACCAGCATTGTTAGGAGGATATCGTCCAGGAAAGAAGACATAGCAGAATGCAGCCATATTTGCGCAGGATGATTTTGAGGGGTTCGATTCACGCATAGAGACATGTGCGGTCGCAATAGACCTTGAGGATGCGTACAATAGGGTGTCCTTGGATATCTTGATGTACCAGCTGTTAAATCTTGCAGTTAATCCTTTTGTCGTGCGTTGGGTTGGCGCCGCCCTGATGCACAGGGTTGTAGTTCTTAAGTGTGGTAACTGGATATCTGCACCAACGGTTATTAGCCCTGGTCTGCCACAGGGATCGCCTCTATCTCCTGTACTTTTCAATGTATACACAGTACATATCGCTGGCAATCAAATCACAGGTGTTGGCAGAACGATGTCATATGCCGATGATATCCTGGTGTATAGATAGGGCAGAAATCGAGAAGAGTGCGTCGTGGAACTACAGAAGGAGCTGGACAAACTGACAAATTGGTGTCGAGATACGGGAGCAGTGGTTAATCCGTTTAAGGCATTCGTGACGTGGTTTTCCTTGAACAATCACATGGTAAAGACACCCATGCCACAAGTTTCGTTGTCCGGGAAAGGTTTAGAAAGAACTAGCACAATGAGATATCTGGGTGTGTTTTTTGACAGAAGCATGAGTTTCAGGGAACATTTTGACTATAATATATAAAGGCAGGCAAGGGCTTAGCAGCAATGAAGGTTATGGCTGCTGCGCAGTGTGAGCAGAGATTGTTATTTCTTTTGTACCAGGGTTTGGTTGTGGCTGTGGTGGAATATGCACTGGCAATTCTGACTCTTAGCCAAACTCAGATCGAAAGACTGGATATAATGCAGCAATGCGTATCATTCTGGGATGCACAAGAGACACATCGACAAGAGCTATGCGATACCTACTTGACTGCCCAACAGCTGAGCATAGATTACAGTATTGCCGTGCACGGGCGTACCTTCAAATACATGCAGATAAGGAACACCCGTTGCATTCCGAAATACAGAAAGTTAAAGGCAGCAGACTCAAGAGAGGAAGGTCGTGGATGGGACGTGCTGAGGATGTCATACAAAGCGTGTGCAGATTACAGGATGTGGCAGCAGGTGCGGAATGGATAGGTCTACCCACAGATTTCGAAACTTGTTTGATAGTAGTAATATCACTTAGCAGGGAATGCAGAGAATGGTGTCCCACAACTGTGGAGAAAGAAGTGCAGGCTTTAATCAGTGAGAATACCAAAGAGGGGGATGTGATTATATACGCTGATGGATCTGTAATTAGGCATGTTCGCAGTGCTTGGGCCTTTACAGCTCAGTGAGCAGGTAAAACGATCAAGGAGGAAAATAGTGCCTTTGCGGTCACTACGAGTAGTATGACCATGGAGACTATGGCGGTGACCAAGGCATTGGCTACGCAGTGTAGCTACGCACACAGAAGGTAGCGCAGGTCTGCATCTTGAGTGACTCTATGAGTATGATTAAGAAGGTACAAGCGGGTCTCGTTCGCGAACAGTGGATTGAGGCCTTGAGAAAGGCGAGCTTGAAAGTGGTTACATTTATTTTCGTGCCGGGACATGTGGGCGTTCGAGGCAATGAAAGAGCGGATCAACTGGCATCGTGCGCGATTGTGGCACAGGAAGATGGGGCAATGGATCGCGCTGACGTTTTGAACTCCTTAAGAGATATAACACGCGAGAGTGAGACTAATGTGGAGATGATTCCTTTTCAATGGCTAGGATTAAAGATCAGGGATTGAAATGCGGTGTTGCTAGAGGTGAGCATTTTGGAGGACGCAGAAGAATGATGGTCAACCAGCATAGGACCGGTACGGTCAGCAGAAGTGTGATGGCGGATACACTCAAGGAGAAATCGGAGCAACTATGGATGTGTCCAGTTTGCAGTGATGATGATCCGACGACTAACTAACTAACTAGCTAACTAACTAGCTAACTAACTAACTAACTAACTAACTAACTAACTAACTAACTAACTAACTAACTAACTAACTAACCAACCAACCAACCAACCAACCAACCAACCAACCAACCAACCAACCAACCAACCAACCAACCAACCACCCAACCAACCAACCAACCAACCAACCAACCAACCAACCAACCAACCAACCAACCAACCAACTAACTAACTAACTAACCAACTAACCTACTAACTAACTAACTAACTAACTAACTAACTAACTAACTAACTAACTAACTAACTAACTAACTAACTAACTAACTAACTAACTAACTAACTAACTAACTAACTAACCAACTAACCAACTAACCAACTAACCATCTAACCAACTAACCAACTAACCAACTAACCAACTAACCAACTAACTAACTAACTAACTAACTAACTAACTAACTAACTAACTAACTAACTAACTAACTAACTAACTAACTAACTAACTAACTAACTAACTAACTAATGATATCACAGGCATTGGGAAAGCTCCAGATTTTGTCGCCGTTCCTTGAACTCGCTTGTCTTATGCTAGTCCGTTTGCTTTCAAGAGAGAGAGAGAGAGAGAGAGAGAGAGATATAGATAGATGGAAAAAGAAACACAGATACACACACACACGCACATACACAGATATATATAAAATGGACTAGAAAAAGGCAAGAGAGTTGAAACAATGTATTGCAAGATAATTGGAACTATTTATTGAAAAATTGCATGTAAAATTTGACCAAAAAATGGGCTATTGCTTGAGGAAGTAAAACCTTTCAAATACATGAGATCCTGCATATGCAGCGATGGAAAATACTAAAAGAAAATTACAGATGTATTGGGTATGGCTTTAGCATCTGTCAATGTTAAATTTAATTTGTAAAAGCAGCATCAGCGTTGGAGTGAAAACAGCATTTTTCTAGTTAGGCAGTTGCTGGGACGTTTCGAGTAGATTGTGTGATAAATGTCGCATGCCTTGTCTGTCGTTAAATCGTATTCTGTTGTATGGTTGTGAAAATTGGACACTCACTTCAGACACGGAGACGGTTACATGCCTTCATATTGATTCATTCATTTTCCTTTAGCGCTGACGTTAGCGCATAGGGCGGAGGTAGAATCTGTCCAATTCTGTCCGTTCAAAGCTATTCCGTGCAGGTCTTGAATAGTGTGTATATTGATTGTTTTACTCTGCAATGGATTCCATCACACTGTGGAATAGCAGGAAATGAGAGAGCTGATCAACTCGCTAAGGAAGGTGCTAACATGCAGCAACCGGATGTACCAATCAGCTATCACCAAAATAAATCCATGATAAAGGCACAACGAAAGCCTAACTTACCTCCACGGGATGACTACCACCTACTTAGCAGACAAGAACAGGTCATCATATTTCGACTGAGAACTGGACACAATAGACTAAACAGCCATATGTATACAAAATTTAAAATTGGCACAACAGCAAAGTGTAATTGTGGACACGTCAACCAGACTTCAGAACATATCCTTCAAGAATGTGCAAACTATGACACACTAAGATGCACATACTGGCCTTCTGATACACCAATGAATGTTAAACTATATGGTACAAAACATGAAATGGAAAACACTGTCCAATTTATACAAGAAACAACACTGCAGATATAGACATTATTAGCGAACGAAAGAAGAAGAAGAAGAAGATTGTTTTACTTTCTCTAAATATTGTTCTTCTTATGCCTTCATATACAAATGGTATAACACGAATAATGTGCTTCTCCTAATAAAAGCATGCGACAAATGTGTACGCAAGAAATAAAATCGAGATGCATACAGGTTCACGAGTACCATTGCTTTCAATAGTGAAACGATAAAAAGGGATGCATACAGGTTCACGAGAACCATTGCTTTCAATAGTGAAACGATAAATAGGGATGCATACAGGTTCACGAGGACCATTGCTTTCAATAGTTAAACGACGAAAATTGCAGGAATTTGACTTTTATGCTGACATGATTAGTAGTCAAAGATGATACTACAGAGAATATTCGAAGATGGAAGAATTAGAGCAGGACAAATATAATCATGACCAAGGTCGAGATTTCGCATCACTCAATATAGAAATCACATGAAAATCTGCGTGCTGATGCATCCTATGTACTCGTAGTATCTCTACGACCCTTATGGGCTTATGGATGACTGTAACCAAGATAATCACATCAAAGCAATATATATATATGATACTTTTTCACATTAGATGGCCAGAGTTGATATCAAAAGATGAGTTGTGGATGATATAGTTCAGTGCCCATTAAGGTAAAAATTAAAAGTAGAAAATTGAGACGCGTAGAACACCCAGAGGAAAACGTATAACAACCTAATCAGACATGCCCTGGACTAAAGCCTAAAGGGTGCAAGTTGAAAGACCGATGACCATGTGTAGAAGAGCAGTGAAGGAAGGGATCAAGCCAACTTGGTCCTCGCAGGCACAGATGAAGAGGACAGCAACTAGAGTATTGGAGAGCGTCAGATGCAGCCCACATTTTTTTACCAAAGGATGATGAAATAAATAGTATATATACGAATATATACGATGATACAGATTTTGAGGCCTTCCGGGTGTCATAATGCGATAAACGTGTTTTTAAGTTTACATTCATGTTTTCTGGATTACGCGGTTTCGGGGATGTAGTTAGCGCTTAATTGGAGACATTGTGATTCCAAATTTAGTTCCACGCCCGTGTTTTTTCGGGGCCCGAAAGGGGAGCAAAGAATAGCAACACTGTTTACCTTCCATGCATGTCGTACTAGGCGATTAAGGAAGTTAGGAGATGGAGTTGGCTGTCCCATTCCATATAGGATAAGTGAATCAAGACCATGCCGAAGTCGGAAGTGTCAGGCCGAAAGGCGCAGATATCGCAGCAATGCTGTAAACTATGACACAACGAATTCCGTTCTCCGGACTACATCCTGCTGATCTGCAGGAGTTTGAGAACGAACGCAGAAAAAGAAGAAGAAGGTCCATCCTGTAGGATCAGTGATTTTTATTAGTTGATTATAGGAGGAGTGTAAGTCATTCCAGTTTGTTCAGATTTGCTACCTATTTTCGACGCAGACCAAAAATGGCGTCACGACTACTCCAGCTAATGACTAATTAGATAGCAATCCGCCTAAGACGGATGCGTCGGGCCATTGGCGCAAATAAAACGACGACACCACGCATTTAAATTCTCTGGACTACATTCTGCTGGAAATCTAGTAGGACAATGGTCCTGTTACAAGGGAGATCCAGTGGGAGTTTGAGAATGAACGCTGAAGAAGAAGAAGAAGATAACAATACTGATCAAGAAAGAAATAGAAAAATACATCAACGGTTACTGGATATATTTACAACAATAGATTTAGAAATAGTGTTAAGAGCATTAAAACATATCCAGGTGCAGATTTCAACTCTGACCATAATCCAGTGCTGTGTAAAATACATGTCAAACTTAAAAAGATAGTACATAGAAGAGTCCAAGAACCACAGATAGACGCATCAGCACTAAAACAACCAGACATACAACAAAAATACCTTGTAGATGTAAGGAATAGATATGAACATCTAATGATAGAGTGCATGGAACAATACAGAAGGGAAAATCCAGTAGAGAAAATATACAATAAATGGGACAGCCTAAGGAAAAGCATTCAAACATCAAATGAAAATTTACCAATTAAAAAAAGGCCAAGAACAAACAAACATGAATGACAGATGAAATATTAGAGAAAATGTTAGAAAGAAATAAAGGTAAAAATCTCCCCAAAATACTCAATTATAGACAATGATATATCATATATGTAACATGTGCAGAACAGCGAAAAAACAATGACTAGAAACAAAAAAAGCAGTGAAATAGAGGAGATGTCCATACAACAGAAGACTAAATTAATGCATAAGGAGATAAGGCTGATTACAAATAAGAAAAATCATATAGATGGGGGTGGCTACATTAAAGATAAAAACGGGGGAAAAATATTTGATAAAATAGATTTTACAAGATGGGAAGATTATGTGACATAACTGTTTAACGACCAACGGAACAACAAAAATCAACAACACACAACAATGTTGGACCAGCAATACTGAAAGAAGTAGTAGAAAATGCAATAAAATGTGGAAAGGTTGCAGGCTCCGACAACACAATAGCAGACATAATAAAAACTCTAAATGAATTTGGTGTGGATATTATCACATAACTTTGCAATGACATATGTGAAACAGGACAGATCCAAGGCCAGATGCGTCGCCATGGTTACATTTAGTCCATGTTTGTTCAAGGTTATCTTGATGTTTTCTATCCATCTTTTTCTTGGTCTACCTTTGGCTTTACGTCCGGATATTCTTTTGTTATATACTCTTACTGGTATGTGGTTTGGGTTCATTCTCATAAGGTGACCGAACCATTTTACTTGCTGTCTCTCACTATGTTCAATACATGATACTATACCAACTCTTTTCCTAATTTCTTCGTTTCTTATTTTATCTAGTTTAGTAACTATTGCAGCTTTTCTCAGACACTTCATTTCACATGTAACAGTTTTCATTTGCTATGAGGCTGTTAAAGACCATATTTTATTTCCATCTTGATCTTTGGGTGAAGAAGTAATGGTGATAGTTGGTAGGTCACTGTGTTTGCTTTTTGGCACCTTCTTTCTATTTCTCTGTCTAGTCTTCCATTTTCGGAAAAAATGCTGCTTAGATATTTACATTTTTTGGCCTGTTTCACTTTGGTGTTATCTATTGTTATATATCCATTGGTGATTCAGACTTGCTGATTTTCATAACTGCTGTTTTTTTTTGTACGTTTATTTTCATGTTGTACTTCTGACGTGCTAAATAGCAATGCATTTATGTGATTTTGCTAATTTTCCTCAACTTTGTATATTAGACTTGGGTCATCGGCAAATAGTAGTTCGTTGATTTCATAAGTAAAGAATGAGAACTGGATATAAACAAAAAAATAAAATCCACGATAATAAGTAAAGTTACAGAAAAATAGTTGCTAAACAAATAAATATGTGTAGCGAAACTACAATAAGTAGAACATTATCAATATCTTGGACACATAACCACAAATGATGGCAGATGTGAAACAGAAGTTAAAAGGAGAATTCATTCATTTATTCATTTTCCTTTTGCGCTGAAGTTAGCGCATAGGGCAGAGGTCAGATCTCTCCAATTCTGTCTGTTCAAAGCTATTCTGTGCAGTTCTTGAATAGTATGAATATTGGTTGTTTTACTTTCTCTAAGTATTGTTCTTCTGAGTGTTTCTTTTGGTCTACCCCTTGCTCTTTTGCCTGTAGGTATCCATTCAAGAGACTGGTGGTGTATTCTGTTGGTGTTTGCGCGTAGGACATGTCCGATGTAGGACCAACGGCGTTTTCTGATAACATCTGTGATGAAATTTTGATGTGTCTCTTCTCTGATTTTATCATTCGATTTGAATTCACTCCAATGGATGTTATTCACTCCAATGGACATAGACATTTGTTCTCGAAACTCAGTAATTTCTTTTTTTAAGATAAAGAGCTTTTCCAGCTCTTACATCCATATGATAGCACCGGAATAACGCAGGAATTAAATAAGCGCATTTTCGTGCGTGTGCTGATCGACTTTGACTTCCAGAAATTAGACAGTCTGTTAAATGCACTTATGCTAGGGCAATGCGAGTTGTAATTTCTGCTATGACATCACCGTCGAGTGTTAATTTGCTTCCTAGATAGGAGAATTTGTGTACTTTTTCAAGTTGTTGTCTATTTAAAAGTAATTTCGTTATGTGAATTGGTGAAGTCCATAATTTTTGTTTTTGGTGAATTGATTTGGAGACCTATTTGTACTGCAATGAGTTTTAATCTCAGTTTTGTTTGTGCATCTTGATGGTTTTCACTCAATAGTGCAAGATCATCTGCAAAATTCAGGTCTTCTAATGTTGTTTTATTTATCCATTTGATTCCTAAATTTGTGTTGGATGTGCTTTTTCTCGTAGCTCAGTCAATTGCGATATTGAATAGTAAGGGTGACATAGGGCAGCCTTGTTTAACATCAGTAATCACAGGGAACCATTCTGAATTGCCTTTTTCTGTTCTAACACAGCATTTTGAGTTGGTATAGAATGGTTTATCACATTTATATATTTGTTTTGGAATCGGTATATTTTTACAAATTTCCCAAAGCGATGGTCGATGGATGCTGCCGAAGCCTTTTTGAAAATCAACGAAGTTTATTATTAGTTTAGATCTAAATTCTAGAATAGGAATGGATAATATCAAAAGGAGAATATGAATGGCTAAAATTACTCTATTCTATATTAATATATGGCTCAGCAACATGGACACTAAACAATTAGAAGACATAATTCTTGATTCTTGATTAGAAACTAGCTTAACAGCACTTGAGGCATTCCCATAAGTGCTCCGCCCTCTTTTTAAGCAGCCATCTCTGTGTATGAAGACTCAGAGTCCCGGTCAGGAGTTGATTGCGTGATCTTCGGGACCTTCCAAAAGATTTCCTTTTCCGTTTTTGACAGAATTGGATATATAGAAAAATAGGGAGAACATTTTGGAAGGAAAAGAAAACAAACAAAAAGGTTCTAATATCACTTATTATGAAGAATGAATTATTAAAAGAAATAAAGATCAAGCAAATACAATATTTTGGACGCATTAAAAGACATGACCACCTTAATGAAGACCTTACTTGAGGGTAAAATCAAAGGGAGGCGAGCAAGAGTTAGGCAGAGATACAAGTGGGAGAGTAATCACAAGATGGACAGGCTAAAGTCCAGCTGAGTGCACCACAAAAATGAGAGCCATGGGAAGTTGGGGTCTGTGCAGTCATCCTCCTTTGCGGAGACGGTACTTGATTATATATATATATCTATTTATAAGTTATATAGATAAGATATATAGAGTGAATACAGCGTTCTTCAGTTTTTCAAAGCACGAGACGACACATAGAAGTTCCAGTTTGTCTATACAAGCCTTATTAATGTCTAAGAGATTATAACCTTGGGGTCTTCTAATAATGTATGGTCGTGTATCCTGATAGAACCTAACTGGACTGAACAATATGTAAGTTAATATAGTATATAACGTACAATTCTCTTTTCTCTTAAGTAAAAGGCAAGAAACATAAGAAACACAAAGCAAAAGAAGAAGACGAAGAAGGCAATGTGATGCAAAATCACGTCAAGCCAAAACTAGGGGAATATCACACATATCAAGTGACCATCAAGGAATGTGATGCTTTCAGGGTAAGTGAAAACTCAGGGGATTTCGTTGTTATCATCGTCATCTTTACCAACCATTGCATGTTTATAATGTAAAATCCATTCTCATTCCAATGTGATCTACACTGCGACGTACACGGTCCAAATAAGTGCTAGCCTTTGAAGCAATCTGTTTTCAGAACGCACAATAAGGAGGCTCTTTAAGTCACTTTTTTCCTTTTGCATACCATCGAACACTTTTGGAAAATTTGGTGTCAGGTCGGTATTTGTTTAATGACTAAAATGCATACCTGTTTGGAAGTTTAAAAAAAAAGATCTTGGTTATCTGCTAATTATGGGCGTGTCTGAGTAAAATGCAGAGCCCTTTGCACTCCGATGGTAGTTCAATGGGCAGTGCTGTTTTTTTTTGGAATGAGATCAGGCATTAGAACTGTTCAGCCTTTATAAGGCAGAAAAGGTGGAATATGGAAATAACAAGTTTAAAAAAATATTATTTTGGGTGCCTTTGGGCACATAATAAGTCGCATGTAAAGTATTTTGCAAATCAATGACTTTGGACAATATTTTTGTGGTGTGGCGACCTATTTGCCACTGCCTTATGAGCATACTAATAAAAAAATAGGGTCCAAATAAAAAAATATAAACATTATTTCTAGGTCTATATTCTTTTATAATGTTTTCAGTCTTGAGCACACTTGAGCACACTTGAGCTAGTTAACCATATCTATATATGCCCAGTTTAGCATATTGTAGTGCATAATTTACCATAGCTGCAATAGGCCAGTGGCATCTCTGTTGCCATCACATTCACTGCGTTCAAATTGGCAGTGGCAGCTCTAATGCCGCATCAATTTTGTCATATATATGCAGTTCGAGCTATATGTTTATTCAGTAAAATGCTATTCAATAATAACTCAATGCAACTCCTTAACGGGATTTTATATTACAATTTCCAAATATTTATAACAATCAGATTATTATAAGGATGTTTGGCTATAATTTCTATCAGTTGTGAGCATACACCCCTCAATACAGATTCAATTGGAAAGTATGTCCCGATAAGTACGGATGTTGATTTCTCGCCACAAAAATGGTGTAGGAAAGATAGCTCTAATTGCTTCAGTACGTTTTCAATGGCAATATTAGAATCTTTGCCCTAAAACTTAAAATACATATAATAGCCACACAAATCGATGTTTCGACCAAAAGGCCTTTATCAAGTCAAAAATTGAACATACACAACAGAACACAAATAAGAACGACAATTATAGACGTTCACATGGCCGAATTAACTGCAGACCGCAGGAGTTGTAACGAGGTCAGAGTTGGAACAACAAAGACAAGGAATATACAAAAACAGCTATATACATGTGCCACGGAACAAACAGAAAAATGATGGAACAACTTGATATTATTCATGAGATAGGCGCTCATTAGTCCCGAAGGGTTTAAGAGAGCCAAATTGGTATATGTAGCGGTTCTCAAGCGCAAGATGAGTCCGGTCGTCGGAGAAGTACAACTTAATAACCGTAACCTGAATGTCTTTGGCACGCCGATGGCCCGTACCATTGAAGTGCACGTACACAGGATAAACCAAATGATTTTTGATGTATATTCATTGTGTCTGTCGTCTCATCTCTGGCCTAGTCACAATTTTTCCGGCCTACAGTTAACTCGGCCATGTGAACGTCTATAAGTGTCGTTCTTACTTGTCGTGTTCTTTTGTGTATGTTCAATTTTTGTCTTGATAAAGCCCGTTTGGTCGAAATGCCGATTTGAGTGTGTTATGATGTATGTCTCCAGTGATTAGCACAACTTTATCACCCTGTTCCAAGATTTACTTGTTGGATTTCAGTTTTGCTCAGTAAGTACATATTATCGATCTACGCCCATAAACTTACACAATCTAATGGCGTAAAGCTTATTTCTTCTGCATTATATAGGGTTTTAATAGAAGTTAGCTGTATTTATTATATTGTGTATATATGGCTAGAATGTAGGACCTGAGAGTGAAGTTTGGATGATGCAATAAACAAGCGGCATATACAAATCTTCTTCTTCCTCAGCATTTATTCTCAAACTCCCGCTGGATTTCTAGCAGAGCAATGGTCCTATTTGATTTCCAGCAGAATATAGTCCAGAGAATGGAAATGCGTTGTGTCGCAGTTTTATTTGCATCAATGGCCCGACACATCTGTCTTCGGTGGGATATAGACATCAAAACAATGGTTATTTAGCAACACAGAACTAGATTAATCAGATTCCAAACAAAGATGGATATTTACACCGAATATGAGAACGAAGCACTTATGGACGTTTCAGAACTGCCATGATGACGATCTGATGACTGATTAACGAAATATATGTAGTCCTATATTATGTACTAACTATAGTTTGTGTTATACATATTATGTTAATATTGCTGTGAAAACAACTATACTAAGACTGATTATAAAGATTGAGTCTTTTCTGCAGAGAGCTGTTGATGTGTTAATGAAAAGCTCCTTTAAAAAAACACCATGGAACCAACAATTCATGGAAGCTATTACTGTTTTCACAAGTAAGAACAGATTTGAAGACTTTCCAAATTTTAAGAATAATCTAGAAATTTTGAAAAAATAAAAGGGTTAATATTTTAAAAAAAACCGTCATTGGTTTTCAAGCTCATAGGTAAGATTGTTGGGTTGTTAAACTTCAACGGTATCTTTTATCGGACCCCACGGGGTAAATGAAATAAAAATATAACCGCTATCAAACCACGCGCAGTAATGGAAATAAATGTAAAGTTATGACCTTTAGTGCTATGAAAACCCATGGGATAAAGAAAAAAATGAACATGGCTTTTAGTACTGTCAAATCATAACATACGGCTGTGAAACATGGACTCTAAATACAACAGCCGCAAAGAGGATCAACGCCTTCGAGCTGAAATGCTACAGAAAGATACTTAAAATATCATGGAAGGATAAAATCAGAAACTCAGATATTATAAACACATTGAATATTCCAGAGTGTTGGTTACTAAACACAATAACAAAAAGAAAACTACGCCTGTTTGGTCATATAAATAGACATAACTGTTTAGAAAGACAAATAATGGAGGGAAGAGTACCTGGGAGAGGAGAAAGGGCAGACCAAGAAGACGATGGACTGGCGACATTAAAGATAACATGAATACATCGCTAGAAAATGCAAGCCACATCGCCCAAAGACAGAGAGAGGTTCAGAGAGTTCATTGGGAAGACAACGTTCTGGAAGGAATACGTCACATGACACAATACTTATAGTGGTCAATGAAAATTTCTGTAAAAGTCAAAAGTCATAAAGAAGTCTTGATTTACCTGTAGGTCAGTGGCGTGTACTCCTTGCATGCAGCACATGTACCTGTGTTGTTTTTCGTGCACTATAATTTTGAAATAAAAAAAAACTATGAAATTTTTAGCATTTATTACCAAAATATTACATATTATATTTATAGCAAAGTAGGCTATAACAACAATTCAACAATAACGGTGCTAGTCTTCTCTCTTTGTGATTGTCTATGGAATTTCAAAAGCAGTCGCAATGAACCAATGATTGATAGTTTCAGAAGTTTACCAGATATAGCCAAGTGAAGAAAGTACCAACGTATGCAATTAAAAACAACCTGTCATGCAAGTAATGTCCTGTACGTTTTTCTCATCTGTCATGCTTCCACATCTTTTCTTCCCCCATTACCTATCTGCTATAGTCATCCTCATTATAACCCTATTTGTCTCCATGTAAGATTTTTTTATTGTGGTAATTTGTTTGTCCTGATGAAGGCTTTATAGTCGAAACGTCGTCTGTCACTGTATCTCGTTGTTAAGTTTTTTATGTTTTATTTTGGTAACACACCTACTTATTTTTGTATATCTTCACATTTTGACCATTTGTTACATCCACTTACTTTTGAAAATTCAATTAAATTTTGATTTGATTATGAGTTCGTAGATGGCTAATGAGCCCTATTCTAGCTGTAAATGTCTTTGGACAGTTTGGGTACGGAGTGACCACTGTAGACGGATCTTGGTCTATCCGTGACTTTCTAGCTACTCTCCGCTGTGGAGCTGCTGCATTTCTCCTCTTTTCTCAAGATGATGGGCTTTTTTTTAAAATCGTAGAACGTCATTAGATCTATTTTGTGCAAGTTCTTCCCATGTATCGTGGTCTATTTCAAAGGCTTTCATAGAGCTCTTTAACGAGTCCTTGTAGTGCTTCTTTTGGTCAACTTGAAATCGTGTACCCTTCTCCAGCTCAAAATAGAGAAGTATCTTGGCAGGCGATAGTCTGGCATACGCACTAAATGACCTGCCCAACGAATCTGTATCTGCATCAGGATAGTGTCAATGTTGGGGATACCAGCTCTATCAAGGACAGTTGTATCTAAAATCTTGTCTTGCCATCTGATGTTCATAACATTTCTGAGACAAGTTGTGTAAAAGTGACACCTTATCTACGAGATTGCTTATAATACAATAAAAGGAAATTAATTACACTCATTCATTTTCATTTGTAGCTAAGCCATTCTGTCTTTTTCGTGCTGCAATGTGATTTTGTTATAGATCGCATTTACCATTTTTAATTTTTCATTCAACATAAAAATTGAATGTTGACACGGACAATATTTGGAGGTGGGGGAGGGGGTCTGAGCAAGCTTGACAGTTGTTCACAGGCATAGCGTTACAATAGTTGACACCAACATTACATATATACATATACAACAACTAAACAAGTTTGTCCGTCTCTGTGGTCATAGTGGTACAGAGCGCGTCTGTGACGGCCACGTTACCGAGTTCGATACCTACAGCCTAGAAAAGCACTATAGCCAAAAATTCTTTGCCAATGGCTACGCCATGAATAGCAATGTTTTAAAAATTGTTTAATTTTAAGTATTTTTCTAAAAATGCGATACAAAACAAGTAATTTTTTTAATAAAAAATGTTTTTTTTTTGGAGGGCAGGGCGAAATACATTTTTTTTTGACACAATTAAGCAGAGGGGGTCAAAGCATTCCTGACTGTTTCTGAAAAGAGTGGAAACGGGAAAGGGGGGAGGGAGAGTGGGAAGACAGTATTACATTGGCAAAAAAATTGTTGATGTCATTTATGGAAGAGCTCCTAAGTGGGAAGAGTTTAGTTGTTAACACACTCCCTTCTTTTTCCCGAGAAATCATAAGATGACGTTTAGTACCTGGATGTAAGTAAAAAAAAGTGGGTAAACATCTTCCCTGATCTTCCAAAATTAATGGATTTCCCCGAACACAATGTCAATAAAAACTCAAGAAAACGAATTTGGCCAATGATAGGAGAAAATTACAATTTTTTGGGGGGAAATAATCCCCTCCACATACCGAAGACGTATTTACGGCACTGAGTATCATAATTTACGACACTGATTATCACAATTTACAGAATTGCTTATAAGAATTTGCGGCATTATCACAATTTACGCACTGAGTATCATATTTTACGGCACTGATGAATTAATTATCAGCATTTACATTGCATACTCTCTGTCAATATCCATGATACACCACTAAAGTTAAGTAAATGTGGGGGT
Source organism: Meghimatium bilineatum (assembly GCA_034231615.1). Lineage (NCBI taxonomy): Eukaryota > Metazoa > Mollusca > Gastropoda > Stylommatophora > Philomycidae > Meghimatium > Meghimatium bilineatum. Next base: position 28,678,183 of record CM067313.1, on the reverse strand, counting down.
GGCCAGTTCCCTTTCTTGCTGTCTTTACCTCATTTCTCATTTACAGCTGAGTCGACTGGAGGAGTGATTGTGTCAAGCGAGAAGTCACAACCCGGATTGTGTCTATCCGGACGTAGTTTCGAACCTGCACGTTGTGATCCGATGAGGTAGACTACCGAGCTCCTCACTGATACACCACTGCAATGGGTCTCATATAGACGAGGGTCATTTCTAAAGCGTATTATACACTTGAAGTTGTGGTGACTGGATTACCAGAACCGCGACCTCCACTAATTTAAAAAAATCAGGAATAAATGTTGCAGTGGAGAGTACCAACCCTAAATAGGAAATGGGTGGGTGAAGTAACACAGGGCGAATATCAAGATGAATAAAATAGGCGTGTTACCAAAATAAGTCATAAAACAACCTAACAATGAGATACAGAGACAGACGACGTTTCGACTAAAAAACCTTCATCAAGACATAAACAAGCAACAGGCAACGAATATTACAAAATCATAATGTAAGAAAGGAGAAAATCAAAATGGTACGATGAGAACGAGAGAGAGAGAGAGAGAGAGAGAGAGAGAGAGCAAAATCTGCAAGAACAGAAACGAGAAATGAAAAGCCACGGAGCAGATATAAACAAGAAATAGGAGGAAAATATTAGGTAGTGGAGAGAGGGGGTGTGTCATATGAGCAAATCAGAAGAAAAATAGGAAGAAAATACGTTGATGATACAGGCAGGTGAGATGAGCATAATATTAATTTAAAAGAATGGGGGAGGGAGATGTATTTAGCTCTTATCAGTCTGGTCCCACTAGATACTTGAAGCAAATTTGAAAAACACACATGACTCCAGATCGGAAGTGGACAGAATGGACAACGCCAAAGTGGTGAGGTAGAAAGGTTATGTAATAGATCAAACGCCGTTCCCATGCGTGAAGGACGCGGAAAAAAAATCATCATCGGGCAAATGACGTCGTACCAAAGCCGAAAATACAAAAGGAGGGGGGGGGGGTGAGCACGCAGCAGACAAGAATAAGATTCGTTGTTAGCGTAAGGAAGGGACATAGAAGCAAAAGAAATGGGGGAGGGGAATAAGATATCGGTATTGGTAATGCCCCTATATTTGTTCATCTTGATATTTTTTTAAAATAATCCATGTGGATATCGGTATTTTTGTAAAATAATCCATGTGGATTATTCAGGTGAAATCAATAGTTACTGTCATCTTTCCAGGCAGCATGATGATGTTCGTCCGTTGTGATCGACGATGACCAAAAACTCAACCATAATAATAATAACAATAAATAATAAAATAATAAAGTTAATAGTGCGTTTTTAAATGACTAGCAAGTCCAATGCGCGCACAAAATGTTCTTTTACAGAATTGACAACAATAGAAGGTATCTGTGTGAGGTTGAGATGCTTTTTCTTTTCTACGTGTCCGCTTCTGTCTTGCAGTTTCTTGTCTGAATTCTTCCGCCGCTAGTGCTCCCGTTCGAATGCTGTAACGCCATGCTGTTCTATCCTGAAGCGCCTACGTCAATGTTAAGATGTTTCAAGGATGACTTGAGCGTGTCTTTGAAACGCTTTTTCTGTCCACCAGCTTTTCGAAATCCTGCCTTGAGTTCTCCATAATATATTTGTTTGGCAAACGCGAGTTCTCCATACGCACAAGATGGCCTGCCCAGCGTGCCTGCGCCTTCATAAGTATTGTGTGGATGCTTATTGAGGTTGATTTTTCCAAGACCTCGTAGTCTGGTACTTTGTCCCACCAATGGATGTTTAGTAATTTACGTAGGCAGGTAAGATGGAAATGATTTAACTTTCTTGCATGTCTAGCATACACTGTCCACGTTTCGCAGGCGTATAGTAAGGTTGGTATAACAGCAGCATGATATACTTGTAGTTTTGGTGGTTGTTCTTAGACCTCTTCTGTCCCATACATCGTTGCGTAATCTGCCAAATACAGCACTAGCTTTTGCCAGTCTATTAAAGTTTATGCCACTTTTCCAGGCAGCATAGGAAGCGAATAAGAAACGTTGGGACTGACAAACTGCCACCTACGTAGGTCTGCCTCCTCCCGCTATGGTCTTCTTTTCCTGTCTCCTTAGTCCCTATCTTCTCTGGTGCACTTCTCTCCGGCACCCTCTTCATATGTCTCGCTATATCAGTACGATACCATCTCACGACATGTTTCCCCGCGATAGTCCCTTACCCTCCCCTGCTGTACCTTCCCTGTGTCCTCTGGGCTCCCTCCCACCCGCACTTTACTTTCTTGCGTAACGTATCTCCGTCTAGGGGCTTTCGCCGTTCCATCACGTCCTTTTTTTTTCCTTTTCTTTTCCCTCTTTTCTTTTCTACCTCTGCATTTTTCCTATACTCTGTCATCTTTCTCTATGCTTGTCTAATGTATTCTTATAGTGTACGTAAATACAACAAATGCTCTCAAGGTTTGTAATTTATAATGAATTTCAGTTGTTAGTCAAATATAACATCATGATTTCTGGGTAAAGTGAATTAACACATAAAAATATTTCGTTGGTTTATTTTTCGGGAAATTTTGTATGGATGTCCTGATGTTTTGTTTCCAAACTCAGGTCACCCTGGTATATCAGTGGTGAATGTAGTGAACATCACCCTCTCCGCTTTTGTTTGGAAGCGTATGTGAATTATGAAGAAAATTTAAAGAGATTTCAACAGAAATGATTGAAAATGTGTTCCCTGTAGTTGTGTTCGTGTCATGTTCCCAGACATGTTCGTGTCATGTTCACAGACATGTTCGTGTCATGTTCCCAGACATGTTCGTGTCATGTTCCCAGACATGTTCGTGTCATGTTCCCAGACATGTTCGTGTCATGTTCCCAGACATGTTCGTGTCATGTTCCCAGACATGTTCGTGTCAGTTGAACAGATTTGGTTTAAATCGCGTCTGCTACATTCTGAAACTCTTGCCATTAAATGATTATATTCACAGATTATGATTACAAAGAGGGAGAACTGAAACTGCCAACATTTGGCGATTACTTTTCACACTTTGCGATTCTCTCATGGAAGATAATCGCTGCTTTCGTGCCACCTACATGTAAGATTTGTTTGTATACATGGGGACATTTATTTCTATTTCTTGTTGTATTCTTTTCATTACCAAACTATAAAACTTGAATTAGACACTGAGTATCAGTGACATTTTCTTTTAACCATGCGTTCTCAAACTTACACTGGGTCTCTCTTGCAGCAGGATAATGTCAAAACTGGATCTCCGATAGAACATGCATGTTGTTGGAAGTGACTAAGGAGGTTGTCCGTGAAGTTAACTACCCCAACATCATGATAACGAGAAGATGCTGAAAGTGTGAAATGTAAGACGAAGGTTGCCTGTAATAATATCAGAAAAGAAAATCTGTATTTTTTGCCATGTTATGAGGCAGGGTGGTATGGAGAAAATTGTTACAACAGACAAGAAGTGAATAACGAAGTGTAGAGAACATAGTTACAACAGACAAGAAGTGGTTAACGAAGTGTAGAGAACATAGTTGGATAGGCAAGAAGTGGTTAACGAAGTGTAGAGAACATAGTTACAACAGGCAAGAAGTGGTTAACGAGAAGGATGTGGAATTATGTACCATATTCTTGATCTCCGCTGTGATGCAAGACTGGACTGTAGAGAGGTAATCAACCATTTCTTTTCCGCAGCATCTCTCGGGATTGATAGGAAAACTTTATCGTGACAAAGTCCATTCCAGAGCAGAAGCTCGTGGCATTGCATCCTATAGCCGCATTCAGTGGAAATATCATCTGGAACCAATGTCATCTGGAACAAATATCATCTGGAACAAATATAATCTGGAACAAATTTCATCTGTAACTTGCAAAAGTTATGGGGAAAAGTCTAATGAAAATAACTGCCAGAGAAAAACTGGCGCTAATCTTGAGCTAAAAGCAAAACTGCTTATTGACATATGCACAAAAGTGACAAACTGGTACTGCATTGTGGTTGTATCATCATCACCTACTGAACAAAAGTGACAAACTGGTACTACATTGTGGTTGTATCACCATCTCCTACTGAACAAAAGTGACAAATTCGTACAGCATTGTGGTAGTATCACCCTCCATCACTCGTGAACTACTTCACATAAATAAGAAGATTCAAGATATGAGTATTTGGTAATTTACAATACACATTGATTGCTTTCTAGAGGCAGATGAATTCGAGGTTTTACATTTTGCCCGTCTAATTCTTAATTAGTCATGACAATTCGGCTGTTGAGTTTATACATGAAGGGAGTTTTATTTACATCGAATAATATTTCAGATGGTTACTGGCCAACCAATGAAGTGTGTTTTTCTACGGTGCATAGTCATTGATCTGGTTTTTCTGATGTGCTTCCAAGTTGGTATTGACCTCATCATTCATAACTCTGTCTGAGAGTTGCCATGCACTACGCAAGTGACGATGTGTAGATGATGGAGTTGGCTCATTCCATTGAGGGTCAAACCTCATAAGCAATTCTAAATTATGATTGCCATTCCGAACGGCGCAGATATCGCAGCCAAAATGTAAAACATGCAAGCGCGTTCGATTCTCTGTATTACATCCTGATAACCTGCAGTAGTTTGAGAATGAGCACAGAAGAGAATGCTTGAGCTCTTCGTATTTGTTGAGCTCTTCGTATTTGTTGAGCTCTTCCTATCCGCATTGGGTGGGAGAGTCAGCACTTGATGATTGCTTTGTCATCTTCTGGGGGGGGGGAATCGCGAAATAAATATCACCATTAGGCCTGTCTGCTCCATAATGTGTGTGTTTCAATGTCATTTGATGAAGTTCGTGTCTCATATGCTCAACTTGGCCCGTCTACATAGCTGTATTTCATACCGAAATAACTCCCAACTATCAGTATGCAGAAGAATGCGCTGCTTTGGGGAGGTTATTTGTCAACTAAGTCAACTGCATCAGCTGAGCAGTTATTGGTAAAACTGCGTGTTACGACGCTGATTAACGCAACGATTCTATTCCTAGCTAGACATTGTTGAAAACGATTATCTTTGGAGAAACGCGCAAATATCGCAGCTTTATTACAAACTGGCAGCAATACTTAATTGTTTTAAAGTTACCAAACGCAGAAAAAATAATTGGTGCGTTTCAAAATCAGTGCAACTTGCTATGCAAACATAAACAACCGCGAACTAGAAGAAGAAGAAGTAAATTTGTGCTTGTGGCTACCAGTCTGAGTTGTGAACATAATACGTGTAGTCTAGGTCAGGGGTCGGCAACCTATGGCACGCGTGCCACACTTGGCACGCAAAGCAATTTTAAATGGCACGCAGACTCTTCACGTTTCCTGTATAAAGTTGATTATAAATCGATTAGTAGGGTTTTCTCGTTCAATTCGGCACTCGCCTAACGCCTGAATTTTCAGAAAATTGTGTCAAACTCAAAGTGACAAAGTATATTGTCGATATTGAGCAACTGGCCAAGACCATGCAAGGGCAAGGCTCCCATTAATAATAAAAAAGTTTTTTTTAAATCTTTCAAGAAACTCTATTTATTTTAATGTTTACAACTTTACATATTATTGAATATCACTATATATTAATTAATTAAAATATAAAAATAAAATATATGGTAAAATAAGAATATTGGCCTCGACTTGTATAAAATGATATGTGATGTTGGCACTCTGAATAATTTGAAACTTTAAGTTGGCACACAGTTAGCAAAAGGTTGCTGACCCCTGGTTTAGGTGACACACAACTGAGCTTCAATACTGTACAATTTAATATTTAAACCATGAATTTTTCATATACTCAAGAATTCACCGTTGTATACAACACAGGTTACTTGTGAACTTACATATCTCGTTTTTGTTAGGCAATCATTAATCTAAGACAGTTTGCAAAATCTCAGTACAATAAACGCAGCGGTACACTACATTCAACCACACAACACACGCAACAGTAGCATACATGCAACAGTAGAATACATGCAACATCACAATACATGAAATAGTGAAAACAATGCAACAGTATAATACATGAAAACGTAGAATACTTGTAACAGTAGAATACAGGAAATAGTAGAATACATAAAGGAGTAGAATACATAAAGGAGTAGAATACATAAAGGAGTAGAATACATAAAGGAGTAGAATACATAAAGGAGTAGAATATATACACTAGTAGAATACATGAAAGAGTAATATACATGAAACAGACAATACATGAAAGAGTAGAATACATGAAATAATAGATTACATGAAACAGTATAATACGTGAAAGAATAGAATACACAGAACAACAGAAAACATGCAACAACATATAGCATATGTAATAGCATATGCAGTTGTACAACAAATGCAACAATAGAATACACGCGACAGTACAGTACACATACAGCAGGGCACGAATTTTAAAATAAGAAGGACAAGTGACATTGTAACGTCATTTTTCTGGACAAGAAATATTGAAATTAATGGTAGTTATAATCAATCACACAGATATACCTAACATTAAATTGAAATTAATGGTAGTTAATCAATCACACAGATATACCTAACATTAAATTGAAATTAATGGTAGTTAATCAATCACACAGATATACCTAACATTAAATGAGTAAATATTGGATATATTCACCATGGAAACTATCAATGCTTCCCGTCTGTGCCAGATTACCTCAGCGGCTGGGCCTGTTTCTTGGTGTCTCTGCTTATGATTGGCTTCCAGACAGCCTTAATAGGAGACCTTGCTTCCAGCTTTGGTTGTACTGTGGGTCTGAAGGATGCATTGACTGCAATTTCCTTTGTGGCTTTAGGTACAAGTCTACCAGGTGAATGGTAATATTAGGCACTATCTTTCTGTATGGTCTGGAAGTCTGTCTGTCGGTCTGTGTTTCTGTCTGTGTGATCAACCTGTCTGCCTGATTATATAACTGTCCAACACAATCTACCCATTTGTCTATCATGTATCCAACTATCTACGCATTTACCCATGCATAGATTCAGGCTTTGTTCCATTGTTTATTTTTGATGCCCTGCCTGCTTCCTTTCTTTGCTTGCGTATCTGTCACCTTTCTCTCTGCTGTTCCTTTCCTCCCAGTTGCCATACTTTCTCTCTGCTGTTCCTTTCCTCCCAGTTGCCATACTTTCTCTCTGCTGTTCCTCTCCTCCCAGTTGCCATACTTTTTCTCTGCTGTTCCTCTCCTCCCAGTTGCCATACTTTCTCTCTGCTGTACCTCTCCTCCCAGTTGCCATACTTTCTCTCTGCTGTTCCTTTCCTCCCAGTTGCCATACTTTCTCTCTGCTGTTCCTCTCCTCCCAGTTGCCATACTTTCTCTCTGCTGTTCCTCTCCTCCCAGTTGCCATACTTTTTCTCTGCTGTTCCTTTCCTCCCAGTTGCCATACTTTCTCTCTGCTGTACCTCTCCTCCCAGTTGCCATACTTTCTCTCTGCTGTTCCTCTCCTCCCAGTTGCCATACTTTCTCTCTGCTGTTCCTCTCCTCCCAGTTGCCATACTTTCTCTCTGCTGTTCCTCTCCTCTCAGTTGCCATACTTTCTCTCTGCTGTTCCTCTCCTCCCAGTTGCCATACTTTCTCTCTGCTGTTCCTCTCCTCCCAGTTGCCATACTTTTGATGCCTCTCATTTTCTCTGCTGTTCTGCTCCCTTCCGATGCCATACTTTCTCTCTGCTGTTCCTCTCCTCCCAGGTGCCATACTTTCTCTCTGCTGTTCCTCTCCTCCCAGTCACCATACTTTCTCTCTTCTGTTCTGTCCTCTCAGTCACCATACTTTCTCTCTGCTGTTCTGTCCTCTCAGTCACCATACTTTCTCTCTGTTGTTCTGTCCTCTCAGTTACCATACTTTCTCTCTCTGTCCTCTCAGTCACCATACTTTCTCTCTGCTGTTCTGTCCTCTCAGTCACCATACTTTCTCTCTGTTGTTCTGTCCTCTCAGTTACCATACTTTCTCTCTCTGTCCTCTCAGTCACCATACTTTCTCTCTGCTGTTCCTCTCCTCCCAGTCACCATACTTTCTCTCTTCTGTTCTGTCCTCTCAGTCACCATACGTTCTCTCTGTTGTTCTGTCCTCTCAGTTACCATACTTTCTCTCTCTGTCCTCTCAGTCACCATACTTTCTCTCTGTTGTTCTGTCCTCTCAGTCACCATACTTTCTCTCTGTTGTTCTGTCCTTTTAGTCACCATACTTTCTCTCTGTTGTTCTGTCCTCTCAGTCACCATACTTTCTCTCTCTGTCCTCTCAGTCACCATACTTTCTCTCTGTTGTTCTGTCCTCTCAGTCACCATACTTTCTCTCTGTTGTTCTGTCCTTTCAGTCACCATACTTTCTCTCTGTTGTTCTGTCCTTTCAGTCACCATACTTTCTCTCTGTTGTTCTCTCCTCTCAGTCACCATACTTTCTCTCTGTTGTTCTGTCCTCTCAGTCACCACACTTTCTCTCTGTTGTTCTGTCCTCTCAGTCACCATACTTTCTCTCTGTTGTTCTGTCCTTTCAGTCACCATACTTTCTCTCTGTTGTTCTGTCCTCTCAGTCACCATACTTTCTCTCTGTTGTTCTGTCCTTTCAGTCACCATACTTTCTCTCTCTGTCCTCTCAGTCACCATACTTTCTCTCTCTGTCCTCTCAGTCACCATACTTTCTCTCTCTGTCCTCTCAGTCACCATACTTTCTCTCTCTGTCCTCTCAGTCACCATACTTTCTCTCTGTTGTTATGTCCTCTCAGTCATCATACTTTCTCTCTCTGTCCTCTCAGTCACCATACTTTCTCTCTCTGTCCTCTCAGTCACCATACTTTCTCTCTGCTGCTCTGTCCTCTCAGTCACCATACTTTCTCTCTGCTGCTCTGTCCTCTCAGTCACCATACTTTCTCTCTGCTTTCTCTCTGTCCTCTCAGTAACCATACTTTCTCTCTCTGTCCTCTCAGTCACCATACTTTCTCTCTCTGTCCTCTCAGTCACCATACTTTCTCTCTCTGTCCTCTCAGTAACCATACTTTCTCTCTGTTGTTATGTCCTCTCAGTCATCATACTTTCTCTCTCTGTCCTCTCAGTCACCATACTTTCTCTCTCTGTCCTCTCAGTCACCATACTTTCTCTCTCTGTCCTCTCAGTAACCATACTTTCTCTCTCTGTCCTCTCAGTCACCATACTTTCTCTCTCTGTCCTCTCAGTCACCATACTTTCTCTCTCTGTCCTCTCAGTCACCATACTTTCTCTCTGTTGTTCTGTCCTTTCAGTCACCATACTTTCTCTCTGTTGTTCTCTCCTCTCAGTCACCATACTTTCTCTCTGTTGTTCTGTCCTCTCAGTCACCACACTTTCTCTCTGTTGTTCTGTCCTCTCAGTCACCATACTTTCTCTCTCTGTCCTCTCAGTCACCATACTTTCTCTCTCTGTCCTCTCAGTAACCATACTTTCTCTCTGTTGTTATGTCCTCTCAGTCATCATACTTTCTCTCTCTGTCCTCTCAGTCACCATACTTTCTCTCTCTGTCCTCTCAGTCACCATACTTTCTCTCTCTGTCCTCTCAGTAACCATACTTTCTCTCTCTGTCCTCTCAGTCACCATACTTTCTCTCTCTGTCCTCTCAGTCACCATACTTTCTCTCTCTGTCTTCTCAGTCACCATACTTTCTCTCTGTTGTTCTGTCCTTCAGTCACCATACTTTCTCTCTGTTGTTCTCTCCTCTCAGTCACCATACTTTCTCTCTGTTGTTCTGTCCTCTCAGTCACCACACTTTCTCTCTGTTGTTCTTTCCTCTCAGTCACCATACTTTCTCTCTGTTGTTATGTCCTTTCAGTCACCATACTTTCTCTCTGTTGTTCTGTCCTCTCAGTCACCATACTTTCTCTCTGTTGTTCTGTCCTTTCAGTCACCATACTTTCTCTCTCTGTCCTCTCAGTCACCATACTTTCTCTCTCTGTCCTCTCAGTCACCATACTTTCTCTCTGCTGCTCTGTCCTCTCAGTCACCATACTTTCTCTCTGCTGCTCTGTCCTCTCAGTCACCATACTTTCTCTCTCTGTCCTCTCAGTAACCATACTTTCTCTCTCTGTCCTCTCAGTAACCATAATTTCTCTCTCTGTCCTCTCAGTAACCATACTTTCTCTCTCTGTCCTCTCAGTCACCATACTTTCTCTCTCTGTCCTCTCAGTCGCCATACTTTCTCTCTCTGTCCTCTCAGTAACCATACTTTCTCTCTCTGTCCTCTCAGTCACCATACTTTCTCTCTCTGTCCTCTCAGTCACCATACTTTCTCTCTCTGTCCTCTCAGTCACCATACTTTCTCTCTCTGTCCTCTCAGTAACCATACTTTCTCTCTCTGTCCTCTCAGTCACCATACTTTCTCTCTGTTGTTCTGTCCTTTCAGTCACCATACTTTCTCTCTGTTGTTCTGTCCTCTCAGTCACCATACTTTCTCTCTCTGTCCTCTCAGTAACCATACTTTCTCTCTCTGTCCTCTCAGTCACCATACTTTCTCTCTCTGTCCTCTCAGTAACCATACTTTCTCTCTCTGTCCTCTCAGTCACCATACTTTCTCTCTGTTGTTCTGTCCTTTCAGTCACCATACTTTCTCTCTGTTGTTCTGTCCTCTCAGTCACCATACTTTCTCTCTGTTGTTCTGTCCTTTCAGTCACCATACTTTCTCTCTCTGTCCTCTCAGTCACCATACTTTCTCTCTCTGTCCTCTCAGTCATCATACTTTCTCTCTGCTGCTCTGTCCTCTCAGTCACCATACTTTCTCTCTGCTGCTCTGTCCTCTCAGTCACCATACTTTCTCTCTCTGTGCTCTCAGTAACCATACTTTCTCTCTCTGTCCTCTCAGTCACCATACTTTCTCTCTCTGTCCTCTCAGTCACCATACTTTCTCTCTGTTGTTATGTCCTCTCAGTCATCATACTTTCTCTCTCTGTCCTCTCAGTCACCATACTTTCTCTCTCTGTCCTCTCAGTCACCATACTTTCTCTCTGCTGCTCTGTCCTCTCAGTCACCATACTTTCTCTCTGCTGCTCTGTCCTCTCAGTCACCATACTTTCTCTCTGCTGCTCTGTCCTCTCAGTCACCATACTTTCTCTCTCTGTCCTCTCAGTCACCATACTTTCTCTCTCTGTCCTCTCAGTCACCATACTTTCTCTCTCTGTCCTCTCAGTCACCATACTTTCTCTCTCTGTCCTCTCAGTCACCATACTTTCTCTCTGCTGCTCTGTCCTCTCAGTCACCATACTTTCTCTCTGCTGCTCTGTCCTCTCAGTCACCATACTTTCTCTCTCTGTCCTCTCAGTAACCATACTTTCTCTCTCTGTCCTCTCAGTAACCATACTTTCTCTCTGCTGCTCTGTCCTCTCAGTAACCATACTTTCTCTCTCTGTCCTCTCAGTCACCATACTTTCTCTCTCTGTCCTCTCAGTAACCATACTTTCTCTCTGCTGCTCTGTCCTCTCAGTAACCATACTTTCTCTCTCTGTCCTCTCAGTCACCATACTTTCTCTCTCTGTCCTCTCAGTAACCATACTTTCTCTCTGCTGCTCTGTCCTCTCAGTAACCATACTTTCTCTCTCTGTCCTCTCAGTAACCATACTTTCTCTCTGCTGCTCTGTCCTCTCAGTCACCATACTTTCTCTCTCTGTCCTCTCAGTAACCATACTTTCTCTCTCTGTCCTCTCAGTAACCATACTTTCTCTCTGCTGCTCTGTCCTCTCAGTAACCATACTTTCTCTCTCTGTCCTCTCAGTCACCATACTTTCTCTCTCTGTCCTCTCAGTAACCATACTTTCTCTCTGCTGCTCTGTCCTCTCAGTCACCATACTTTCTCTCTCTGTCCTCTCAGTAACCATACTTTCTCTCTGCTGCTCTGTCCTCTCAGTAACCATACTTTCTCTCTCTGTCCTCTCAGTCACCATACTTTCTCTCTCTGTCCTCTCAGTCACCATACTTTCTCTCTCTGTCCTCTCAGTCACCATACTTTCTCTCTCTGTCCTCTCAGTCACCATACTTTCTCTCTCTGTCCTCTCAGTCACCATACTTTCTCTCTCTGTCCTCTCAGTCACCATACTTTCTCTCTCTGTCCTCTCAGTCACCATACTTTCTCTCTGTTGTTATGTCCTCTCAGTCATCATACTTTCTCTCTCTGTCCTCTCAGTCACCATACTTTCTCTCTCTGTCCTCTCAGTCACCATACTTTCTCTCTGCTGCTCTGTCCTCTCAGTCACCATACTTTCTCTCTGCTGCTCTGTCCTCTCAGTCACCATACTTTCTCTCTTCTGCTCTGTCCTCTCAGTCACCATACTTTCTCTCTGCTGCTCTGTCCTCTCAGTCACCATATTTTCTCTCTGCTGCTCTGTCCTCTCAGTCACCATACTTTCTCTCTGCTTTCTCTCTGTCCTCTCAGTAACCATACTTTCTCTCTCTGTCCTCTCAGTAACCATACTTTCTCTCTCTGTCCTCTCAGTCACCATACTTTCTCTCTGCTGCTCTGTCCTCTCAGTCACCATACGTTCTCTCTGCTGCTCTGTCCTCTCAGTCACCATACTTTCTCTCTGCTGCTCTGTCCTCTCAGTCACCATACTTTCTCTCTGCTGCTCTGTCCTCTCAGTAACCATACTTTCTCTCTCTGTCCTCTCAGTAACCATACTTTCTCTCTCTGTCCTCTCAGTCACCATACTTTCTCTCTCTGTCCTCTCAGTCACCATACTTTCTCTCTGCTTTCTCTCTGTCCTCTCAGTCACCATACTTTTTGTCGTCTCTCATTTGCTGTCCTTCTGTTGTCCTATGTTTTACTACATTTATTTGCTAGTCTGTATGCCCCCCCCCCATGTATCTTCATGTATTTAAGAAGTAATAAATGTCTGTATTTATTACTTCCTGTGTTCCCTACAAGCTACTCTCTATTATCTACTCATTTATTACTTTCTGTGTTCCATACAGGTTACTCTCTATTATCTACTCATTTATTACTTTCTGTGTCCCTTACACGTTACTCTCTATCATTGACTCATTTATTACTTTCTGTGTCCCTTACACGTTACTCTCTATCATTGACTCATTTATTACTTTCTGTGTCCCTTACACGTTACTCTCTATCATTGACTCATTTATTATTCTTTGTGTTATATCATTTATTATCCCAACCAGCCAAATAACTACAACAACCTACAGATACGGGACTGGGTTTGTCTTCACTTTATGATCCTGACACGTTTAGTCAAACTATAGTGATACTGCCTTTTACCAGGACCACCACTGTTACCAAGACCACCACTGTTACCAGGACCACCACTGTTACCAGGACCACCACTGTTGGAGAGATGTTCCTTAATAATAAGAAATATATTGAGCGCAAATTCTATTGACCAAGGAGAAACCAAATAACCATACTTTCCCTCAGACTATTAGGGTCTTACATTTTGTCACACTAGTTGGGTAAATTTTGATTCATCAGTGTTTTTCCTTAGCGGGCGACTCAAAAATATAGAGAAAGAAACCAATGAAAATATCGGATCAGCCAGGATGAAAGATGTCGATCGATTTTTTGTTGTCAGATATTCCATTTATGGTCTTGTCCCAGCTTATGCAAAGCGTCACATACCTGTGTATGTACTCTTTGACTCATCATCAGGTGCCGTGCCGAGTGACGTAGGCGATCATAGCTCTCCACAGCTCTCTGTCTCTAGCGTTATGTATCAAGAGAGTTGCTGGCTCCCTGCCATGCAAGATTGTCAAACTGTCTAATATTTCCTCATGTTGTCGCCTTCTGTATCTGTTACCTTCAATCTTGCCTGTTGTGACTATGTTCTCCAAACCTTCCTGCCTCATGAAATGGCCTTAAAATGAAGATTGTCTTTTTCTTATTTAATTGATTAAAGTCCGTTTCGCATTTAACTCTTTCAACACCTCCACATTAGTTTTTCTGGCAGTCCATGGTATTCTCAGCATTCTTCTGTAGAACTACATCTCTATTGCCTTTCTCTAATTTTCCACTTTCTAGATTGTTTATTGTCCAAGACTAGCATTCATATGTTAGTATAGGAGTTATATAGATAGCACTGCAGAACTCTCTTTCTCACGTCTAATGACAAGGTCATATTACACAATACATTTTTCATTTTTCTGAATGTTGTTTTTGCCTGCCCTATTCTGCTTCTAATTTCTGTTGAACTTCTTCCATCTGCTGTAATCGTTTACCTAAATATTTGAATTGGTGGACCTGTTTAATACTATATCATTCACTTTGATCTTTCAAGATGTGGTATTTTGTTTCTTTGAAATAACGATTACTTCTGTTTTCGTTATTTGCTTTCTGTTTTCTGCTTTCTATTTAGGAAGAAGCCTTTCTCTTTACTTTCTTTGACTACTACATTAATTAAATCTTGAAGGTCTTCCTCACTTTTTGCAATTTATTCTTTCGTTCACTTGAAACATGTCTATATCTGTAATTCTGTCTCATGAATAAAACTCACTGTCTTTTGTAGTTACTTTTTGCAATCAAAACAGTGTCATGCGCATATCTCAAATTACTTATATTACATCCTCCCACTGATATTCCTGGGATATCAACTATTGCACGCATTAGTTTTCACTATATAAAGAGAACAGGTCTGATGAGAGTACACATCCCTGTCTAGCTCCTTGTTTTATTTGTTGAAAAGGGCCAAATTGATTTCCTACTCTTATTGCTGCTGTTTGTTGCCAGTACATGTTCTTGATGATTCTTAAATCCTTACTGTCAATGTTCAAATTCTCTAGCATGTGTATAACTTTACTATGTTTAACTTTATCAAATGCTTTTGTGTAAACAATAAAACAGAGGTACATATCTGTTTTTACCTCTATAGACCTCTCTATTAGTTTTCTCAATATATATATATAGTGTTTTTGGTACCTTTGCCTTCTACAAAGCCACATTGTTCTGGACATATTTCCTTTTTTTATTTTGTTTCTCACTCTCTTCATGATGATTAACTGATTCCAGCCCGGAAGACTTATACAAGTCAGTAAACCTTTAGTCTTCTGGCCCAAAAGACTCCTATAAGTCATACTCCAATGACATTCATGTTTTTTTTGGTATTTATATCAACATAAGAATATTTCCAATCGAAAGTGTAATATGTCCACATTACTTCTTGCATGATTTTTATGTGTATTGATATCAATTTTGTTAAGTTATTGATATGTTTTGATAATGGGGGTATGTGACCTCATTTTTCCTTATATGTTTTATATATATTTTCCAATTTACTTATTTTCGTAAAATAATAACTATTTTATTTACTTTGGTCTCATTTATTATGAAATCCAACCTGGCAAATGCCTTTAGCATCGTTTTTGCAAATTTATGCCATTTTGTAAGAAAAATTAGCCATATTTTCATTTGAGTTTCGTGTAAAGTTAAGTCTACTGTTTTTGATAGATGTCGAAATTCTTTCTAAATAATAAATTTTTGACGCACTATGCATATATATTATACATAAGTGTTCGTAATTGGATTATCTACAGAAATGATACAGTTTGAGTGGAATTTATTGATTAAAAAATGCGGTACGGTCAAATATATCTAAAATAATATTTATTTGTCATTTACATATTTTCTTTCCTGTCTAAAATAATTTTTATATATTAACATAATTTTTTTTTCAAAATGATCTTGTGATAATCACATTCTAGTCCATTTCTGTTTCGAAATATATATATTACATTATAATGTAAATATATTTAGAAGTACTCTTTCTTGTTTCCGTGATGCATGTGCACAAAAAAATCTAACAAAATTTAATTACGTTTAAACGCTAAAAATATTCCGGCCGGAATGAGGCTGATTGTACGGTGTTCTTCACACTCGGTGGTCCTGGTCTCTTAGGTAAGGCTATAAATATGGCTCTCACTAAGTCATCGGGTATGTTTCCACTGTTATATATGTCATTCAGCAATTTTGTGATTATTTCAACTAGAAAGTCACCTAAAGCTACTAATTTCTCTAATGTTATGTTGTCTGGTCCTGTGGCTTTTGCCAAATTTCATGTGTCTTAGGGCCTCCATTACTTCTGCTGCGAGTATTGATGAACCCTCGCCGTTAACTTGTATGTTTATCTCCGTTCTAATGTCATCATAAAGTTCTTTGATATATTCTGACCATCTCTGTACTATGTGATCTTTTCCCATTAACATCTACCCTGTCTTATATTTTAGACACCCTGCAACTGTTTGCGTTCTTTTCCTTGTTATCACATCAATTTGCTTATGTAGTAATGTTGTGTCTTGGTTGCAATGTGATTCTATTTCTGTGCATTTATTGTTCAGCCAGCTTTCTTTTGCTATTTTGCATTTCTCTCTTATCTCCTTTTGTATTTTCTAATATTCCTCTATATTGTGTTAATTCTTTCTTCTGGCACTCATCAATTCTAATATTCCTTCAGTCATCCATTTTTGTTTTAACGTATGTTTTACTTGTGGTTTTATCTCTTTAGTTATTTGGTTTATCAAATGTTTTAGCATGTCCCATTGATCTTCAATATTCTGATTTTTTTGCAATAGCATTGTATCTATTCTGAACAATTATGTTGTATCTTTCTGATTTCATATTTCCTTGTGATCTCTTGATCTTCTTTAATATTATACAAAATTTCGCCACCAGTAGTATATGATCACTGTTGCAGTCAGCACCTGGTCTTATTTTTATAGTTCTAATGCCGTTTCTATGTCTTTTAGACACTAAAATGTAATCAATTTGATTCCGTGTAATATCCTGGGCTAATCCATGTACACAGCCTTCTTAGGTGTTGCTTGAACCACGTATTCCTTATTATTAAGTTATGTTCTTGTTCTCACTCTGTCGTTCTTAACTCCTAAACCAAATCTTACAGTCACGTCCTTTATCTCTTTTAAACATATTTTTGCGTTAACTCTTTGACTAGTCGTACAAATTGCCTCCTGTCCTGATCAATTCTACTCTAGAAACGTCAGTTCAAATAAGGAAATAATATCCTCCGTAAAATGGGAAGATGTTTTTTTTTTTATCGAATGTGTAAACAGGTTTCCTGATCCAAGACTGTCTCAGCTGTTCACAGTCAGGAGACTACTATATGGATATGATCAGGGCCGGTCTTAGGCCATTGCATCCTATGCGGCCGCAATGGGCCCCCGCACTCCATAGACCCATAAATTCATACTATAATTTATTTCATTATCCTCTTCCCTACCCAGACTGGGCCCCGCGCAATCCGTTTCGCATTGGGCCCCTCAATTGTTAGGGCCGGCCCTGGATATGATATATTTTCTGACAAAGTGATGTCTTTAATATGAATATGATTTCAATCAGCGGGGAATATGCAGCACTTTGAGGAGTCGTCGTATCGAGAAGTATTTCATCGTTTTTGTTGGTTTACAAACTGAGCAATATTGTTCAGGGGCGGGGTAGGGGGAGGGTCATTATTTAGCTACTGGGACTCGAGACTCGAATAAAAGGTGAATGTGATATGAATTATGTGGAAAGAGTCACATCACACTGTTTGTAATAAGCACTAAACTGCCTAGTCAGTGGTCCACCAGAAACAGCCTGACTAGCGTTGCCTATCGCACTTGCTCAATAGCGATGGTGCCATTCTCGATATTCTCAGATAATGAACTCTGGTACCCTATTTGCTGGTAAGTGGGTGAACCATGGGAGTATTTGTATTCAAGTAATTAACATGTAAGGTTCCCGAACAAAAGATGAATGCTGCAAGTTAGATTAATCCTAGGGATTAATCTATTTTGGGCATAAAAAGGGAATGCCACCTTATTTAAGTAATTACTGGAAGGACATGGAGCAAGAGACAAGCAAAGATACAAGTTCGAGATAAACATCAAGAGATGAGCAAATAAGTTAATATACCACAATGGTGGTAAGAAAGTATTGGAGATTCACAACAGCCAATCTTTGTTGGGGAGACGGCACCTGAATCTGGTATAACTAGAAATCACACAGAACAGTACATTATGTATTATTTCTATTTCTAATTTTAGCAATGAATTGACAGTTTTCTGTGTTAAATTTACAATATCTTGCGTAGTTTCTTTGACCATTTGAACATTGTATATTTTATACACGCATCGCACATCATTTGACATTGGTGTCACCAATATTTGCTTCTACAGATACGTTCGCCAGTAAAATGGCAGCGATGAACGACCGCTATGCTGACGCTGCTATAGGTAACGTTACTGGAAGCAACGCTGTTAACGTGTTCATGGGTTTAGGAGTCGCTTGGACAGTCGCAGCCATCTATCATGCATATATCGGCGATACTTTTGTAGTTCCACCTGGTGATCTGGCAACGTCTGTCGCTGTCTACTGTGGCTTGTCTTTGATAGCCTTATCATTGCTTGTTGCACGCCGCCACCCTGCTGTTGGCGGGGAACTGGGCGGACCATTTCTCCTTAAAATGTTATCCACCTTTTTTTTATTATCCCTTTGGTTAGTGTACTTAGTAGTTTCTACTTTGGTAATATATTGCTTTATTACTCCTCTTTAAATGTTTGATAAATCGTACAGTTTGATCGTATAAAACTTTACCATTGGTTGTAAGGTAAAAAAATCGAACAATTTAACGAGCACACACATTTAACGAATTAATTTGTAACATGAAACAAAACATATCGTAACTAAGGAAAGAGGGGAACAACTTAAAATCCAAAATACGACAAGGGGAATGAATCAATCCAGAAATCAACGCTCATTCGATAAAAAATGCAACGAAAGTAAAAAATCTTCGGACCAATATTCTTCTATCTCATTTCGAAAAGCATTCCTTCCAGTACTGTATTATATTTATATAATTAATCTCCATTACATTCCTCTAACCTGTAAAAAAGATGCTGAATCGTTCTCGGTCCGCGACATATTAAAAATATAATAGCTGTGTTCTGTCAGACTTTTCGGAGTGCTCTATAAATAGCGCATTAACTTTACGGAATTCCGTGCGACATGCAATCAAAACGATTAGTGTCGTGACGTTATTCAAAGCAGACGACATTTTTGTTTACAAATGTTATGGATGCTCTAGCAGGTAAACTTCTGAATTTGCTTGTGGTTAAAGTTATCTAAAATACATTATACTTAAAATATACATATAGTTTGCTTTAAATGATAGATGAAGATCCAATCGTAAGAAAGCGTAAAAAAAAACAACAACAAAAGAGCGCAAAAAGGTTAGATGATTTATTTGTCAAAGTCAAAAGTCACTCGCTCGGATTCTTGCCGCAAATGCTGCAGAGCATAGACATAGAATTGAAAGAGAGATGCAAAGAATTGATCAAGAAACCCTTTAACAAAGACAAACACGACTTGCTAAGAATTCAGGTTTGCATCCGCGTCGAGCTAAGCTAGAATCACCAGCGCAAAGAGAAAATCGACAAGTTATGAATAGTGAATACCAACGATGTCAAAGGCAGAATGAAACTGTTGAGCAAACACAGAGACGTCGAACTGCAGATGCCGAGACTCACTCATTGTCACAAATGCGTCGAAGTCAAGCACTGAAGTAGCAATTTTTGCTGAGGATCATGTTGCTGCACATAACTGGAATTTTCGATATTACATGTCAATTTTGGGTGTTTAAAGTTTTTTGGATGAACGTCCTAACGATGGCAAGTTTACACATCGTTGCCGAAAGGGAAAGATCATGCTCTCAAAGGCACAAGACATCCACGGTAATAAGCTGGAGTATCCCGAATTACTGTGCTTTATGTTCACTGATATTACATACCCTAAATACACACATTTTCGCGAGAATATTCACTCTTATAACAACACTCTTTCTTTCGCGTCAAGGGGAGAAAAAAAAACTGCGGATTGTGAAGGTTGAGGCACATATATTTAAAAATTTTATGGACAAACTTATCATCGAACTTTTCATATACAACCGCCATACAACAAAGGCTCATAGTTCGCTCAGTTGTATGTTTTGGACAGTACTCAAGCAACAGACTTTCGACAAGCACATGCAGCAAATGATACATGCGAACTAGAAATTATTGATAAAATCCAACGATATTTTTTGTCAACACAATAGAATAGCACCAGTTAATGTGCGATATCGAAATAAGAGAGATTTAGAATGCTGCTCAAATTGTAAGAGGAATTCCAATAGTAAACATGGTCTTCAAGCGCGATCGGCAATCTGATCAACGCCGCTATAATGAACCAACATCTAACGAGAATGCAATTGTTTTCGTCAAGAAAGATGGAAAACCATCATATCACCGCAAAATCCGCATTTATTCATTCATAAAATATGGGTTATGGACTGTATTTGATGAATTGGTTATGGATTGTATGATGTCATACTCGCGTTTGTTCCCATACGGTGAACCAGATTGGCAAGTACATTGGTAATATGAGGCATATCAGGATAGGCAACTCAATAAATATCGTCCCGACGGGACGACGGGCTCCGAACAAATCTAGCAACATTAAATAAGGTAATTGTTTTTGTGAATGAGAAATGGTGTCATATTGAACACACGGTGTTGTCAAATAGGGTTTAGTAAAGAGTATGATTATGTACTAGGGGCTTTTAAAGAGTAATGCAAAACATATATTTTCTCAGTAACTGTTTAGTTAAAAAACATAAATTAATACACAATATATATATATATATATATATATATATATATATATATATATATATATATATATATATATATATATATATATATATATATATATATATATATGGATGGTATATATATATATATATATATATATATGGATGGTATATATATATATACATCTGCATATTCAACGTAATCCCTATCAATTACCACAGCGTTTTGCCGCTGCAAAACAAGTGCATGTATTCCTGGCATACACCAGATTTTGTCTTGATCATGAAGTCATTTCTTCACTGAATGAATCACTCCTTCGTCATCAGCAAATCTTGAAACACGAAGTGCATCGTTATGGTAGAGCAATCATAATGAATATCTGTGGGTGCCAAATCGAGACTATATGGTAAATGGGGTAGAACTTTTCAACCCAGTTTGATATTGTTTCCTGTGTTGCCACACTTGTGCGAGGATGTGCAAATGTTATGAAAGAGAAGCAGGTTTGTTGGAATCGTGTGCGGTCGAACTCTGTGGAAACATTCATAGCTTTTTTTCAATGCCTCCTGTAATCATGTGAATTGATTGTTCTCCTCTTGGTATAACATCTACCAGAATTAGACCTTCAATTTCCCAAAAGACAGTGGTTATGACCATTTCTGCTAGAAGAGATCTTTTGAATTGTTTGTATGTGGTGATTGCAGATTATGCCTATCAAACATATTCGTATCTCCGCTATCTTATGCTTTGATTCTCTGAACTCATCGACTACTATACTCCTGTTGACTGCAAAATCTCTATGCATGTCACACAGATGTATGTTGATGTTCACAAAAGTTTCCTTCTCTGCAAAGAGAAATTCAATCACAATTTTATGCTTGTAACACAAATTGCTAACATGTTTCATTTCAACGGTTTAGTACAACCGTATTATTTGACGATTGCGGTGCAATTTGGTGGACAAATAAGCTCATGTCTTTGTTTGTTTTTCGTTCGCTCCATTGTAACCATCACGGATATCCGTGCGATTTTCGCCGGGAGCGTGATTACGTTGTGCCACCGGTATGCGCCTTGTAGGCCTAGCACATCCGATTTTGGCATGCCTTGACAATTCGGGTGGGCTACCATTAGCCTGTGACAGCCTCTATATCTGTCTCCAGGCACGCGTAGTGGCGACTCTTCCCCCAGACGATTTTTTGCTCTCGTCTGACTCGAACGAGGTGTTCCACTGTCTATGAACTTGCCTCTTGTAATTGGACGTGCTGTGCCTGTGCCCATTGGGTACTGAACCGTTTCTCATCCGTGAGCCTGGTTCCTTAAGGGGAAGAACTCAACAGAGGAGTTGGACCCTGGCTCTTTCGCCCTCTTAGCCGAGGTGTCATTCACCGACATCGTGTACCCCTTGTCCAAGTTCGAGTCTCACACCACGCGTTTGGGAGCAAGGCGTTCTCGAGCTGAGCGTCCTTGTCCCAAAAGCGCCTGAGCCCATCAGGTACTGAACCCTTTCTCTCTTCAAGTGTATTTCCGGTGTAGGATAACCTGACAGTAGAGTTGGGCCAGGGCTAAGCTCATGTCATATTGAAAATGAGTTTAAGCAAAGACTGAAGTTTGCGATGGTTGTCATGGCAAGGTAGAATATGATTTGGAAAAGTAAGATAAATATTGCAGTAAAGGTCAGTCTCTTCATATCGCTAGTGCTAAATATACGTTCATAGGGTGTGAAAGTTGCACACTCAATGCAGACACGGAAAGAAGGATACAGGCTTTTACAAACAAGTGCTACAAACGTTGGTGAGAGTTAACGATATATAACACAAGACAAATATATTTGTCCGATAGAAAATAAACAAACTTGCTGGTTATCAAGATCCACGTTTGGTGGTGGTGAAACGGCGTACTTGTTTGGTTTGGGCGTGTAACGAGACACATCTCGATTTCTAAAAAAATGTGTGTGGTTTGGGCATGTAACGAGACACAACTCGATTTCTAAAAAATGTGTTTGGTTTGGGCATGTAAGGAGACACAACTCGATTTCTAAAAAACGTGTTTGGTTTGGGCATGTAACGAGACACAGCTCGATTTCTAAAAAATGTGTTTGGTTTGAGCATGTAACGAGACACAGCTCGATTTCTAAAAAACGTGTTTGGTTTGGGCATGTAACGAGACACAGCTCGATTTCTAAAAAACGTGTTTGGTTTGGGCATGTAACGAGACACAGCTCGATTTCTAAAAAATGTGTTTGGTTTGAGCATGTAACGAGTCACAACTCGTTTTCTAAAAATATGTTGCAAGGAACAGTCGAGGAGCGAAAGAAGAGAAATGCACAGAGAAAAGCCTGGATTTAAAAGCCTGGAAGGAATAGTCTTCTGTGCGTGGTTTTTCTACGTTTCTCCGAACGGCTGAGAACAGAGTAGTTTGGTAGATTTTTTGTGCTGATGTGTCCAGTGTTGGCATCCATACGACCCTGACGGGTTATGAGTCATATTATTATTACTATTATATTGTAAGTGTACATAGTGTCATTCTTCTATCTTCATTATTAGTTGAGAAAATCGATGGATAACATTAATACATTACTTCTGAAAGACCGTCGTAACATAAAAACACAAGGAAATCTATGTGCCCGAATAATAGAAAAATACCCAATTGCAATATCATATGATGCTGTGTTGATACAAAGTATTATAGACCTCACAATAAAAACTGTAGGAGGTAACAACTCTATTTTCTTTTTTGACGTTTCTATTTTCAAACTCAGAACACGTGAAAATGAAACTCCCCGCAATGAAAATTACCTTCAATAGATCTCCAACACGCTGTTTCTTTCCTTGGTGGTACACTCTGAGAAACAGCAATTAGAAACTGCAATATCTTGTTGTTTCCTTTCCAATATCATCATTTATTGTCTCTTAACTCTGTTTTTCAATTTTCATCTTCCACTAAGTTCTAGGACAAGATGACATATCTTTTTATGTGCTAAAATATTTTACTTACTCATTCTGGAGCCATTTCAACTTTAGGAATTAACTTTCTTAATCTAGATTATTCGACGCGCCGATCAATGGACATCTCGACAGTTCAAGAAAATAGCAACACCGCGTTATCGGCTCTATATCAATTAATTTGTTGGTATTGCCTATATTTCTTAAAGGTACTCATTTCACACATAATTTTGTCCACGACCTCTATTTTTATTTATATTTTCATGAAATTCTATTTATATTGACATCTCAAATTCGTTAATTTGTCTTCTAAGTTTTTGTTAATTGTCCAGCTCTCTAACTCAGAAAACATACTATTTCTCAATGACGTCTTTAATGAGTTTTTCAGTTCTGGAATAATACCTTTAGAAGGCGTCATAAAATGGAGGATTTATCGACATAGGGGCATTGCGGGTGGTCTAAACCAGGGTCGGCAACCTTTTGCTAGCTGTGTGCCAACTTAAGGTTTCAAATTATTCAGAGTGCCGAAATGAGCGAGGAAACCGCGCTAATCGATTTATAATAAACTTTATATAGGAAAAGTGAAGAGTCTGCGTGCCATTTGAAATTGCTTGGCGTGCCAAGTGTGCACGCGTGCCATAGGTTGCCGACCCCTGGTCTAAACAGTGGTGACAGTTTCATACAGAGGTAACAAGTTAACTTGGTAGGTGGAACATATAACAGTTATATAACATTATTTAAGCTTGGCCGTCTATAATAGACGGTCATGATTTAAGTCAACCAACAGTCGATATTGATTGCTTCTTAGTAAATAAAAGAAATCTCTGCAAGACGACATCCTCTTTGCACGTTTTATTTGAAACATGTGTTTTATTTTAGTCAGTTACTGCTGAGAGAGTGGACACAAAGAGTCGCAAAGTTATCTCGTATGAATAGTAAGGTTAGGTTCTGCCAAGATATACAAAAATAGGTAGGTGTGTTACCAAAATAAAACACGGGCGAAATTCTACATATTCAAGGCAGTATTTACGATATAAGTAAGGAGGAGTTGTTACCTAAAACAAATGTAGTTATCGCGTGCAATTCGCCCGTTGTCGTGTGTAATTCCGCCCGTGTGTCGACGGGGCCCGAAAGGAGAGCAAAGAATAGCAACACTTTACCTCCCACGCATGTCGTAAAAGGCGACTAAAGAGGTTATGGGATGGAGTTGGCTGTCCCATCCCATATAGGGTAAGTGACCCAAAGCCATGCTGAAGTCGGATGTGTCAGGCCGAAAGGGCCAGATATCGCAGCAATTCTGTAAACCATGACACAATGCATTCCGTTCTCCGGACTACATCCTGCTAATCTGCAGGAGTTTGAGAACGAACGCAGAAGAAGAAGAAGAGTGTGTAATTCGCCGGCTATCGTGTGTAATTTGCCCGTTAATGTGTGTAATTCACACATTATCATGTGAAATTCGTCTGTTGTCGTGTGCAACAGTTACCGTTCACATTTACCGTTAAAATGTGAGTTCAATTACCGTTAAAATGTGAGTTCAGTTGCCGTTAAAATGTGAGTTTACAGTAACCGTTAAAATGTGAGTTCAGTTACCGTTAAAGAAACTGAACTCAGTGCATCCCGATAATGGGCTGTCTGTTTGATATGATCCTCAAAGCTGTAAACCCCAATTCGAAACAGAGAAAATGATTACATCATGGTGATTCGAGTTGAATACGTGCTCAGAATTAAGACTTATGTAGAGTGTGTTTGTCGGCACATGTAGTGACAAGAATTTCGCGTTTCACCAGGGAGGAATGGTGGACGTGCCGTCACTGCCGATTGGTGATCAAATATGACAGAAGAATTTGTAATAAATAATTAAGAACAAAAAGTGTAATAAGCTACGTTCCTGGCAGGACGTGATGATCTTGGGATATTGCCGCAATGGAATGCCTCCCTTCAGGGACTAAACTGTTGCTCGACTTAGGAGGACTATGTTTATGTCAGATAGGCTATTGGCTGTCAAGAGCTACCTGCTCACAGCTAAAGGGATTATTTCGTCACCACCATCATCATCATAATTTTATTGTGACACTGCTCTCTCGAGATGACATCTCATTGTCTAGCGCATTGATTGAAGGCTATTTACTAAATGCCGTTTGGTAAAGGGAAGTAACAATTATTTTCTTGTTTGCTTTGAAGATACCAAGATTTATTCCTTGGTTATGTCCCTTAAAGAGCAGACGGAGATTTGATGTGTCTTGTGACGTAAACCTTCCAGAACGTTGTCTTCCCAATGGACTTCCTGAACCTCTCTCTGTCTTGGGCATGTGTCTAGCATTTTCTAGCAATGTATTCATGTTATCTTTAATGTCGTCAGTCCATCGTTTTCTTGTCTGCCCTTTCTCCTCTCACCAGGTACTTTGAAATTTGATATCTTTCAGTTAATTCTGATTTTCATTCATCTCCATACGTTGTTGGGGCCTGAAAGGGGATCAAAGAATAGCAACACTTTACTTGTCATGCATGTCGCAACAGGCGATTAAAGACATTTAGGGGATGGAATTGACTGTGACATCTCATAGAGTGTCAAAATAACCGTTAGGTCATGCTAAAATCAGTTGTGTCAAATAGAAGAGCACAAATATCAGCTAAGCTGTAAAACATGACACGACGCATTCCGTTCTCAGGACTACATTCTGAAGGAAATCTAGTAGGACCACTGTCCTGCTACAAGAGAGAACCAGCGGGAGATTGAGAATGAAGCCAGCGGAAGAAGAAGAAACCAGATCCGCTCAATCTGGTTCAAATCCCGTTTGCTCTGTTGTGAATTTTCTTTGAAAATAAATCATAGATGCTTCTATATCTATTATCCATGGATAACGAAAAGATGCAGGCCAGCGGGCAGTGTACCTCTGTACTTGTGTGGCAGACTCGTAGGTAGCAGAGAGTGCTAGATGTGCCATCACTGATGGCTGACAAATCTGACAGAAGAATGAGATAGTTGGTCCCGAAATTTGTGCTACACTGCCAGCAGGGCGTGGTAATCCTTGGATACAGTTTGTGCTACACTGCTAGCAGGGGAGTGGTAGCCTTGGGACACAATTTGTGCTACACAAGTAGCAGGACGTGGTAATCCTGGGATATAGTTTGTACTACACTGCTAACAGGGTCGTGATAATCCTGGGATACAGTCTGTAATTCACTGTTAGCAGGGGCGTGGTAATCATGGGATACAGTATGTACTACACTGCTAGCAGGGACGTGGTAATCCTGGGTTACAGTTTGTACTACACTGCTAGCAGGGGCGTGATAATCCTGGGATACAGTTTGTACTACACTGTTAGCAGGGGTGTGGTAATCCTGGGATATAGTTTGTACTACACTGTTAGCAGGGACGTGGTAATCCTGGGATATAGTTTGTACTACACTGCTAGCAGGGGTGTGATAATCCTGGGATACAGTTTGTACTACACTGTTAGCAGGGACGTGGTAATCCTGGGATACAGTTTGTACTACACTGTTAGCAGGGACGTGGTAATCCTGGGATATAGTTTGTACTACACTGCTAGCAGGGGTGTGATAATCCTGGGATACAGTTTGTACTACACTGTTAGCAGGGACGTGGTAATCCTGGGATACAGTTTGTACTACACTGCTAGCAGGGGTGTGATAATCCTGGGATATTGACTTACTTGAATATCTCAAATAAACTTTGAGACCAAATTATATAAGTTCATGTGTGGCATCACTTACACAACTGAGAGTGTACACAACTGAGAGTGTACACAACTGAGAGTGTACACAACCGTGAGTGTACACAACTGAGAGTGTACACAACCGTGAGTGTACACAACCGTGAGTGTACACAACCGAGAGTGTACACAACTGAGAGTGTACACAACCGTGAGTGTACACAACCGTGAGTGTACACAACCGTGAGTGTACACAACTGAGAGTGTACACAACCGTGAGTGTACACAACTGAGAGTGTACACAACCGTGAGTGTACACAACCGTGAGTGTACACAACTGAGAGTGTACACAACTGAGAGTGTACACAATTGAGAGTGTACACAACTGAGAGTGTACACAACTGAGAGTGTACACAACCGAGAGTGTACACAACCGAGAGTGTACACAATTGAGAGTGTACACTACTGAGAGTGTACACAACTGAGAGTGTACACAACTACGAGTGTACACAACGGAGAGTGTACACAACGGAGAGTGTACACAACTGAGAGTGTACACAACTGAGAGTGTACACAACTACGAGTGTACACAACTGAGAGTGTACACAACTGAGAGTGTACACAACTGAGAGTGTACACAACTTAGAGTGTACACAATTACGAGTGTACACAACTTAGAGTGTACACAACTACGAGTGTACACAACTACGAGTGTACACAACTGAGAGTGTACACAACTGAGAGTGTACACAACTGAGAGTGTACACAACTGAGAGTGTACACAACTGAGTTACTACCTGTGCTGTTGTAAGAAAGGCCATGAGCTGTCACTAGCTACCTACTCACAGCTAAAGAGATTATTTCATCATCATCATCATCATCATTATCAACATAAATATCACGTTTAACACTGACATTTCGTCTATGTGTATGTGTTCGCTCGCTCCAAGGTATATGTACTAGTAAACGAATAGGCAACTAGATTGCACATAAATGGTGTTTTATAGAAGATAGACAACTAGCTTGCATATAAATGGTGTTTTATAGAAATATGACAATTAGATTGCACATAAATGGTGTTTTACAAAAAATAGACAAGTAAATTGCACATACATGTGGTTCTACAGAAAATGGACAACTAGATTGCAAATACATGTGTTTTTACAGAAATATGACAATTAGATTGCACATAAGTGTGGTTATACAGAAAATAGACATAATTCATATGACGTTGTGTCACCGACAATATGGTTGAGTACTCAGTGACTGTAGATATACTAAGACAGTAGTATGTGGGAGGCAGGACCTAATGCATCACGCAATAGCATAAGGTCCATAAACTGTCACGGGTTGCAGTGGTGCCATGTTGAACACATTAACACAAAAAGTCATGATTGTATGCCAATACCGCAGTGGTAGCATTTCAATAGGCATAACATTACTTGGCGGCGTTCATCTCCTTTCAGAAGTTATCATTATTCGCGGGAGAACATAAAAATTCTTCGGCGTTGGTCATTTTATCAACATTACGTAAATTCTCATACCTTTTGACTCTAGGCAATGAAAGGTTGAATCAGTTGAAATAAGTTACTCAGTGTGTTACCAGTAGGCAAGACCTTTCATGTGAAAGAGTTGGCCATACTTCACAAAGAGACCAGTTTTAAGTCACCATCATCATCATCAGGTGTCATGAAGGCTGGCACAGGCGGTCATGGCTCTCCACAGCTCTCTGTCCACAGTATTATGTATCAAGATCGTTGTTGTTTCTCTGCCGTGCCAGCTTGTGAAACTGTCTAATATTTTCTCACGTTGTCGCCCTCTGTCTCTGTTGCCTTCAATTTTGCCTGTTGTGACTATGTTCTCCAAACCTGCCTATCTCATAAAGTGGCCAAAAAAAAAAGAAGATTGTCTCTTTCTTATATTATTGATAAGGTCCGTTTCGCATTTGACTCTTTCAACACCTCTACATTAGTTTTTCTGGCAGTCCATGGTATTCTCAGCATTCTTCTATAAAACCACATCTCTATTGCCTCTAATTTCCCACTTTCCAGTTTGTTTATTGTCCAAGACTCGCACACATGTTAGTATAGGGGTTATATAGCACAGCACTGCAGGGGTTATATATTGACATATATAATAGTAAACACATGCCCGATGACTTAATGAGGTCCATATTTATAGCCTTACCTAAGAAACCAGGGACCACCGAATGTGAAGAACCATACAGTCAGCCTCATGAGCCAAATAACAGAAATACTCAGAATCATCATGAAGAGAGTGAGAAACAAAATAAAAACTGAAATAAGTCCTGAACAATGTGACTTTGTAGAAGGCAAAGGTACCAAAAATTATATATATATATTTTGAGAACACTAATAGAGATGTCTATAGAGGTAAAAACAGATCTGTATCTCTGTTTTACAGACTACACGAAAGCATTTGATAAAGTTAAATATAGCGAAAGCGAAGTTATACACATGCTAGAGTGTGAACATTGACAGTTTTAAGTACCAGACATTTTCTCTACAAGCACTTCATACTGTTCAGTGTTTGCATGAAATGTAGCTCTCCAGAGCCCACAGCCCATTCTTTTCTCTATCTATTGTCTATTGTCTTTCTCTAGGTGGTTTGTTATCCTCTCTTGCCGTTAAGCGTAAGGATGATTGGAGCTCGAGCTTGCGTTCTAAAGCCAGATGTGTGGCCTCGCTGTGCTATGACTGTGTCTGTTCAGGATGTCCGGGACGTTTTCTATCCATCTTTCCGTGGTCTTTCGCTGGCTTTGTACCCTGATCTCATTTGGTTAAATGCATGTATGGACAACTGTCCTTATGCATTATCGTGATGCGCAAACATATTTCAAGGAGCAAGCCAGTTGTCTTTTCATTCTTTTCTCATAAATACATAAAGGAAACAATGCTCCATTATCTGCATGTCTTAAGGATCGAAAAAAATAGTCAAATAAGTAAATCCAAGTTGTTTCATATCTCTCACTTGTTCCATGCCACAAGTTGTTTCATATCTCTCACTTGTTCCATGCCACAAATTGTTTCATATCTCTCACTTGTTCCATGCCACAAGTTGTTTCATATCTCTCACTTGTTCCATGCCACAAGTTGTTTCATATCTCTCACTTGTTCCATGCAATCTTTTCCTTGCCATAAATTATTTGATCTCGCTCTCTCACATGTTCTTTGCCACAAATTGTTTCCTATCTCTCTCTCCACCTCTACGACTGTATGGATTGTCCACCTCTACGACTGTATGGATTGTCCACCTTTACGGCTGTATGGATTGTCCACTTCTACGGCTGTATGGATTGTCCACCTCTACGGTTGTATGGAATGTCCACCTATACGATTGAGTGATCGTGGGTGTGTCTCTGACGATCAACGTAGCTAGATCGATTTCAGTTGTGGCTGTTACCTGAGCATATGAACTGCTCAGAAAGCAATGACAACATACTGAACATTCCATGTAACACGATCTATACTTCAAAAATAAGGCTGGAATAATCCATTCATCATGAATACGATGTGATATCAAACGTGAAACATTTATGAAAAGTCATACTCTTCTAAAACGCGTATCATTCATCAACATTCCCAACCTGGACACCAAGAAAATATCATGTCAATGAAGAAATATATATGTAATATTGTCTTCCCCATATGTTACCCGAGTAGCAACGACTAGCAACGGCTAGCAATGACTAGCAACGGCTAGCAATGACTAGCAACGCTGTAGCTTTACATACATTTACATGTTGTCATGTGTGACTAATGCGTATTGAAGATGGAGTTGGCTTTCCCACCACACATATCAAAGTAACACGAAACCCTTGGTGAGTTACTCACGCTTATTTTGGTCCCCGGACATGCGGACGTGGAGGGAAACGAACGACAAATTAACTAGTCTCGCCACCACAACAGACGGTCAACCTATGGATCGAGCAGACATACTCACTCATTTCGTGAGTCTTCACGATCAGAGGATTTTGAGATGAATGAGCATGAGTCAATATCATGAATACAAGAATTGGGAGTGAGGATGGGCGTAGCCCGAAGAGAACCCTTAACAAAGATTTCAAAAAGAGTAGTGAATTAACAAAGAACCGGAACAATCAGCTGTTATACCCTGTGAGATTTACTGGAGCGAAGATCGGAGCACCTATAGACGTGTTAGGTATCAACATACCTAATAATACCTTGGTGAGTCGGATGTGTTAGGCGCATATATCGCAACCAAGTTGTAAATCGTGATAAAAGTTCCTTTATTATTTTAAACGAGATCCTGCTAACCAGAAGCAGTTTAATCACGAACAATTAAGAAGAAAGTATTGTCTTGTATCTCTTAGAATTTAGCGTGTTCTTTGTTTTTAATTGACCTCATCACTTGAATAATCTCATAGAAAAATATTTCAGTTATTGGACAGCAAATTAAGGTAAAGACAGAAAAGAAGGGAACTGGCCACCCCACCTAATAGTTGCTGCGGCTTAGGACATGAAGAGTTATCTTTATCCCCGACGGCAGGTTGCTGCCATGGGACATACCTTTACCTTACATTTTAACGCAATCATGCAAAACAAAAACCTCCATCATTTTAACGCAATTACGGAAAACATAAACCTCTATCATTTTAACACAATCACGGAAAACAAAAATCTCTATAATTTTAACGCAATCATGCACAACATAAACCAATATCACTCTAATGCACTCATGAAAAACGAATAAAGAACCAGCATAAAATTGCTTAAAACACTCTTCATAAACATAGACACACACAGACTTACACTTACAGACACTCCGACACATAAGCACTGACAACGATAGAAGAACTACCTTCTTAGATTTGCTTAGTCGCTCTGGGACCGACTGTTTCTCGTTCCGTATACTAAATGTGTGTATTTTCCTCAGGAGGAAGCATCCAAAAAAACACGAAAGAACAAACAGTTCTCAGCTCAAGGCAACAGGTTGACATTTCAACATGTTTGTCCAACCTTTGAGCAATTGTAGTCTGAACATACAAACGAGTTTCTCAGAGTCGACGCACAAGATTCTTAAAGGGGCGTCTGGTAGTTAACTTATGCCCCCATAGTTTCACCCCGACTTTCCACAGTCCCAGTATCAGAGTGTATATATATCGTCTTCATACCGAAAGGTTTGTCTGCATGGAGTTTAATATACAGCCTAACCCAGCCAGCACAAATAGTACGTTCTGAAAGGTTGTTGTGTGTCTACTTCTTGGTATTGTTTTTGGGGAAAGGGGGTCTCAAGATTTTGTGCTGCTTCTCGTTCAGTAGGGACGTGTCTTTCGTCAGTTATACTGTCCTGCAGGATCGTAGGAGGTCATACTTTTAGAATAATGCATTTGACTTTTCTTTGATTTTCACTAGCTCTCACACAAAGTGTAATCGTAGTGACCAATGATAATCCCAGGACCAGACAAATCCATCATTAAGACTTGATTTCCAATTAATCAGTAGGACATTTATTGTAGATGGTCATACAATAGTAAACCTCTAGTAGATGACATGACCATTGTAGACTTTCATACAATAGGAAATCTCTAGTAGATGACATGACCATTGCAGACTTTCTTGCAATAGTAAACCTCTAGTAGATGACATGCATATTGTAGACTTTCATGTAATAGCAAACCTCTTGTAGATTACATGCATATTGTAGACTTTCATGTACTAGTAAACCTGTAGTAGATTACATGCATATTGTAGACTTTCATGTAATAGTAAACCTCTAGTAGATGACATGCATATTGTAGACTTTGATGTAATAGGAAACCTCTAGTAGATGACATGCATATTGTAGACTTTCATGTAATAGCAAACCTCTTGTAGATTACATGCATATTGTAGACTTTCATGTACTAGTAAACCTGTAGTAGATTACATGCATATTGTAGACTTTCATGTAATAGTAAACCTCTTGTAGATAACATGCATATTGTAGACTTTCATGTACTAGTAAACCTCTAGTAGATGACATGCATATTGTAGACTTTCATGTAATAGCAAACCTCTAGTAGATAACATGCATATTGTAGACTTTGATGTAATAGCAAACCTCTAGTAGATGACATGCATATTGTAGACTTTCATGTAATAGTAAACCTCTTGTAGATTACATGCATATTGTAGACTTTCATGTAATAGCAAACCTCTAGTAGATGACATGCATATTGTAGACTTTCATGTAATAGTAAACCTCTAGTAGATAACCATATACCACCCTCAGAATTCTCACTCATCAATGCCTTCATATCAGATTCAACAGTAATAGGAAATATCTTCCTACATTCTATACTCGAGTTATCACAACCTGAAAGGAAGTATGGCAATCTACGGGAACATTATTCATTCCGCACCACGTGACACCACAATGCGCACACACTTTGTATAACTTCCTCAGCACACACCATCCAAGATTTTTTCATATTTAGCCTATTACGTTTCACACTCTGTATTTCAGTGTGCAGTGGATGTTCTATCAACGCTGATTTGGAGGTAGGCTTTCGTCAAGTGACATATTCTTTCCAGAACGTAGTCTTTCCTATGGATCTCTTGAATTCTCCGCGGTCTTGAGTAAGTTGTTCTGCATCTTTCAGTGACATGCGCAGGCATTCTTGAATGTCTTTTGTCCAACGGCGTCTTGGTCGGCATTTTCCCCTGTTGCCTTCTATCATCCCCTCCAGTAACACTCTCTCCATGCCTTCGTGTCTCTTAATATTACCGAAAAAACTATCTTTTTCTTTAATATGGTGTTCAGAAACCAGCCTTCCTGGACGTAAATTGTTCGTAACACCTCCTGGTTTGTTTCGAAAACAAATGTCTACGCAAACTGATGAACATAAAATGGAGCGACTTCGTCACAAATAGTGATCTAAGAGACAAAACACACCAAGAGTATGTTTCAAACATCATAAGAAAACATAGATTTAAATACCTTGGTCATGTTTTACGACTAGATGTAGACAGAATAAACCAACACGCCCTTATGTGGTCACCTGAGGGTTAAAGAAAAAGAGGGAGACCTAAAACAATCCTTAAAAACACCATTCTTAAAGAAGGGGAATTAATAGGCTGTAAGACCATCCAGGAACTAAAGCTGCAAGCAGCGGACAGCATCATATGGAGAACCAAAACCTCTACCCTATGTGTCACTTGCGGCACGAAAGGAACAAACTAACTAACTATTCTGTCTCAAATTTATAGGGGTCATTACGGTATTCAAGAGATCGCGGAGAAAAACATTACCAACAGTCGTTATTATAAATCATCGTATGTAAACTTCATATGTTCCGGTCGTCATGCGCAATGCGTGATATACACAAGCTTGTTTTTTTTTTACATAACTCCTATGTTGAGATGGGCTCTTTTAAACCGTAGACCCGAGTCCAATTTGGTTATATCAGAAATGTGCCAAAATAGAGGTTGTAATTCAGGCACTTCTGCCACCAAGACCTCCTTGAGTATTAATAAAGTGCAGAAAATAATTGGACATGCTGTATATCTAAGTAATCTATGGTAATAAAGGCGCGTCTAGGCACATGCAGCTGTAAACAGAACACACTACTCCCCCAACTTCTTCAGTTTTAGTTATACCGGTGGTTCTCAACCTATTTTCACTACTGATCCCCTGGCAAGCAGTACTTGCTTCCATGGACTGATGAGTCTAGGTAAAGACGAGCATAAAATACTCTTCGACGTTTTAAAATACATTTTTTCTTTACTAACTGATCTGCCCTTATTCATGAAACTTCATGTTTCTTTACTAACTGATCTGCCCTTATTCATGAAACTTCATGTTTCTTTTCTAACCGATCTGCCCTTATTTATGAAACTTTATGTTTCTGTGCTAACTATCTGACCTTATTCATGAAGCTTCACGTTTCTTTGCTAACTGACAAATATTCATGAAACTTCATGTTTCTTTACTAACTGATCTGCCCTTATTCATGAAACTTCATGTTTCTTTTCTAACCGATCTGCCCTTATTCATGAAACTTCATGTTTCTTTTCTAACCGATCTGCCCTTATTTATGAAACTTCATGTTTCTTTTCTAACTATCTGACATTATTCATGAAAGTTCATGTTTCTTTTCTAACCGATCTGCCCTTATTCATGAAACTTCATGTTTCTTTTCTAACCGATCTGCCCTTATTCATGAAACTTCATGTTTCTTTTCTAACCGATCTGCCCTTATTTATGAAACTTCATGTTTCTTTTCTAACCGATCTGCCCTTATTCGTAAACTTCATGTTTCTTTTCTAACCGATCTGCCCTTTTTCATGAAACTTCATGTTTCTTTTCTAACCGATCTGCCCTTATTCATGAAACTTCATGTTTCTTTGCTATCTATCAGACCTTATTCATGAAACGTCATGTTTCTTTGCTAACCGATCTGCCCTTATTCATGAAGCTTCATGTTTCTTTGCTAACTATCTTACTTTATTCATGAAACTTCATGTTTCTTTGCTAACCGATCTGCCCTTATTCATGAAACTTCATGTTTCTTTGCTAACCGATCTGCCCTTATGAAACTTCATGTTCAACATTAGTTATTTTAATGTATTTTATTCAGTCAATTTTCCGTGGCACACTGAGACTAGTCCGTCGTTACCAAAGTGTCAATATTATCTGCGTGGTCCCTAATTGGACATTGTGGACTAGTGGTAGACCATATGGACCCGGTTGTTAAACACTGAACTATGCTATAATTTTGGAAACGCTAGACTAGGGGTGGGGAACAAAAGACCTTATGTAGTTCTCATTCCTGTTTTCTGACCGACCTTTCTGTTTGAAAATATCACCAGTAAACACTTCGTAGTCTCGGTAACATGCAATAGTTCCGTGTGAGCTAGCGTTTATTTAAGACTTCCTGCTACTTTTGTCAGTCATCAGATAGCATAACATTACTAAGTGCTTCAGTGAACTTCATGTTTTGCTTCTCCATCGTTGTTCGTATGTCAGTCCTCAGATCACAACACTAGTAAGGTCAATGAAATGTTATGCCTACCTTAAGGTCAACACAGCGCACCATAGCCCCAGAAATTGAATAGTTGTGGATGAGTTTTTTTCTTGTATAAAATTTTAACCAGCAGCCACATGTTTTTTGCTGTCTTTTATACAAATGTAACAAGTACTCACACGTTTTCTTTATATCTTATATAAAAATGTAACCAATATTCACACGTTTTCTTACTCCTGTATAAAATGTAGCCATTATTCACACGTTTTCTTACTCCTGTATAAAAATGTAACCAATATTCACACGTTTTCTTACTGTCTTGTATATAAATGTAACCAGTATTCACATGTTTTCTTACTGTCCTGTATAAAAATGTAACCAGTATTCACACGTTTTCTTACTGTCTTGTATGAAAATGTAACCAGTATTCACACGTTCTATTACTGTCTTGTATAAAAATATAACAAGTACTGACACGTTCTATTACTGTCTTGTATAAAAATATAACAAGTACTGACACGTTCTATTACTGTCTTGTATAAAAATATAACAAGTACTGACACGTTCTATTACTGTCTTGTATAAAAATATAACAAGTACTGATACGTTCTATTACTGTCTTGTATAAAAATATAACAAGTACTGACAAGTTCTATTACTGTCTTGTATAAAAATGTAACCAGTACTCACAGTTTTTCTTTCATGCATCTATTAATTATGTTCATCATGAGGTGCCGTGTCGACTAGTGTAGATCATGGATCTGCACAACGGTCTAGTCATCACATTAACTGCACACACAGAAAAACCACAAAGATTCACATTTTTTAAATTAATAACAGTGTTGTTAAAATACATGAGAGAAATTATGTAGGAGCGACCCTCGCCAAGAAGTGGGGGAGGGGGGCATCAAAGTCAATTCTCAGGGGCACAAATACCAAGTTGAACTTAGGTTACGCAAAAGTGAGGGAGGGGAGAAGAAAGGGGATGAGCCGGAACTTGTACAAGAAGTCAAGATACTTATTTTCTGCCTGTTACAATGTGTTTCGACAGTGTATAAGTTGAAATGTGTTTCAGCTGTGCATAGGTTCAAATGTGTTTCAACTGTGTATACATTTAAATGAGTTTCAGCTGTGTATAAGTTGAAATGTGTTTCAGCTGTGTATAAGTTTAAAAAACAAAACAGAATTACATAGTTATAATTGTGGTTGTCTGTGGCTTTGTAGATAGTCATAATTACAGAAGCGAAAAAATCAAACAACTTGCTTTGAGATTGGTGACTGGCTTTGAGATTGGTGTCCAGTATACAGTATGGTTTCAGTTCTCTCGTACTGCTGGCATACTAGCGTTATGGATTACAGTCGTCCACCATTCAGTGGAAGTGATATAAACACTGAACTTATTAATTACCACAACGAGAATATATGTTATGGGCTACTGACACAAATGAAAGTGTGTGACACAGCGCATTCCGTTCGCATATATATATATATATATATATATATATATATATATATATATATATATATATATATAAATATATATATATATATATATATATATGTAGTTGCAAATATATAAATGTTGCTTATATATTTAAATTTTAAAAAAACCACTGGAGCAAATGAACATTTTAAAATATGATATTTGTTTTCAGCAACCCCAAAATTAGTCAAGATCAACATTCTTTTTCATTAATGGTTCTATTTTGATGTTGACTAGTGTAATATGACTTCTGGAAAGAAATCAACATATTTATATAGAGCAGGGGATTACCGTGGTCAGCGGAATCATATGGTTTGAATCGTCGAATCAATTAATCTTATACATGAAGATTAATATTGAAAAGACTGAAATAATGGCAATAGCGAAGAAAGAAAGAAATATCATTATCTCCATCAATAATAAACATCTTATACAGGTGAGTTCGCTTAGAAAGCATTATATCGATGAAGGGAAAAACAGTAAAGAGGTACAAATAAGCAACAAGCTTGCAACAACATACCATATTCTAGGACATATGACACGTATTTAAAGAATAAACATGTAAACATAGACACTAAAGTTGCATTATACAAGACTATTATTATTCCATCACTGTGCTACCTGTGCCAAATCTGGACAATGACAGCGCAAGACAAAAGAAAAATAGTGACAAATAACCAAAACAATACCAGTATTGGAACATATCAAGAGACAACATATCACGTGGTTTTCACACGCTTTCAGACTACCAACAGACAGCATGCCATAAATGGCCATAACACATAGACATCACGGCTATAAAAAGACAGAGATAGACCATGTAAAAGATAGATCACAGGAACAAGCTTACAAGCGGTACACAAGAAAGCCATCTCCAGAGAACTCTTCCACCCCTGACACCGCAAGGCAAACAAGGGCCACAGCGTATAAATGGATGGATAGATAGACAGAAAGACAGACAGATAGACAGACAGACAGATAGATAGATAGATAGATAGATAGATAGACAGATAGATAGATAGATAAATAGACAGACAGACAGACAGACAGACAGACAGATATATAGATAGATAGATAGATAGATAGATAGATAGATAGATAGATAGATAGATAGATAGATAGATAGATAGATAGATAGATAGATAGATAGATAGATAGATAGATAGATAGATAGATAGATAGATAGATAGATAAATAGATAGATAGATAAATAGATAGATAGATAGATAGATACGAGTATAATCAACCGAGACAGGACTAAACATTCAATAAATCTATAACATTATTCCATAGCACCATAAATGTATATCACGTGCATCATAGTAACAACGCACACACTCGCCAACCAAAGAGAAACAGTTCCATCCTTCACATTAATGTTTGAGTAAATATTGCAGACTAACTTATTAACTTTATAGTTATGCATGTTCCGCGAATGATATTATAAATATACAAATGGCCCACGAATTATGTTATAAATTTGCAAATTACTCTTGGCACAAAAAGATTCTCAACCGCTGATCTATAGTCTAGCTAGATGTTAGAGCAGTGTTTCTCAACGTGGGGCCCATACCCCACGGGGGGGGGGGGGGGGGGCAATGTGAGTGTCTAGGGGGCAATTCGAACAATTGCAATTAGGCTTCAGTTAGGAAATAATTCAAGTTTTTAATTTTTTTAAATATGTTTATGTTACATAGGGGACATTAGAATTTTAGAAAAAAGCAGGTGGGGCATGACAAGAAAAAGGTAGGGATACACTGTGCTAGAGCAGGGGTCTGCAACCTTTTTCTAACTGTGTGCCAACTTAGGGTTTCAAATTATTCAGAGTGCCAACATCACATATCATTTTATACAAGTCGAGGCCAATATTCTTATTTTACCATATATTTTATTGTCATATTTTGTTTAATTAATATATAGTGATATTCAATAATATGTAAATATATATAGGTTCCTAATATGTAACAAGTCTGGATAAGTCTGCGGCTGGTACCCTGCTACGCCCAAGTGCAGAAATGAGCGAAGAAACCCCACTAATCGATTTGTAATCAACTTCATACAGGAAACGTGAAGAGTCTGCGTGCCATTTGAAATTGCTTGGCGTGCCAAGTGTTGCACGCGTGCCATAGGTTACCGACCCCTGTGCTAGAGCATGCTTCAAGGTTGCAACAAAGTCACAGAAATGTATTTTCAGAGTAAAAAGCACTGAGATTGTGACAATGTACAGCATAGACACAATGAGTTACATCAGTGGTTTCCAATTGAAGGTGCATAAGGATTTGGGAATTTAGTGCATTACATGTATGATTACTTCTCAATAAATAAAATATAAGGATGTTTCACAAGATATATTTAAGAAAGAACAAAAGAAATAATGACTATTATTCTAAATACAAATAATATGTATTCATTCATTCATTATTTTTTCCTTTTGTGCTGAAGTTAGCGCATAGGGCAGAGGTCAGATCTCTCCAATTCTGTCTGTTCAAAGCTATTCTGTGCAGTTTTTGAATAGTATGAATATTGGTTGTTTTACTTTCTCTAAGTATTGTTCTTCTGAGTGTTTCTTTTGGTCGACCCCTTGCTCTTTTGCCTGTAGGTATCCATTCAAGAGATTGGTTGCGTATTCTGTTGGTGTCTGCGCGTAGGACATGCCGATGTCGGACCAACGGCGTTTTCTGATAACCTTTGTGATGAAATTTTGATGTGTCTCTTCTCTGATTTTATCATTCGATTTGAATTCACTCCAATGGGTGTTAGTTATCATACGAAGACATTTGTTCTCGAAACTCGGTAATTTATTTTCTGAAGATAAAGAGCTTTTCCAGCTCTCACATCCATATGATAGCACCGGAATAACGCAGGAATTAAATAAGCGCATTTTAGTGTGTGTGCTGATTGACTTTGACTTCCAGATATTAGACAGTCTGTTAAAATTATATGTATAACCACAATTAATTTGACTATGTATGTTCTTATGAAAATCTCGTATCTACGTCAGCCGGCGCATTAAGGGACATTTACACGATTTTTAACTGGTGTGTCCGCTGGAATAGTTTAGGAACAACGGAGTCACACCCTGACCAGGTTCTGGTACAGACCTGTGAACTGATGACCTAGAAGGTTAATTTTTATTATTACCGTGTAATTCGTTGGTCGACCTTAGCTATTTGTGGCGGGCGACTCCAAGTATATGAATAGTGACTAACGAATATCAAGACAATAATTAAAAAAAAAAGTAATGAATGAAGGCTTGTTTACTTTCTGTAGCTAGGTCTTCTATACACCAGATTGTCTCTGTTACACATCGCTCTCAAACTCCTGCAGATTAGCAGGATGTAGTCCGGAGAACGGAATACGTTATATCATCGTTTACAGCAGTGTTGCGATATATGCGCCTTTCGGTCTGACACATCCGACTTCAGCATGTCTTTGGGTCACTGACCCTATATGTGATGGGACAGCCAACTCTATCCCATAACCTCCTTAGTCGCCTTTTACGATTCCGTGGAAGGTAAACAGTGTTGCTATTTTAAGCTCCCCTTTCGGGCCCCGACGACACACGGGCGAATCTGGGATTTAAGAAAAAGCTTGTAGTTATCGCATTAAAAAAAGAGAATGCCAGAAGAACGATTTGTATAAAGATACACGTAAAACTTGATTGCCTTGCATAGGTAACACGATTGACGTGCACTTGCTCGAGGTTAATAAACACAGAAGAAACATC
This sequence comes from Meghimatium bilineatum, assembly GCA_034231615.1. Classification (NCBI taxonomy): domain Eukaryota; kingdom Metazoa; phylum Mollusca; class Gastropoda; order Stylommatophora; family Philomycidae; genus Meghimatium; species Meghimatium bilineatum. The sequence goes on along the minus strand of CM067313.1, from coordinate 28,636,785 downwards.
CTGGAATATACGGTATGTATCTTGTTATTTGTATCCAGTAATATCACACAGATTTTACATTTATTCAGCACGTATACAGTAACATAGATAGCATGCTGATTAAGTGGGCAGCAGCCTCAATCAAAACACATTTCTATTATTTCACAGTCTTATCTTTCGTGTTTACCTCCTCTTAAACCCCTCCTCGACCGCGGGCCGCCATGAACAAAACGACCACCCACGCATGCATCCTCAATCTACAATTACAAGCGCCCGCCCAACATTTCTTTCACACATACAAAACAAAACCAAAAAAATACAACAAAAAGCCTTCAGGCGTCACAGTTCTCTCATTCTGTTGATTGCAGAGCTTCTCAAACTTGTGCGTGACGTTTTTGCAAACTATATTTCAGGTAAGTTACGAATACTATTTGGGAGGATAATATAATCCTAGAGGCAAGAAGGACGAGAAACGTGTCACTCTTGTTTCATGTGCAATGAGGTTGAGCTCCATCTTCGTGTTCTTTTTCCTGACATTATTTTTGAATGGGAGATTTATCAAACAAATATATCTCAACTAAAACGTAAACAACGTCCTATGGGGCTCATTTCCTTGATATCTATTGGTCGGCCTTGACTTTTTTTACATGTGGCTTCAAGTATATAAACAGTGCCCAATCGAGAACCAAACAGTAATAAAAAAAAACATCACGAATGAGGTCCTAATTAATTCAGCGAATATTTCTTCTATACTGTGATCGGTCACGGTTTAACCTAGTTTTGACACAAGTCCCGGTTTGACTCAATGTGGCTGTAGTAGTGGAATATCATGAGATAAAGGCTTTGTCTACCTAGGCTTAAAAAGTCTGTTTGCGGCGAAATACTCGGAAGAAGTTGGCAGGTAACTCAACGGGTACATAGGCGCTAACAGCAGAGCTGTGTGGACAGCATAGGGCACAGTTAGACACATAGTACGCTCTGGCCATCCACTGCACCTGATTTTCTCCCAGTTGTCTCGACTTTGTCTTGCCACTGGACAAAGATAAAACTCAGAAGAGAGAGTGTGGTTGACGATTAGCGCAACTCTTCTACACTATAAACCAACTTCAGCGCTAGTCATGTCTCAACCCATTTATTTATTTATCTTTATACCTTCTATTGTTGTCAATTCTGTAAAAGAACATTTTGTGCGCGCATTGGACTTGCTAGTCATTTAAAAACGCACTATTAACTTTATTATTTTATTATTTATTGTTATTATTATTATGGTTGAGTTTTTGGTCATCGTCGATCACGACGGACGAACATCAATATCATGAGATGCAGTGGCGTAGCGAGGCGGGGCGAGGTGCGGACCGCCCCGGGCGGCATCATCAGGTGGGTGGCAAATTTATTTTCGTCCAGTCTTTCACAATCACTGACATATTTTTTTCATGTCAGAAAGGCGGAAAATTATGATTTCGCCCTGGGCGCCAATGACCCACGCTACGCCACTGATGAGATGGACAGGCTTCTACTGCACAGATATTTTTTCTGTGACTTTCTTGCAAGCTAAAGATATATTGCAGATTTAGGTATGTTGATTATCGTCTTCGCACACGGGGCATGTCGATAGTTGCTCAGATCTCCGCTACAGTAAATCCCTCAGTGTGTAACGGCTGACAGTTTCTGTTCTGTGTAACGGCTGATAGTTCATGTTCTGTGTAGCTGCTGATAGTTTATGTTCTGTGTAACGGCTGATAATTACTGTTCTGTGTAACGGCTGATAGTTCCTGTTCTGTGTAGCGGCTGATAGTTCCTATTTTATGTAGCGGCTGATAGTTCCTGTTCTGTGTAGCGGCTGATATTTTTTGTTCTGTGTAGCGGCTGATATTTTTTGTTCTGTGTAGTGGCTATAGTTTATTTTCTGTGCTGGTTGAGAGATTGTATTAATTTTAATAATGTGTACTCTAAATCACTTTCCTGTGTTTTTCATTGGCCACTTGGTGTTGACGGTCAATTAAAATCATTTTAATCTGCAGGAGTTTGATGATAATCAATGCTGAAGATGAATCAGTTTTATGTGCTGTTAGTCAAGTACGGAAAACCCCGTTTACTTGAGTTGCAAGGCGATTTAGCGCCGTTAGAATGGACCTGTTTGAATTATCATCAATCTAAATAATTGTTCATTTATCCTCATGCTTCCTACTTGAATTTACTTGAAATATCAATGAAATATTGAGAGGAAACGGAGCAACCAATGAAACTATGAGATGGAGTTAGCTGTCGCATCCTATATAGAGTCAGTTGACATAAAGCCATGATGAAGTAGGATGTGTCAGACCGAACGGCGCAGATATCGCAGCAATGCTGTAAACCACGACATTGTATGCTGTTATCCTGACTACATCCTGCTAATCTGTAGGAGTTTGAGAATGGACGAAAAAGAAGAAGAAGATAAAACAATAATCCTATCTACAGTTGACCATGATAAATATATCAAATCAGTCTCCACGTGGCTAGTTGTCCAATAGATTGACAACATTAAACACAGTCTCAAGATGTGAAACTAACACGATATATTTCTAATAATATTAAGCACCACTCCGTGGGAAAAGTTGACTACAATAGATTTATAATCAGACAAATAGTCACCACATGAAAAATGACCACAATAGATTTATTATAATAACAAAGTCACCACATGAAAAGTTGACGACAATAGATTTCTAATCTGAACAAATAATAGCTACAAGAAAGTTGACCACAATAGATTTATAATCTGAACAAATAATAGTCACAAGAAAAGGTGACCACAATAGATTTATAATGAAATAAAAATAATCACCACATGAAAAGTTTACCATAATAGATTTATAATCTGAATAAATAATAGTCACATGAAAACTTTACCACAATAGATTTATAATCTGAACAAATAATAGCTACAAGAAAAATTGACCACAATAGATTTATAATCTGAACAAATAATAGCTACAAGAAAAGTTGACCACAATAGATTTATAATCTGAACAAATAATTTATAGCCACTTGAAAAGTTTACCACAATAGATTTATAATAAAAAACAAATAATTACCACATGAAAAGTTTACTACAATATATTTATAATCATAACAAATAGTCATCACATTAAAAGTTGACTACAATAGTCACAAATGATGGCAGATGTGAAACAGAAGTTAAAATGAGAATAGGAATAGCTAAAAGTACCTTCAATGACATGAGGAAAATATTAACATTTAAACAAATTACAAACAAGTTAAAAATTAGAATTATAAAATGCTATATCTACTCTATTTTAATGTATGGCTCAGAAACATGGACACTAAATAAACAATTAGAAGATAGAATTAGAAGGTAGATATTGATGCCTTTGAGATGTGAGTATATAGAAGAATAGGGAGAACATCATGGAAAGAGAAGAAAACAAATAAAGAGGTGCTAAAGACACTTAATATGAAGAAAGAACTACTAAGAGAAATAAAGATCAGGCAAATAAAATATTTTGGTCACATTAAAAGACATGACACCTTATTGAAGATCTTACTTGAGGGTAAAGTCATAGGGAGGCGAGCAAGAGATAGGCAGAGATAGTGGGAGAGTAACATCACACGATGGACAGGTTACAGTCTAGCAGAATGCACCACCAAGACAAGAGACAGGGGATGTTGGAGATCCGTTGCAGAAAATTTTCGCTGCGGAGACGGCACTTAATGATGATGACAATAGAGCTATAACAATAGCAAATAGTCACCACATGAAAAGTTGACTACAATAGATTTATAAAAAGAACAAATCCCCCCCCCCCCGTCAGGTCACGTGATAATTCAATTCTAGATAACAGGTTTTACTAGAAACTGTCGTAGCATAGGCTGCTGGTTTGAACCGTGACCCTCGATATTACCAGACCAGAGCAGAATCAAAACACGCTTTGAAACGATGGAAAGAGATCAAGAGGCAGACCAAGGCTACGATGGACATACGACATCGAGGTCCTGAAAATGACACTAGAAAAAAAAATGAGAAGCATGCACAGAATCTATAAGCTTACAGAATGAACGTTGTAACAACGTTCTGTAAGGAACACGTCACATAGATAAATAGTTAGTTGGCTGAAAGAGTAACACATTGCTCTCGGTGGACCCAGGATTAGCAGATAATCAAGATCTTAAAAGTATCTCCACGTGGTGCACTCTGAATACAGAAAGACCACCGCGCTTGCTGTCGTTCTCGCCAACATTTTCAGGCTAGTGTCCGCTGTAGTGGATGCTGTAGATTGAATGAGAATCGCCTGCAAAGAGACAAGCAATATCTCCGAGACCTGTACGCCAACACACTCAGTAGTACTGTCGGCACCCAGTTTACAAAATATCTGCGAATTGTGTCACGTGAAACAGAAAATGCAGAAACATTGGATTATCTGCCAATGGCAATGTTCGATATGGATAGATCCCACTAAGACGTGGTGATTCTGAGTACACACTGAATTTGAAAAATGCAATACACGATAGAGGGCAGCGCTGTGTACATGAATCGATATAGTGAATACGAAGCTACAATTGTCCAGTACTAGACCGACTGGCGAAAATGCTGTTCATGCTCGAGAACACACAGAAGTCACACGTCCCACCACAAAAAAACTCCATTCACAGTAGGAATTTTAGATACGCTCGGATTTTGGATACGCCAACTTAAATTGCACTCCTGGGTATGGAAGAAACCTTTGAATACAGCTCCTCATTGCACACCGGAAAAGCACTGAACAAATGTGGGGAAGCACTTTGTTCAGGTCTTCTGTCCAAAACAATGTTGAGACTCGGACTATGAACGCCGTGGGCAACGTAAACAGGAAGCAATTCCACGTCTTTAGACATTGTAACCTAGTCTAACTCGACTGTCGCCGTTGCCAAACACGACTCATAAAGAGAGAATTGGGTTCAGTTCCCAAGGACCGACTGCGAAACTCCTCGTCCGAGGTAGACGTACTCTACCTCCTTTTTAGAAAATAATACTCACGTGCAAGACAGGTAATGAAGTCCTACTGAATGACGACTAAAACACTACACACTATAACTAACGGATGTAAATATGGTACATACAACAATACAAAACACAGAATATAATCATACAAATGACAATACACAGGACAAAGTCGACGTTTCGGCCCAATAAGACTTTTTCAAGATACGGTCATAACATACAAACATAAAAAACCACGACAAATCATCTCGACAAATCCTCTGAGATGATTGAGTTCTTTTGTAGACGCTCCTTCCCTGACAGCATTCTTTCATTGGATTGGCTCCGTGTACGCCAGCTATCTCGCCTTGATACCTTGAATAATTCCCAGGGTTCTTCCTCCTCCTCTGATAGGGTTAAACTGGTTCTTACCTTCCATCCCCATAACTCGACTGTCCGTCGCCTTCTACTTAATCATTATTCCCTTCTCCAGTCTGATTCTTAGATCCGTGACTTTTTCCACAAATTACCTCTGGTGGCCTATAGGTGCGACAAAAATCTGAAGGACATCTTGGTCCACAGCCACCTCAGATCCTCTGCACCTGACCATTTTGGTACCGTTCGTTGTTCACGCGGTCGTTGTTACACATGTCCTTATGTGGTTCAGATGCGCTCCATCTCATTCCCCAAGGCCAGTTTCTTCATCGATGAGGCCTTTACATGTGAATCCCGTAATGTTATTTACGTGATCATATGTAAACGCTGTGGTAAGCAATATATCGGTGAGACTGGCCTTAGACTGGGCGACCGCTTCTGTAACCACCTGCATGCTATCAAACACAGAACACCCACTCCTGTGGATAATCACTTCAACGATGGGATGGAGTTGGCTGTCCCATCCCATAATGGGTCAGTGACCCAAAGCCATGCTGAAGTCGAATGTGTCAGGCCGAAAGGAGCAGATATCGCAGCAATGCTGTAAACCATGACACAATGCATTCCGTTCTCCGGACTACATCCTGCTAATTTGCAGGAGTTTGAGAACGAACGCAGAAGAAGAAGAAGATCACTTCACCGGCGATGGCCACCGTGCTGTCCTTGACATTCAGGTCACTGCCATCAGATCCTGCACCACCGATGATAGATCTAGGTACGCCCTCGAAAATCGTCTCATTTTCGAGTTGGGTACCATCAAGCCATTTGGACTCAATTCCGACCACTCTTTCGCTTAGTTCTCGGTCGTATTGGTCTTTGTTACGTAATCGTTTTGTTCCTCTCGTTCCACTTGTATTATCGTCTTTGTGTACTTCCTGTTCGTATGCTTACGTTATCTATCTAACTACCACATTTCACTCGGATACGCATTCATTTCTACTTGTGGTTTTTTATGTTTGTATGTTATGTCCGTATCTTGAAAAAGGCTTATTGGGCCGAAACGTCGACTTTTTCCTGTGTATTGTCATTTGTATGATTATATTCTGTGTTTTGTTTTGTCGTATGTACCATATTTACATCCGTTAGTGATAGTGTGTAGTGTTTTTGTCGCCATTCAGTAGGACTTCATTACCTGTCTTCCACGTGAGTATTATTTTCTATTATGTTCTTCTAGCAGTACCACCTTTCTATTGATTACTACTTTTTTGAGTAATATACACAATGGCGAAGAGTAAAAATACACAAGCCGCGCCCAGCGATGGATTGAAAGGCCATCACAAACTGACGAGGCGATTGCGTGAGAAATGCACAGCTCAAATTCCCTGACGTGTTTGACAAAGCAGCACCTCGTCTAGGCAGATATATCAAGCCTTAGTCTAATTCGACAGTCGCCGTTACCAAACACGGCTCAAACAGAAGAAATTCGGTCTGGGATCTAAGGACACAAAGGGTGATAATGGAATAGTCTTCGTACATGAGTAATAGCTCGCTGGCTGCGAAGCTACTCATTAAAGGTAAGACGAACAATGGGTGACCGGAGGAAACTGTCAGCTCATCTCGTAACACAGGGCTATTCAACTATATTTACTCGGGGACCAAAATGTAGAAAATGGGGATCATCACGGGCCAGATTTATAAAAAACACATTGAATGATTTTATACGTTTAGTTTTTTTATAACTTTATTTCACGATTTTAGCAATGATCCGCGGACTACTTACTATGCCTCCGCGGGCCGGATTTAGCACGCGGGCCGCCAATTCAATAGCCCTGTATGTACCCCTTCTGAGTAGAAGGCTCCTCAAATAGGAATTGCACCAAGCCGAGAACTGAAGTTTCCTGTGTAAGAAAGAAAACTCGGAGAAACTTTCCCCATTGCTCATAGAAAACAAGAGGTAATAGCTGGTAATTCCTGGAGTTCGAAAACATACAAAAACAACAGATTATTTGTTGGTTACTATGTGTTTACTTCATATCGGCTGCCAATGTCGACCAACAAAAATCACATTAATATTCGAACAAAATGAAGTAAAAAGGCTTGTTTTGATTCTGTTTGTTGGTCTTCCATTATCGAGGGTCACGCCTGAACACACATGATTGGAAAAAGTCGATACAGAATGCGATAACATGTATACAAAACAAAAAGAAAAAGATTAAAAACACCACAGAGACAGTGTGAATTTCGTGCCAGGCCGTACCCATATCCACAGCATGTCTCCAAGGTACACAACAACTCGTCCATAGAACAATGTAGATAAGTCGGTGAATTTGATTCATAACTTCGGGAAACCGATTGGCTCTGGGGGTTGGGTCAATGTGCCTCTGAATGAAGCGTGACTGGAAAGGGCTCTGGCTAGGTGAGGTCACCACCGCTAGTTGGCTTGTCGGCCAAGCTTAGAACGTGGCTTAACCATTCCGTGGACCTCACCCCAGCCACTAGGAAGTAAGGTACGAGGGTCCATGCTCTGGGGGAAGGTCGAGGAATGGCACCATCGTTACTGAACAGGTGCAATGGGCGACGCTAGTCAGGCGATTTCTGGTCAACAACCGGCTAGGCAACATTAATGGACATTCCTGTGTTATGACGCTGACTCATATCACCCAAACATTACATTTACAGACAACGAACATCAGAAAGGGAAGTAATCAGGGAAGGGGGAGTGATTAGGGATGAGTAGTGTAATCAGGATGAGGAGGGAAAGTGCGTCCTATCTGGAAAGAACTGAAAATCACATAATCATAATATGATCGAGTCAGCATATGCCTAGATGATTGAGTCTACATATACTTAGATGATTGAGTCTACATATAATTAGATGATTGAGTCTACATATACTTAGATGATTGGGCCTATATATACTTAGATGATTGGGTCTACATATACTTAGATGATTGAGTGTACATATGCTTAAATGATTGCGTCTACATATGCTTAAATGATTGCGTCTACATATGCTTAAATGATTGCGTCTACATATGCTTAGATGATTGCGTCTACATATGCTTAAATGGTTGCGTCCACATATGCTTAGATGATTGCTACATATACTTAGGTGATTGAATCTATATATGCTTAGATGATTGAGTCTACATATGCTTAGATGATTGAGTCTACATATACTTAGCTGATTGCTACATATGCTTAGATGATTGAATCTACATATGCTTAGATGATTGAATCTACATATGCTTAGATGATTGGGTCTACATATACTTAGATGATTGGGTCTACATATACTTAGATGATTGCTACATATGCTTAGATGATTGGGTCTACATATGCTTAGATGATTGAATCTACATATGCTTAGATGATTGAATCTACATATGCTTAGATGATTGAGTTTACATATGCTTAGATGATTGGGTCTACATATACTTAGATGATTGCTACATATGCTTAGATGATTGGGTCTACATATACTTAGATGATTGCTACATATGCTTAGATGATTGGGTCTACATATGCTTAGATGATTGAATCTACATATGCTTAGATGATTGGGTCTACATATGCTTAGATGATTGAATCTACATATGCTTAGATGATTGGGTCTACATATGCTTAGATGATTGAATCTACATATGCTTAGATGATTGAGTTTACATATGCTTAGATGATTGAGTGTACATATGCTTAGATGATTGAGTTTACATATGTTTAGATGATTGGGTCTACATATGTTTAGATGATTGGGTCTACATATGTTTAGATGATTGGGTCTACATATGTTTAGATGATTGGGTCTACATATGTTTAGATGATTGGGTCTACATATGCTTAAATGATTGAGTCCATATATTACGTAATAAATATCTGACAAGGATGTTGAATGTGAAAGCTCAGACTGCAACTGAGAGCTTAGCACTGTCAGAAACGTCCATGTGCTACGTTTATTTGTTTATAATCAAGGATCAAACAGAAGTAGCGGAATCCAGTATCACTTATTCGTAATAAGATAAAGATTATCATTCAACTAGCGATATCTAGTATCAAAGAACATTTCTACAATTTTATATTCAAGTTTCTAAAAATGTTTGCGAAAACTGTTTACTGGAAAATTCTGGCTGATAGGCTTTTTGCTGCTATTATTAGATATTTCAGTTGAAACAACAACAAAAAATTTCCAGGGAAACTTCAATTTTTTTCTCTCAGCAAATTCCTACACACACTCAAAACTCAGACATCACTTCACTAAAAAGAAGACTTGGAAAACGTGATGTCTTTTACAAATAATGATTTTTCTTCTTCTTTCATTCACTTGAAATATGTCTATATCTGTAATTATGTCTACTGAATAAAACTGATATAATAATGAATAATAATAAATAATGAATAATAACTGATTCTTGTACACTCATATGTTCATTATGTGACAGTTTTCACTAACAAGTCTGGTACTTTGAATCACAGTGAACTTTACATAATTTCGACACTTGACTAATGATGAACATTTGTCCATGTTTTAGAAGCTCACACATGGCTAACAATGAACTTTAGTTCATGTTTCAGAAGTCAACACTTGACTAACGATGAACATTTGTCCATGTTTTAGAAGTCAACACTTGACTAACGATGAATATTTGTTCATGTTTTAGAAACCGATACTTAAGACTAGCGATGAACTTTTGTCCACGATTCAGATGTCGACATTTGACTAATGATTTAATATTTGTTCATGTTTTAGAATTCGACACTTGACTAATGATTTAATATTTGTTCATGTTTTAGAATTCGACACTTGACTAATGATTTAATATTTGTTCATGTTTTATTTCTATTTCTGTTTTAGTGTCTTGTCTTTACTAAGTTTTATTAAGTAATTTTCGATGTCAGCCATCAAGATGAAATGATCTCACTGGTGTAGTGGCTAAGACATTTACCTTAAGCTCAAAATGTCGAGGATTCGATCCTGGGTTGTAACACATTGTTTATAATTACATTTAGTATTATGGCTAAAAGTTACGAGTCACGTGCTATGATTGGTACGCTAGCGGGATGCGTGCCTAGAGAGGTGGAATACATATGAAAACTCGAGTACAATTAAGTAAATCTTCTGCTTCTTTTGCGCCAGGTCGAAAGCACAGCCACGTTGTAAACCACGACACAACACTCTCCGTTCTCGACTATAGCATTTTAAGCCTGACACATCAGACTTCAGCATGATTTTCGGGTCACTGGTACTCGATATGTGGTGGAACAGTCAACTCCACCACAAAACGACCTTACTCGTCTCTTACGACATGGCTGGAACATTGTCGCTATTCTGTGTTTCTTTTCGGACTCCTGCAACACGCGGGCAGGAATAATCTAATAGAGACATCCTCTCATACCGATATCGACCGATTTGGATCTTACGATAAATGAACGGAGAGTCTCGCAATACAAAAAAACATAATGAATGGGATATCGGGAAGATATTGGAGATCGGTAGTAAACGCAGTAAACTTTCAGTATATTGGAAGCAGTTGTCCTGTATGTTTTGTTTTCTTTAGCGATGAACCCTAACAGAACATCTCATCCATATTTCTCAATACAAAGCACAAATCACCTCATCCACACGATTAAATACACAGCACAGATTACATCATCTATATTTCTAAATACACAGCACAGATTACATCATCCATATTTCTCAATACACAGCACAGATTACATCATCCATATTTCTAAATACACAGCACAGATTACATCATCCATTTATTTCCCAAGCACAGCTAACTTCAGCCATATTTCTCAATACCAAGCACAGCTAACTTCAGCCATATTTCTCAATACCAAGCACAGCTAACTTCAGCCATATTTCTCAATACCAAGCACAGCTAACTTCAGCCATATTTCTCAATACCAAGCACAGCAATCAGTAGATGAAAGCACCGACTCATCCACGGATATGTAGATACACGAAAGGTTTAACTACATAATGTGGCTACGTCACAGTAAAAGGCGGTTGTAAACAAACATTGCAGGGATGTTGTGTTTTTTTTTTACAATACTATTTGTTTTCTATACGTTTCTGAGCATTACTCACAAGAGCTGTTCAAATTGGGCACCACGTTCTAGAATTAATTTTTGTCAGCATAACTAGAAAATGTACGAACGCCATATATAATGCAAGGGAAATCACGGCAATGATTATTTACAACCCCCGTTTTTGTGGCGTGGTCCAAATGCCGTAGTTAGTCCTTGTTTATGTCTAGATGTCTTTGCCTCATCATACTTGGTGAATTTATTCTTCTCCCATCTGTAAGGTCAAGGCTGTCTACAGAGGGCAAAAAGAAAATAATCTTATTGCTGGAACAGGATACACTAAAATAAATAATACAAACATGATGAGTGAGCAGGTTTGACAGCTCGATGTGAGAACATGTCAACAACAGAATGAGTAAAAATAAAGGAAATGTACAAAATAAACCGACAAGGTCTCAACAATGAATAGCTCAAGAGACGAGTTTGAAAGACGAAAATTGTACAGACAGACGAGGGAAATAATGCGTATATATATATATATATATATATATATATATATATATATATATATATATATATATATATATATATATATATATATATATATATATATATATATATATATATATATATATATATATATATATATATATATATATATATATATAAAGCTTATATATATATATCTTCCTGATTCCCAATTCATGTCTTCCTTGCATTTTATATTCGTGTGGAGCTCTGTCTTTGTCAACTTTGGTATTAAATCTCCGATGATTATTTTATATCTTGTTTGTTTATTTCGTTTAGTGTTACTTGTAGTTCGTCGTAGAAATCATCTATCTCTTGCTCATTTGTCTCTGTTTTTGGAACTTATATGTGAATTATTGAAATATTTTTCATTTTCCTTGTAATCTAATTATTATTATGCGATCGTTACAAAGCAGGGGTAAGACAAGGATGCATTTTATTACCAAGCTAGTTTAATATCTACACAGATAATATCTTTAAAAATATAGTAGAAATGCCAAGACTCAAAGTCAATTGGAAAATAATAAACAACCTGAGATATGCAGATGACACTGTTATTTTAGCAGACAGTGAACATAAGCTCCAAAGACTAATACATCAAGTCAATAAATCAAGCAATGAATATGGACTGAGTATAAATATGTTTTTTTTAAACCCATGATAATCAACAAAGACATAGAAGAACAAGAGCTAAACATAAACATACAGGGAGAGAAACTACAACAATAAAACAGTATCAATATCATAGTCACAAATGACGACAGAGGTGAAACAGAAGTTAAAAGGAGAACAGGAATGGCTAAAATACGTTCAATGACATGCATATACATATATACATACACACACACACACATATATATATATATACACACAAGATATATACACATCTTGACGGATGCAACGTGTTGGTCAATGAAAAGCTTAAGAAAAGACGAATCAGCCAAAATAAATGACGCCGTTTGAGATGAGTGAGCAGGATGAGAAGAGAACTTGATTGAACTTGAGAAAGGCAATGTGCATGAAAATATTTAAGTGATACATCGGTAGACTGGAATGAAAGAATAACACTGAACTGTCAAAGTTTTGTTTAGATGGCGAAAGGTAATTAGAAACAAGGAACTGTCTTTTTTTTGTGATTTGAAAATTTAAGATACACTTTCGTGTTAGAACTAGACATGGAACAGTCAAGCAAGCTAATACAGTTGTTAATTTAAATATTTGATGAATGAGGCTACAAAAACTATTGAGGCATGCAAGTATACGGTATATACCTTCAGTTATGAATTGGTTAAGGTATAACCAGCTGATGAGTAGTTAGAGCAGAACAGTTGAGCAAATGATGAGATACATTTATATATTTAAATAAATATTTTCTTTGTAACAGGATGTAGACGTTTTAGTTATTCTTTGTAACAGGATGTAGACGTTTTAGTTATTCTTTGTAACAGGATGTAGACGTTTTAGTTATTCTTTGTAACATGATCTATACGTCTGGTTCTCTACGTTTTCCGTTTTTACATAACAAATTCATTTGGGGGTGGGGGTGGAGGGATTAAGCAGCTGTTTAGCTTGTTTCTTAGTATTAAATGTCATATCTTTTTTTCCTAAGGGAAATGGGGGGGGGGGGGAGGCTATCTTTCTTCTGCCGTCGTTTCATTTTGATTAATGGCTGACCCGAGATATTCATAATTGTTGACTTTTTCTATCAGTACCCAATGTAGAGTGTGTGTCCATGTATGTTGATGCATTAGTTTAGTCAGTTTTGCTTTGAGTAGCAGATTCTGACCCCATATATGATGTGTGTATGACATAAGCATATGTTATAGAATATCAATACATCTTCAAGGAGCAATAATATGAGACTGGATTACATTTTTCCTAAACGTAATACGTTTGACATAATAGACAATATCGAGATAAAATGTGTGGATAAATTTGAATAATTAGGAGCACACATCAACGGTGCAGGAGACTGCATGGCAGAAATAAGGACGAGATTGGCAATGGCATATTGCAAAATAACACGGTTTGAAAAATATATGGAAAAACAACAAAATAGAAATGAAAGTGATAATATTACGAACTTTTATTTTTCCAGTTGCAACATACGGCTGTGAAACATGGCCCCTAAGTAAAACAGCGGCAAAGAAGATCAACGCCTTCGAGCTGAAATGCTACAGGAAGACTTATAATATCATGGAAGGAAAATAATCAGAAACTCAGATATTATAAACACATTGAAGATTCCAGAGTGTTGGTTACTAAACACAATAACAAAAAGAAAACTACGCCTGTTTTGGTCATATAAAGATACACAACTGTTTAGAAAGACAAATAATGGAGGGAAGAGTACCTGTGTGAAGGAGAAGGGGCAGACCAAGAAGACGATGGACTGACAACATTAAAGATAACATGAATACATCGCTAGAAAATGCAAGCCACATCGCCCAAGACAGAGAGAGGTTCAGAGAGTTCATTGGGAAGACAACGTTCTGGAAGGAATACGTCACATGACACAATACATGTGAAATGTTCAGTCAAATAAATGTATATCATGAAATATCTTCATTTGTGTAATAGAGGGTTAGTTACATGCCATTTCTTCAATAATATGTTTCTCATATCCACGTCATGAAGAGTTAATTTCTTTAACATTTATGTTTTTCCTTTTCTCTGTTTTATGACAAGGAGTCAAAGAGTTCAGAAGAACTTTCTGTTACATTTTTGTGCTGTCTGTTAAGCTGATTAGGATATGCTTCGTTGTGCTTAGTTCAAAGAAATAACAAAATCGGGAAATACTGAACAATGAAGCACATCACTGACTGGTAACTCTAGTCGAAGATTGGGAACTGTACACGACAAGTCAAGACGATAGACAAAAACATTCGAGAACAAAATGGTGCTAACAAAAGTATGTAAACACATTGTAATGATTTTACGAGTCTGTTTTAGTTAGAAATAGATTGGGTGATGGTGTGTAGATTACTGTCATAATACTCTTCCAATGATGGAAGATTGGATAGACTGGAACGGAATTCTCTAAGATATGGATCATATCTCTCTTTTGTTTATGTACTTATGATTTTTTCCACAGAAATTGATGACACGAGTGAAAAACGAGCATGAAGACGAATACAAGAGGAACAGAAAGAGTCCGGGTGTCTTATGAGTGTTCTATTATTGTCTTTCAAAGTGAGATGCAGGTAGGGCAGTACGGTCTGAATTCCCACAACAATTCCAGTCTGAATTTGTAGTTTTTTTTCTTCCTTCTTCCTTCTTCCTTCCCTTCCTTCTCTTCCTCGTCTTCTTTCTCTTTCTCATCTGTTTCCTCTTCTTCATTCTCTTCTTCTTCGTTTAATCTTCCTCCTCCTCCTTATATTCCTCCTCTTCTTAATCTTTGTCCTCTTCTTCCTTCGTTTCTTCCTCATTTTTTTCTCTTCCTCCTTTTCTTTCTCTTCCTATTCGTTTTAATCTTCTTCCTTTTTGTCCCTCCTCTTTTTCTTATTTCTCCTTTTCCTTCTCTTCATCATCTACCTTCTCTTTTCCCACTTTCTCCTCTTTTTCCTCTTCCGCCTCTCTTCTTCTATACGTTCACATTCAAATAAATTCTCGTCATCCCGGTGTAGTTCTGAAAACGCAATATATTGTCATCGTTTACCCATTCCTCTTCTTTCAGACAATGAACGGACAGATACTTTTTATTGCGAAAAATATATCCAAGCTAATCTCTGAAACTGAACGCACATATTTAGTAATAGAAAGTTAGAACATGATATTTAGTAATAGGAAGTTAGAACATAATATTTATAAGAATTCTCTGGAGATAGCATTTTTGTGTGCCTCATATATGTTTGTTTTAGTTGATTCTTTTATTTCTGTAATCCATCTTTTGCATGGTTTGTCCCTGGCTTTGTATCCATCGTGTCTGTATAGCAATGCTTTTTGAGGGGCACTATCTGATGGTAGTCTGGAAGCGTGTGAAAAGCACTAAATCTACTGTATTCTGATGTAATTCAGGATTGTCATTATGTTTGTTAGTCGTCTGATGTTTTCATTTCTGATTCTCTTATTGTTATATATTGCAGCTTTAGTACTTATGTTCACATGCTTGTTTTTAAAAATAGGAAACATCTGTCCTAAGATCTGGTATGCCATATTGCATATGTGTTGGATTTCTTTTGTGTTTTTCCCATTTGATAATACGAGTATGATGCTTTCAAGGTAAGTAAATTCTTTCACTTGTGTAAGTTGTTGATCATCGATGAAAATAGTAGTATCTCTTTGTTTTTGCAATAGAGATTACCTCATTTGTTTTCTGTGTGTAGCTTCATAATCAAGTCCCTACATGTAGTGTGCAGACTATTATACATTGTTATAGTTGTTGTTCTGATGTTGATATTATTGCTTGATCATCTGCATAAAGAAGTTCGCTCAGGAGGTTGTTTATGCTGTCTTCTTCATTGGTGTTCGCAGTTTTACATATTCGATATATGTAATGAATAGCAATGGAGATAGGACACATCCTTGTCGCACTCCAGAGTGTATAGGGAATGTGTATAAAAGACCTGATCAAAAGATTTTGAGAATGAACGCAAGAAATAAAGTTAGGACCCGCATCATCATATCGAGTTATAACATACGTAAAGACTATACTAACTCAAGCAAGTGTTGGACAGCGCTGTAGAACCAGCCAGGCAACATATGCTATGTTACTAATTAAGTTAGTAGTCAAATCATCATCATTGCACTACAGACACGTCCATAGGTTTTCACATCTCATATTCACGATGTCTTTCTGAATGCGGTAATTGACTATTCCAGTTCTCTATTGGTTGATAACTCTTCTTTTGAATCATATATATATATATTGTTTGGTTCTTGTAACATCACGCGTCACTCTCATGTCCTGCGCACTAGAAATAGACATGGAGTAATAAATACACGCCATATCTTTCAACTGGTCTAACTTCTTAATTAAATTTATTTTAAAATGCAATCTCCTACTGATAAGGTTGAAAAAAAAATAGATTTTGGTGTTCATTGTTCACGGGTTACCCCATGTGTACTCCGTCCTTTCAACAAAATGTATGCTTCCTGCTTGCGAGTATCATTAATAACACGTACCTCCACACATTCAAGCGATAATTCTTAGGGATCTTCATTACAACCCATTTTGTAAACAGGGCATCGAAAGCGGGATTCGAACCCATGATTTCTTGAGCTCATAGCGGACGATTTAACCAGAGTTACTGATTTAAGAACATCTCAATTACACAGAATAGAAACCATCGTAAATTGTGAAGAAAGCACGCATAGTTAACGGTCTAGAACAGTGTTTCCCAACCTTTTTTATACCATGCCACACCTAAGTTTTTCCAAAATTCTGATACCCCCCTATGTAACATATACATATGTTTTATATTAAAAAAATTGAATTATTCCCTAAATGAAGCCTAATTAAAAAAATTTTCGAATCGCCCCTCCGTGGGCACTAAAATCCCATATACTGTGGGCCCCACATTGGGAAGCACTAGTCTAAAGCGATTCTTAAATTTGTTGTTGGTACATTAACTTTAAATTAACAACAACTGGGGTCTTTGTTACCTCTAATATTTTATGGTAATGTGTCCTGATATAACCTAACTGGACTTTGTTGTCCGCTGGTTGAAAGGGGCACGCCTCTCCAAAAGAGAGGTAAACTTGTTAACTATTAACTATTAACTTTAAATATTTGTTTCTGCTGCGGATCTCCAAATTTCAAATTCCAGATTTGAAAATGTTCTGGAATGAATTATCTTTGTGTTAACAATAGTAAACAATGCTTACAATTGAAAATGTAATGGCAATGGGTTGTTAATAAAAAATAAAACGAAATATAACAAAAAATAATTTTGGTTGGTAATTTAGACTTTGCCTGGTCGACACCCTTTGATATTCGGATACGTGGCGGTTTTCTTAGATGTCTCGTTCAAGGTCCTGACCTGTTTTTATTATCTAAATCACAATCTCCATTATTTTTGATGGTCAGATGCTTTAATATAACAAAACTGGACTAACGTTCACTGTTGAAAAAAAGCGTACCTCACTACAGGGGTTGCAAATTACCTGACCATGATACCACTCTTACCCTTTTAAATTTGCACCGACGCCTCTGTATAATCGGCATTCTTAAATTGTATGAAGATTATCATTGTTGATGTCTTTCTATTTGTATATCTGTCCCCTTATTTTTTATTGTTATCTCATAATATGTCTTCAAGTCTTCGCTGATCCCTTGAGAAGACCCTTCGGACACCAAATGTGTCCAGTTTAAGAACCGCTGCGATAGAGTAAAATACAAATGTGTTTTTTTTTTCATGTTCTTGTACTAAATAATGACTAAGATGAAATAACGGACACTGTGTGTTATTATCTTGTCTTGTTTTCTATGGGTTATGGCTCACGTTCACTGAATTCGTGACATGGAAAAATGATGTATAATTTTAGTGTTTACTTGGTTTCCCGAAAATAGCGCTAATGCTGGTCAATTAATGCACAAAAATGACTCAGCATCTTTGTCTTGTCCTGTTTTCGTCTGCCAGACCTGCAGAATAGAAATAACAAATAATTATACTAGCGCTTGCAAACGTAGATTTATCTGTCCATTTCTTCAGGTACTGGTAGTAAATCTATATGAATTTCTTAAGTGTAAGACAAATAAATAGTTGCAACTCCTGAAACAAGATCATGATTGTGTTGTAACTTTTTCCTTCTAACTTCTGAAACAAGATCAGGATTGTGTTTTAACTCTTTCCTCATAACTAACTCCTGAAACAGGATCATGATTGTGTTGTAACTTTTTCCTTCTAACTTCTGAAACAAGATCAGGATTGTGTTTGAACTCTTTCCTCATAACTAACTCCTGAAACAAGATCAAGATTGTGTTTGAACTCTTTCCTTCTAACTCCGGAAACAAGATCACGATTGTGTTTTAACTTTTTCCTTCCAACTCCTGAAACAAGATCAGGATTGTGTTTTAACTCTGTCCTTGTATAACATGCTTATTGGACTCCATAAATTAAGAAAACATTTTTTTTCAATCCCCCCCCCCCTTTGACATAAATGTAAGGACCTACCACGTCCTGCTAAATTGTGGCAAAATGTTTTCCTCTATGAAAAGTGGTGTGGTATTTATGTGTGGAACCTACATAAGCTAGATAGAGTGTAATTGTATTGTGGAAGATTACTTTTAGTGACTGGAATTTCAAACAGGATGTAACCCAGAGAACAGTAATACTTTGTTGTAGTTCTATTTGCTTCAATGGCCAGAAACATCCAACTTGGGCGATCTATATCGTTATTGAATGTAAAACGAATTTATACTGATTATCTTCGTCCTTATTGAATGTAAAAAAAAATATGCATGTCACTTAAAGACACGGGGTAATGAAAGGCAGGTCTGCTCTTCGACGAATGAGGGGTGCAAAGGGTATATTATTGCTTTCGTGTGGACCGAGGGTTAACAGATAACCAATATCATAAAGGTACCTTCTCGTGGTGCACCCTGGAAACAGAAATACAGCTGTTCTTGCTCATGGTTAACACTTTCAGGCTCGTGTCCGTGGATGTGGAAGTTGTAATAGTGTGAGAATTGCCTGCAAAGAGACATCAATATCTCGGAGACATCTACACCAAAGCACACATCACCACTTTCGACACACAGTGACGAATGACATCTGTACATTTCGTCTCAGTCATCCAAAATTGCAGGAACATTGGAGGTGCGGTGAATGTCAATGTCCCGATATTGGTAGATCTCGCTAAGAAATTATGATCCTAAGATTACACAATGAATCTGGAAAAGGCAGCACGTGCTAGAGAGCAGCGTTGTGTATGTGAAACGATATAGTGGAAACGGAACTACAATTGTCCAGCACGAGACCGACTGGCGGAACATCAGTTCAAGCTCGACAACACACAGAAGCCCACATGTCCCGCCATAATTCATCCCATCCAAAGTAGGAGTTATGACTAAGGTATTGGATACGCCAACTTGAACATGCACTGCGTTATGAGTAAAAAAAGACCTTTGAAATTAGCTCCCCACTGTACACAGGAAAAGCATTGAACAAATGTCGGGGAGCACATTTTACAACTTCCGTCCGAAGCAGTGTTGAGACCTGGACTCTAGATGCTTGGGCAACGTAGACGGGAAGCAAGTCTTTGTCTTCGAGGACGTCGCAAATCTAACCAGTTCATTAATGACAGAGGTACCTCAGTTCCCATAATTGTAAAGTGTTTTATGAAACTTCCGATAAATTTTGGTTTTTTATTAATTGGTAGCATATCCTATCCAGGACGTAGCTATCAACCCAGCATTTGTTGGCTGTGGTGATTTTCTAGGCAATATAAATACATTCAGTAGGTTGCCATTGCTTTCTTAACCGTCCGGATGCACAATTGCCTGTGGTGAGGAACGAACTCGGTACCTTTGCCGTCACAGACGCGCTCTGTACCACTTCGCCACAGAGCTGGTTTTTTTATATTTGGGATAAAAAGTAGTCTCAATTACAGCAATAGTCAGTGTCATCAATGTAATGCCGGGGTCCGAGCAAAGCATAGTAACACTGTTACATAACATAAATGTCGATTAATGAGGTTTTGGAGTTTAGTTAACTGTCCCATCCCATAGATGATTCAAGTGACTCAAAAACCAAGCTGAAGTCGGTTGTGTCAGGCCGAAAAGCGCATATATCGAAGCAAAACTGCAAACCATGGCACAACGCTTTCCGTTATCTTAACTACATCCTATTAATCTACAGAAGTTTGAGAATTGACACAGAAGAAGAGGAAGTATAACAATTGATGGTTTTTGAGAGAGAAAGTGATTTATTAAGTGTAAAAAAGAGAAATAGATGTATTAAGTGTTTGAGAGAGAAAGTGATTTATTAAGTGTAAAAGAGAGAAATAGATGTATTAAGTGTTTGAGAGAGAAAGTGATTTATTAAGTGTAAAAGAGAGAAATTAATGTATTAAGTGTTTGAGAGAGAAATTATATTTCCATTAATAATTTAGTGTTTTGATTTTTTTGATTATTTTATGTGAGCCGACTTCACTGCACTCCGGGCAAACCCATGGGTGCTCTGTCTCCGCAATCAAATATCATTCAATAAAAGCTAATACTGCCAGTAAAACTGTATGAAAATAGTACTTACGTAGAGAACAGGTGATGAAGTTTTACTGCACGACGACTAATACACTATAACTATCGGTAGCTCACGTGAAATAACACACACAACGGAAAGCAAACTAAAATCATACAAATAACAGTACATATGACATAATCAACGTTTCGACCAAAAGGTCTTGAAATGACCACACCACACAAACGTGTCCAACCGAAATATTTTGACGAGAAAGTGATGTGACTTGAATCTTTCTACTTGTCTATGAGAAAGTGATGCATAGTGAATCTTTTATTTGAATCGTTGGGAAAGTATCCAAAAATCAAGAAATATATTTTAATGGGCAATGGAATATTTGTAGTTGCGAAAGTACACACGTTTTACAACATTGAAGTAAAGAAGATCAGACGCCTGTCATCTTGCGGTAAAGTGATATCTATATTAAGTTGAATAAGCAAATTTTCTGTATATCGTACACAAGGGAATTGTCCCGGAATGCGATAGAGAGGGTTAACAGTTACAGAGCTGGTACACAGCCAGGTTGTTAAGCTGCCGGTAGCAAGTAGAATAGACAAGGCTCGCGCACGTGCACAATTAAGTCAACGATTACATGTTACATTTGGTAAATAAACTCTTCAGAACAAGTCATCTACTACTTACTGCATACCTCCCTGGAACACACTCTCTTGTTTTTCGCTAATAGAATGTTTCCATGGAGGTGATCTGGTTTGACGGCAGAAGGTAAAAGGTTTCTTCGGTATTCGATAATAATTCTAGCATTTTGAAGTACGACGAATCTTCGTTTATCAGGAACTGCACTAAACCAGGGCGCCGAAGTGTACACTTGACTGGCTACGAATCTTATCAACTTTTCCGTTTGGAAACATGTTTTTGTTAACTGAAGCGGATTAGTGCAGTGTATGTTTTTACTTGCCGCTTGTTTCTAGTTCTCGAAAAGTATATATTAGCTACTTCTTCTGAATTCTTTCCACAACTCCAACATTATAACAGAATATAGTCGTGAGAACGCATGTTGTATAGTAGTATGTAGTGATGAGAACACAATGTTGCATAGTAGTATGTAGTGATGAGAACACAATGTTGTATAGTAGTATGTAGTGATGAGAACACAATGTTGTATAGTAGTATGTAGTGATGAGAATACAATGTTGTATAGTAGTATGTAGTGATGCGAACACAATGTTGTATAGTAGTATGTAGTGATGAGAATACAATGTTGTATAGTAGTATGTAGTGATGAGAATACAATGTTGTATAGTAGTATGTAGTGATGCGAACACAATGTTGTATAGTAGTATGTAGTGATGAGAATACAATGTTGTATAGTAGTATGTAGTGATGAGAACACAATGTTGCATAGTAGTATGTAGTGATGAGAACACAATGTTGTATAGTAGTATGTAGTGATGAGAATACAATGTTGTATAGTAGTATGTAGTGATGAGAACACAATGTTGTATAGTAGTATGTAGTGATGCGAACACAATGTTGTATAGTAGTATGCATTCGTGACAACGCAATATTGTAAAGCAACATGCAGTAGTGAGAAGGCAATGCGCTGTTACTTAGTAATAAGATCATCATAGCACTCCGGACACATCAATGATATTTCACTATGTATGTCCACCAATATGTATGTCCATCAATATGTATGTCCACCAATATGTATATCCATCAATATGTATGTCCATCAATATGTATGTCCATCAATATGTATATCCATCAATATGTATGTCCATCAATATGTATATCCATCAATATGTATGTCCATCAATATGTATGTCCATCAATATGTATGTCCATCAATATGTATATCCATCAATATGTATGTCCATCAATATGTATGTCCATCAATATGTATGTCCATCAATATGTATATCCATCAATATGTATATCCATCAATATGTATGTCCATCAATATGTATATCCATCAATATGTATGTCCATCAATATATATGTCCATCAATATGTATATCCATCAATATGTATATCCATCAATATGTATATCCATCAATATGTATGTCCATCAATATGTATGTCCATCAATATGTATGTCCATCAATATGCTGTAACTGCCTGTTCCAATTATGTGTTGATTGATACGATTTTTCTTAATTCCTATATGCAGTTCGTTTCTTGCATCTCCATGCCTCACATCAAGGGCATCAGTTGTGGTCATAAACACAGAAGAGATATACAAGCTGGATCCTCCGAATTACCTATTTCCTTGTTTCAAAATATCAGCATGTCTACCACTTTTCATTGATGAAAAATGCGTTCCATCCTTCATTACCTCTAAATTCCGTGTGTCCTGGAAGACACAAATGAAGGTAATTCTCTTCTGCACAGACTACACCAACGATTTCAGCAACTGCCGGCACATGTACGTACAGCACGGGCATATATCTTTCTTATTTTCATTATAGTAGGACATCTTCTTGTACGTTCGTTCTTCAACGTCTTCAGATTAGCAGGTTGTGGACCGGAGAGCATAATTTACCTTGTCATGTTTACAGTTTCATTGCTCTATATGTACTTTTCCACCTGATACATACTTCAGAATGTTGACCCTTAATTAGGTTGAGAAAGATAACCGAATCCATAAAAATTTTTTAGTCGACTTCAGCAACATGCGTATCAGTTGACAGTATCAGCAGTTCAGCACTGTTCAGTTAGATATCTCAGATAGAGATGGTATTGTCTAAAAAAAAAATTGGTAGCATATCCTATCCAGGACGTAGCTATCTACCCAGCATTTGTTGGCTGTGGTGATTTTCTAGGCAATATAAATACGTTCAGTAGGTTGACATTGCTTTCTGAACGGTCCGGATGCACAATTGCCTGTGGTGAAGATCGAACTCGGTACCTTTGCCGTCACAGACGCGCTCTGTACCACTTCGCCTAGAGCCGGACAATTGTCTACATTGGTATTGTCTACACTGATTTATTTCCTGTTTTCTTCATTCCTCCATCAGTCTCTTCTGGTGACTTATATATCTTTCCTCAAACATCTCATTTCACACACTCTGATCTCTTTCGGTAGTGTCTATTTTACATTGTTAACACATAATTTATGGATGCGAGTCTTGGACAATAAACAAACTGGAAAGTAGGAAATTAGAGGAAATATAGATGTGGTTCTATAGAAGAATGCTGCGAATGCCATGGACTGCTAGAAAAACTAATGTGGAGGTGTTGAAAGAGTCAAATGCGAAACGGACTTTAATCAATAATATAATAAAAATACAATCTTCATTTTTTGGTCAATTCATGAGACAGGATGGTTTGCAGAACTTAGTCACAACAGGCAAGATTGAAGGCAACAGAGACAGAGAGCGACAACGTGAGAAAATATTAGACAGTTTGACAACCTGTCACGGCAGGGAAACAACAACGATCTCGATACATAATACTGTAGACAGAGAGGCGTCGAGACCCATGATCGCATGCGCCAGCAGGCATGGCACCTGATGATAATGAACACATAATTATGCTGAAGCAAAACGATTCTACTTTTCCTCATCTTGTTCTTATTCTCTTCTTCTTTTCCTCCTCTTCTTCTTCTTCTACTTCTTCGTATTCTCCCCTTCCTTTCTACTCCTCTCTCCTTCTTCTCTTCTTCTTCTCCTTTCATTCTTCTCCTCTTCTTCCTCTCCTTTTCTTCTTCTTCTCTTCTTCTCCTCCTCCTCTTCTTCTCCTCCTCCTCTTCTTCTTCTCCTCCTCCTCCTCTTCTTCTCCTCCTCCTCTTCTTCTTCTCCTCTTCTTCTCTTCTTCTACATACTTCAGAATGGCTTCAGTGTCACTTTGGTCCGTAATTAGGTTGAGAAAGCCAACCGAACCTACAAAACATCTTTAGTCGACGTTAATGACATGTATATCTCTGGACAGTATCGCATAGCTCCTCTTGCGGGTCCCGGCAACACACGGGCTATAGTAGGATAGCCCGTAAGAGCACATCTCCACTATTTCTGTATCTCTGGGACATCCAAGAAGGATACGCACAGCTTCATTTCGAATCTTGTATTGTCTTTCAATCTGTGTTTAGTGAAGGATCAGAATGGAAAGGATATAATCTAGCACTGACAGGATATGTTCGCTTGATATAGCAGTATCAGAACCAATTGTTCACACACACACACGCACGCACGCACGCACGCACGCACGCACGCACGCACGCACGCACGCACGCACGCACGCACGCACACACACACACACACACACACACAAAACATCATCTATTGACATCATAGTTGTAAATCCCTTTTTGAGCGTTTATTATTGCGTAATTTACATATCCATTGAAACAATCTGTTGAAAAGCTTCAGCATTCCCAGGCATTTTAATGTAATTGTTTTATGTTCTATCTCTTATGCTTTATGCATTGTGTCATGGTTTACAAATTTGCTGCGATTCTTCGTCTTTTGATCGGACACATCCGACTTCAGTATGACATATGTGCAGGGCCGTAGATATGAATACATTATTTTAACTAAAAGAGTTCACCTAAAAATATGCAGGGCTGTAGATATGAGTACATTAAGAAGGGGTTTCACTAAAAATGCACAGGGCCGTAGATATGAGTACATTAAGGTGGGGGTAACACCTAAAAATGCGCAGGGCCGTAGATATGAGTACATTAAGGAGGGAGTTTCATCTAAAAAATATTATAAAAAATGGTAAGTCAACCGTTTTCGTGTGTAAATGTCACTGTTTGACGGAAATTTGAAAAAAAATGGAAGACATATGACGGTTCTTTTTACATTTCTATTTCACAGATACATTGATGATGCTAAAGGTATTACATGTTTGAGACAGAATTGTCTCGCTTCATCAACTTTTTCAATAATTTTAACCCTGCTATTCAATTAACATCTAAAATCTCTACTAAGTAATCTAACCAAGTAATCTATCAACTTTCTGGACATTATTGTCACTATTCATCCCCCTTACCTCAGCACATCTGTTTACTACAAACCTACTGATGCACATGGTTTTCTGCTCTACACTTATTCTCATCCTCCTGCTTGTCGCAACGCTCTGCCATTCTCCCAGGTTCTTCACCTTCGTTGCTTATGTTGTGATGATGACGACTTTCTTGATCAATCCTCTGAGATTGTTGTCTGTTCGGTTGCGTCTGTGGGTCTCACCAATGGCCCACTAGACAAACGACTCATGCAACAGAAAACCTTAGTAGATGACATACCGTTATATTGAGGCTCTCATGTGTAAGATTTGTAGCATGTCATCTATACAATTATATACCCCCTCTGAGTAGAAAGCTTCTTCAATAGGCACCCGCACTAAGCCGAAAGCTGAAGTCTCCTGGGTATGAAAGAAAGCTCAGAATAACCACCTAACTGCACATAGGAAATAAGATCTACCCGCTCGCAATTCCTGGGGTTCTCAATCAATCAATCTCAATCATCCTAGTTGTTTGTTCCTTTCATCAGCATGGCGTCGTGTCCGTAACTAGTCTTGACTACTCAGTGTACTTCGTCCTACTCTGATAGAGTTAAACTTGTCCTTTCTTTTTATCCCCAAAATTGTTTGACGAATCTTGTTCAAACATTATTCCCTTCTGCAGTCTGATTCTGAAACTCGTGCCCCTTTCAAGAACTTACCTTTGGTTGCCTATAGGCGTGACAAAAATCTTAATAACATCTTAGTCCACAGAAGCTATAGCAAAGCAGTCTTTATCTCCACTAAAATTAAAGGTAGGTCCCATGGCATCTGCCGTCGGGGATGAAGATAACTCTTCATGTACTAAGCCGCAGCAACTATTAGGTGGGGTGGCCAGTTCCCTTCCTTGCTGTTTTTTACCTTCCCTAACTCATGCGTCAGGTACTCATTTACAGCTGAGTCGACTAGAGGAGTGGTCGTGTCAAGTGAGAAATCACAACCCGGATTTTTTTTTTTAAATGTCCGGACGTGGTTTCGAACCTGGCACGCTGTAACCAGATGATAGCAAGCAAGCTCACTATCCACTAGGCTACCGCTAAGAGAAAACTTCCCTTTATTTCCTAACAAGAAAATATGCAGTAATGAAAATTTTAAAAGTAAAATTGATAAACATGATCATTAAACTAAAATTGTACCTCTTATTATGGGGTATACTTTCCAACGTAGACGTTTGTCAAACTTTGTCGATGATGATAAAATAATATCTTTAGATGTGAGCAGGTGAGCTCTTGACAGCCCATAGCATTACAGGTTGTGAACACATTCTCCAACTGTCCTTATTCACCTCATACGGCATGTCTGAAAAGAAGACAGTAGTCCTATTATTTGCACCCTGAACTAGAAATCTAGGTCATGACTGCCACACGGACGGACAAAGTTAGTTATAATTTTTTTTAACCATAAAAAACAATGATAATTTTGGTTCTTAATATAAATGAACATGTACACATTGGTAACACCTATTTTAACTTTTAAGAACCAATGAAATAAAATCGTGAATCATTTATGGTATATGAACTACCGGTTCAGAGCCGCTGCTCTAGAATCTAGACCATAGGTTCTCAAAGTGGTCTATATGGACCTCAAGTGTCGATTTCGACTTGGAGGGAGTCCATGTCAGTGAGAATAAAAATTGGGAGTGCACTAGTCGTACTCTTTTTGCTTATTAATTTCATTAAATCCTTAACCCTTCAGTGTCGTAGGGGTGTCACTCTGGAATAATCAACATAAATTTAGCAATGCCTCTCTATTATCAGTTTTTTTGCTTGAGGGTAGAGAATGTTAATTATGCTGAATATTCATTGTGAAATTTCTGTGGGAGAAGAGGTTTGCTTGGTGGTGCCCATCTCCTCTTCAAATAATTTTTTTTTTAAAATAAATAAAAGTGTGAATAAAAATAAAGGTATGATTACTCTTTAAGTAATCTTTTTTAATAAAGATATGAATAAAAAATGTGCTAATCTTTTTTACAATTGTCCACTCTACAAAAGAGCAGATTAAAGTGGGAAGCACTGTGTCAGCTGCCAAAAACACATTTGAAGTTAATATATTTAATATATTTAGGAAAATATTTAATATTAGACTATCACAGTGAATGCTATATACAGTCATATTTGATGATACTCTGATTAACAAAAAAAAAATGGAAAGGTGTCTTCGGGGCACGCAAGTTTGAGATTCACTGATCCAGACCCAGGTCTCTCATATGGTGGTATTGATATTGAAGCTTTTCAGATACATTATCAGTGATTCTTTGATGCGTTATTTCTGTATTTCTGCTATCAGTTTTTCATTGCCTAGTACACTTTAATCCTTGACATGATATTTTTGTTTAAAAATTAAGCAATATCTATCAAATGTGTACCCGTATGTAAGAGGCAAAAGTAAGATTGGCCCAGTTGATAGTGCTCTCGATTATTCTACAAAAGTTCTGGGTTGAAGTCCTGAAATTATCACTCTCAATTTAACCCAGCTGTACGAACTAGTACCCGAATTTCGTAAGTTCTATCTATCTATTATCTTTTCTTTGCTTATGCTGTGAGGCGTCGCAGGATTGAATGACGATCGGTTATCGGGCTATTGCTCGTCTGGTCGCTTGATATGTTGTAATACTGTGCCGTGTCAGTGTTGGTAAATCCTTCAATCCACCTTCGTCTTGGTCTTCCATCTTGCTGTTTTAATTTTCATGTTGTTTGCTCTTGCCGCTAGCCAATATGGGTTCATTCTCATTAGGTGGCTGACCCATTTCAATCTCTGTTTTTCAATATGTTTGACAACTGATGTTGTTCCAACAATTCTTGTAATCTCCTCATTTCTCACTTGATCTCTATTTGTTCTGTTTGCTGCTTTTCTTATACATGCCATTTTACACGTAGTAAGCTTTCTCTCTTGTTCTTTTCCTAAGTTTAATAAGTTAATATAAAGAGGAAAATAATTGACCACCTTCCCCGCATTTAAGAAAACTAATGCACATTTAACGTGGCCTAAAATATACCTTACATGCTGTGCCGGGCTTAACCACTCATCTTTAGATACAGGATTATGCAGCAGGACTAGCCATGTCACAGTAATGCATGACCACTATGGTTATAATTTGTGTGACAACCAATAACAATAAAGGCAATAGTGACATGACACGAGTCATTTTAGATGGTTGTTTTCCCATTAACCAATATATCGTGTATTGTAGAGGGTCACGAGTTGTAAACATACACAGTGCCGGTAGTTCATTTACAGTACTATGATATTTTTGTCTTCTTCACCCCCACCGGTGTGGCAACGGAAGCATGGGCTTCTAATTCCAACTGCAGATAATACGACCATTGTTTTTCATCTTTCTAAGTATGTCGTAGAACGCAACTAACGAAGCATGGGCTTCTAATTCCAACTGCAGATAATACGACCATTGTTTTTCATCTTTCTAAGTATGTCGTAGAACGCAACTAACGAAGCATGGGCTTCTAATTCCAACTGAAGATAATACGACCATTGTTTTTCATCTTTCTAAGTATGTCGTAGAACGCAACTAACGAAGCATGGGCTTCTAATTCCAACTGAAGATAATACGACCATTGTTTTTCTTCTTTCTAAGTATGTCGTAGAACGCAACTAAGGAAAGTTGGGGGGATAGGCTGATAACCTGTCACCTGTGGAAAAAACTCATTGTCTTTGTATATATGTTTTTCCTTGATTTCCTACATTTTTCTTCTGTGACAGGTCCCAATGAATGACGGAGAGATGCAGGTCATAGGACATTGTGGCAGATTTCTTGGTGGTGGGAAAGTCTATGTGTGTTATCACTGCAGACGGCCCAACAGATCTGACAGAAGAAAGATAAACTAGTTGGCCCAGAGGAGTATGCCATGTCCATGACAAGACCAGATGATAATTAGTTACTGCTGCACTAAACTGGTGGGTCCAGAGATGTATGACACGCCCATGACAAGACCAGATGATCATGAGTTACCATCGAAGTCGTATGTGTCGGGTCACTGGCGTAAAAAAAGATGACACAACGCATTTCTCATTCACTAAAATACAGCCTGTTGTAAGCCTAGATGGGCCATTGTCTTGCTACAAGAGAGATTTGCTGGGAGTAGAAAGAACCCCCCCCCCAAAAAAAAAAGTGGTACTTATAGGTCAGGACCTAGTCGGCGTATAGGTACCAAGCATTTCTTGCACCATTGTATCGTGATATGCTGCTATACCGTTACACTGTAAGTGGCAATAAAAATAACATTAACATTTTAATTCGCATTTGAAATATCTTGTAAGTCTCTGAAGACTCTCAGATAATAAGCATGTGTTAAAGAATTTAAGTAAGTTTAAAAAATAAATTTAAAAAAGATGAAAACAGAAAGGTATATGTTGACTGTCTTGTCAAGAACAGAGACCAAGGATTTATATGTTTCTCTTAATTCACGTCGAGTCAAAAGAGAAGTCTGAAGAAGACCAAAAAAATTTTAAAAAACCTCTGAGGCTTCCTCTATGGCTTAAACTGCGAATTTAAAACGAGTTTTTGTCATACGAGACACACTCTAATCTCACTGTGTCGTGGCGGGGATTTTAATGAGCAAATTCTGACGGAAATATAACACTGAACGGGTAAAAAGATCCCGTATTTTTTTCTCGTTTGCTTTTTTTTATCCAACGTATTTCCCCTAGAGAACTTTGAATGTACGAAAGTGCAGGAGGACGAAACGATACCCAGTATAGTTTTTTTCGCACTTCGTTTTCTGACAAATTTTCAGCCAAACGTGGGATCACTACTGCCCCGATATGTTCTGCTTTCGTTGGCTTCACAAAGGCAAAGCGGCAATTGACTTCGCAAACCTAGCAGGAGTAGCAGACATCTAAAGATACGGAGAAGATAGATGTACGCGAGTGATTTGTAAATGCATTCATATTTCTCGCTGAGTTTTTCCGCATTCAGGCTGAATAGTGGGTGAGTGATTATTTAGTTATAGACTACCATTCTTTCAATCAATCAGTAATTTCTTCATGGCGGGTTGTGTTCCATATTTACATTGCATAACGTTCGTTAATTGATGTACAAGAGCTGCAGTAGTTTATAGTATACGTGATAAACTTAAATCTAAGTTTTGACTGCACTCATTGTGTTTCTCTAGGTGCTGAGTCCTTTTAACAAATTCAAAATGTATCAATTATATAATAATAGCAAGCACGTAGTTCACAAATTTGATGGGTTTTACGATGACCACAGATACTATCGGACTATAAGGTACTGAAACGAAAAATTACAAATAACAGTATACAAAACATTTTCAGCGTTTCAACCTTAAGGTCTCAAGAAAATACAAACAATGAACAAGCAGTAAAAACAATAACATCACTAGTACAAAAGCATTAGACAACAGACACTGAACAACAGAAGGTCCAATGACGACGTACGTGCAAAAAAGATCCTGTCCACGTATGTTATTGCTACCCTGGATTTCCTTGTTGTTCAATGTCTGCCGTATAATGCGTTTGTGATAATGACATTATTACGTGTTTTTTTAATAGTTTTTTTCACTGTTTTGTAATTTCTTGAAAAAAAAATCTTAAGGTTGAAACGTTGAAAATGTTTTGAATAATGTTATGTTCGTTTTACGTACCAATATTCTATAGTCCGAGGATAGTCTGTATGTTCATCGTAAAATGTATCATATTTGTGTTTTACGTAAGTACTATTGTTATACAGTTTTACAGTGGTATCACGTATTATCACTTTTATGACGGATCTGCTGAAAATTACATGGGCAATCAGTTGTACTCAGACATGACTTCTGTCATTGGAACTAGAATTTAATTTCTAGCTGAAAGACTGGAAACGGTTAGATGATTGACTTCCTTTTTTTACTCGGGTTTACTGTAAGTACTCTTATTTCTCTCAACAATATACACACAGCCGAGAATACCACTCATATCACACCAACAGCCGAGAATACCACTCATATCATACCGACAGCCGGGGGTACCACTCATATCACTCCGACAGCCGGAAGGACCACTCATATCACCCCGACAGAGAATACCACTCATATTACTCCGACCGAGAGTATCACTCATATCACTCCGACAGCCGAGAATACCACTCACATCACCCCGACAGCCGGGAGTACCACTCATATCAAACCGACAGCCGTGAGTACCACTCATATTACTCCGACAGCGAAGAGTATTACTGATATCACTCCGACAGCTGGGAGTACCACTCATATCACCCCGACAGAGAGTATCACTCATATCACCCCGACAGAGAGTATCACTCATATCACCCCGACAGAGAGTACCACTCATATCACCCCGACAGAGAGTATCACTCATATCACCCCGACAGAGAGTACCACTCATATCACCCCGACAGAGAGTACCACTCATATCACCCCGACAGAGAGTATCACTCATATCACCCCGACATAGAGTACCACTCATATCACCCCGACAGCGGAGATTAGCACTCATATCATGTATATAATGTAACTGCATAAGTTCCAAGCGGTGAACAGTAATTTCCGAAAACATTCACTTAATAAATAACAGGTCATGTGCTGGATGCGAAACCGCGACTGCTTGAGCATAATGTGAAGGGCTTAACCTTTCATTTTGATGTGGAGATTTAGAGAGTTTCCGTCCCAGATTACTGTTGTTCTCAATGTGGATATAGGATGTAGTCCCAGATTACCGTTCTCAATGTGGATATAGGATGCAGTCCCAGATTACCGTTCTCAATGTGGATATAGGATGCAGTCCCAGATTACCGTTCTCAATGTGGATATAGGATGCAGTCCCAGATTACCGTTCTCATTGTGGATATAGGATGCAGTCCCAGATTACCGTTCTCAATGTGGATATAGGATGCAGTCCCAGATTACCGTTCTCAATGTGGATATAGGATGCAGTCCCAGATTACTGTTGTTCTCAATGTGGATATAGGATGCAGTCCCAGATTACCGTTCCCAATGTGGATATAGGATGCAGTCCCAGATTACCGTTCTCAATGTGGATATAGGATGCAGTCCCAGATTACCGTTCTCAATGTGGATATAGGATGCAGTCCCAGATTACCGTTCTCAATGTGGATATAGGATGCAGTCCCAGATTACCGTTCTCATTGTGGATATAGGATGCAGTCCCAGATTACCGTTCTCAATGTGGATATAGGATGCAGTCCCAGATTACCGTTCTCAATGTGGATATAGGATGCAGTCCCAGATTACCGTTCTCAATGTGGATATAGGATGCAGTCCCAGATTACCGTTCTCAATGTGGATATAGGATGCAGTCCCAGATTACCGTTCTCAATGTGGATATAGGATGCAGTCCCAGATTACCGTTCTCAATGTGGATATAGGATGCAGTCCCAGATTACCGTTCTCAATGTGGATATAGGATGCAGTCCCAGATTACCGTTCTCAATGTGGATATAGGATGCAGTCCCAGATTACCGTTCTCAATGTGGATATAGGATGCAGTCCCAGATTACCGTTCTCAATGTGGATATAGGATGCAGTCCCAGATTACCGTTCTCAATGTGGATATAGGATGCAGTCCCAGATTACCGTTCTCAATGTGGATATAGGATGCAGTCTCAGATTACCGTTCTCAATGTGGATATAGGATGCAGTCCCAGATTACCGTTCTCAATGTGGATATAGGATGCAGTCCCAGATTACCGTTCTCATTGTGGATATAGGATGCAGTCCCAGATTACCGTTCTCAATGTGGATATAGGATGCAGTCCCAGATTACCGTTCTCAATGTGGATATAGGATGCTGTCCCAGATTACCGTTCTCAATGTGGATATAGGATACAGTCCCAGATTACCGTTCTCAATGTGGATATAGGATGCAGTCTCAGATTACCGTTCTCAATGTGGATATAGGATGCTGTCCCAGATTACCGTTCTCAATATGGATTTTGGATGCAGTCCCAGATTACCGTTCTCAATGTGGATATAGGATGCAGTCCCAGATTACCGTTCTCAATGTGGATATAGGATGCAGTCTCAGATTACCGTTCTCAATGTGGATATAGGATGCTGTCCTAGATTACCGTTCTCAATGTGGATATAGGATGCAGTCCCAGATTACCGTTCTCAATGTGGATATAGGATGCAGTCCCAGATTACCGTTGTTCTCAATGTGGATATAGGATGCAGATAAACTATTATTTAGATGTAAGATTGCCATGCCAATATTGGAACAGTCTTCTACAGTCATTTAGTGAGATTTTCTTGCAATCTCGACGCATCCTGCGGATAAAAGGGTTGATTCTCATCTAGCAGTGGATGCATGAGCCGTGAGCAGACGAAAATCATGAGGTGGGGTAGTCAATCCTACTCCCGACATCCTTAATCACCTTCAATAATTTGCCTGCTATTAGTGCTACCATGTTTACATCCCTTTCTGGTCCAACAGTCAAGCTGTAAACCATGACACAATACAGTCCGATCTCCTGATCATATACAACATAACAGAAAGAGTGTGACAATTAACACAATCGAATATAGATCTATGCTACAAATATAGATCTATGTTGTAAATATAGTTATATGCTGCAAATATAGATAAAAGCTGTAAATATAGATTTTTGCTGTAAATATAGATTTTTGCTGGAAATATAGATCTATGCTGGAAATATATATATATATATGTATATATATATTTGCTATAAATATAGATATATGTTGCAAGCTTAAATATAGATCTATACCGTAAATATATTACTACAAATTGTTCATGCGGGAAATATGTTCCCTTCGTTTCTTGTTAAAAATGTTCAAAAAATCTTTGAGAATTGACTTCACCGTATTCGAGTTTTCATACGTACTTTGTTCCTACCAATAGAGCACCAAACCGTCCGCAGAGAGTACAGCTCATAGAACTTAACTCCGTAGAATTATAACTGGTGGAAATCGGTCCTAGAAGCTCCAGTGTGTTCAGATAAATGAAATCAGTCATAAAATCTCCAATGTGTTCAGATAAATTAAATTAGTCATAAAAGCTCCAGTGTGTTCAGATAAATTAAATCAGTCATAAAAGCTCCAGTGTGTTCAGATAAATGAAATCAGTCATACAATCTCCAGTGTGTTCAGATAAATGAAATCAGTTATAAAAGCTCCAGTGTGTTCAGATAAATGAAATCAGTCATAAAAGCTCCAGTGTGTTCAGATAAATGAAATCAGTCATAAAAGCTCCAGTGTGTTCAGATAAATGAAATCAGTCATAAAATCTCCAGTGTGTTCAGATAAATGAAATCAGTCATAAAAGCTCCAGTGTGTTCATATAAATGAAATCAGTCATAAAAGCTCCAGTATGTTCAGATAAATTAAATCAGTCATAAAATCTCCAGTGTGTTCAGATAAATGAAATCAGTCATAAAAGCTCCAGTGTGTTCAGATAAATGAAATCAGTCATAAAATCCCCAGTGTGTTCAGATAAATGAAATCAGTCATAAAAGCTCCAGTGTGTTCAGATAAATGAAATCAGTCATAAAAGCTCCAGTGTGTTCAGATAAATGAAATCAGTCATAAAATCTCCAGTGTGTTCAGATAAATGAAATCAGTCATAAAATCTCCAGTGTGTTCAGATAAATGAAATCAGTCATAAAAGCTCCAGTGTGTTCAGATAAATGAAATCAGTCATAAAAGCTCCAGTGTGTTCAGA
Organism: Meghimatium bilineatum; assembly: GCA_034231615.1. NCBI lineage: Eukaryota > Metazoa > Mollusca > Gastropoda > Stylommatophora > Philomycidae > Meghimatium > Meghimatium bilineatum. The sequence goes on along the minus strand of CM067313.1, from coordinate 28,601,097 downwards.
TAAATGAAATCAGTCATAAAAGCTCCAGTGTGTTCAGATAAATGAAATCAGTCATAAAAGCTCCAGTGTGTTCAGATAAATGAAATCAGTCATAAAATCCCCAGTGTGTTCAGATAAATGAAATCAGTCATAAAATCTCCAGTGTGTTCAGATAAATGAAATCAGTCATAAAATCTCCAGTGTGTTCAGATAAATGAAATCAGTCATAAAAGCTCCAGTATGTTCAGATAAATGAAAAGGGAGTAAATAATATGATAACTACCTCATGACATGGATGTCTTGAGAAGCGATTATTTCTTCTTCTTCTTCTTTACATTCGCAGTTTGACATGTCTACACAACAAAATCCGGTTTTTTTAAATAAATGCTGCTGTGTTTGAAAACTCCTCAGAGTTCTCATACAGCTTTGTAATCGATTGTTTGAAAGCGAACACATAAGACGAAGAGGCAGCTAATGATGTTTGGGAGTGGAATTGAAACTTCGCTTCGTGAAATATATTTTATAATGCAACGGTCAAGCCATATGTGGGAAGTCGAAAAAAAAACAGATATCGCATCCATGCAGTAAACCATGATTTAAGGCAGTTCTGTCTCCGGACTACACCCTTCTAACCGGCAGGAATTTAAAAACGAAAGTAGAAGTCCTAGGAAGACAAATTAGACATGTATGCGGTCCTCGTCAAATCATATATATTCAGCAAGCAGGATTTTAGAATTAGACATGTATGCGGTCCTCGTGAATGTCAAGACATATATATTCAGCAAGCAGGATTTTAGAATTAGACATGTATGCGGTCCTCGCGAATGTCAAGACATATATATTCAACAAGCAAGATTTCAGAATTAGACATGTATGCGGTCCTCGTGAATGTCAAGACATATATATTCAGCAAGCAGGATTTCAGAATTAGAAATGTATGCGGTCCTCGAGAATGTCAAGACATATATATTCAGCAAGCAGGATTTCAGAATTAGACATGAATGCGATCCTCGTGAATGGCAATACGGTCCTCGTGAATGTCAAGACATATATATTCAGCAAGCAGGATTTCAGAATTAGACATGAATGCGATCCTCGTGAATGTCAATACGGTCCTCGTGAATGTCAAGACATATACATTTAGCAAGAAGGATTTCAGAAATAGACATGAATGCGATCCTCGTGAATGTCAATACGGTCCTCGTGAATGTCAAGACATATACATTTAACAAGCAGGATTTCAGAATTAGACATGAATGCGATCCTCGTGAACGTCAATACGGTCCTCGTGAATGTCAAGACATCTATATTCAGCAAGTTGGATTTCAGAATTAGACATGTATGCGATCCTCATGAATGTCAAGACATATATTAGCAAGCAGGATTTCAGACACAAGAAATAAATTATTTTGTGCATAACAAATTACATGTATTGGGATTAGATTCAGTGAGACTTACAAGAATGATGTTTCCGCAACACTGGATGTCTTTGTTGCTGACTCGAGAAGTCAAGCCCTCTTGCCGTAGCGTACATCTTTGAATCATAGTCTTTTTGTTTGGTTCAAGGCGTATTTGACGTAACAAAAGCCGGCTACATACGAGGTAGAACTCTAGATCCACCCCCAAGAGGCACAGGGTATTGTAAAGAAGGTGCGGAGACGTTGAGTAGGAGGCAGTTTGTGTTATAACATTAGATTGTGTTCTTGTTTTTCTGTGATTATACAAGCGTACAGTGGGTAACCACATTTATTGTGACGAACTTTATTATTAAAAATATGCAGCTTTATAATCAGCGCAGTATAAACAGAAAGTAAAAATAAAGGACTGTCTAAATTATTATAGAAAATAAAAAATGTTAATTTCTGAGAAGCAGACAACTCTGTCATGCTACATTGAGGTTAAAGTGCCAAGATTAAAACACGTTCAATAATTTAAATACCACAAGTCCTTGATAACATAAGATGAAAAAAGCACATAATAAACACGAAATGGAGTTCGATAAGACAAAAGTAGCTTCTCATAAAATGAAAAGGATCCTATACTTAATACAGGATACTTAATACTTAATAATTAATATATACTTAATATAATCCTATAAACAATATGGCTTTATCAACAGACATAAAGAAAATGAGTAAAAAATTAGTATAATTCACATGGGGTCACTTCTGTCATATGAAAGCGAATAATAGACCCAAAAAAAAACACAACAAAAACAAACAAATACAAAACTAGAGGCCATAGAGATTCTGTACTTTAGAGAAATGACCAAAATACCACGAACATCTAGAAAATCTAATGAAATACTAAAGGAGGTTGACACCAAAAGAAAACTACTTACCAAAAATTATGAAAAAGTAATCCATATTTATCGGCCACATTACGAGAGAAGAAGGCTTGGAATACAATGTAACAACAAGCAAAATTGAGGTGTGTGTGTGGGGGGGGGTGGTGGGAGAGTCAGAGGAAATCAAGGAGAGATGTACTGGACAGTTTTACATCATGGCATGGTAGGGATAACTGATGTTACACAAACTGTGGAGTGCTTTGTTGTCGTTGACGACTTGCATATACGCCATAACCTAAACATCAGGCTCCAACTCAATATTAGCCAAAATGTATAAATATACTGACATAACGATAACCGAGAAATTATCCATCATTTTTCAGCAGATATGGCAGAACGAAAATGTTCCCAAAGACCAAGGACGTAATAATTATTCATATGTAAAAGCGCAAAGATAATTGCCAATCCTGTAATAACCTTTTTTTTATGGGGAGGTACTCTGTGTTCATAAGCCCTTCACCGTCTACTGTAGGCATTTCTCTACTTTCATCGCAGGGAACATATTTGCCAGAATTCTTCCGAATCGCCTTACATGCCATCTGAATACAGAACCATTACCTGAAAGTCAGTGTGGATTCACGAAAGAGAGTGGAACCACTGGTATGGTCTGTAAGAGTGCCAAGAACTATAGGTTACCTGTACACAACCTTCATATACTTAACGAAGGAATTTGACACTGTAAGTAGAGAATATATGTGGAAGATATGGGGTAATATGGTTGCCATCAGGAATTTATCATAACGGCGTACCAACTGCATGATGAAATACAAGCTAGAAGTTCAAGATAATAAAAATTATCTGCGAATTTCCCTGTTTCGGAGTTAAACAGGAATGTATGATCGCTGAAGAAGAAAAAAGAAATGTGAATTAGTGGTTAATATAATTAGCATCATGTTCTCTGCTATACTGAATGATACATTCGGAGATTTGGATTTTTGACTCGATTCCCAGTGATGGTAAACAGTTCAGTCATCGACGATTTCGAACAAAATCCAAAGTAAAAATCACACATCAATAGGGATCTCATATTTACTGATGATTGTGCCCAAAATGCCAATCCTGAGAGTGATCCAGAAATCAACATGGACATGTTCTCAAAAACTTGTATCAACATTGCACTTACTAACAATGCGAATAGTACAGAAACCATGTTTCAGTCAGCACCTGACAAAATCTATCACGAACCCTGCATAAAAGTAAATGATATGGAACAGAAAGTGGTGAATAGTTCGCCTCAGCCAAGAAAGTAACTCTGTTTGGAAGCAACGTGCAGGATTATCATGGAGAAGTATTATAAGGACCGTACAGGATGGCATATTTCTTAGGGTGATACCAAAAATGAAAACTATTAAAAATAGTACTGCAATCCACGCAATGTCAGTATTTATTTCTATTGACCCGTATCAAAATCTTCTAGCATTTTCAACACCATCAAACCCCATTTCAAAACTGTAATACCATTTCAACACCATGTAACCCCATTTCAAAACTGTAATATCATTTCAACACCATGTAACCCAATTTCAAAACTGTAATACCATTATAAAAATGCAATACCATTTCAAAACTCTAACACCGTTTTAAAACTGTGTAACATTTAAAAGCTGTAATACCATTTCAAAACTGAGTAACACCATTTCAAAACAAAATTAAACAACCTTTCAAAACTGTAACATCATTTCAAAACTGTAACACCATTTCAAATTTTCTCAAACCACTGCAGACAAACGTTTCTATTTTAGTAGCAAAACAACATGCAGACAAAGGTATACAAGGACAGACAACGTTTAAATTAAAACGCATTCAGCGGGACGAATAACAACGGGCATACAACATGGAATCTGCATAGAAACACACGACGTTGTTGCTGTCCGCTGTTTTTGTCCTGGTGAAGTCTTTTCTGTCAGAACGTTGTCTGATTTTGTGTTCCGTTGTTAGTATGAGGTTCATTTTTATACAATTGGTAACACTTTAATTTACCTATTTCACACTCGCATTTACCATTTTTCACCGCAGCCCCTATATTTCCAGCTTTGATTACCCCTAATATCATAGTGCTTATCTTTGTCTTTTCATGTTGGTATTTTTTATGAAAACAAGCAGTTTAAAAAAAATAATTACTACCTCCGTGTTTCATCCACGTACAGGTAGATTACCTTCACATTGGAATTAAAGATTCTTAACTTGGTATTTACCGTTGGAATAGTTGAGTGCCATATAGTTTTCATCATGCCAAATGCCTGACTTACTTTCTTGTATCCTAGTTATTGTGCTCGAATACTTACAACTTGTGAAATACAATCTATTGTGTTGAAATACTTATAACTTGTGAAATAGAAGATATTGTGTTGGAATACTTACAACTTGTGAAATAGAAGTGGTGTTGGAATTCTTACAACTTGTGAAATACAAGTTATTGTGTTGGAATTCTTACAAGTTGTGAAATACAAGTTATTGTGTTGGAATACTTACCTCTTATGAAATACAAGTTATTGTGTTGGAATACTTACCTCTTATGAAATACAAGTTATTGTGTTGGAATACTGACCTCTTATGAAATAGAAGTTACTGTGTTGGAATACTGACCTCTTATGAAATAGAAGTTATTGTGTTGGAATACTTACCTCTTATGAAATAGAAGTTATTGTGTTGGAATACTTACCTCTTATGAAATAGAAGTTATTGTGTTGGAATACTTACCTCTTATGAAATAGAAGTTATTGTGTTGGAATACTTACCTCTTATGAAATAGAAGTTATTGTGTTGGAATACTTACCTCTTATGAAATAGAAGTTATTGTGTTGGAATACTTACCTCTTATGAAATAGAAGTTATTGTGTTGGAATACTTACCTCTTATGAAATAGAAGTTATTGTGTTGGAATACTTACCTCTTATGAAATAGAATATGTGAGGAAGAATGTTGGTGTCATCAGATTAGACAGACCACGAACAACGACTTTATAATAAACACGGTCCCACTGTTACGAGCGTTGAATCAGTTTCCATTTTTGTTCCTGGTCCTGTGGTTTTTTATAGGAAATCAAAGAGTACATGTGAGAACATGGCAGCAATATCAAGTTGTAGTTCGATGGACCGTGTTCTTATTCTGAATGCAATCAAAGAGAAGAAGGGCCAGCATGGACCGCAGTACAAAATAGTAGATCGATGGACTGTGTTGAAACCTTACAGCTGGGAGGGGTATAGGATGTGGAGTGTACTTCTTCTTTCTCAATGGCTAGAATGGAGCACATGGGTATGACGCGGGGAGTTTTTAATAAAGAAGAGTTATTTACCAACAAGAACAGTCAGACACCACATGTTAAGGACAATAGTTCATAGGAAATCGCGGCCGTATGTTGCTGTGGCCCGAAAGGAAGCAAAGAAAAACAATACCGGTACTGTTTAAATTCCGTGTATGTCGTAAGAGATGACTAAGGAGGTTACAGGGTGGAGCTGGTTGTCCCATCCCATAGAGGGTCAAAGTGACCTAAAAGTCGTGGTGAAGTAATAGGTGTCAGATCGAAAGGCGCATATATCGCAGCTAAGACTGTAAACCATTGTACAACATAGTATGTTCTTCGGGTTACATCTTACTAATCTGCAGGAGTTTGAGAACGATAATAGAAGAAGAATAGGGAAGTCGGTATACTTTTGGAAGTGTCCAGATTGCCATGATGATGTTCTGGCGAATATGTATCAAATAACAGTAGTATCATATGATACATCAATGTATCGTTATGACACAACAAATGCACCGAGAGATGTCGTTCATTCTGAAGATTTTTCAGAAATGCGACCCATGATAGCTCTCAAGAATGTGGGATTTTAATGATTGGATAGTCCCGCAAAGAAACAATAGATAACAAAAGGACATAAATCAACATCGAACTGGAATTGTAAACCGCTGCATTGATGGATTTATTGAGGATGGTATCGGAGAATGTATGGACGTGTCCTGTCTATGCTGGTGATAATCTGTTCTCAAAACTTATAGGTACAAAATGTATAACACATATCGCTTGCTGTGACCAATTTCAAAATGATGTTTATCAGCAAGTATAAAACGCATATAAATGAAATTGTCTGTGTGATTATGACATGTATGACATCACAAGAAAAACAAAACTAGGGTCATCGGAAACAACTCTGACGGACAAGCTCCACGGCGCTGTTTCAGGGCTCGTGATCACAGTACAGTACATTGATAAAATCCATAACAACGTATAACTTCTGCTGGAGAACCAGAAAGAATAAGAAGACGAACTATTTGTTGACGTCATTTATAGTCAGCCATTTATCAATTTTGTCAGACGTTAATTTTTTTTACTGCGTTTGCAATATTTTATTCCACATTCTAGAAATAAAGGGCGCCAATGCAATATTTTATTCCACATTCTAGAAATAAAGGGTGCCAATGCAATATTTTATTCCACATTCTAGAAATAAAGGGCGCCACGTCAATATTTTATTCCAAATTCTAGAAATAAAGTGCGCCAATGCAATATTTTATTCCACATTCTAGAAATAAAGGGCGCGAATGCAATATTTTATTCCACATTCTAGAAATAAAGGGTGCCAATGCAATATTTTATTCCACATTCTAGAAATAAAGGGCGCCAATGCAATATTTTATTCCACATTCTAGAAATAAAGGGTGCCAATGCAATATTTTATTCCACATTCTAGAAATAAAGGGCGCCAATGCAATATTTTATTCCACATTCTAGAAATAAAGGGTGCCAATGCAATATTTTATTCCACATTCTAGAAATAAAGGGCGCAAATGCAATATTTTATTCCACATTCTAGAAATAAAGGGTGCCAATGCAATATTTTATTCCACATTCTAGAAATAAAGGGCGCCAATGCAATATTTTATTCCACATTCTAGAAATAAAGGGTGCCAATGCAATATTTTATTCCACATTCTAGAAATAAAGGGCGCCAATGCAATATTTTATTCCACATTCTAGAAATAAAGGGTGCCAATGCAATATTTTATTCCACATTCTAGAAATAAAGGGTGCCAATGCACTATGCATTCATCATCTTCATCATCATCAGATATCATGACTGCTGGCGTAGGCGGTCATGGCTCTCCACAACTCTCTGTCTCGAGTGTTATTATTAGAATCGTTGTTGTTTCCCTGCCGTGCCAGGTTGTTAAACTGTCTAATATTTTCTCACGTTGTCGTCCTCTGTATCTGTTGCCCTCAATATTACCTATTGTAACTATGTTCTCCAAACATCCTTGTTTCATAACGTGGCCAAAAAATGAAGATCGTCTTTTTCTTATATTATTGACTAAGTTCCGTCTCGCATTTGACTCTTTCAACACCTGCAAATTACATTTTCTGGCACTCCATTGTATTCTCAGCATTCTTCTGTAGAACCACATCTCTACTGCTTCTAATTTCACAATTTATTTTGTTTATTGTTCAAAAATCGCATATATATGTTTGCATAGAAGTTATATAGCACTGCAGAACTCTCTTTATCACCTCTAATGACAAAGTCATATTACATAATATATTTTTCATTTTTCTGAATGTTATCTTTGCCTGCCCTATTCTGTTGTACAAATTCATTCTTGAAATAAAAGGTACCAATGCACTATCAAAAGTACTTTTCATTGCGTCCTCATTGGTTTATTCTAATGTACTATATTTCACTGTACTACATTGTTTGGAACTAGTTATTCACTGAACACATTCAAAGAACGCACAGACAGTTTTTGTTAGTGGAGGATTTGCATTGTAAGATTTATATCATCTTCACATCTGGCGTTAATTATCAACAAGGTAGCCATGGAAACACCCACTACCACAGATTACCCCTTCCTAATGTTTATCAGCACGATTACCTGGTTGTTTACTTTCAGCGCTTCCGTGTATATTCTTGAGATTGCTTTTCATTCTCACAAGGAAATTGTTTCAGTGACCCTAAGATCGGTTTACCAGTTTACAAGGCATGTTGGTTCGTGGTTTGTAAATCTAGCTTAATTTACCAAATATAAAAGAAAACTGCGGTTATGTTGTAATCTCCAAATATTGTTAATAACCAGGTTGAGAATATGTAAACAATTTCCGGACAAAATTTCACATATTTGACCACTGTCAAATGTCACTGGCCCTGAAATTTATGTTTTAGTAATGTTTGTCAGTGTGAAAATGTATTAATAATTATATTTGATCTTTTTTTTTTACACAAATGGGCTTTAGCAGAAACAGAGGATGTACTGATGCAATATTTATTCTGAAACAGTTGGCAGAGAAGTCAATAGAATACAACCAAAATTTATACATATCCTTCATAGATCAAGAGAAAGCATTTGACCGAGTAAACAGAGAAAAACTATGGGAAACATTAAAAATTTATGGAGGATGCCAACATTTAATTAACGTTTGTAGAAGTCTCTATAACAACAGCATTTGCACTATAAGAACAGATGCAGGCTGCACAGAGGACTTTGTGATTAGCACAGGAGTAAAGCAGGGATGTGTATTATCCCCACTACTTTTTATTACATACATGGACCATATAAACAAAACAGCAAATTCTAATGAAGCAAATGAGCTGCTTTTTGCAGATGACCAGGTTTTATTCCACAACAGCATTAAAAGCCCGCAAGACCACCTAAACACAATAGACACAGCAGGCAAGCAATTTGGAATGAAAATCAACATAGACAAAAACAGAAGTAATGAATATTGCAAGAGAAAAGGAGAACATCAACATACAGATAAATAATAAACAACTAAAACAAGTAGATGAATTCAAATACCTGGGCAGCACATTGAGATATGACAACAAACAAGAAGCAGAAATAAACGCAAGATGTAATAAGGCCTGTCAGATCATTGGTCAATTAACACCTTTACTAAGAAACAAAGATATTACACTAGAAACAAAGAAAGCGCTTTTCAACACCATTTTCTTACCAACATTGTGTTATCAGTGTCAAACTTGGACATTAGATTCTAGAACAATACATAAGATTAACACCACTGAAATGTGTGAGACGTATGATTGGAGTTAGTTTGAGAGACAAAATCAGGAATGAAGCACTAAGGAAACAATTAGGGATCAAACCAACAATAGAATACATACAGAAACAACAAGTTAAATGGTACGGCCACATAACCAGACAGAAAGAGCAAAGTATTATCCAAAAAACACTTAACAAACGATACGAAAACAGCAGACCTATTGGACGCCCTTGTAAAAGGTGGATAGATAGTGTATTAGAGACACTCGGAAATATAACAGCAGAGGAGGCAAATAGAAGGGCAAAAGACCGTACACTCACTCTCCCCTCAACACCGAAAGGTACATGAGGACAGAAAGAAGAAGAAGAAGATCTTTTTTTCTGGTTGCATATTTTACATAAAATTTGGTTATACTCAATTTAATCTATCTGGCAACTCTGCTAAGAACTGTTAACAATAATAACATTACCTGGAATATCCCTGTCGTTTTATAGTGACTTGGCTATAATGTTTACCATCTAATTTTTGCGTTGGTTCTCAAATTCCTAACGTGGTCAAGAGAATGAACTACGGTTTGTCGTTGTTTACAGTTTGGTTGCGATAGATGTGGTCATTCATTCCGATACATCATACATTGGTAATCGGTTTTATATTTTCTGGGCTACTTTGTCCTTCTACAAAATTAGGTAACCAGCACACTAGGCGTTTGTGCGTTGATAGGGCACGAACAGGGAGCAACTAATTGCAACTCTGTTTATTGTCCATGGATGTTGTAAGAGACGGAAGTTTTGGGGGTGAAACTGGCAGTCCCATCCCATATCATCATTATCAAGTGCCGTCTCCGAAACGAAGGTTGGCTGCAACGGATCTCCAACATCCCCTGTGTCTTGTCTTGGTGGTGCACTCGGCTAGACTGCAACCTGTCCATCGCGTGATGTTACTCTTCCACTTGTATCTATGCCTACCTCTTGCTCGCTTTCCTTTTACTTTACCCTCAAGTAAGGTCTTCAATAAGGTGCCATGTCTTTTAATGTGTCCAAAATAATGTATTTGCCTGATATTTATTTCTCTTAGTAGTTCTTTATTCATATTAAGTGGGTTTTTTTGCACCTCTGTTTGTTTTCTTCTCTTTCCATGATGTTCTCCCTATTCTTCTATATACCCACATCTCAAATGCATCAATTCTGTCTTCTAAATGTTTATTTAGTGTCCATGTTTCTGAGACATACATTAATATAGAATAGATGTAGCATTTTATAATTCTCATTTTTAACTTGTTTGTAATTTGTTTAGATGATAATATTTTCCTCATGCCATTGAAGGTACTTTTAGCCATTCCTATTCTCCTTTTAACTTCTGTTTCACATCTGCCATCATTTGTGACTATGTGTTCAAGATATTGATAATGTTTTACTTGTTGTAGTTTCTCTCCATGTATGTGTAGGTTTAGTTTTGTTCTTCTGTGTCTTTGCTGATTATCATTGTTTTAAAAAAAAATATTTATATTTAGTCCATATTCATTACTTGATTTATTGACTTGATCTACTAGTCTTTGTAGTTCATGTTCACTTTTTGTTAAAAGAACAGTGTCATCTGCATATCTAATGTTGTTTATTATTTCCCCATTGATCTTGAGTCCTGATATTTCTTCTATATTTTTAAAGATATTCTCTGTGTCGATATTAAATAGACTTAGTGATAAAATGCATCCTTGTCTTACCCCTCTTCTTATTTCTATGTATGGAGAGTAGCTGTTTTTACACCTTATTGATGCAGTATGTTCCCAATATATAATTCTAATCAGTCTGATGTCTTTTCTATCTATGCCTATTTCTTGAAGACATTTGATTAATTTTTCATGTTGGACTCTGTCAAAGGTCTTGCTGTAGTCTATGAAGAAAATATAGATACTTTTTGGACTTTTATATATTTATCTATCACTAGCCGGATACTCAGTATAGCTTCTCTGGTTCCTTTGTTTTTCCTAAAACCGAATTGTTCTTCACCGACCTCCGTGTGTATCTTTTTTTAATTCTTTCATGTATTATCTTGAGAAGTAATTGCCCATCCCATGTAGGGTCGATCGAAATAACCCAGAAGCCATGATGTGGTGGGATGTATCATACCAAAAGGCGCATATATCACAGATAAGTTGTAAACCATGACACAGCTCATTCCGTTCTCTGAACTACATCCTGATAATCTGCAGGAGAATGCAAGCAAGAAGAAGAAGATGGTTAAGCATATGTCCCGTAGTTCTCCTTATTATGTCTAATGACAATTCATGGAAAGGCAGAGTGTTACTATTCTCTATTACTTTGTGAATACTAACAACTTTAGTTTATTAGTCAGTGGTAATTAACCGACGATATTGCATTAGGTGCGGACCAATAGGCACTCAATCTCCCCGAACAAATGTCAAAGGGTATGCATGCTTATAGTTACCGTTGCTAGCTGGTTAAATGGCAAAGGGTATGCATGCTTATAGTTACCGTTGCTAGCTGGTTAAATATCAAAGGGTATGCATGCTTATAGTTACCGTTGCTAGCTGGTTAAATGGCAAAGGGTATGCATGCTTATAGTTACCGTTGTTCGCTGGTTAAATTTAACAATAAATTCGTCACTCTGTCACGAATGAGCCGGCAACATTCTGATGATTCAACCCATATGTAGCATATTTATTTTCGTTTTAAATATATCTATAATGAGGTCATGACCGTCTTAAGCAGTGTTGACCCCAACCATTTCTTTTTTAACCATGCTCCACCTAAGTCATTCTAAAATTCTGACGCTCTTCTATGTAACACATACATTTTTTTTAAAAATATTAAAACATTGAATTATTCCCTAGATGAAGTCTTATTACAACTTGTTCGAATTGTCCCCCCCCTCCCTGAACCATCTAAGTGCCCCCCAGTGGGGCGTGTGGCCCACGTTGGGAAAAACTGGTCTACAGTATAAGCCTCATTCGTTTAAATCATATAAGACTAACCCTACGAAATGGAAATCCTGTCTTCTAAAATAATTCACTTTACTAGTCCCTTGATTTTCATTAGCTGTCGTCAGGCAACGTATTGCTACAGTAACCAATTATATCGCAGGAATAGTCAGTCAAATGAGTAATTAAGAAATGTATGATTTTTCATTCGCCAGTAGGTCTTGTATTGTAAACGGCCATAGTTTAGCTGGTTGCTAGAAATAAGTAATTTCATATCCAAATGTAACAAACTTAGCCTTTTTTTCCATATCACTAACCATAACATGTATGTTTTGATATTTTGTAATTTTGGTCAATTTAAAAATTGGTTAAAAGTTAGGAGTGCCATCTTATTTTTTGCCATATTGTACTTCAAAATTGACTATAATAAATTTATATTATTTAGCAATCCTGTGATGGTGTCATATAATTTACCAAACAGTTGAAGTTGATTATTGTAAAATTTCAGGGATAAAATATGATCAAAATGGCCAAACTCCCAACTTTTAATACATTTTCAAATTTACACATAATTCACATTTCACCGCAAAATACAGTCCTTGGCCAGTAACATTTTAAAACGGCAAAATTTGTGAAATTTGGCAATGAAATGATCAAATTCCAACAAGATTGAATCAAATTTTGTTATTTATTTATCAATAACTAACTTAATAACTTCAGGGGAATCACATAAGAATGTCTAGAATTTAGATCTAATCTCATAATAAACTTCGTTGATTTTCAAAAAGCCTTCGACAGCATCCATCGGCCATCGCTTTGGGAAATTTTAAAAATATATGGATTCCAAAATAAATATATAAATGTGATAAAATCATTCTATACCAACTCAAAATGCTGTGTTAGAACAGAAAAAGGCAATTCAGAATGGTTCCCTGTGATTACTGGTGTTAAGCAAGGCTGCCCTATGTCACCATTACTATTCAATATCGCAATTGACTGGGTTATGAAAAAAAGCACATCCAACACAAATTTAGGAATCAAATGGATAAATAAAAATATTAGAAGACCTGGATTTTGCCGATGATCTTGCACTATTGAGTGAAAACCATCAAGATGCACAAACAAAAACTGATAGATTAAAATTCATTGCAGGACAAATAGGTCTCCAAATCAATTCAGCAAAAACCAAAATTATGGACTTCACCAATTCACCTAACGAAATTACTTTAAATGGACAACAACTTGAAAAATTACAGAAATTCTCCTATCTAGGAAGCAAATTAACACTCGGCGGTGATGTCATGCCAGAAATTACAACTCGCATTGCCCTAGCATCAAGTGCATTTAAAAGACTGTCTAATATCTGGAAGTCAAAGTCAATCAGCACACGCACGAAAATGCGCTTATTTAATTCCTGCGTTATTCCGGTGCTATCATATGGATGTGAGAGCTGGAAAAGCTCTTTATATTCAGAAAATAAATTACTGATGTTTCGAGAACAAATGTCTTCGTAGGATAACTAACACCCATTGGAGTGAATTCAAATCGAATGATAAAATCAGAGAAGAGACACATCAAAATTTCATCACAGATGTTATCAGAAAACGCCGTTGGTCCTACATCGGGCATGTCCTACGCGCAGACACCAACAGAATACACTACCAATCTCTTGAATGGATACCTACAGGCAAAAGAGCAAGGGGTAGACCAAAAGAAACACTCAGAAGGACAATACTTAGAGAAAGTAAAACAACCAATATTCATACTATTCAAGAACTGCACAGAATAGCTTTGAACAGACAGAATTAGAGAGATCTGACCTCTGCCCTATGCGCTAACTTCAGCGCAAAAGGAAAATGAATGAATGAATGAATCACATAAAAATCCACAATTATTTAAAAAAAATACATTTAAGGACATATTGAGCGGATTATGAATGCTAGAAAAGTCTTCTGTTAGAAAGTTCTACTTCAAACAATTTGTGAATTGTTTTTGTCAGATAAGCGGTTGAAAGTAACTATATTTTATGTTTTTAACGTAAGCCGTAAGTAGTCTTTGTAACAATGGAAACTTAGATCGTTAGTTTGTCCATTCCTTCAGCACATGCAAGATAAGCGGCCGTAGCTTCTTTGGTTGCCTAGCAACTGATAGAACTTATAATCTTGGAATATATGGAAAGTTGCCGATTACTGTTGACGTTATATTATGGTTCTAATGGAATTTAGTAAATAAATAAATGCTGAAATATTTCAAGAACTAAGTTTATTGATAAAGACGTGAATATTGTAGACAAAGGCGTAGAAGTAATGTGGTTTCAAAGAATGGGTAACAGGGAATAATTTCCACAATTAAAAAAAATTTAACAAAATATTTTCATCATGGATTTTTAAAAACGGATTTATGAATTTATAGAATATTTGTATATTTAGTGAGAACGCTAAATCTTCGCCGATTGTCTTGAGAGAGGTTTCCTGGGTGCGTCAATTCTTTTTGGGCGATTATTCTTTTTCTTCAGCGTTGTAACAGGACCATGGACCTACTAGTTTTCCAGCAGGATGTGGTCCAGAAAATGAAATTGCGTTCAGTCGTCGTTTTATTTGCGCTAATAGTCCGACACATCCGTATTCGGCAGGCAACAGCGATTCAGAAAATTTTAATTTAAATAAACTTCTGTTAAGTTATTATTTCAAGTCTTCCTTCTACAATATGCGACATTATGGGATTGTGACATCATTGGTGTGTGACATCATGGGATTGTGACATCATGGGGATTGTGACATCATGGGGATTGTGACATCATGATCATCATTTATTCAGTTTTGTCTTGCCTGTCTTTTGTTTTTGTGTTGCCTGTCTTTTATCTGTGTGATGCCTGTGTACCCGGGCCCGAAAGAGAAAAAGTAATAGCATGGTACTGTGACTTGTTTTGCATATCGTATGAACGATAAAAGAGGACACTGCATGGTTTGCATCTCTTGGTCTCACCAATGGCCCACTAGAAAAACCACCCATGCAACAGGAAACCTTAGTAGATGACATACTAAGTTGTATTAAGGTTCTCTTTTTTATACTAGCTTCATGGCACGTCATTTATACAATTTTGCTTCTCATGCTTTTATTTTGTTTATGCAATGTGTTTTATACTTTGTTATTTTTATATATGTATGCACCCTCTGTGGTTGGGAGGGAACCAGAAATATACTCCGCAGCACTGGGGAGGAGGAAACTGACAGCACTGTTTTTTCCTATAGCTGAGGCCCATCAGCTTATAGTTATTCTCTGGCTCTGACCAAGGGTAGGCCGAAAACCTACAGATGTCCCAGCAATATGTGTGCTCGACCATACAAGTGATGATGACCATTTGTTACATCCACTTTTGAAAATTTAGGTATAATGATGACCATGCTTAATAGTTCGTAGATGGCTAATGAGCCCCATTCGAGCTGTAAATGTCCTTGGACAATTCGGACATGGAATGACCACTGTAGGCGGATTTTTGTCTATCCGTGACTTCATAGCTACTCTCCGCTGTTGAGCTGCTGCATTTCTCCTCTTTTCACAAGATGATGGGCTCTTTATGATTGTAGAACGCCATGTAGATCTATTGTGTGCAAGTTTTCCCCATGTATCTTGGTCTATTTCAAAGGCTTTCAGTGAGATCTTTAACGAGTCCTTGTAGCGCTTCTTTTGGCCACCTTGAGATCGTGTACCCTTCTCCAGCTCACCACAGAGAAGTATCTTTGGCAGACGATGGTCTGGCATACGTACCAAATGACCTGCCCAACGATTCTGTGTCTGCATCAGGATAGTGTCAATGCTGGGGATACCAGATCTGTTCTATCAATCGTAAATTCAATCATCTCTGTTTTATGATAATATTTTCATGTGAGGAATTAGAAAACGCCATCCTCAGATGATGAACACCAGCCAGATCCCACAACTGATGACAAGCGGCAGAACGACGTTGAGATACACAGAAATATGCGAAACATCAACGCATTTTAAAAAATCGATTCCGACAACTGAAAAATAAACTGGCGGAATATCGAGTCACATACAAAACAATCCTGCGTGGTTTTGATCATCATCATCAAGTGCCATGTCGGCTAGGGTAGCGGTTATGGCTCTCCACAGTTCTCTATCTCCAGTATTATGTATCAGGATCGTTGTTATTTCCCTGCCGTGCCAGATTGTTAAACTGTATAATATTTTCTCATGTTGTCGCCCTCTTGTCTCTGTTACCTTTAATCTTGCCTGCTGTGACTATGTCCTCCAAACCTGCCTGTCTCATGAAGTGGCCAAAAAATGAAGATTATTTTTTTTTCTTATATATTGTCTTTTTCTTATATTATTGATTGAGGTCCGTTTCACATTTGACTCTTTCAACACATCCACATTAGTTTTGATGTGGAGAAAAACTAGTGGTGATTGAACTCCATATAGTGCAGAGTAGAGGAATGACTGCTCAGACGCAGGGATCAACCACATAGTGATATAATTCTCCCTTATTTCTTCTGCAAACGTTTAAATCAAACATTTATCAATTGATTTAGCCAAGAAAATTTACGTTCGTCTCGTGCCAACCCATCTCCAACTGATACAATTTTGAGTCAGATATATCAAAAGAATGTGGCCATATACCGATATCTATTTTCCAGAACAATGTTGCTCTTATAATTTGTTCACTTTAAAAGTGAAGTGGGTCAGTGCTTCTGATTGGTTGTTGGACGCAGAACGAATTATCATCATTATACTTGATTCTTAAGTGCCCAATAATATTATTTTTAAATTTCGTTTTAAAATGTTTTTTAAAATGTTGTTTAAATATTGTTTTTAGTTATTTTTAAATAATATTGTTTTTACATATCATCAGCTGTTTAAAAATCACCTGTTGTCGTGGAGTAATACGGGGGTGTGTTTTGACCCACTTCACTTTTAAAGTGAACAGAGTATAGATAGTTTGTTTGAGCTAATGCATTTTTGTGATTCTATGAAGTAATTATATAAATTGATGACGCGACCGCCAGTGTAAGCAAATGTTCGAATACCATTTATTAGTCGAAAATGAAATGTACATCGTACTAACATTCAAATCCCAATATTGACATACAAATTCGGCCTGAATTCTAACAAGAATTATCTAGCGGTCCTGTCATACACACCAACATGAATACCCACAAGCAAACACTGCTACATGTGTGCCCTTTTCTGCAGCACGATTTAACAATGTTGTCTCCATTACCGTTTTATCAAACAAGGGAGATGAATCTGTGCAAATAAACCACTCTTTACAACGGGTTAGCTTTAGGTTGGTTTCAATGTTTAACTGGTCTTCATTCACAGAAGAGAACCACACTGTACAACTATTCAAAAAGCTTTCATAGTATTCAGTGACAGAATGCGAGTTTATGAATAAAGAAGAGCTTGTGAACATTCGTTCTTGCTTCTAATCTGTACCGATGTAGAATACAGGATTTTAGTGTCTAGACTGAAGACTTTAACATTTTATTATATTTATCTCACTTTCTTAACATCGCTAACGGACGCCAGTTTTGTATGGAAACGTAACTGGAATAATTACTCGTAATTTTGCCAGTCATAAGAGGCGACTAAGGAGGTTGTGTGTGGGGTAACTACCCCTGATCACATGATCTTCGTTGTAATGAATGTCTGTACTTTTGGAAGGAAATCAATCTGTTTATCTGCAACATACTTCGATTTTGTAAGAAAGTCACCTCTATGGAACTAGACTACCCAGCTTATGTCACGGATTCCAACAGCAAGACTATCTGTCTGATATCATTGATTCCTGCAGCAAGACTATCTGTCTGATATCATTGATTCCTGCAGCAAGACTATCTGTCTGATATCATTGATTCATGCAGCATTGATTCCTGCAGCAAGACTATCTATCTCATATCAGTGATTCCTGCAGCAAGACTATCTATCTGATATAATTGATTCCTGCAGCAAGACTATCTGTCTGATATCATTGATTCATGCAGCATTGATTCCTGCAGCAAGACTATCTACCTGATATCAGTGATTCCTGCAGCAAGACTATCTGTCTGATATCATTGATTCATGCAGCATTGATTCCTGCAGCAAGACTATCTACCTGATATCAGTGATTCCTGCAGCAAGACTATCTACCTGATATCAGTGATTCTTGCAGCAAGACTATCTACCTGATATCATTGATTCCTGCAGCAAGACTATCTATCTGATATCATTGATTCCTGCAGCAAGACTATCTATCTGATATCATTGATTCCTGCAGCAAGACCATCTATCTGATATCATTGATTCCTGCAGCAAGACTATCTACCTAATATCATTGATTCCTGCAGCAAGACCATCTATCTGATATCATTGATTCCTGCAGCAAGACTATCTACCTGATATCATTGATTCTTGCAGCAAGACTATCTATCTGATATCATTGATTCCTTTAGCAAGGCTATCTATCTGATATCAGTGATTCCTGCCGTAAGACGATCCAGCTTAAGCCACTGATTCCAACAGCAAGACTATCTACCTGATATCAGTGATTCCTGCAGCAAGACTATCTACCTGATATCAGGGATTCCTCAGCAAGACTATCTATCTGATATCATAGATTCCTGCAGCAAGACTATCCAACTGATATCACTGATTCCTACAGAAATACAATCTAGCTTTTATCATTGATTCCTGCAACACCATTGATTCCTACCGTCATCTAGGACTTAACAGAAATTAGAAAAAAACGTGACAAATACAATTTAATTGAGTATAAAAAACAGTATTATTGACAATAACTTTTATCAAACTTCCCTTTGTCAACAACTGTCGCACTTTTCCAGATCGCTTCTCCCCCACCTCCCCTTAATGATGACGTAATTTATGGACAGCCCCCCCCCCCTATAGGTAAGAATAGATATGTAATATATGCTGTTAAAACGTGTGTATAATTGGATATAAAGGTCAAAGTTAAGGCATGCTAGCAATGACCAACACACAAAAAAAAAGTAGAAGTGACTATTGTTTGCATTGGCGTAGTCCCTAGCTGCATCAGGGGTTATGGGACTTGAATTGGCATTTACTTAGGGATGTGTACAAACATGGCTACCAACACATGAATTGTTCACGTCACGTCCGCGTGAGTAAACACAAGAGTCGTGTTTCCTCCAGCCATTTTTCCGCTTAGTTCTCGGGTCTTCAGAGAAAGTGGGACAGTGTCTCCTGAATGAAATTATGTGAATTAGAAGACCGGATAGGGTTGAGTTCATTAGTTCATGAAGTCACTTAGAGTTAATAATAAATTATTCACTAACACAAACATTTTTGCATTCATGAGGGATGTGTTCTCTGCAGTTCATCTTCTTCTTCTTCAGTGTTCATTCTCAAACTCCCGTTGGATCTCTCTTGTAGCAGGACCATGGTCCTATTAGAATTCCAGCAGGATGTAGTCCGGAGAATGGAAATGCGTTGTGTCTCCGTTTTATTTTCGCCAATGGCCCGACACATCCGTCTTCGGCGGAAACTCTGCAGTTCAAGAGCAGCATATTTTTTAAAATAATATTTTTGACACACATTATTACATTCGTTCTTCAGTCGTGTTTCACGTTATAGTCCCGTTAAATTCAACACAACACACATTATTACATTCGTTCTTCAGCCGTGTTTCACGTTATAGTCCCGTTAAATTCAACACAACACACATTATTACATTCGTTCTTAAGCCGTGTTTCACGTTATAGTCCCGTTAAATTCAACACAACACACATTATTACATTCGTTCTTAAGCCGTGTTTCACGTTATAGTCCCGTTAAATTCAACACAACACACATTATTACATTCGTTCTTAAGCCGTGTTTCACGTTATAGTCCCGTTAAATTCAACACAACACACATTATTACATTCGTTCTTCAGCCGTGTTTCACGTTATAGTCCCGTTAAATTCAACACAACACACATTATTACATTCGTTCTTCAGCCCTGTTTCACGTTATAGTCCCGTTAAATTCAACATATGCTCTTTGTACACTATATTCAGTTTTGAATTGCAAAATTGCTTAACAAATACGATTTTTTTAAAGTCATGAGACATTTTTACTATTTATTAAATGTATTTGTCAACCTAGGAGATGAGGTAATGAAATTCTTTAATGGATGAGCCACGGTATAAAAATACCTCGCAGGTCACATCTGTTACGCAGATAAATTACAGAAGCGCTGTATATAGCAAGAGGAACATCTGTTGAAGAAAACCAACCACCTATAGCTTAAAAACGAGTTAGACTTTGATCGGACATGTACTTAGAACGAATGAGAGAAGATTGCTGCTACAATCACTAAAATGAGCTGCTGCAAACACTAGAATGAGAGTAGATGGCTGCTGCAAACACTAAATGAGAGTAGATGGCTGCTACACACACTAAAATGAGAATAGATGGCTGCTACAAGCACTAAATGACAATAGATGGCTGCTACAAGCACTAAATGAGAATAGATTTCTGCTACAAGCACTAAATAAGAGTAGATTGCTGCTACGAACACTAAAATGAAAGTAGATGGCTGCTGCAAACACTAAAATGGAAGTAGATGGATTTTGAAAACACTAAATAAGAGTACATGGCTGCTACAAACACCAAAAATGAGAGTAGATTGCTGCTACAAGCAAAAAATGAGAGTAGATTGCTGCTAAAAACACTAAATTTAGAGTAGATTGTTACAAACACATACAAAATGAGAGTAGATGGCTGCTACAAACACTAAAATGAGAATAGATGGCTGCTACAAACACTAAAATGAGAGTAGATGGCTGCTACAAACACTAAAATGAGAATAGATGGCTGCTACAAACACTAAAATGAGAATAGATTGCTGTTACAAACACTAAATAAGAGTAGAGTGTTACTAGTATACTACACATACTAAAACGAGAGTAGGTGGCTGATACACTAAAATGAGAGTAGATTGCTACTACAAACACTAAAATGAGAGTAGATTGCTGCCACACACACTAAAATGAGTAACATTTTTAAACATAAAAGTCATAAAAGAAAACAAGATTAAGAGTCGAAATAATCGTCTTCTATGTGATGTATTCTTCGCAGAACATAGCACTGTACGCCTCCCGGTTGTGGGCAAGATGTCCAACCTTTTCCATTGTCAGATTCAAAAGAAATATGATATATTATCATTGCAGTTTTGATCTACCCCTTTTTCCATCTCCCTTTGATATTCAGTATCCATCGTAGTATTGATCTATCTAATGTTCCATCTACCTTTGATATTCAGTATCCATCGCAGTATTGATCTATCTAATGTTCCATCTACCTTTGATATTCAGTATCCATCGCAGTATTGATCTATCTAATGTTCCATCTACCTTTGATATTCTCTGCCCATCTCGATCTACCTTTTTCCCCCTTTCCTGGTACCTATGTCTTCCAGATTAATCTTTCTAAAGCATTATGGGAAGATATCATAATCAAACACAATCCTGCCCACCAAGTCGTTTTTACTAGACCGCCGGGGTTCTAAAACACTAACTTGACTTCGACCAACTTACTACATGTAAACGCAAGTTGTGTCGTCCGTACTTGTTGTTTTTTTATTTATATGTGTTTGTGATCCTTGATAAAGACCTTTCGGTCGAAACGTCGATTTGTGTGTGTGTCTATGTGTGTTTCGTACAATTAGCAACACTTTATTACCTTGTTTGAAGCTTCGCCTATTGGATTTCAGTTATGCGCAGTGAGTACCTATTTTCGGGGTGCTAAAAATACCGTATTGCTATCGGCGGACCCAGAGTTATCAGATAATCAAGATCCCAAAAGTACCCCCTCAAGGTGTACCCTCGACACAGAAGTACAGCGGCTCTTGCTGCTTCTGGCAAACACTTTGGGATCGTGTCCATTAATGTGGAGGCTTAAGATGGAATGAGAATTGACTGAAAAAAACAAGCAATATCTTCGACACCTCTGTGCCAACACATACAGTGTCACTGTCGACACACAGTGACACAAAATGATCCGGCTCGAGCTTTGAAGGGGCGGCCAATGCAATTGGTCAACTCTACCGTCGATGCTTTCCTGTGCCGGAGTCAAGTTCGTGGAGAGAAAAGGTTCAGTACCCAATGGGTACAAGCACAATACATCTAATTACACGAGACGAGTTTCCTGACATCGGAACACCTCTTGCAAGATTTTTTTGTAGTCGACCAAAGCATAAATCCCTGACTACCGTCTCTACGGAGACTGCCACCCAGGAATATGAACTGGCCTGAAAAGTCCAAGGGCACGATCGGTGGAAAACCGTCGCGGCGTAGATTCGATACACGTTCATAGCCTTGCGACAGATGGG
Organism: Meghimatium bilineatum; assembly: GCA_034231615.1. Lineage (NCBI taxonomy): Eukaryota > Metazoa > Mollusca > Gastropoda > Stylommatophora > Philomycidae > Meghimatium > Meghimatium bilineatum. Next base: position 28,578,487 of record CM067313.1, on the reverse strand, counting down.
TAGTATGTCACAAGCCCACTACCCGAATTAAAGGCATGACGAAAATGGATGTGCTGGACCTTCCGACCTGCAAATAACGCAGCTACGCTGTAAACCAGCAGCTCAGCGCACTTCATGCTCCCCGGAGATGATGAATTGAAGTATGTCAATTATATAACATTTCTTGTCAAGTGTCGAGCTTATTGTTTAATATGTACTGCGCACACTACATGCTATCTACGTGCCAGGAATCTACATACTTGTGTTGTGTATATGTGTGTCCAGGAGTCTATATACTTGTGTTATGTATATGTGTGTCCAGGAGTCTATATACTTGTGTTATGTATATGTGTGTCCAGGAGTCTATATACTTGTGTTATGTATATGTGTGTCCAGGAGTCTATATGCTTGCGTTGTGTATATGTGTGTCCCGGAGTCTATATGCGTGTGTAACATGTGTATATGTGTGTCCAGGAGTCTATATGCGTGTGTAACATGTGTATATGTGTGTCCCGGAGTCTATATGCGTGTGTAACATGTGTATATGTGTGTCCAGGAGTCTATATGCTTGTGTTGTGTATATGTGCGTCCAGGAGTCTACATGCTTGTGTAACATGTGTATATGTGTGTCCAGGAGTCTTTATGCTTGTGTTATGTATATGTGTGTCCAGGAGTCCATATGCTTGTGTTGTGTATATGTGTGTCCAGGAGTCTACATGCTTGTGTAACATTGTGTATATGTGTGTCCAGAAGTCTATATACTTGTGTTGTGTATATGTCTGTCCAGGAATCTATATGCTTGTGTTGTGTATATGTGTGTCCAGGAATCTATATGCTTGTGTTATGTATATGTGTGTCCAGGAGTCTATATACTTATGTAGTGTATATGTGTGTCCAGGAGTCTATATGCTTGTGTTGTGTATATGTGTGTCCAGGAGTCTACATGCTTGTGTAACTTTGTGCATATGTGTGTCCAGGAGTCTATATGCTTGTGTAACTTGTGCATATGTGTGTCCAGGAGTCTATATGCTTGTGTAACTTGTGCATATGTGTGTCCAGGAGTCTACATGCTTGTATAACTTTGTGTATATGTGTGTCCAGAAGTCTATATGCTTGTGTAACTTGTGTATATGTGTGTCCAGGAATCTAATATTTGTGTAACAGGTGTATTTGTGTGTCCAGGAATCTACATACGTGTGTGTTGTATATGTGTGTTCAGGAATCTATATACCTCTGTAGCGTGTGTGTGTATATGTGTGTTCAGGAATCTACATATTTGTGTAACTTGTGTATATGTGTGTCCAGGAATCTATATACCTGTTTAACCTGTGGGTGTATGTGTGTCCAGGAATCTGTATACCTGCATAACTTGTGTGTATGTTTTTGTACAGGATTCTACATACCTGCATAACTTGTGTGCATGTGTTTGTACAGGATTCTACATACCTGCGCAACTTGTGTGTATGTGTTTCGTATCCGTTCACTGTGCCAAAGACTTGAATACAAGAGACATCTTTTTTCCGAGAGATTTTGGAAACTGAGCCAATACAAATGGTTAGTGTTACACTGTTAGTAGTGGGTGCCTTCTTGGTGTATCGAATCTTATGTGCTACCTTCTGAATTTTATAGAACAGTCTATTGTCTATTGTCTTTCCCCAGGTGGTTTGTGATCTACTTTTGTCGTTAAGCGTAGGGGTGATTGGAGCTCGAGCTTGCGTTCTAAAGCCAGATGTTTTGCCTCGGCTGTGCAATGACCGTTCAGGATGTCCCTGATGTTTTATATCCGTCCTTTCCGTGGTCTTCCTCTGGCTTTGTACCCTGATCTCATTTGGATATATGCTTGTACGGGCAACTTTTCGTAATGCATTCTCATAATGTGGCCAAACCACTTGATCTGTTCTCTATGTAATATGTACAAGATATTACACCTATTCTTTCCCTGATATATTCATTTCGAAATTTATCAAGCCTGGTGACCCCGGCAGCTTTCCTCAAGAATTTCATTATCGAACAGTATACCAAGGTATTTAAATTCGCTGCTGATTCGTACCATCGATACAACTGCGTGTGTGTAAGTTGAATGTGGGTAATCTATTTTGGATCGGGGGCCGTATTGAGTGTAACACTACGAGTTGCAAACTAGGTAAAAAACCCAGCTCTTCGAATACCAGACTACTGCAAGCTCTTTGTGATAGCTTCGAAGTACAACACTGGGCACCTCTTTTTTTCCCCCGCACAAAAGTCCGTTGACTGTCAAACGGAAACATGTTATCTCGGTTGTATGAGTTTGGATCGGAAGTCGGAATGTTCCTAATTTGAAAAGAAAGAATTGATTTGTACTATGCTTTAACTGACAACTTTTTGTTTTCGCTTATCTGATCGATTATTTATTTTAAAGAGTTATGAACAATGTGAACCTGAATCTTCAAGGAAGAAACTCCAATATCATTGAGGCTTATGGTATTATCGGAACTTTTTTATAAACAAACAAAAAAACCTGATATTGTGGAAAAGGCGATTTCAATCCAATAACTATTTATAGTAAAGTCTTAAAAATTAAAAATCAGTCACATTTAGAATCTTTGAGAGAAGAATTCAACAACCACTTTCCTATTTCTTCTGATGATTGGTTTTGGATGTTAACAAGAAATCCATTTGTTATTAACAATGATTTGCTGCAAGACATTTTTCAATAAAACAACATTAGAACTGAAGTGTGATTCAACTGTCAAAGATGATTTTAGAAGGATTAACCTTAGTACGTTTTGGATACGTTATCTGCCCTTGTACCAACAAGTGGCCACCGATGTATGATTTTGAGTTCAACATTTCTATATGAATCAGGGTTTTCAGTACTAACCATTATAAAAACAAAATATCAATGACATCTTGATATTGAAAGCGTTCTCCCATGATGCGCTGTCTTACATTGAGACAAAACATTCAGAGAATTATAAATATAAAACAGTGATATCCTTCACATTAACGTTTTACAAAGTGTATATTGTTTCCTTAATTGTTATTTACAGTTTCATTAATTTTATATGATATGAATCCTGAATTGTAACGGAGGTAATGTCCATGAAAAAAGTTGAAATTATATTAACATATCAAAACATACAATGCTGTCAATTGCTTATTAAGGCGTATTCTCTACGTCCCTGTTGACAGGTAGGAGTAAGGTCAAATTGAGGTTTAAAAGTGAGAGAGGAGTGGTGTAAGACCTTGCATAATGTCAACGGGAATAAAATTAGGGAACATATCCTGTAGGTATGCAAGGCGTACGACAAGGTCCATCCAGCACTTCTTAGATGCATTCCTATAATTCACAGCACGTAAATGTGAAACAGTAGCGACGACAAATGAAACAAACAGTAGCGACGACAAATGAAACAAACAGTTGCGACGACATATGAAACAAACAGTAGCGACGACAAATGAAACAAACAGTTGCGACGACATATGAAACAAACAGTAGCGACGACATATGAAACAAACAGTAGCGACGACATATGAAACAAACAGTAGCGACGACAAATTAAACAAACAGTTGCGACGACATATGAAACAAACAGTAGCGACGACAAATGGAACAAACAGTAGCGACGACAAATGGAACAAACAGTAGCGACGACAAATGGAGCAATCAGTAGCGACGACAAATGGAACAAACAGTAGCGACGACAAATGAAACAAACAGTAGCGACGACAAATGAAACAAACAGTAGCGACGACAAATGGAACAAACAGTAGCGACGACAAATGGAGCAATCAGTAGCGACGACAAAAGTAAAAAATACCGTTACAGTTTCTAGCATAAATATCGTATTCTAGGCGCAGTAATGGACCCAGCATTTGTTAGACATATCATTTTATATGTCTACATCCTGTAAGTTGTCCTTGCTTTATGAACGATCCAGGTACACAACTACCTGCAGTGGCCATTGAAACGGATACTTTGTAGTCGCGGACACACCTGTCCTCAGAACAGCCTGACTTACCTATGATCACGTTATAATTGTTTGTGCTTGTGATGTTCAGTCTGTCATTTTTAACCCTAGTTGATATGAACCAAAATATTTCAACCAAAATTTTTAAAAAGGTGTTCATAAGACGTATTCCCGCACATCCCCAGAAAAAGAAACTATTATATATATATATATATATATATATATACACACACACACAAATAAATGATCTTTAATGCTATGGTAATGAAACTCGTAAGAGGGAAGAACTCAAAAGAAAAGAAGGCAAAAAAGTAATAATTAATGGTAATTCGACTCTAGCTCCTTCGTTATACACAAGCCTTGTTACAAAACTGTTTGAATACCGCTTCGTGGTTTAAAAAAGAAATTACACTATTCAGCTTTCTATATTGCTACTATACAAGCTGCGCACAGCCGTAGACCGGTATTACGTCCATTATATTAAGCCCTATTGAGCATTACAAATGATAAGCAAGAGTTTTATGAAGTTACCAAAAAAAAAATACAGTGAGGGAACTAGTAACCCTTCCGTGAACTTGGGATTTGGTCTCAGAATGTGTAGAGAATACTTCAATTAAGTGTGTCGGCTCTACATGCAAGACGGGGGAAAAAATAGACAGCATCGGAACGGCGAGATTTCTGAATTTGAATGAATTTATGGATGACCTAACGCGAATTAAACAGTTCATTGAAGCTACTGCTATAGTGATTTGATGACTGACAGAAGACCGACAAAGAAAAAAGGTCAATGAGAGTGATGTTTCTTACTTGAGTTGGTATCTACAAAACGCAACGGAACTGCCATAACACGGCTACAGCATTGATGGTTTTCGTTATTTTCTCGAAATGTCCAATTCCGCGTTTCATAGTCTTGTATATTTGTGCAGATAAAAGATGATGTCATATTGTCGGGAACTTTTTTCTAATGAAAAATTTAGTCTTTCTGGTAATATAAGCGTTGGTTGAAGATGAACATTAGACTTGCAGCCATGAATTTTTGCCTAGAAAAATTGTCAAACTTTGCTATGTAAAAAACAATGTATGATGACCATACTTTAAAAAAAATAAGATATTGTACCTCATGGTGAGTTACGTTCTTTTCAACAGTGGACTAAAGTTCAATTTGGTTATGTTACAGACTTCTACCGAATAATGAAGGTTGTGATTCATGTAATCCTGTCACCACGATCTCTTTGATAGATATATTGACAAACAGAATCGTTCAGCAGATCTTGCTTGAGATGGTAGGAAATGTTAATAGGCAGGTTAAACTACAGGTTAAGAACTGATTTCCTTTCCACGGTAGGACCACATGTTAAGAACTGATGCCCTAAACACGGGGTGACCACAGGTTAAGAACTGATTTCCTTTCCACGGTAGGACCACGGTTAAGAACTGATTTCCTTTCCACGGGAGGACCACAGGTTAAGAAATGATTTCCTTTCCACGGGAGGACCACAGGTTAAGAACTGATTCCCTAACCACGGTAGGACCACAGTTAAGAACTGATTTCCTTTCCACGGGAGGACCACAGGTTAAGAAATGATTTCCTTTCCACGGGAGGACCACAGGTTAAGAACTGATTCCCTAACCACGGGAGGACCACATGTTAAGAACTGATTTCCTTTCCACGGGAGGACCACATGTTAAGAACTGATGCCCTAAACACGGGGTGACCACAGGTTAAGAACTGATTTCCTTTCCACGGTAGGACCACGGTTAAGAACTGATTTCCTTTCCACGGGAGGACCACAGGTTAAGAAATGATTTCCTTTCCACGGGAGGACCACAGGTTAAGAACTGATTCCCTAACCACGGTAGGACCACAGTTAAGAACTGATTTCCTTTCCACGGGAGGACCACAGGTTAAGAAATGATTTCCTTTCCACGGGAGGACCACAGGTTAAGAACTGATTCCCTAACCACGGGAGGACCACATGTTAAGAACTGATTCCCTAATCACGGTAGGACCACAGTTAAGAACTGATTTCCTTTCCACGGGAGGACCACATGTTAAGAACTGATGCCCTAAACACGGGGTGACCACAGGTTAAGAACTGATTTCCTTTCCACGGTAGGACCACAGTTAAGAACTGATTTCCTTTCCACGGGAGGACCACAGGTTAAGAAATGATTTCCTTTCCACGGGAGGACCACAGGTTAAGAACTGATTCCCTAACCACGGTAGGACCACTGTTAAGAACTGATTTCCTTTCCACGGGAGGACCACAGGTTAAGAAATGATTTCCTTTCCACGGGAGGACCACAGGTTAAGAACTGATTCCCTAACCACGGGAGGACCACATGTTAAGAACTGATTCCCTAATCACGGTAGGACCACAGTTAAGAACTGATTTCCTTTCCACGGGAGGACCACATGTTAAGAACTGATGCCCTAAACACGGGGTGACCACAGGTTAAGAACTGATTTCCTTTCCACGGTAGGACCACAGTTAAGAACTGATTTCCTTTCCAAGGGATGACCACAGGTTAAGAACTAATTCTCTAAACACGGGGTGACTACAGGTTAAGAACTGATTCCCTAAACACGGGGTGACTACAGGTTAAGAACTGATTCCCTAAACACGGGGTGACTACAGGTTAAGAACTGATTCCCTAAACACGGGGTGACTACAGGTTAAGAACTGATTCCCTAAACACGGGGTGACTACAGGTTAATAGCTAACGCCCCAGCCAACACATGTAAATCTAATTTCTCTTACATAAACGAAACCTGTTATAACGTTGCCTTCCATTTCCTATTGCATTAGAACTTGTTTTGAGATATGTCCCTTCTTCAATCTAATTAGACAGATTTTCAATTTCTTCCTTTAAATAACATGTTAAAAACCAATGGGTCTCAACCCCGAATGTGGGAAAGAAGGGTTTTTTTTAATGGATTCGCCGGATGAAAAAAGTGAAAACATATATTTGAGGGTATATTTTTACATATTTATGTGAGGGTTAGTTTGGCATATCTCCGTGAGCGTTGAGTTTTACATATCTCTGTGAGCGTTGAGTTTTACATTCTCTGTGAGCTTTGAATTTTACATGTCTCTTTCAGCGTTGAGTTTTACGTCTCTTTCAGCGTTGAGTTTTATGTCTCTGTGAGCGTTGAGTTTTACATTTTTATGTGAGCGTTGATTTTCAGTGTCTCTCAAACAAATGCAAGAAACATGTTCACTACCACATACTTCACTAACACATACTTCACTAACACATCATTCATTAACACATACTTCACTAACACATACATCACTAACACATAATTCACAAATACATGCTTTACTAACACATACTTCACAAATACATAATTCACTAACACAGGGGTCGGCAACCTTTTGCTAACTGTGTGCCAACTTAAGGTTTCAAATTATTCAGAGTGCCAAAATCACATATCATTTTATAAAAGTCAAAGTCAATATTCTTATTTTATCATATATTTTATTTTTATATTTTAATTAATTAATATGTAGTGATATTCAATAATATGTAAAGTTGTAAACAACATTAAAAGAAATAAAGTTTCTTGAAAGATTAAAAAAAATAATTTAATTTTAATGGGAGCCTTGCCCTTGCATGGTCTTGGCCAGTTGCTCAATATCGACAATATAATTTGTCACTTTGAGTTTGACACAATTTTCTGAATGTTCAGGTGTTAGGCGACTACGTTGTGGATTTAGCACTGCTTTCATGTGAGAAAATTTGCTCACAGGAATAGGTTGATCCAAAAGCTGAAAGAAGAACAAAAGCAAATTACTTCAAACAGATGTAATAATTTGGAAGGGATGTCCAACAGCTGAGAATAGCTGCAGACTTTTCTAGATTTTCATTTTGCAGAGACTTCCGTAGTTCAACAAATCTGGTACCCTGCTACGCCGAAGTGCCGAAATGAGCGAGGAAACCCCGCTAATCGATTTATAATCAACTTTATACAGGAAACGTGAATAGTCTGCGTGCCATTTGAAATTTATTGCGTGCCAAGTGTGGCAGGCGTGCCATAGGTTGCCGACCCCTGCACTAACACATACTTGACAAATACATACATACTTTACTAACACATACTTCATTAACACATACTTCAGAAATACATAATTTACTAACATATACTTCACAAATACATACTTCACAAACACATACTTCACAAATACATACTTTACTAACACATACTTCACAAATACATACTTTACTAACACATACTTCACAAACACATACCTTGCTAACACATACTTCATTAACACATACTTCACTAACACGCACACATACATTCACTAACATTTCACATACTTCACTAACACTTACACATACTTCACTAACACCTACACATACTTCACTAACACCTACACATACTTCACTAACACCTACACATACTTCACTAACACCTACACATACTTCACTAACACCTACACATACTTCACTAACACCTACACACACTTCACTAACATATACACATACATTCACTAACACATACACTACACATACTTTAGAAAAACGCACCACAGGAAAACAACACTAATAAGAAGTTCCAGCGAAGCATGACCATACAATACGAAAAAGCATTAAAGACAAGTAGAAATACACCCACAAAGAAAACACGGCATTTTAAGACAGTCTATTCAAAAAGTATAGCCATCGTCTTTTCTTGTTTTTGGATCCAGCGGAGAGGATATAGTTAGGAGAGTCTATAAAGAAGGTCTATAGTCTCGTCTAGATTTCCTGCAGCGAGAAAGCATCACAACAGTCGATCGTTCGTTTTCAGACTGAAATAGAATTCCACAGGTTTATTGAGCACAAGCGCTCGTAGATCAAATTGCAGGGAAGCAGGAATAGCAATAACGCTTCGTCACCCTCGATCTTCGCGACCCTCGCCAGTTCTAAGCTCAGGGCTTTGACGTGCATCCACGCTTGTACAGCCTCCTGGTGTGCTCCTAATGTTTAGTGGGAAATGAACAGCAATTTTCTCTCGAGGAATAACGCTTTCAAATGAGTATTAGAGCCCCGGTTCTCCCCCTTGTTACCCTGGAGCTGTCTATCTGTCAGGAAAGGCAGACGATGGATGTATTCTTTAGAATGCCCAATAATTTGTATTCAGTGTTTCCCGGGACTCAAAGAAAAGTGCCAATAATATGCCAGGTTGTCTTTATATAAAAACTCCGTTCAAATGTATAAATCCGAGAAGTCTGGAGACTTATTGATGAAACGTTTGCATCCATCTCTCACACTTCATTTAAGTTGGGGCACACATGCATTTGAGAATGATAAATTCCTATAAATGAATTCTGCTAATCTTTGTAAATTTATATACAAGTTTCAGTTTGTCAGGAATGATGTTAAGTTATATTAAAAAGTCGACAAATCGATTCAGCATATACACTAACTTGGAATGTATCGTTTGATTCACACACTTTGAAAACTGCATCAATGTTCACTAAATTTGTGTCGATTTTTAGAATGTTTTACAGCATTTATCGTTTCATCTTATTGTTCCACTAGCACTTCCCTCTGCAATAATGTAGTCTCGACTTTTTATCCTGAATTTTCTACTACGCGGTAACTCTGTTCTTAAATAAGAGATTTGCTTTCTTCCCCTGTTCCACTTGACTTACGATTCAAGTCGAAAGTTGACGAGACAGTTCGTGAATAGACTATTCGTGATGCTACCGTATTCAGGTGTGCAGGTCAGATGAACTGACAAGGAACTTTACTATTGTGCGATATGTGAAAAGTTCAGTTTGAATCAAGTGTTAAGTTATGTACAACAAACTCCGATAGAACAGCAAGGAGAATATGTTATTTCTATTTCGTGTAGACTCGGAAATATAGCCTGCGTTTTTTAAACGACGTTCATCCGGATAAAAATTAGTTGCTTATTTCAGACGGAATAGGTTATGTGTAGACAGCTGAACCTAACGGTCTGTTACCAGAAGGTAGATATTCTGTTTGGAGTTTTTATATATTTACGGGTGATGTTTGGTGCATTTGTCTTTAATTATTTTATAATTTTGAAATGAATATTATTGTTACGTTAATCTGAAGATATCTTTGGGTGAGTACATGATTAAAATATACATGTATTACATATATTATTACATATATATATTATACATATATTATATATATATATTATATATATATATATATTAATATATAATATACATATATTAAAATATATCATTTTTTTTCTCACAATCAAATCATGATTACAACTCAGACAAAGTCATGTGTGATCTACAAATATAAGTATTTGCATCCTAGCAAGGCAAATTGAAGTTCCAGTACTGTGTTAGTGTTGATAGATACATTTTCTATAGAATAGAAAGCATTAGACTTCATTAGAGTGTTGTGTATATGAGTAATATTGAAGTGTTCATTGGTGGGCCCTTATTATGGGTCCGTACAAACTTGGGTAGGTGTGTCTAAGTCTACACCTCCCTCTACCCCCCCCCCACGTTTGTTTCGATATTAGCAGAGAAGAAGATGTATTAGGACTACTGCGTACTTGTTTGATTATACAACGAATAAGAATGCTGGTGTATACTTGAGAATTTTCCCTACAAAATATACAATATATATGTTGTCTCAAAATATACAATATATACAAAATATATTAGTTGTCTCAAAATATACAATATATACAAAATATATGCTGTCTCAAAATATACAATATATATGTTGTCTTAAAATATACAATATATACAAAATATATGCTGTCTCAAAATATACAATATATATGTTGTCTTAAAATATACAATATATACAAAATATATGCTGTCTCAAAATATACAATATATATGTTGTCTTAAAATATACAATATATACAAAATATATGCTGTCTCAAAATATACAAAATATATGTTGTCTCAAAATATACAATATATACAAAATATATTAGTTGTCTCAAAATATACAATATATACAAAATATATTAGTTGTCTCAAAATATACAATATATACAAAATATATGCTGTCTCAAAATATACAATATATATGTTGTCTTAAAATATACAATATATACAAAATATATTAGTTGTCTCAAAATATACAATATATACAAAATATATTAGTTGTCTCAAAATATACAATATATACAAAATATATGTTGTCTCAAAATATACAATATATACAAAATATATGTTGTCTCAAAATATACAATATATACAAAATATATGTTGCCTCAAAATATACAATATATACAAAATATACAATATATTAATTCAAATGTTATCGATCTCTGCGGCATATTGACTAGTGAGCATATCTCGGAATCCCAGCTCGCCAGAACATTCGCTTAAGTTTCAGAGCAAATGGAGGTCGACCGTTTGTGTTGTATTGACAATGCAGCTAGACATAAATGGTGCCTAAAAATGTAATAATAGTTTTTAAAAAACAATGTCCACTATGCTTCAATTATTATATTGTGTTCTAAAATGTGTATTCATCAACTCCATTTAACATCTCAATAACCAATAATCTAATTAGCATTTATTTAGGCATGCGGCTTTCCATTTTATATTATTATACTATTTTAGTACACCTGCTATTGCCGAAAGATTACATTTATTTTTACACATACTTTCTGCAATGTGATTAAAACAACACCTTATTTAAGAATATTGAGCAGAAAACAAGATGGTGAAAGTAAGGAAGTTGGTGAGACCATATATATAAAACATAGTATATTATACAGTAGCCTATATTTAAACCCGTTTTATCTCTCTATCCTGGTAACTTAAATCTTAAACTGATGTACTAATTTCATGTTATATCTTTTACCTGAGATAAAAATCTTTCTAACGTATCTCATCCGTTTGCCAAAAATGAGAGCTGCTATCTTTTACCAACTCACTTTTTATTTCACCGTTTGAAATTTATAATTTCTATTTATCAATATAATGTGTTGTTTCTGGTGGAGTATGCGGTCCTTTACCTCTACATCATTATCTCCGCCTTATGCCCTAATGTGTAAAATCCGGTATATTTTTTCTTTGACCACTTGTCTCCTTTGTCTACAATTGTGTATTTTATTTCATTGTATTATATGTTATCTGTGAGTGGCACTTGATAGCAGTCTCTTCCTCAAAGAACACGTTGACAGTGTCATAACCAAAAACATAAAATGTCTACCGGCATTGAGAGCAATGACAGCTGGTGACATTCCACATCGACTCGCACTGTTATATCAGAGACTTGTTGGTTCCAGTGTGGAATAAGCTTGTGCCATATTCACAGTTTTTTATAACAGACTGTTAGACTGGACAAGATTCAGTATGCGGCCATGCTATCATATTAGTAGGGTAATATACATGTCTGATGGTATCTTCTGCCTGTTCCAACCATGATCTACTCTTTTTAAGCCTTTCATCTTATTGAGATCTGGGTGGAGAGTGTCGACACTGAATTTAAGATCTGCACGAGCCGTCACATGAGGCCATTCTATCATTCTGGGATGTACGAAGGATATGACCCGCCTTTCCGGCTAACAAATTAAAGATGTGGCGAGCTTGTGCATATCCTAAAATCAGTGCAGATACACCCCATCCATTACACCCAGTTCTCAATAAGATGAAAGGCTCAATGGTTAATAAAACGCTGATTTGGTAGGAACAGACAAGATATTATCAGACAAGTATATTACACTACTTGCATCGATACTGGGGATGAGTGGATATCCACTCCGCTTGATTTTTGTAGCACCTTCTCATTCGATAGAACTGACAGGAACAAACATCCGGGGCGGTAAATGCAGAAGTCAGGACACAGAAAACAATAACACTACAGAAAATTATATAATAATCTACACGGATAGGTCGATCATTCGTTATCAATACTGTGCTTGTGCTTGTTCTGCACAGTCCAGGTAGAAAACTTTCAAATAGTCTTCACTAGAACCACGAGCAGTCTTGCAATGGAGATAAAGCTATCACGGAGGCACTGTCATGACTGATGTCACATGACTATTCTCATTCATGCATACTGACTCAATTAACATGATCCTCATATTTGAAGCTGGAGTCATCACTGTGTGGAGTTATTGACACAATCTATTGACCAGAAAAATTAATTGATATTCGTGCCAGGGTGTACGGGTGTTGAGCAATGAGCGTTCAGATACACAGGGAAGCATGCCGAAGATGCCAATACATCGCACATATGGACTTGTCCTGTGTGCACTGACCTGCGGTCATAACTCATCATAAACCACATCTTTTCATAATTTAATTAGTGATAGTATATGTGAAATTTATTTTCTTGTATAATCCATATTATTATACAATATGTTCTATGCAATTGAGCGGTGTGATTTTATTTTAAAGTATTTGATACATTTCTTTCGTCTTATATAAATTATTTTGATGATATATTGTACTATATTTTATTAACTTCCTCATCATCATCAGCTGCGTTCGTTTCAAAACTCTTGCAGACTAGCAGGATATGGTAAGGAATACGAAATGCGTTTTACCATGCTTTACGGGGTACAACAGGGTTAACAGATAACCAAGATCACAAACGTACCTCCTCGTGGTGTACCCTGGAAACAGAAATATAGCTGCAAGTACTGTGTTTCCCTGCCCAACAGCTACCTGGTACCCTGTCCAACAGTTTTGGGGATTGTGTCCGTGAATGTTGAGGACAGCAGATGGAATGAGAATTGACTGCAAAAAGATAGGAAATATCTCCAACACCTATGTGCCAAACATGATGTTCGTCCGTCATGATCGACGATGACCAAAAACTAAACCATAATAATAATAACAATAAATAATAAAATAATAAAGTTAATAGTGCGTTTTTAAATGACTAGCAAGTCCAATGCGCGCACAAAATGTTCTTTTACAGAATTGACAACAATAGAAGGTATCTGTGTGAGGTTGAGATGTTTTTTCTTTTCTACGTGTCCGCTTCTGTCTTGCAGTTTCTTGTCTGAATTCTTCTGCCGCTAGTGCTCCCGTTCTAATACTGTAACGCCATGCTGTTCTATCCTGAGCGAGGCTCTCCCAAGCGCCTACGTCAATGTTAAGATGTTTCAAGGATGACTTGAGCGTGTCTTTGAAACGCTTTTTCTGTCCACCAGCTTTTCGAAATCCTGCCTTGAGTTCTCCATAATATATTTGTTTTGGCAAACGAGAGTTCTCCATACGCACAAGATGGCCTGCCCAGCGTGCCTGCGCCTTCATAAGTATTGTGTGGATGCTTATTGATGTTGATTTTTCCAACACCTCGTAGTCTGGTACTTTGTCCCACCAATGGATGTTTAGTAATTTACGTAGGCAGGTAAGATGGAAATGATTTAACTTTCTTGCATGTCTAGCATACACTGTCCACGTTTCGCAGGCGTATAGTAAGGTTGGTATAACAGCAGCATGATATACTTGTAGTTTGGTGGTTGTGCCAAACATAAAGCGCCACTGTCGACACACAATGCTGCAAGTCTATCCGGATGGAACACTTGAGGGGCGGCCAATGCAAATGTCACGAAATGGGTAGATGTGATGAGGAATAGTACGAATAGTCATACGAGTGCAATACAACACATGAAGGCAGTGTAACGTGCAAATAAAACGGGAAAACGTTACGACGAAATCAGAACTAAAAAATTATTCAACTAGAGAACAAGCTTGTAGTCCCCGATGCTCATAAATATGTATAGAAACTCACACTTTGACGAGTTATATAGGAGAATGACACCTCGGCTAAGAGGACGAACAAGCCTTGGCCCAACTCTACTGTCGAGTTTTCCTATACCGGAATAATGCTCGCAGATGAGAAAAGGCTCAGTACCTCATCGGCATAGGCACAACATGTATAATGTGAGTAAAGTTCACTGGCAGCGGAACACCTCGTGCGTGATCGACGTAGCCGACCTATTTACAAATCCCCGATTACAGCCTTCTCGGAGACTGCCATGCAGGGATATGTTTTGGCTTTAAAAGTCCAAAGGGTCAGTTTTGGTGATAAACCTTCACGCGTAGAGTTGATACACACCCGCCGTCTAGCGACAAATAGGAAGACTGTCACAGGCTAGGGAAGCCCACGTGAAGTGAAGACATTCCGAAATCGAATGTGCTGGGCATACATGACGCATAACTGTGGCACAACGTATTTCAGACTCCCGGCAGAAATCGCACGAATTTTCGTGTTGGTTATTAAGGAGCGAACGTCATAATAACATAGGTTCTGGAAATAATTAATAAGGAATACCAGACTCCACCTCAACTAAAAGCATTGACACTGGAGATGATAGAAATAAAATAAAATCCCAAAGAATGGAAACACTTAACTTAACAGAAACATAAATAAAAGCGGTTGGAGTTTTGTTGCTTACAGAAACGGCGTGAAATTGGTTGAGAAATCTTCAACATATTCTACTGTCACATCGAGCACGAGGATGGAAATATAAAGAAATAAGCAGCACTTATTTGATTGATAACTGATACATCCACACATTAGGTAATACAGACTCCCAAAGCATGTTGCGCAAGATAGGAAAGTTCATGCTAAGAAAAGAATGGTGGGACTTATTCAACAACTCAATTGTCCAGAGCATTACATGGATATATTGCCCTGGTCATGCTGGGGTCAGAGGAAACGAGAGAGCCGACTTATTGGCAGGCAATGCGGCGATAGACGGCACAATGCTGAGAAGAGATAAAGCAGACTTAATGAAGGCAGTAATAAATTCATTTCAAGATGCAGATGGTGCCAATGAGACTGAGAACGTACACATACAGAGAATGTTAGAAATGGAAGTATCTAGAGGTGAGGGGAGGAAAAGTAAATTTTTTGGGAAAGTCTCGAAGATCACATATCAACATCTGACAGGGACTCTGAGTCTACATACAATGGGATGGCTGCTGGAAAGGAGGGCCGAGCACTTATGGGATTGTCCCGCGTGCTGTGAAGCTAGGTTCTAATCAAGAATTAAGATATTTTGAACATAGGCATAGTACAGTCGAGGCTAGACATTGGAACGTAAAACAAAGCTCATATCACTACAGTTAACTGCAAATGGGGACCACAAGTGTCACCAACCACTCGGGCAGAGACAATAGACAATACGGTGTAGATTGGCAGAATATACTATATATATGTCATAACGTGACATGAAGGCTACATGAATATTTATGAGTATGACTCAGTAGCGGCTTTGTAGCGGAGTGGTACAGAGCCCATATGTGACGACCATGGTACCGAGTTCGATCCCCGCCACAAGCAGCTATGCATCCGGACCGTTCAGAAGGCACTGGCAAACTACTGAACGTATTTATATTGCCTAGAAAATCACTACAGCCAAAAAATGCTGGGTTGATAGCCACGTCCTAAATGGGATAAGCTACCAAAAAATAAATCCGTATAGGAAGTTGTGGAGATTCGTGATCACCCACGCCAGTCTTGACGAAAAATAATGGACAGTCTATCACTACAGAGTTTACACAGACAGTCAAGCGCTACTCTAAAGTTCACACTCGGTGAAGTTCCCTGCACTGTTGTTGGCCGGTCTGTAAGATTTGGTTCTGTCTGAATAAAGTTTATCCCGTCACTTGCCAGGTGGACCGGAATAATGCAATATTGTGCTTCACTTCAATACAGCCATGCTATTTCTTCATGTCGGTGAAAGGATTTAGAAGTGCTGCCTAGCCGATACAGAGTGTCTTTGACTCGGGAAGTTATTTTAAATAACTTCGACACGGGTTTCATGATGGTTGTATGAAGAAGGTGGAATTTAATACCTCTTTCATTAAAAATAAATAGTATGTGAATATTCACTGGATTATTTTTGAAGCAACACTATTTTAGAATGAGCGCTGTATTCTTGTTTTTATATTCAGATTTTTGTATTAATAAATTACACAAATAAAAACTATAATAGCAAAACAAACCAAATGTCGAGTGCTTACAGTAACGTGATACTGTTTATTTTTGTAGAGACGCGTACTAAAACGTACTTGGTCAAAATGTAAAGTAATAGGAAACGAGTTGTCTACATGTGTTCTTCACACTTCGCGTGAGGACAAAACACGTTAATTTAATCTATCAATGGACATTAATCCGCTTATTTTCTGAAAGAAACATATAGTCTTGCTGGTACGGAGTCACTGTAATGAAAAATTGAGAAACGGGAAATGTTCAGAATGACACAGATACTTGTGTATGGATTTTCAACAATGCTCGACGACTGGTAAGAGATTATCTTGTTTTTAAGTAATTCACTTGTTGTGAAGTTTACATTATCGACAGTAAAGGCATACCAGCAGAATCAAAACAAGCATTCGTACGTCTTGTTTTTAATTATTTTTGTACGTTTGGTTGGTCCGCGTTGGCAGACGACACAAAGTATATTAAGAGTGACCAACGAATGCCATGAGAATAATCAAAAATCATCTCGTATAAAGGCGTATATAGATTATGCTCGTATGAATATACAATCGATAACCACGCTTCACACATTGTGCCGGTCCTCAACTATTATTAATGTTGCTATATTTTACCGTCTGTGTCTCTTGCATCACAATGAAGGCCTTTAAGTAGAAACGTCAGTATTTATTATTTTGAATCAACTAGCTTCGAGTTCGGATATTTATCCAATATATAAGCTAAACCTATGAATATTAATGAGTAGCGAAGAATATCTATTATGATAATTCGTAGTCTATTATTGAATGAAATATATTTCAGGATTTAACCATGACTTCCCATCTCAGACACGATTTGCTATGTTAGCATTTAGGCTCCACATGTACATCACCCCCTAGTGAGCAAGTGTGATTAGGACAAGCACGGGGTTGTACCATATAATATTATACTGTAGTGATTTGATGTGGTATAATATGTGACAGTTCTAAGCTTCAATGATATCGCTTGTTATTATGTCTATACAGATGTGCATGTCGGATACTCTATGTATACAGCTTAGATTACAGAAGGGTGCCCGTAACAGGAGATGAAACTAGAACTTTTGGATGAAAAGTCAGTGTTCTAGCAAATGATCATGTTCTTCTTCGGAGTTTATTCTTTTACTGGTTTGCAGTATACGGTGTACGAAATACGTTGAATCGTGGTTTACAGCTTGGTTTCGATGTTTGCACATTTTGCCCTAATATATTTGACTTTTTTTGGTCATTTTTATCTTCATAGGATTTGGTAGCCATCACTATGTCCAAATTTCCTTACTAACTTCTTTTAGAATAAACAATTCAACTATCTACTTTTATGACTAGAATAAACAATTGGTAACATATCCTAAGCAGGATGTAGCCATCAACGAACGGTTTTGTTTGGTTGTAATGATTTTCTGGCAATGTTTACGTTCAATAGTAAACATAGTTTGTCATTGCTTTCTAAACGGTCCGGATATATATTTGTCTGTGGTGGGATTCGAACTCAGCAGCTTGGCCGTCACAGAGTTATGTCCAGAAGTGACTAGAGATCCAATATTCGTATAAATCAGGGACGGGAAAGATACGACCATCGAGTTAAAATACGACCATCCAGTTAAAATACGACCACCGATTCAGATTACGCCCATCGAGTTAAAATACAATCATCGAGTTAAAATACTACCATCCAGTTAAAATACGACCATCGAGTTAAAATACGACTATAGAGTCAGAATACGACCATCGAGTCAAAATACGTCCATCGAGTCAGAATACGACTAAAAATACTGTATTCGAGTCTAAATCGGCCATCCAAGACATTTTTAATGGCCGTCAGGCTGATTCAAAATTACGTTATATGTAAGGATGAAGTTTGGGATATATATATATATATATATATATATATATATATATATATATATATATATATATATATATATATATATATATATACACAAAATGTTGCGACGAATATACATGGGATGAACTATTGCGATGTCTATACATGGGATGATGTGTTGAGATATATATACTTGGGATAAGGTTTTTGGATGTCTATACATGTGATGATATGTCGAGGTGTCTATACATGTGATGATATTTTGAGGTGTCTATACAAAGGATGAAGTAATGAGATTTTTATCATTACATGGTATTCCTGGTGTGGTGCTACATGTATGTGAATTATGTTTATACATGCATGAGTGTTGTGTTTATACATGTATGTGAGTTGTGTCTATACATTTTAGTTGTGTTTATACATGTATGTGAATTATGTTTATACATGCATGAGTGTTGTGTTTATACATGTATGTGAATTATGTTTATACATGTATGTGAGTTGTGTCTATACATTTTAGTTGTGTTTATACATGTATGTGAATTATGTTTATACATGCATGAGTGTTGTGTTTATACATGTATGTGAATTATGTTTATACATGTATGTGAGTTGTGTTTAAACATGTATGTGAGTTGTGTCTATACATGTATATGTGTTGTGTGTATACATGTATGTGTTTTGTATTTATATATGTATGTGTTGTGTCTATACATGTATATTCGTTGTATTTATACATATATGTGTATTGTGTCTATACATGCATATAAGTTATGTTTATACATGTATGTATGTTGTGTCTATACATGTATATAAGTTGTGTTTATACATGTATATAAGTTGTGTTTATACATGTATGTGAGTTGTTGTTTCTTGATAGATACGACTGATCTGTTGCCACTTTGTGTCGCCAACTAAAGTATGCATAAATCCCGAACTCTGATACATTCTTGAGACAAGTTTGCCTTAATACAGTGTTATCAAAGTAGAGGCATATATGTATACATGTTTGTTGACTTTCCATCACAGTTTTGTGTTTTTTTCTTATTTTATAAACAAGCACTTTTCATGATCTGCACCTCTTCTTTTCTTCCATCATCCGTCGTTATCTGCTCTCTTTATCTTTCAGCTATCTCCAGTGTTCTTTACGGATACATCTACGGGGTTCTTGTTTATCAAGAACGATATTTGACACTGTTTATCCGTCTACTATCTAGTATGAAATACGATCACAGAATTTAAAGAAAAAAAACATGATTGAATCACCTTCAATATTTTTCTGTATGTTTTATTGCTAATAACTTACTGATGAGTTCAGTTTAGTTTATGAAAGGTTTATTTTTCTAAATGGAATTATGTATTGAAATAAATAGTATATTGATATTGTTGACATCTCTTCATTCGTTTTGCTGTAGTAATAGGTGTGTATCTTACCGTTATCTTTATCATCCTATCTATTGATGAAATGTTTTAAAACGTTTCCAGTGATGACATATTATTAATATTATTGTCTTTCTGTTCACAGTCTCAAAGTGTCCAGATTCTAGCCTGTGAGATGTGATACCGGTGGAGCTGTAAATATTGGTTTCAGTTACAACTCTCTGCTGTTAAAATCTACGTTCCTGTTTTATTTCAACAGTTGACATTCATCCAGGTACTCATCTTAAGTCTGAATCTAACCTGGAAAATCTACCAGATGTTTAGGAGTACGCCTGCTTTGTCCCGGGAGATGTTTTGTTATGGAAAGGATACACTCGCTGCATCCAATACCATCGACGCTTTGATCCTCCCTCAAACTTTCTAATAAATGTTTTATAATCCCTAGTATGTCTCAGCACGGCTTGATTAACAACGTCGGCTGTTTGAAGATATAAGCTCTCACCCAAGGGCTTTGTCTCAACCGGATGTTTGTGGGTCTGAAGCGCCAGGAAGTCTGTTAGAGAAGAAGGGATGTGAGTAGACACCTTCACCTTTGAAGAAAGGTCCTAATCTGCGTTATACACTTTTGTGACAGGCTTATACCCTGCTAACTTTGATAAATATCTAGAAAAACTTTCATAACGTAAATACACACGATTTTATTACAACAATCTTCATATACGATTTAACTCGTACACATTGTGTTACTGGAAGCATTTATAATATTTCGTTGTGAAGACGCTCATTAGAAACTAGACATGCATTTTGCACAGATTACTGGCGGTGTTCAAAGTTTTGCGTGAAGTGACAAAGTTTTCTGTATTTGTCAATCGACAATATGGAGCAGAGGCATAATGTGGGGCATGCATTTCAAGGCTGGATTTCAATTTTTGTGATGGATTTCCAAAAGATCACATAATGTGTTACATGTATAATAACATGTTTTGAGACATGAATTATTGAAAACTGCAGCATATTGTGATATGTGTATCGGGGAAAGTACCACGTTTTGGTCATGTAGGCCTGTTTGGCAAATGTGTTTAGGAAGAATATACAGTTTATAGTACAATTAATGATAAATATCGCATTTTATGAGAAATATTTCAGAAAGAATACGCAATATTGTATTTTGAAAAGACGTCATTTTGTGAGACATCTTTCTCAAGCGTATGTGGTTACTACGTGAAAATGCAAGTTGTAGATGGGAGCACCCACATTCATCCATCTAGCGTCATCAACACAAGCATGCATTTTGTTCCAGCTCTAACACCTCCTGAGTGGGATCCTTCATTTCACGGATCTGTGCATACAGCAACGTTAACTGTCTGCACCGTGCTGGCCATTTTTGTAGTACTTCTTGGGACGTTTGGAAACGGTTTAGTGTTGATTTCAGCGTTACAGTGCCGCAAACTGCGATCAAACTTCGACGTTTTAGTTTTCAATTTGGCAGGGGCTGACTTCATCATCTGCATTTGTTTATCTCCAACATTTCTGTATTTGCTGTTTTCAAATCCACCATCCCCACGAGAATTTTGTGGTGGATTTCTATTTACCGCAACCACATGTGGCTTATTATCCTTATTATCGTTAGTAGCTATTGCGGCTCATAGAGAGTCCCGCGTGAGAGGGAGATTGAAAGGTGCATTAAGCACCAGAAAGACTGCGTGTATCCTAACTGTCATCTATATCATCAGCATTGGAACAGCTTTAGGTGGGACTCTGCATGTTACTCTGTCGTGGATTGAGTCCTATACTACCTGCCAAGCAGTAATGAACAGCAGCGACATCACGACAAACAACGTCATTCTGTTTTTCCTGAGTCCTGTCATCATCATTAGCTTCACTATTATTGTCATATCTTACTGTATTATAGCGCGGACTGTCAGAATTCAGACTTACTTAAGAATTAAAGCCTTACAACCGTTTCTGAAGCCAATAGCATGCAAACCTTTGCATAATTCGACCAATGACACAGTGTGCTCAGACTTGCAAAAGATTTTAGTAGACAATGCAAAAACGTTTACGAAAAACGAACAGTTGCGACATTGTTCTTGCTGCAGTTGCGTTGTCGCGTTGGATAAGGAGAACAAGGCAGTGACAATGTGCTTTGTGGTCATACTTATTATAGCTCTGTGTTGGACTCCTTTGGTGATTTCACACTGTATTGAATTGATAACGGGTGAATCGATCATTCTATACCAAGTAAAGCTATGTGGAATTGCCCTCGTCTTTCTCAACAGTGCCTTAAATCCTTACATGTATGCCCAAAACAGTGGTAGGATCAAAAAGAGATATGGGCGTTTCTTTTGGGATATGCTTCGTTGCGAATGTCAGTTACCCAACCCTCGGAAATTTAAAACTCTCGTGCCAAAACGAACTGGTTCACAAACATTAGGAAAACAAGGTATAAGCCCTGACTGTGTTACATTACGGTATGTTCACCCCAAGCCGAGGAACATATTTAAGAACGGTGAGAGTGGGACCACAAATCTATTTAATCAAGAACAACAAGTGAGATCACTACGTAAGACTTACACTAGTAATGTTCTTTTGTACGGAAATGAAAGATTTTGTCATCTTGCCACCTCATTGGATAATAAAAGACAGGAAGTTGGACTTAAAAAAGTACATGCGCAAAGTGGCAGGATAAGTGACGTCAGATCATTAGTACATAAGACTTGTTGCCATACTCATTCTCCTGACAATCAGAGTTTAATTGACTCCTGACGATTAAGGAACTATGAACATTGCCTGAAGTAATTATTGTGAAGAAATTGTGTTCTGTATGACTGATAATGCCTCTTTATACTGTTCTGTATGTGTGTGTATTTGTACATATATGTATATAGACCTATTATTAAATGTGTAATATGATGAGTAAAATGATACAAAATTAATGAATGTGTTTGTAAGTAATTGAGAATGTAGTACAGGTTGAGCTACTTAATACCAGCCCTGGGTGTAACCAAGTTAGTATTTTTGTGGTATAAAAAAGCAGTTGAAATATTTTCGGTAAAATATATGATACAAGAGCGCTGTTTTCTATAGAGAAAATAAATAAACAAAAACAAAGTTCAAATTCGCCCAACAAAACGTGGGTAACCGCTGATGGCGTAATATAGTTTCGTGTTTCTGGCGAGAAAACGAATGTTGCAAAAACAATCACTAGTATTTATGTGGGTTGCTGAAAGTGTGCAATTTCAGCAATTATTGTCTTCTTTTAGGACAGTGTCGCAATATACATTCACACATGTATAACGATAACATATGTTGGTGTGTACCATTTTTTTAAAGATTACTTTCTATCGCACATCACCAACATCTTTCAATGTTGTGTATGTGCTCCATTGTCATGGTCGACAACGCGCAGTGAAAGATTGTTAGTTTATGTGTTACCACGCAATGTTACTACATCATCGCGTACATACACTTATATGACGTTAGTCATTTAAAAAAAATAATTACCTCTTTTATAATAGGCACAAAAATGATCGCTCTTCTGTCAGGCATTTAAACAATAAAATAGTCACTGTCTCACGACATGCCGCTGAAGACCCACTGTTATAGGCAGGATTGCTAGATTTAAGCTCTAAAGAAAAGCCTAATCGGGCAGGAAAGAGCCATAAAAAAGCCAAACTAACTTGAACTATTTTAAATACTCACATCACATGAAAAGCTCTACATCTTCTTCATTACTGTCATACTCACTTGAAGAAGTGGGACCCAAGAATAACCCATGCCAGTAGTAAAGAATTTTTTCAGTTATAATGAAGTCATTACAACATTTGTTTGAAGTCAATAGGCACAGTTCTGCGCTTATTCAAATAAATACGGTAGCATTTTGTTCCTTGACTTTGCTTTCACTACGGTTGCTAGAGAGAAAATCATCTCAACTACAGCATTTGTAATTATGGCAAGTAATGGCAAAAGTGGCGAGCTCTTTAAATGTAGAATGCTCTAGTACACCAAGCCAAAACTGTTCACTTTTGTTGTAGTCGATATGCAAAGCTGATG
This sequence comes from Meghimatium bilineatum, assembly GCA_034231615.1. Classification (NCBI taxonomy): domain Eukaryota; kingdom Metazoa; phylum Mollusca; class Gastropoda; order Stylommatophora; family Philomycidae; genus Meghimatium; species Meghimatium bilineatum. The sequence goes on along the minus strand of CM067313.1, from coordinate 28,554,368 downwards.
AGTAATTCTACTCTTGCCATCACAATGTCATTCTTAAAAACGTGTAATTCTTCTAAGTTCACTTAGTGATCCGTACAGTACGTTAGTGACTGTTAAGGGTGTCTGTAAAGGTTTTCTCTTGGCAGTTGAAAGGCAAGGGCAGCCAATAAGGAGGTGGTCCACTATTTCGATGAGATGAGAGCAGTATCTACAAATGGGTAGTTGCTAAGGTTTGAAACAGTTTAAATGGCTATTGACCCTTGCATGCCCTGTTTGAATCTGAAAGATAAGGGATTGATTTCTCCTATAGAGTTTATTTATATTGTCGTTGTCCTTTGGCCGTGTCATTTCACTAAATACATTTCGAACAGTGAGCCCATTTGCCCTACTGTATAGTCAGATTTCCCTGGTGTTGTTTCTGAGGATCTGTTTGACTGTTCCCATACTACAAGGTCTTTGCTTTTGTTGTTTTGATGCGCCTCTTTTTCAAATCTGTCCGCTACCTCGTTTCCTCCTATATCGCTATGTCCAAGGATACATTGTATGGTCACATTAAATTGGGTACCAAGAGATAAGACTGTGCTGTTCTCCTGCAATTGGAGACTATATTAATTTTCATATGGTCAAGTGCTTCCAAAACTGACATAGATTCTGTAAAAATGACTATGTCTGAAGGTTTTTGTTCCATGAAATTAAACTGTTGGTATTACTCAATGGCTGTTAACTCAATTGCTGTTTTGAAGGCGTGAGCCTCTGCTTCATAATTTGAGAAATTGTAACCACAATATTCACAAAGCTCGTAGACAGATTCATCAAGGTATCGTAAATGGATGCCGTATTTTTCAAAACAGGTGACTTTGAAAAGCGATCCATCAGTATAGGATTGCTGATGATGGGTAACTGTTTATGGTTTTTAGGGCACTTCGCATAAGGATTGTTGGTAGTGATCCCTTATTGGTTATTTTATCTAGTAATTTTGTTTGGATGGTTGGTCGGTGCAAGTTCTCTCAAGGGAGTGATCCGAGGTATTTTTCCAGTACTCTCTCTTGCGGTAGATGGTGTTTGTCATCTTCCTCTCTCTATATATATCATTAGTGACAGTTGTTTGTCTTTTTGTTTATTTGCATGTGTCAATAAGTAATTTATAACTGTGGTAACTCTTTTGTCTCTTGTACCTTTCTACCCTTCCATCAGAGTGGTCTTTTCCGTCTGATATCCAGCGGCTCTACATTTGCATTTATCTCACATACAGCTGTGGGTGTTGATGGCATTCCACTACAGATTAGTCTCAGAGCTTGGATCTGAGCCCTATTCGGGGATTAGATGGTAGTATTGCTCACTGTGGTCTGTAGAGTTGATACAGTTACAGTTAGAAGATACAGTTGACGGAGAGGAAGATTATAATCCATTACTGATCTCACATATCCAAGATACAGTTGACGGAGAGCCTGTTTGTCTGCTCCACAGTGCTAGCTAGTCTCTTAATGCGGGTTAGGCGTTTGTTTGCTTTTCATTAGATTTTCTATGTGGTCTTTTAGTATTCGTTATTTGTCTATTTTTACTAAAAGATATACATTTGCCTCTTCCTTTGTTAATATTTCCTCATTCATTTTGATGTTGACAGATCGTTTTACTGTTTTGTGACATCGTGAGAGAATAATGTAAGCAGTTTTCTGTGAATTGATTTTTATAGTTTCCATAATTTACAATACACTGAGATTTTGAGGAGAGCTCTGATGATTTTTGCTCTTGCCAGGATGTGATATTTATCAGTGGTCCACATGGCAAGGTTATCATCAAACAATGCTTTTGATACGTTGAGATGTTTCTCAAGATTATCAATGAAAATAAAGAAAAATGTGTAGCTTACAGGGAAGCCTTGAGGTAGTCCCTCCTCCAGTGTAGTTTCAAGGATAGTGTACCGGCATAGCTTATGGCTATAGTTCTGTTTGTCAGGAAGGTTTTTACCCAATTAATTATCTTCCCACCTATTCCCATTCTGCTCATATTCAGAAAAAAGTTTCTCTCTCCAGGTTTTGTTGTTGGTTTGGTCAATGTCAATGAACATTCATTTTGTGTAAGGAGACCATCTTTCTTAAATCGGGATTCTTCTTTCTAATCGTCAAAACGAATTTTCTGTATTGTTCTTCAATTGTATTTATGTAGCTTCCAACAAAATGTTTAAATGGTAACTCAGAAAATGCGGCAGATTTAAAATTAATTATGCCACTCAAATTTGATTTAATTTTGAAAGATATCTTTCACAGACATAAGTCTACACGTGTCTTTACTGAGTGTTTCTTCTGACATAGACAAAGAACTTTCTTTAGTATTTGTTATTTCAATATGAGTCTCAACATAATGTTGTTCTTCTGTAGGAAACTATTACATTATTTTAAAATAATTTTAAGTCAGCGTCATTAATATTATTTTCCGTCCATACAGTCTAAAGTGAAGAGATTTGTGATGTATGAACATACAGTCTAAAGTGAAGAGATTTGTGATGTATGAACATACAAGTCTAAAGTGAAGAGATTTCTGATGTACGAACATACAGTCTAAAGTGAAGAGATTTGTTATGTATGAACATACAGTCTAAAGTGAAGAGATTTGTGATGTATGAACATACAAGTCTAAAGTGAAGAGATTTCTGATGTACGAACATACAGTCTAAAGTGAAGAGATTTGTTATGTATGAACATACAGTCTAAAGTGAAGAGATTTGTGATGCATGCACATACAGTCTAAAGTGAAGAGATTTGTGATGTACGAACAATTCTTGGCTCAGTTCATAATGCTCATCCCTGGTTTTAAAATGAAGACTTTTCAGTCTTTCAAAAACTAATGGACAGTTGGTGGACAGTCGCAAATATCAAGAACAAATAATTATTGTAGTCCACCATTATTTATTTAAACAGTCTTGCTGTGAATTTCGTATTGTAGTTGGATTTAGCCAAATCAGTATGAATAAAATACACTTGTAATCTACAATACCTCTACAGCACACCAATAACTAATTGATATCCATAAAAAAATATTAACAATTATATGAATATTTTGATCCCCTTATTTGCCGTTGTCAATAACTGTCAAGGCGAGGTGCCACCTGCTGAGAGTACCAGAAATAGCACGTAACTGCGGAGCTTCAAGTGATAAAACCAAGATATCTCCGAAAAAATCCGTTTTATAAATACGACATCACTAACGGTATACGCACCCTGGACCTTTAGCATAAACTACGCACCCTAGACCTTGAGCATAAACCGAACTGTGTAACCATACTCCAGGGAGATTACCTGCCCATTAGAACATTTTGGCGGCCATCTCAGTTCAAATTTACGACAATCTATGTTTTGTTTATCATAAATGAATCCTTGTATGTCAGTTTATACTATGTAATTGTTGAAAAGAAACAACAACGTGGAAGCTCTCCCAGAATTGATCAGAAATTGATTTCTTATACCAAGCAGAATTTGTATGCACTTTATCAACAAATGTCCAAGAAATGCTATGTACAATTTTCAATACCAAGAAGTTGCTTACATGGGCAAAATAAAAGTATAGAATTGTTGCCATATCTTATCGAAACGTGGATCTCTTGAAATGGAGTGTTGTTCTTGCACACACTGTGAAAGTCTGGCAGACATGTGTACATCCTGAATGATTGTAGCATGGCCGTTTCGGAAGTTGAAGCTAAAACTTGTGGATGGTAAACCAGCCCACTAGAAGGCTGAACAAATTTTATTCTCATAATACAAGTTATCAAATTCCGAAAACTATCAGCGAGCGGCGAAACTGATTGGGGGACCGAGCCTGCCACCCCTGTTGAGAACGCCAAAAGCAATTCCCACAACCGAAATAAGTTTATGCAAATGGACACTAAGTAAGAACTTGCACTTGGTGTAAAAATGTTTAGTTTGGACAATGATTATAATTTTAAAGAAAGTTTTCAGTTTTGACAGTGACTATCATTTTAAAGAAAATGTTTAGTTTTGACAATGACTATAATTTTAAAGAAAATGTTTAGTTTTGACAATGACTATAATTTTAAAGAAAATGTTTGTGAACAACGTATGTATTGCGTCTAGATATCGTTTATATCCCAAAAATTGCTCAATAGAACACGAATACATGTTGAAAGGTGTACAAGTGAAATACTCAAAATGATTGGAGGAAAACTGTGAATTATAGCCACGGAAACATAACGTCAGCTGTTTCGCTGATCAGAAATGATCAAAGAATATTTGTTTAATTTGTGTGCAATAATAAGTCCAACTTATGTTAGGTGCTTAAATCGACTTTGTCATCATTCATAACAAATTTGGTCTAAGTCAACACTTCTAAGACTAAGATCATAAACTCGACTAATATTAAAATCACTCTCAACGGAGAAACAATTCAGACATTTGATAAATTTTCTTATTCAAGCAGCAAAATGACAAGATGGAGATAAAACAAAAGATTTTTCTTCCAAAATTGCCTTGCATATCGAGCAATCAATGTGCATAACAAATATCTAAGAATTTAAAAAATAAGTAAATATACGGCCCCACGACTGATTGACTCCAATGTAATATCCATATGAACATATGGTTACGATAGCTGAAAAATAACTAAAGCACTAGAGGAGAAATTAATTTCATTTGAAAATAAATATCTTAGAAAACTCTTAAAAATTTAAGAATTCAAGTAAAAATGCCAGTAAGAGAGGACATCAAAAATCAATATGTTTCTACAACAATAAGAAGAAAACGATGGACGTATATCCGGCATGTACTTAAAATGAATGCAAAGACATGTTATCTAGCTCTTAAATAAGGACAAAACAGAAGAGATACATTTCGAAATGCACGTATCCAAACAGAAGAGGTGCCGGTGTAGCTGGGCACCACACTAGATAAGAAGTTGACATGGATGACTGACTTTGAGAAACTAGAAGCAACGGTAAAGACGAAACTTGCCATCCTGAGGAAATTTGGCAGGCACACGTTTGAGGGGGGGGGGAGAGTAATGATACAGCTTTAAAAATGGTATATAGAGGTGCAGTTAGACCAGTACTAGAATACAGTTCAACAGCGTGGACTTCAGCAACCACTTCCAATCTAAAAGCTCTGAACAAGGTAAATAAAATCAATAGTCAAGCAAAATGAACTAAACAGGTTACTAAAACACTTACCTTGCCTATTAATAAAAATATATTTAAAAAAGTATATATAAAAAAAACATACAATAAAACTAAACAGGACAATTCTCCACGTATCGGCTCAAATTGAACCTTTTTCAAGAGACAAACAACAGAAAAAAACAAAATAGATGACTAGATTTCATCAAGCCTGTCTCCATAGCGCAGGGATGGCAACGCATCTAGTAAAAGAGAAAATGCGTGCATTTATTATAAACAAACCGAAAGTGGGAAATTAGACATTTTGCTTGACTATTTGTTCATTAGGTTACTGCGACACCATCCACTTTGTCGGACACCCTCTATCCATTTGGTTATTTATAAATAAAATCAAACATTTTCCTTATCAAAAGTGCCTTGAAGACATCTCCCATTAAGGAAATATTAAAAAAATTACAAGTATCATACACTTACCATACTGACGAGACACTAAGCTATACAGGCGAGACACTAAGCCATACAGGCGAGGCACAAGGACCATGATTAATCCAGGAATGTAAAGTACATGCTATCACACACACAATAAAAAGCAGATTCGGTGAGGAGACCTAGCCAGTGGAAGGCGGAAAAGAAACAGTTTTATTCATCGACCAAAAAAACCAAACAGAGAATACAAAGATGAACTACCAGAAATAACAAAGGAAATACGAGTAACACCAACACTTTGCCTAGTTCAGTGGGAACAATATCAAAATCTCACTGTCATAACCACCATAAACAACTACATTATGAGAGAACTGAGCTCTCGTCAAAAGAAAATAATAGTAGGCAACATGGTTGAAGGCAATTACTCCAAACAAACGTCGATACAAATTTATACTGATAAAGCAACAATCAGAGCGGTTAAGAATGGAGGTGTTGGAGTGTGTATAACATATCAAGAAAAAGAAAATGAATCCACATTTTCACCAACTGGAATCTTCTGTTTCAAGTTTTCTGCGGAAGTGCAGACCCTACTTATTGCTGCAGTTATAATTAGAAACACGTCAATGTCAACAGGTGGTGTTTACTTCTGACATAATGTCTGTCCTACAAGCCTTTGACTGCTAAAAACTGCCAGACCTGAAGAAAACCATACGAGAAATGAGCATCCAAAGAAGGGTAGTTCTACAATGTATACCATCCCACTGTGAAATACCAGGAAAGGCTGATATGCTAGCAAAATATGAAAGGACAAGGAGAAAAAAAAGGACAAGGAAATCACCAGGAAAAGAGGACCCTCATCAAAGCCACTAGGAAATTCGAAAAGACAAATACAAGTATCTTGACAGAGCTAAGCACGTTATCATCTTCCACATCAGGACAGAACACAATAGACTAGACAGCCACTTAAATAGATTAAGACTGGTTCCATAACCTCTGTGTCCTTATGGGCATGCAGGACAGACCTCGAAACTCATCCTACAAGACTGCATTACACTAAACCAGTTAAGGGAAAAGAGCACTGTCCCACAGAGACGGATATCCACAGAAAGCTGCATGGGTGCACAGAAGAGCATTCAAATACAGCAAAATTTATCAAGAAAACATGACTTGTTGTAGAGACATGTTAAATCGAAACGAGAAGAAGATAAACGAATGAAAACAGACTTCGACTACAATTATTGACATGGTACCAGATGGCAAAAGAGAAAGACAAAGAGTCTTGTCGCAGAACAACCACTAAAGAGGGTATTACTATAGGTCTTAACAACGTGCAAGAACTACATACAGCAGCATCACATCACTCAAGCTGGAGCTCGTCAGATTTTGCCCTATGCACTGTATTCAGTGCTGAATGAGCATAGAGAAACTCTAAGTCAGTACTCCTATCCGTTCTCAAACCATAGGACAAAATATGAAAAATATTCATATTTAGTGTCAGTAAAGATATATGGATAGTGTATATCAGAAGTTAACAATATTTTGAAGTTTGCGTGGACAGATTGAGCTTTTCTTCAAGATGGAGTTGAACAAAGATGGATTCCAGGAAATTCTGAGCTCAGGGGCCAGTGTTAACAGTATTTTGAGCAACCTTGCAGGTCATAAATAAATGGCTTGTGGGTCGAATATCGCCGACCCTTGGTGTAGATGCATTCAAACTCCGTATTGTTATTTAATGTGAAAGATATGTTTAGTTTCAGGTAATCTGCTTACTCATCGAATGCCAATATTTTAGTGATGATGAATACATGTGTGGAAGCACTATGATTTCTTCGAGGCTGCTCCTTTGATGATAACACATCAATCGATTTCCAAGTTATAATACGATAGATAAAGTTTTGAAATCGAGCGTGTCACGAGTAAGGTGGAGTCTTATAGGCATAACAGTCAAAGCAGAGGAAACATCACCACCCTATGTTCGTAGCGGTTAGGTTAGGTCGCCCTCGAGTGTAATAAGTCTAGTCTTATTAACTTAACTAATACGAAGGGCATTGATATATTCTTCTGCGTTAGTTCTGAAACTCGTGATGGTTTCCCAAATATGGTGGTTGCATTGAATTTGTTTTACGGTGGTCTACATTTTGACTGCGATATCTACGCAATTCGACTCAAAGCATCTCACTGCAGCATGACATATTGGATTGTTTGTGACCGTATAATTAGAAAGTTAGCCAATCCCCTTTAACTGACCCTCTCAATTCCTCTTTCAAGCTACGGTAAAACATGTATGGCGAGATGTGTATACCGGTAATACCACACCATCCACACGTTCTTGCATGAAAAAAATAACTGTTATAATTGTAATTTCTCCGCCGAAGACGGGTGTGTCGGACCATTGGCGCAAATAAAACTGCGACACAACGCATTTCCATTCTCTGGACCACATCCTGCTGGCAATCAAGTAGAACCATGGTCCTGCTACAAAGGAGATACAGTGGGAGTTTTGAGAATGAACGCTGAAGAAGAAGAAAAAATTGTAATTGTTACTATTAATGAAACACTATATTCTCAGTATACATTTTCATAGTTAAAACCATTCGCTTTACGCTCAATAGGTCGTGAATTCAAATCCCGCATGCGACGTCTTGTTTATAAAGTGGATTTTTTCCGTAAATCCCTGGGGACTATTGATTGAAGCTGCAGAGTGACATGATATTAAATCCACTCTGGATAGGTCGCTTGTCGCTTCATTAAGAGGACGGAGTACGTATGGGATAACCCGCGTACAATGACGTCAATCATCTACGCCGTTGAGCTTTTTTTCTGAGAAATCCTCAATAATAGCTAAAGAGTAAATTAGTGTAGAGTATTGTGAATATATTATACGACAGGACACATTGATGAAGACCTTACTTGAAGATAAAGTCGAGGGCAGGCGAGCAAGAGATAAGCAGAGATACAAGTGGGAGAGAAGCATCGCGAGATGGACTGGTTAGTCTATCAGAGTGCACCACCAAGACAAGAGACAGGGGATGTTGGAGGTCTATTGCAGCTAATCTTCGTTGCTGAAACAGCACTTAATGATGACGACCTTCTATAATATTCTTAAATTATTGCTTTGTGTTTATTCAGTGAGATTGAGATTTGTATCTTAGACGTAATCAAAGAGTATAACAAGAATGAAAGACATAATAATAAAAATAAATATGAACATAGAATAAATGTAAATATAAAGTAAGCTAAATTATTAACCAGAGCCATAGCACTGGGTTTTCTAAGGACTCAGCTGCCTAATCTGGTTGACCAGAAACAAACTGACTAGCGTCGTCTTTAGAACTTGCTCAATAGATGACGCCATTCGTTGACCTTTGAATAACCTGAACCCTGGTGCCTTACTACATTGTGCATGAGTGATCCACGGGTAATTTTCATTTTTAAATGATGAATAATGAGTGAACTAAAAATCCTAGTCTGCTGGTCGATGGACCACTGACTTAACACTAAGCTACTGTGCCTTCCGCAAATAGAGTATAAAGAAGGTCAAGAGGTAGACCACGAAGAAGATAGATGGACAACGTAGAGGATGACCTATAAGAACTATGGATCATAAACTGGAGAGACAGAGATGGACGGAAAGGAATAGTGTCTTTAGCAATAAGCGTTGTTGACTTGCAATTCTAAAATGATGATAATGATTGTTTTCGACACGAAATACAGAGGTGACAAGTGTATACTTATGTATGTGTGTACACTTGGAACTATGTAGCTTCTGTACACTTGTACACAGTAGTGGATATATGCAATCCACGTTACTGGTGATAAGAGAACCACGGTATTCAAAACAGTGACTCTTTCTAATTTGCTGTTATTGATACTGACTGAGAATTTTACCAGTTGTTTTGTTGCTTGTCATAATCTTGGTCTTGTTTTCATTCAGAAATAGGTTTTGTTGTTCACTATGTTCGTTAATGGAGTTTATGATGCTGTATCATCAGCATATCTTAGTGCTGGTATCTCGTGACCTCCGATGTTAAGTGGGTCGATGTTATTTCTCTGTTGGTCATTTCTTACATTGCTCATTATATTCTCTTCAAAAACGCTGAAGAGATATGGTGATAGTACACATCCTTGTCTGACTCCTTTTCCCACGCTGAACCAATTAGATGTTTCACTATTTACTTTCACGGCTACTTGCTGGGCTTCATATAATCATATCTATATATGAGTACAAAATAATCTGTTGTCGTGGTCATACCAGGCACTGTAGTCGTATCCTGATTATCTGATTTGGACCTGTGGTATCATATATTGTTATTCTTACATAAGAACAAATAGGTTCACATAGCCAAGGAAAATAATTTCATAATGGCGGTGAATATATTAATTTCTATTGTTGTCGGTTGCCTCGGTGTTATTCGACGACGACTGTAACTCACTTTTTTTGCCGATAAATCATATTAGGATGCAGCTATGAAGAAGTCAGAAGGAGGTTAGCTATCTCGCCAAAGAAGCTGATACAGATGAAAAACATATGGCTGAACTGCTGAAAAAAAAACGTACATTCCTAAGATCGTGCATATTCCCAGTAGCAATATATGGCTGTGAATCCTGGACAATCACCAACAATGTTAAAAATAAAATAGCAGCATTTGAAACAAAATGTTACAGAAAAATCCTCAGAACACATTGGACCAAAATGATCACCAATGTAGCCATCCTGAGAGAAATGAATGTAAAAGAAAATTCACAAAACTGAATGGTTTTTCCCCAGAAAACTACAATATTTTCGCCATATCTTCATCTTCTTCTTCAGCGTTTCTTCATTCTCAAACGAACAGCACTGGATCTCTCTTGTAGCAGGACAATTGGTCTACAAGAGTTCCAGCAGGATGTAGTCCAGAGAATGGAAATGCGTTGTGTCGCCGCTTTATTCGCACCAATGGCCTGCCACATCCATCTTCGCCGGGAACATTTAACATAATAAACAACACTTTTTTTATTTGTTATCCAATTCACATCCTACTTATTTCCCCTGTATATCTCATTTAGCCCTTATAAAGTTCACCTATGATCTATGTTTGTATGACTGCGACAGTTCTCAATAGAACATTTACATTTCGTTTATGGAAATAATGATTTGAGATACTAATTATACTCCCAGTGTTCTATTTTTCTATACTAATTTAAATATAATTTTACAGTATGTAATTGTAGATAACTAGCGCAGATACGCGACTTAGTTCTCCAGTATCAGGCACCTGGTGTCTCTGTGACCGTAGCACAGTTATATGTTACAGTAAACATCTATTATTTATGCATTTCGAAATATCAGCGTTCAATCACGCAGTTGGGTAATGGCAGGATATATTTTTGTCCATGTTATTATTATAATTTCTGAATTATTATTTCTCTATTTGCAGCGCTAGTTAAGTTGAAAAATGTTGGAAAATACATGGGATGGAATGTTAACAGTTGTGTGGGAAGATAAGATAAGTGGGGTGATCGTAGAGAACTGAGAGCATGTGTTTGTAAAGAAATGACTTCTGTTTTGCTTATTACAATCTCGATACCCACACACTATTTAATATTGCAGATGTTATTTTTCTGAACCTTTTTTGTTGGGGTGGGGAGAGGATGGAGTGAATTAGTAGTGGGTGGTTGTTTGACGTAGGTACCGGCTAGTTCCCAATCATTTCAATATTTTCGTGAAGATATTTTTAGTATAATTTCAATGAGTCATAAAAGAATACAAGTATTGAAAAGGCAGTAGTATTATGCTTAACTCTCTCAAATTTTCTAACACCCCTTTAATGTATTACTAATGAAAAAATCACACATGTATCACAATTGCTTGAAATGTATCAGCCACTTAGGAATAGCTGATCTCGAGCGAATTCGTTGCTGTGGTAAAACACGATGTAACAAATTCGCGACACTTGGCGTGAGTAGTTATACAGGGTCATTTCGAGACGGCAGCCAGGCAGCCGCTTGCAGCAGCTGACTCTGTATAACTACTGGCGTACCGTAATTAGTAAATGTAATTTCCATTTTATTTTATGATGAATATTACGCGCTTTGGTAAATAAATTATATCTTGTAGAAAGCTACAGTGTAGAATTGTCAATATTTGTGTGATTCTAAATGAGAGATGGAAATAGAACAGCTAGAGAAAGCAGATCCCCAAAACATAGTGCATCTTTATGTAAGTGTTACTATATCAGTTAACGGGTTATGAGCTTGAATTGGTCCGTTCTAACTGAATGTTATTTTAATTCAGAGACCTAATGTTTAAAGAAAATCAAAAAAATAATATTGAAAGTTAGACCAATTCTTGGTATTTCCATTCAAACAAAAATGGACTATCTACGTAAGGTCGAAGCAATGTGTAACATTTCTTTAAAATAATTATCGAATGTCGAATGGTTAGGAGCCACTTTGAAAGTAGCGCTAGAACGTTGAAGGGATTGTTATAGGAAAGTGCATATTTTTGTATCTCAGAAAAGTAAATCGTCACTTTTTTGAGACACCTTGTTAATTTTTGTCGTTCTCGCACAGCAGAACTCACACGGAATCTCTCTCATAACAAGACAATGGTCACTATTTGAGACTGCTTCTTATAAGGAAATACAGTAATCATCTAGTTGTCTCGTTGACACATTACATTAGGACAAAAGAAATATGATTTCAAATGTGTACAAGCTATGTTAATACTTTACTAATGCAGAAGGGAAGTTAAAAATGTGAAGAAAACTCATTTACAACAGTACGAGTACTGGAATCTTTTGGTTTTATTTTTTATCACATCTTAGTAGGAAACGTCATTTCAAAGAACTACACCAGGAAGTTGGTGTCTTCTAGCACTGCGGCAGGGATTTGATGTCTTCTAGCACTGTACCAGGGATTCGGTGTCTTCTAGTACTGCACTAGGAAGTTGGTGTCTTCTAGCACTGTACCAGGGATTCGGTGTCTTCTAGCACTGCACCAGGAAGTTGGTGTCTTCTAGCACTGTACCAGGAATTCGGTGTCTTCTAGTACTGCACTAGGAAGTCGGTGTCTTCAAGCACTGTACCAGGGATTCGGTGTCTTCTAGTACTGCACTAGGAAGTTGGTGTCTTCTAGCACTGTACCAGGGATTCGGTGTCTTCTAGCACTGCACCAGGAAGTTGGTGTCTTCTAGCACTGCACCAGGAAGTTGGTGTCTTCTAGCACTGCACTAGGGAGTTGGTGTATTTTTTAAAACTGCACCAGGGAGTTGGTATCTTTTAGCACTGCACCATGGATTTTGGTGTTTTCTAGCACTGCACAAAGGAGTTGGTGTCTTCTAGCACTGCACCGGTGAGTTGGTGTCTTCTAGTACTGTACCAGGGATTCGGTGTCTTATAGCACTGCACCAGGAAGTTGGTGTCTTCTAGCACTGCACCAGGAAGTTGGTGTCTTCTAGCACTGCACCAGGAAGTTAGTTTCTTCTAGAACTGCACCAGGGAGTTGGTGTCTTTTTTAAAACTGCACCAGGGAGTTGGTATCTTTTAGCACTGCACCATGGATTTTGGTGTTTTCTAGCACTGCACAAAGTAGTTTGTGTCTTCTAGTACTGCACCGGTGAGTTGGTGTCTTCTAGCACTGCACCGGTGAGTTGGTGTCTTCTAGCACTGCACCAGGAAGTTGGTGTCTTCTAGCACTGTACCAGGAAGTTGGTGTCTTCTAGCACTGCACCAGGAAGTTGGTGTCTTTTATAAAACTGCACCAGGGAGTTGGTGTCTTTTTTAAAACTGCACCAGGGAGTTGGAATCTTTTAGCACTGCACCATAGATTTTGGTGTTTTCTAGCACTGCACAAAGGAGTTGGTGTCTTCTAGCACTGCACCGGTGAGTTGGTGTCTTCTAGCACTGCACCAGGAAGTTGGTGTCTTCTAGCACTGTACCAGGAATTCGGTGTCTTCTAGTACTGCACTAGGAAGTCGGTGTCTTCAAGCACTGTACCAGGGATTCGGTGTCTTCTAGTACTGCACTAGGAAGTTGGTGTCTTCTAGCACTGTACCAGGGATTCGGTGTCTTCTAGCACTGCACCAGGAAGTTGGTGTCTTCTAGAACTGCACCAGGAAGTTGGTGTCTTCTAGCACTGCACTAGGGAGTTGGTGTATTTTTTAAAACTGCACCAGGGAGTTGGTATCTTTTAGCACTGCACCATGGATTTTGGTGTTTTCTAGCACTGCACAAAGGAGTTGGTGTCTTCTAGCACTGCACCGGTGAGTTGGTGTCTTCTAGTACTGTACCAGGGATTCGGTGTCTTATAGCACTGCACCAGGAAGTTGGTGTCTTCTAGCACTGCACCAGGAAGTTGGTGTCTTCTAGCACTGCACCAGGAAGTTAGTTTCTTCTAGAACTGCACCAGGGAGTTGGTGTCTTTTTTAAAACTGCACCAGGGAGTTGGTATCTTTTAGCACTGCACCATGGATTTTGGTGTTTTCTAGCACTGCACAAAGGAGTTTGTGTCTTCTAGTACTGCACCGGTGAGTTGGTGTCTTCTAGCACTGCACCGGTGAGTTGGTGTCTTCTAGCACTGCACCAGGAAGTTGGTGTCTTCTAGCACTGTACCAGGAAGTTGGTGTCTTCTAGCACTGCACCAGGAAGTTGGTGTCTTTTATAAAACTGCACCAGGGAGTTGGTGTCTTTTTTAAAACTGCACCAGGGAGGTGGAATCTTTTAGCACTGCACCATAGATTTTGGTGTTTTCTAGCACTGCACAAAGGAGTTGGTGTCTTCTAGCACTGCACCGGTGAGTTGGTGTCTTCTAGTACTGTACCAGGGATTCGGTGTCTTATAGCACTGCACCAGGAAGTTGGTGTCTTCTAGCACTGCACCAGGAAGTTAGTTTCTTCTAGAACTGCACCAGGGAGTTGGTGTCTTTTTTAAAACTGCACCAGGGAGTTGGTATCTTTTAGCACTGCACCATGGATTTTTGGTGTTTTCTAGCACTGCACAAAGGAGTTTGTGTCTTCTAGTACTGCACCGGTGAGTTGGTGTCTTCTAGCACTGCACCGGTGAGTTGGTGTCTTCTAGCACTGCACCAGGAAGTTGGTGTCTTCTAGCACTGTACCAGGAAGTTGGTGTATTCTAGCACTGCACTAGAAAGTTGGTGTCTTCTTGCACTGTACCAGGAAGTTGGTGTCTTTTAGCACTGCACCAGGAAGTTGGTGTCTTTTATAAAACTGCACCAGGGAGTTGGTGTCTTTTTTAAAACTGCACTAGGGAGTTGGAATCTTTTAGCAATGCACCATGGATTTTGGTGTTTTCTAGCACTGCACAAAGGAGTTGTTGTCTTCTAGCACTGCACCGGTGAGTTGGTGTCTTCTAGTACTGTACCAGGGATTCGCTGTCTTATAGCACTGCACCAGGTAGTTGGTGTCTTCTAGCACTGCACCAGGAAGTTGGTATCTTCTAGCACTGCACCAGGAAGTTGGTTTCTTCTAGCACTGCACCAGGGAGTTGGTGTCTTTTTTAAAACTGCACCAGGGAGTTGGTATCTTTTAGCACTGCACCATGGATTTTGGTGTTTTCTAGCACTGCACAAAGGAGTTGGTGTCTTCTAGCACTGCACAAGGGAGTTGGTATCTTTTAGCACTGCACCATGGATTTTTGTGTCTTCTAGCATTGCAAAAGAGAGTTGGTGTCTTCTAGCACTGCACCAGGGAGTTGGTGTCTTCTAGCACTGCACCAGGAAATTGGTGTCTTCTAGCATTGCAAAAGAGAGTTGGTGTCTTCTAGCACTGCACCAGGGAGTTGGTGTCTTCTAGCACTGCACCAGGAAATTGGTGTCTTCTAGCACTGCACTTAAAGCTCTAAGAAACTTAACTATTGCAGAAAAGGATATAAGATTTCTATTACTCGTAATTTCTGGGAATTTAAACAAACAGCCTCTTTAGAATAGTGGATGTAGACATCATTCTTCAGTCATAGTGCTCATAGAACACTTCTAGTAATAGTGCTCATAGACAGAATACTTCTGGTAACAGGACACTTCAATATTATTTATAACCACTTCACGATTTAAAGAAGTTCAAGGTCCCAGATGCGAAAAAACAGTGTGTGACAAGTTAGTTGGAGCTGTTATGGCCAAATATACCAAAATGACCAAGCACCTAAATTGGGTAAAAGGAATAGTAGAAAAACGTAAGTAAACTGGATTGAATTCAGTGAAATTCTATTAATATCTATAATTCTAATAAATTTTTCCTGCTTCTTGGTTGTGTTTTGTCTGCGACTATGGGAAAACAATTCTACCAACAACAACAAAATTACAGGCTGGTGTAAACGGGCCTTTCATCTATTTAAGGAAGTAAATATGCTCAAAAGAATATGTTTTCAAAATAACCAAGAATACACATTTTTAAAAAAGTAGAAAACAATTTGTAGTCAGTGTATCGGTGACGGGGCTACGTTGCCAGAGCTGTGTGTAAGCTAACTGAATAGTGGCATGAACTGTTAAACGAACTGAAGTACAGATAAGTCGATGTCATACAGTGTTCTAGTTTTTACCCAGCGTTTAAGGATGTGGATGTTAATGAACTTCCTCGCCACCTACATTTGCTATCTCAGCGAGTCAGGTACCATTCCCCGTTACTTACCTTAGCTAACTCAGAAAGTCAGGTAAGATTTACCCGTTTCTTACTCAGCAAGTCAGGTAACATTCCGCGCTACTTACTTTTGCTAATTTAGCAAGTTATCTACTTTAGCTAACTTAGCAAGTCAGGTACATTAGCTAACTTAGCAAGTATCATTCCCCGCTACTTACCTTAGCTAATTTAGTAAGTAAGGTACTTTAGCTAACTTAGCAAGTCAGGTAATATTCTCTGCTACTTACCTTAGCTAAATTAGCAAGTCAGGTACTTTAGCTAACTTAGCACATCAGGTATCATTCCCCACTACTTACCTTAGCTAACTTAGAAAGTCAGGTACCGTTCCTCGCTACTTACCTTAGCTAATTTAACAAGTTAAGTACTTTAGCTAGCATAGCAAGTCAGTCCCCACTACTTACCTTAGCCAAGTCAGCAAGTCAGCCTTCCCCTCTCCTTATTCGTGCATGAGGCATATCGGGAATAGACTTTTAAACCCATATCCTTGACCGACACACGGATGATGTGGTCAGCAATACGCCCGCCCTCTTACTTTTCCAGATGATCTGGTGCCCATTTTCTCATGATGGGTTGACCTAAGAGCCGTTGGTGATTCATATTTCCAGCTCAATATGGAATTGAACCTTGGATCACCCGAATAGGAAGACAGTGCACTAACCACTGACCTACTCGTCCCCCCTACCCTCAATGACCATTTACAGGAGATAATATTAAGCCTTTTTGCAACCTGAAGCAGTTGCTCTAATAACCTTACATTGTGATCCTATATAGTCTGCTTCTAGAAACTTTTATCAGTTAACATTTGATGCCAGGTTGAAACAGTTTTATTGAAATCTTCAGACTGAGCGGAAAAATTGCACTTTCTACTGTCTAGTATTTGGTGTATCCAACTTTTCTTGAACAAAGATAACCAAGGAAGTCTGGTGGTTGATTCGACTTTCCCATCCCATAAAGGATCAAAGTGAAGCAAAAACCATGCTGAGATCGGATGTGTCAGGCGAAAAGATGCAAATATTGTAACCAGGAAGTAACAAAAATACATAACAAATTTCGTTTTTGGAGTTTGAAAACGGACGCAGATGAAGAACAGAACTAGAAACCAGTCATTTCTCAACCTAAGCGACCAGTCAGATCTCACATTGACAAGAAGACCAGGTACGAAACGAGAAATTCTTCATAGGTATATAGTTTGGACGTGCAATGGTGCAACGACGCCCATAATTTTGTGAAGAGAGGGCTCAAAGGATAGCAAATGATCGAGAGAATGGAAAGATTTTGTGACAGGCCGAAGCGTTAAGAGAAAAGCAAGAACTGTCCAAAGAAGATCATGAGAATACGAGTGATGTTAAAGTATTGCCACTAGAACTATTTGTGACACAGTCTTCTTCTTCTTCTGCATTCGCTCTCATATAACCACAACGAATATATTGTTTGATTTCCGCCGGGGAGCGTGAAGTACGTTGTGTTGCAAGTTCCACAGTAAAACTGTGTTATTTGCACCTCGGTTGGCCACTCTGTGGTTTGGACGTCCGAATTCCAGCACATCCGTTTTTGTCAAGCCTTTAATTCGGGTAGTAGGCTTCCCTAGTCCGTGACAGCCTGCCTATCTGTCGTCAGGCACGCGGTTGTGTAGTGACTCTTCGTCGAGACGATTGTCGTTCACGTCTATCTCGCATGAGGTGTTTCACCGTCTATGAACTTGCCTCGTGTAATTGGACGTACTGTGCCTGTGCACATCGGGTACTGAACCGTTTCTCATCCGCGAACCTGGTTCCGTATGAGGAAGAACTCAACAGAAGATTTGTACCCTGGCTCTTTCGCCTTCTTAGCCGAGGTGTCGTTCACCGACATCGTGAACCCCTTGCCCATGTTCAAGTCTCACACCACGCGTATGAGAGCAAGGCGTTCTCGAGATGAGCGAACTTGTCCCAATAGCGACTGAGCCCATCGGGTTCTGAACCCTTTCTCTCTGCAAGTGTATTTCTGGTATAGGAAAGCTCGGCAGTAGAGTTTGGCCAGGACTAAAATCGTTGTCCCTTTTGTGCCTGAGCTCATCGGGTTCTGAACCCTTTCTCTCTGCAAGTGTATTTCCGGTATAGGAAAGCTCGACAGTAGAGTTTGGCCCGGACTAAAATCGTAACCCATTTGTGCCTGAGCCCATCGGGTACGGAACCCTTTCTCTCTGCAAGTGTATTTTCGGTATAGGAAAGCTGGACAGTAGAGTTGGGCCATGTCTTCTTGCTTTGACGGGCGCCCATGATTGGGTCTGGGTCTCTGCCCATAAGGAGCACAGGTAACTAGAAGCTCGTCTTGAGCTAACAGAGCTTGTAGTTCTGATTTCTTTGGAACGTTTTCACTTTCTATTTGCAGTTGGCACTACTCTCTGGCGCTGTTGTGCTCTTTCATTGTACTCAGTATGAAATCTATTCGTCTGTCGCCATGCCTCTACCTTTTCGTGCCTTTTTCATTGGCCGCCCATCAAATGTTCGGACTGGACTGATTTGCGTCACTGTGTTTCGACAGTGCCGCTGCATGTGTTGGTGGTGTCGGAGATTTTGTCTGTCTCGTATGCAGTCAAATCTCTTTCCATCTGCTACCTCAACATTCTTGGACACAATCCCCAAATTATTTAGCCAGAATCAACACGAGTCACTGTATTTGTTTCCAGGGTGCACCGCGAGGAGGTACATTTGGGATCTTGGTTATCTGCTAACCCTGGGTCCGACGAGAGCATTTGCGTTCCCTTTGTACCCCTGTGACATAGTGACTATTGTATCCTGGGTAATAACATATATTGTATGAATGTCAATTCTTGTATATTATAGCCACAATAAATGGCATGTTCCATATCATAAGAACACGTCTAGCCTTAGAGAGAGAGAGAGAGAGAGAGAGAGAGAGAGAGAGAGAGAGAGAGAGAGAGGGGCAAATGAGCTAGATTTGTAATAATCGGTTTTTGTCCATTTGTTTCCTGTGGTTTTGTTTTTTTAAATCAACTAATCTAGATCAGCGGTTCATAAACTTTTTGCTGTTGCGGATCCCCTGTGTTTTTTTTACTTTGCTGTGAACCCCCATAATATGTATATATTTATCTTTATAAATATAAAGGTTAATTATATATCTTAGAGCCTTCGCGTACGTAACCTTGGCAGAACCCGGCGAAGTATTGGAGGTGTCTTCTTGGAAAGTAAAGAATGATGACCACATCTTCTTAAGTTGTGTCTTTGGTAAATTAGAAATGTTGGTCCAGTAGTGTGTTCTATACAGCTCAACGGCAAAAACATGGAATATTACATTGGATGAGGCATGCAAGGAAAAAACAAAAAGGATTGCAGATGGAAAGTAAAAAGAAAATGAGTATACTGTTGGAGATCTGTATGGAAAATAGTGTATGAATCACATAGGAAAATTAATGTACTATAGAAATGTGTACGGAAAATAGTGTATGAATCACATAGGAAAATTAATGTACTATAGAAATGTGTACGGAAAATAGTGTATGAATCACATAGGAAAATTAATGTACTATAGAAATGTGTACGGAAAATAGTGTATGAATCACATAGGAAAATTAATGTACTATAGAAATGTGTACGGAAAATAGTGTATGAATCACATAGGAAAATTAATGTACTATAGAAATGTGTATGGAAAATAGTGTATGAATCACATAGGAAAATTAATGTACTATAGAAATGTGTACGGAAAATAGTGTATGAATCACATAGGAAAATTAATGTACTATACAAATGTGTACGGAAAATAGTGTATGAATCACATAGGAAAATTAATGTACTATAGAAATGTGTACGGAAAATAGTGTACTAATTACACACGAAAGTAAATGTACTTTAAAGATGTGTACGAAAAATAGTGTATGGATTACACAGGAAAATTAATGTACTATAGAAATGTGTACGGAAAATAGTATATGAGACATATAAGAAAAATATTGCATGAATATTACACGTTAAATAATCAGGATTAGCAGACCTTTATTCAACAATATCTCTTAAACTTGTATTATTTAATAATCTATTATGATATGAGCAAATCTTGTCACCGAAGAGGCTGTTATCAGCTAATGAAAATGATTGGAATGAAGTGAGTGAGATCGGTAAAGAAGCCAAACCAACCCATATCAATGGATATGTTAATGATAGAACTCTGTGAGATGATGTTTCTTTCTATATAAGCTGTTGACTTCTAGCCGCGTTATAAAAGATAGCTCTTCAGAAGAAAATAAATGTTACATATATACTGCTACTTGCACACACACAAAAACTTGTTAGTTCTTTACAAATACTTGTCCTTAATATGTATATCCTCCCGTACTTTTCCCCAGTCCGGCTTATATACAACATAATACCTTAGTGAATAACAATTTTATCATATAAATTGGCTATTTTGTGTCAGTCTATTCCCTTCCAAGGTTTTATAAAGATTTTGGGAGTGGAACTGAAACGAAATATGAACAATGGGGAACAAAACAGCAGTATATACGCATTATAGAGAAGCTGTGCTGAGCGTAATTGTGTGCCAGCGTTATGTATTTGATTGTGAACGTGCAGCTCAACCCAAGTGTTCTCTACGTCCAAAATATGAGAAAGGTAACCTCCTGAGAACAGCGGGGTATATTATTTTTCTATCATTCACTGTGGTTGTAATTGTTAGATTGTAAATCGAAGGGAAAATTTAACAAAGATCGTGATGTAAGGATCTAGTTTTATCTTTTTACAAAAATTCATGGCGATATGATCGCTATTCTGTAGGACTCCGCACCGCGTGAACTGGAAGATAGGGATTAGGGAGATAGAAAGATGGGGAAAAGTTGTTGTAAAAAAATGATATAAAAACTGATTCCTTTGTCAGTGCTAGTATTCACGAGAGATTAATGGCATACTTAGAAATGCACAACACTGGAAGATTTTAGCAACGACTCATTTCTCAACCCCAGGTAGAGCTTTGAAGAGTTTATTAAGCTTTCTTCACAAAGTCGTGAGGAAACTAGTCTATCAATACCCGGTAGGGAATAGCTAGACTAGTAGTTCTTAACCTGTGGTATGCGGACCATAAGCAGGCAGCGATGTTTGCTCAAATGGTCCGCGAAGACAAGAATAAATGTAACGAGCTTTTTTTACATACAAAATTAACATAAATAATTTAAAAATATAAAACAGAAAAATAGCACAATCTGTATAAGCTAATTTAGATAATATTTACACAAATGATTGACATAAATGGACTAGCTAATTTTTATATATTGAATATTTTGTAGGTCCCACCTTAAACAATTAGTTTCAATGGGTCTACCTTGACGAAAAGGTTAAGAACCGCTGAACAATGTTATGTCTCTCGCTATTTTCCTTTTTTTTTTTTTTTTACAATGGCATTTGCATTAAGGCATTATCAAGTGGAATAACACGTAGAAGAATGTTC
The DNA here is from genome assembly GCA_034231615.1 of Meghimatium bilineatum. Taxonomy (NCBI): domain Eukaryota; kingdom Metazoa; phylum Mollusca; class Gastropoda; order Stylommatophora; family Philomycidae; genus Meghimatium; species Meghimatium bilineatum. The sequence continues at coordinate 28,532,772 of CM067313.1, read as the reverse complement.
TCGACACAATGAGACGGCATCATTGCAAATATATTAGCAGAAGATGAGTCATGTTTTCCCTAAAGTCATGCTTCATATAAATATAATGTCACGGTTACAAATATATTACACACACACACACACACATTCAAGTATATATATATATATATGCACATGATTTTTTCACATTATTATATTCAACATTTAGCTCCCCGAGGAGCGTATGCCTTCATAAGATTTCTATTTTTTCTATAGTTAGTTCTTACCAGCCCTTCCATGTTTTTTAATATCTTATTCTTCTTCTGTGTTCGTTCTCAAACTTATGCAGACAAGCTGGCTGTAGTCCGGAGAATTGTGTCATATTCTTCACCCTGACTGCGATACCTGCGCCTTCGATTTGACACATTCCGCTTCAGCATCGCTGCTGGATAGCTTTGACCCTAACTAGGACGAGGCAGAAAACTACACCCCAAAATCCTCAGTAGCTTGACATCCAACAGTGTTATTATTCTTTGCTCCCGTTTCTGCCCCACATCAGACGGGCGTATATTGTCGTAAATCATTTGATTTTTTTTAGCATTCTTTTACGCCAGTCGTATTGATGATAAGTTGTTTCTCCATTTCTCATTTTGTCTCGTCTCACATGCATATGGATGTGTTTTGTATATTTCCTGTTTGTGCTGTGTTATCTTTAATCTTTTATCTGTGTTTAACCCTTTCGGGTTATCTCCACATTTCCTCTGCCATGTGAATACCAATAGTGTTGTTCTTGCTCGTCGTTGTTTTAAATGTAGAATTGATAAAAGCCTTTTGATCGAAACGTCAATTTATGTATATTATGTGTGTTTCCAATGATTTGCAAAGCTTCATTACCCTGTTCCAAGCTTTACCTTTTTTTAGCATTGAAAATCATGAAGGCATATTGAAGCAGAACAATACACGAGACATTTAGCATATCCATTGCTGCTTATTGTATTTGTAAGTCTTTCTCGGCGCTGTATATTCGTCTTCTTCCAAGTCTACCTCTTGGTTATATTCCTTGTACGTATTTACACTGACATATCTTACAATTCTGGTATCTTCCATTCATTCTACCTTTCCAACCATTTGAGTCTGCTGACAATATGGTCCTGATGATTGGTGGTTGCTTGTATAAATCATATCTCATAAATCAGATCTGTTGGGCTTTTATCGCAAATAGAATGGCGGCACAACGCATTACCGTCCTCTTTATTACAACCTGCTTAAAGTCTGACTATTGCTACATAAGATATGCAGCGTGATGTTTACTACATGAGAGATACAGCGGGATGGTTGCTAGAAGAGAGATACAGCGGGATGGTTGCTAGAAGAGAGATACAGCGGGATGGTTGCTAGAAGAGAGATGCAGCGGGATGGTTGCTAGAAGAGAGATGCAGCGGGCATGCTATTTTTGGCATGTATATAGAGAACAACGAAAAACCTGACAATGATAAACAATACGCAACGAATGAAGTCCTAATTAATTCTGTGCAGAGGTCTTCTAATGCAGCCGGTCATTCCCGAGGGTAGTTACAAAACCAGCTATCGTGTACATCTGACGTGATCTTTGACAGTATAGTGACCTGTGCACAGAAAACGTAAACAATACCTAGAATGCACATTGTGATTATTTCAGGTTTTTTTTTGGTTGGTCGGCCATGGGTATTTCTGGCATGCGGCTCTAAGTATATAAATAGTGACCAATAAAAACACTACAATAATCCAAAACGTAACGAATGAAGATCTAACTAATTTTGTAAAGAGGTCTTCTTATGGCGAAAGTCACTGTCTAACCATCTATATTATCAATATGGCTACAGACATCCACTCAGTCAGTGGAAGTGATAAAAACACTGCATGTATTATATTCCAACGCCGATATGGATGTGCCGGGCCATTAAAACGACGACAAAACGAATTATATTTTATAGACTACAATGAAGGACACTTAAAATCGTATAGCACCATTGTCCAAGAGAGATCCGGAGAAAATATGAGATTGAACGCAAAAAAACCATTATTATTATCATTGTGTGTTTTCCGGTATGTTTCTAGTGATTAACAAAATTTCATTAATAAATTTTCAAATTTTGCCTGTTGATTCAAAATTTAAGTGACATAGTGATAGAAACTGAGGACTATTACGCAATTGCTGGATATATACGCTGTGACGTTACGTCTAGTGCAATGGTGGGGGTAAAATACGTCCATATCTGACCTGCAAGACATATTTCTAGCCCGCCGGGCTGATATAAAAGTGATATGTATGTGTGTGCCACGAGCTAAAAAATTACTACCTGGAGTTCAAATAACTATTTTTTTTTAAAAAAAAAGCTTTTTGAATCTATATCACAGGACGGAAACTCAATCGGGCCCACAAAATAACACAAAGATTGTCCACCATTGGTCTGAATTTGTGTCTCAGAACATAGACAATTATGTCTTGGGCTGTTATTTAGTGTCATCGGATCATCATCATTGTGGACAGGACACGTACACAGATGCTCCGATCTCCCTTGAGCATATACGTAACTGCACGACGACTGATAATTATATTTCTCTGCTGGTTGACAAATATTCGTATAAACACACACCTGCATGCACTTCTGGCGTCGCCACATTTCAAGCACTGCTACTTTATCCTGGACACGGAGAATGAATCAGCAGCCACTGTTTAGTAGCTCAGTATGTCTGCTAGTCCATTGATCTATATCGAGTGAGTGACATATTCTTTCTAGAACGTTGTCTTCGTCGTGAATACTATGAACGCCTCTCTGTTCTGGAAAAGCGGACCTGCATTGACCAGGTCTTCGTCGTGAATACTCTGAACGCTTCTCTGTTCCGGGCAAGCGGGCCTGCATTGACCAGGTCTTCGTCGTGAATACTCTGAACGCTTCTCTGTTCCGGGCAAGCGGGCCTGCATTGACCAGGTCTTCGTCGTGAATACTCTGAACGCCTCTCTGTTCTGGAAAAGCGGACCTGCATTGACCAGGTCTTCGTCGTGAATACTCTGAACGCTTCTCTGTTCTGGAAAAGCGGACCTGCATTGACCAGGTCTTCGTCGTGAATACTCTGAACGCTTCTCTGTTCCGGGCAAGCGGGCCTGCATTGACCAGAGGCATGTGCATACATTCTTCGATGTCGCTGATCCATCGTCTTCTTGGTCTTCCTCTTCTTCTCTTGTCGTGCACTCTGCCATCTAGAATCAGCCTTTCGATACAATCATGTCACTTTAAGTGTCCAAAATACTGTAGCTTCCTTCATATGATGATATTTAGAAACCACCCTTCATTTAGTTTCAGTAATTTCAGAACTTCAATGTTCTTCTTTTTCTCTGTCCATGATATTCATAGGATCTTTCTGTAGTACTTTATTTCGAATGAATGTATTCTTTTGGATATTTAAAGTCTTGTTTAAAGTCCAAGTCTTGTATCCATATGTTGCCACTGGGAAAAATATTCCATTGCTCTACCAAACGAAATAGTAGAAACACGCCAGCCGATCAGTAATCTCATTGACCTGCACACTAGCAAGACGAGGCAAGAAAATGAACTGTACTCCTTCCAACTTCGACCTCTCCAAAGCCTCAAGTCACTGTTTACGAACGCAATGTTTCGTCTCTTTACAGAACTGTGCTACGTCTCTAGTATCGTTATATTTACACATCTATAGATACATCTCTAATGTCTATAGCCTCGTTATATTTACAATATAGAAGACAAATCTACAACAGCTCTAGCATTGTTATATTTACACTCCAGCAGACACATTTACAATGTCTCTAGCATCGTTATATTTACACAACAATAGACACATCAACAATGTCTCTAGCATCGTTACATTTACAATCTAGAAGACATATATACAACATCTCTAGCATTGTTATATTTACACTCCAGCAGACACATCTACAACACCCCTAACATCGTTATATTTACTCTAGAAGACAAATCTACAACATCTCTAGCATCATTATATTTACACTCCAGCAGACACATTTACAACACCCCTAACATCGTTATATTTACTCTAGAAGACAAATCTACAACATCTCTAGCATTGTTATATTTACACTCCCTCAGACAAATCTTCTCTCTGTGAGTATTAAAGAAGGAAATCTTTCACTATCGCTAATTGATTTTAGTTCTCCTTTCAATCGTACTTCTTATTTTCGAATGCTAATGTTTCTCTCACAAAACGATTTCTGCTTAAGACGCCTTCTTAAATTTCACCCCGAACATCTCTTTCGGAGCGATACATCCATCTTCAGTGTGACTTGGTGCTTTCAAGAGAGAAAAATATTTCACTCACGTGCAAAACTAATCAAGCTTTAGAAAGTGCCTGATACATCATACCGAGTAAAAACACAAACCCCTGCTGCCTGGTTTTTTGGGAACAAGCAGTAGATAATAACGGAGGGCTCGTTAAACTTGAGTAAACCTCACGCCAATCCTTTTTGATTCGGGTTAACATTCTCTAGGAATTATCAAGTGTTGCGCCGATTATGTTTCCATGAGGTTGTCAAACCATGGTATCTTTAAACAGTGCTGATCCTGCCATAAGAGCTTGCGCATAGACATATATGAGTTTAGTATCGTCTGGATTCGGAACTTTATTTTTCAATGAGTCGAAGGTGGATTTATGGTGCACAAAAAATGTTTAGCTCAGGTAGGAATCAACCCCGAAACATATTGACAAAATGCAACATTATTTCTATATAAAGTTCTATTTTTAGTTTCCATTGCCAGGAATGATGAGGAATGAAGTTATTGTTTCCAATGTGCAATTGGGAAGGTTGGTCTTTACAGCGTTCTTTCATGTATATTTATATATATATATATTTGAAGATACTTTGGATGTACTTACTAACCAATAGGAAGAACATCCAAAGTGTCTTGAACTACAAAGACGAATCCACCAGTTAACAAGAAGTCACTACAACAGCGTGTGCTGTGGTTTCAATTTTATGGTTATTTATTGAACGTTACTGGTTTACGAATCCAGATCTAGGAGAACGCTAACTGTATCTTGTTCGATTTTGTTTGTCGTATGATTATAATGTCGTGTTAGCAATTAGTGTTATGTCGTGTTTCCAATTAGTCTAATGTGTTTTTCCACTTAGTCTAATGTTGTGTTTCCACATAGTGTTATGTCTTGTTTCCAATTAGTGTAATGTTGTTTCCACTTAGTGTTATGTCTTGTTTCCAATTAGTGTAATGTTGTGTTTCCACTTAGTGTTATGTCTTGTTTCCAATTAGTGTAATGTTGTGTTTCCACTTAGTGTATTGTCGTGTTTGCAATTAGTGTAATGCGAGGTTTCCATTTAGTGTAATGTCGGGGCATGTAAGATGATCACAGAATAATAACACAGCACAATACGAAATAATCTGGGTTGCGCTGACTAAACCCCTCTATACGTCTAAATCATTGGGTGGACGGGGGCCGAACTACTAGTTCCGGGAGCAAAAATTGGACCATGCCGTCTTTCCATGCATGTTGTAGGAGGCGACTACGATAAGTTGGGGATAGGCTGATAAAATGTCATATGTGAAAAACATCTTCATTGTCACTACATGTCTTGTCTGAATTTCTTACTTTTATCTAATGGTCAGCATTACCCATTTGCGGGGGGGGGGGGGGGGGGGTTGCAAAGGGAACGCATTGCTCTCGGCGGACCCAGGGTTAGCGTATAACCAAGATCCCAAATGTACCTCCTCGCGGTGCACCCTGGAAACAGAAACAGCAGCTCCAGCTGATTCTGGCCAAATCATTTGGGGATCGTGTCCGAGAATGTGGAGGTAGCAGATGGAAAGAGATTTGACTGCATAAAAGACAGACAATATCTCCGACACCACCAGCAACACCACATACAGCGACACTGTCGACATACAGTGAAGCCAGTTAGTCCATTGGAGGGGCGGCCAATGAAAAAAGCATGAAAAGGTGGATGCATGGCGAAAGACAGAAAGATTTCATACTGAGTACAATGGAAAAAAATGTAAGGGCAGAACAGCGCTAGAGGGCAGCGCCAACTGCAAATAGAAAGTGAAAACGATTAAGGAAATGGGAACTACAAGCACTGTTAGCTCGAGACGAGCTTCTAGTTACCTGTTTGCCTTATAGGCAGAGACCCATACCCAATAATGGGCGTCTAGCAAAGCAAAAATACCTGGCGTAACTCTAATGTCGAGTCTTCCTATACCGGAAACATGCTTGCGAAGAGAAAAGTTCCGTACCAGATAGGCTCAGGCAAAAAGGGACAAAGATGGCACTCCTGGCCCAACTCTACTGTCAAGCTTTCCTATACCGGAAGTACACTTGCAGAGAGAAAGGGTTCCGTACCCGATGGGATCAGGCACAAAAGGAACAACGATTTAGCCCTGTCCCAACTCTACTGTAAGGTGTTCCTATACCAGAAACACACTTGCAGAGAGAACGGGTTCAGTACATGATGTGCTCAGGTGCTATTGGGACAAGGTCGCTCAGCTCGAGAACGTCTTGCTCTTAAAAGCGTGGTGTGAGACTCGAACTCGGGCGAGGGGTTCACAATGTCGGTGAACGACACCTCGGCTAAGAAGGCGAAAGAGCCAGGGTCCAACTCTTCTGGTGAGTTCTTCCTCCTAAGGAACCAGGCTCACGGATGAGAAACGGTTCAGTACCCGATGGGCACAGGCATAGTACGTCCAATTACACGAGGCAAGTTCACAGACAGTGGAACACCTCGAGCGAGACAGACGTGAGCAAAAATCGTCTGGTCGAAGAGTCACCACACAGACGCGTGCCTGGCGACAGATAGGGAGGCTGTCACTGGCTAGGGTAGCCCACCCGAATTGTCAAGGCATGCCGAAATCGGATGTGCTAGGCCTACAAGGTGCATACCGGAAGCACAACGTAAACACGCTCCCGGCGGAAATTGCATGGATATCCATGCTGGTTATAATGGAGCAAACGCAAAACAAACAAACAAACAAACCCATTTACGGCAGACTCCTTCCTAGTTGGAAGGGAATGCTGGCTATGCAGTCACAGCGAATGGGTCAACAGATCTGACAGAAGGATTATGAACTAGTTGGTCCAAAAGTTTGTGATGGCTCCTCCGCAGGACATCATTATCTTGGGATACTGCCGCACTGTAATGCCTTTCTTAGCGGACTAAATAAGCACCCTATCCCCCCCTCCCCAAAATAAGCATGGCTTTGGGAAAACCGTTTCAGTGCCTACCTCGACCATTCAACAGAGTGGGAACCTGTACTTATGTCAGAAGAGCTACGGGCTGTCAAGAACTACCGATCTGATCACAGCTAAAGAAACTGTCGGGAACTACACGTCTGCTCACAGTTAATAGAAGGTGGTACTGCTAGTAGAACATAATGGAAAATAATACTCACGTGTAAAACAGGTAATGAAGTCCTACTGAATGATGACTAAAACACTACACACTATCACTAACGGATGTAAATATGGTACATATAACAAAACAAAACACAGAATATAATCAACAGATGACAATACACAGGACAAAGTCGACGTTTCGGGCCAATAGGTCTTTTTACGACTTTGTCCTGTGTATTGTCATCTGTTGATTATATTCTGTGTTTTGTTTTGTTATATGTACCATATTTACATCCGTTAGTGATAGTGTGTAGTGTTTTAGTCATCATTCAGTAGGACTTCATTACCTGTTTTACACGTGAGTATTATTGCTCACAGTTAAAGGATTTATTTTATAATAGATATAAGTGACACACAGATGCAATTTTTAAGCAGGATGTGTCTGGCAGAAAGGCTCAACTAGCACATATAAGATTTACACTAAGAAATACATTCAAATCTCCTGACTAGACCAGCTCTCTCTGGCATACTCGACAATCTTCTTAGTGGTTAACAGATTTTCTTTCTTCTCAAGAGGTCGTGGGTTAGATCCAAGGTCGCGACGCATTATTTATAAATGCAATTTTCTGAGATTAACGGAGATTCCTCGGAGATTATTTGTCGGAGCTACGGAGTATTACTCTTTGCATTACTATGAGTATTATCCACTATGAGTATTACTCTTTGCATGTGTATAGCAGCTTCGTTGAGAGGGACGGTGTATATATGCAGAAACCAGAGTACAATGAAAACATACTAGAACGCCTATACGCGCTCAACCAATGAATACAATCTAATACGTTTTATGTGCGCCATAATAATAAAGACACTCTATTACTTCTTATAAGCGTCATAGTAAGAGTTTGCGAACGATCATTAGAAGGAGATCGGTAACTCCAAATACTGTCATTATTCTATTTCGTATGTGTAGTAGTTGTCCACATATTTAATATATTATTATCATAGTATATGAATTGTCCAGCTGATGTTTGAGAAGTAAGCATAGATTATTCATGGAACGATTGCAAAGACAAAACATTTCTTCCGCATTCAATACAAAAGACAGAGTGCTTTCCTGTCTCTATGCCAAATCTACACACGCTAATAAGAAAATATAGGAACACATTTGTTCTCCAACTAAATCGCTCTCGACAGTCTCCCTAGAGATACTTTCAGAATGGGAACAGTACAATAAAGAGAGACTTGACACGTGTAGTGAAGCGAAGACAAATTGACTGCGATTTGTGTCGGCAGGGTGCCGCCACTCAGATGGGAATCTGAGATTTCATGGTTCACAACTTTCAGCTCATTTGACCATCCTACGAACTGGACAAAGATGGGAACGGCTGTTCATATTTCATCGTCTCCACAGGGTCAGACAGGAGACACTTATGATCAATTAAGAGAGAACGATTCAGCGACAGAGGTATAGCTGAATTAGCAGACGGACGGATGGACAAACACGCAGACAGACAAACAGGGCGAATGATGGACGAACCAAGTGACAGTTGGGAAGACAGTTTAATATATATTAACTATATATAGTTTTAACTATATATATTTATATATATATATATATATATATATATATATATATATATATATATATATATATATATATATATATATATATAGTGTGTGTGTGTGAATTGTTAGACAGATGGTAAACTAAATATATAGATCGTTGGATGAATAGATAGATAAATATATAGGAAATCAAAAGCAAACACGAACCCGCTATTTATTTAGAAGTGCACCGCCGAAGAAGGATGTCGGGCCATTGGCGCAAATAAAACGGACGATACAGCGCATTTTCATTCTCTGGACTTCATCCAATCTTCGGCTTCTTTATCCCTGACGGCAGATGCCATGGGACCTACCTTTACACTTCATCCTGCTGGAAATCTAGAATGGATCATGGTCCTGTTACAAGAGAGATCCAGCAGGAGTTTGAGAATAAACGCTGAAGAAGATTTAGAAGTGTTATGTCAAAGAATGGCAAAAAGGAGCACGTTTGTCTTTCCATACGTCAGTACTTTTTTTTTTTTGGAGGTATAAACTACAATCCATAACCATGGTGAATGTGGTTTGCAAGAAGCAATCCCAGACAAAAAGAGTTAGTATGCGAGAGTAATCTCTGGACAACTTGTATCAATGTGTCAACCAGACTTCAGAACATATCCTTCAAGAATGTGCAAAACTATGACACATTAAGATGCACATACTGGCCTTCTGATACACCAATGAATGTTAAACTTTATGGTACAAAACAAGAAATGGAAAACACTGTCCAATTTATACAAGAAACAACACTGCAGATATAGACATTATTAGCGAACGAAAGAAGAAGAAGAAGTATCAATGTGTAGCGCTGGTTGTATCTTCTCAATCGTACAGTTCTTAATCTATATACCATCACCCCACCCCCCACGTATTTCCTATATTGAACATTAATAAGTTCAACATCTACAAATGATATCGCGTTGAACCTCTACAGATAAATTATACCGCGTTCAACATATAAAGAGACGTGGCGCTATGCTGAACACAAATGACACCAGTGAACATCACACTATGTTTAGCATATAAAGAGAAGTAACACTATGTTTAACATATAAAGATGAGACGTGACAATGTTTAACCTATAAAGATACATGATAATTTGTTCAACATATAAACAAATAATACTGACAAAATTTAAATATAGAGACATGCCACTGCGTCAAAACATTGTACATGGGAGACAAGTCAGTAGAACGATAAACAATATAGAAGACTATCTGAAAAAGTAGTGGTTCTTAGCAGTCCATGTCACCTCGGGGGGGGGGGGGGCACATCGATTTCCAGAGGAAGGGGGACGCACGGAGAAAAATAATTGGGTTCATATTTGCATACCGGTACTACCTTTTTTTTTAAAACGGCATCATAACGAAATAAATACATGGGTCAGGAAAATCTGTGTTTTTCATTTTTTTCAGCGATTGGTTCTCTTGGTTATAATTACAGATCAGTTATTTACAAGGGGTGTATGGTTTCTCAGTGTGTGCATATCTGCGTATCCGGCAGCAGTCCTCGATTGTAAGATACATACATCTCTATCGGTCGCAGGTAGGCTTAAGAAACTTATGACAGCCATTTTGTATCTAGAACTAAGTGGGCAGTAATGTCACACAATTTAGGATCAACGCAAATTTTATAAATAGTTGGAT